>CM071855.1:16332856-16932039 GCA_036507275.1 Sicyos edulis
GCTCGCGTTCGAGCGTCGTCCCTGTGCCGAGCCACGCCGCGCGCCGTCGCCCAGCCGAGCTCGCGCCACGCCGTAGCGCCTGTGTCGCTCGGGCGCGCCCACTCAGCATGTGACCTAGCGCCGACCCTACGCCCATCTGCGCGCCTCGGCGCCAATTTGCCTCGCCCGTCTGTGTGGCTCGTTACAGCGTGTCGCCCGCGCCTCGTGAGTTGCTTCCGAGCCGAGCCCTGTTTATTTTATTATATTTAGGCCTATTTTGTGATTATTGATGTGTTTGTTTGGCTCGCTATAGGTTGATCGGGTTCGATCGCAGTTAGGTTTGTTGTGTGTTGTTGCCTTCCGACCAGGTAAGGATTTCTTACCGGAGTTGAGTGGGCCCTGCGATATTTTCATGATGTGCCTTGTATGTTTGCTGACTGTTATGAGCATGATAGTGATAGAGCAGCGTTGTTTGATTTCTTGCTAGCATGTTTGCCTGATTTTACATGTTAGTGCCATGCTAGGTTTGTTCTTCCAGCATGCTTACGATTCCTGCTTAAGTTCGTAGTATCATGCTAGGTAAATGTGATTGATGTCGGTCATTGTTTGCTAGCTAGGAATCATTTTACTCTGTACTCTTAGATAGAGTTGTAGGGTTTGTCATCATCCAGAGGCTGAAAGCGGACAAAACGTACTTTGTCCCCACCGGTCTGGAGTAGAGCGAGGTATAACGTACATTGCTTCCCTTCCCGGCAGCCAATGAGAATTTAGCTACCTCATTGGTGTAAGCCTAGTTTGTAGCCTGCTAGAGCGGAACCCTGCCAACGGTGTAAGCCTACCTTGGCCAGTTCTTAGCTTCAGGTCGGTGGTTCAGGCTGCACAGATGAGTGTCGAGGGCCTCGCACTACTGTGATCAGTGACACCGCTTTCGAGTCATAGGCATCCGTACCTTGCCCGCTTTGTAACGACCCGTGTTTTTCTTCCGGTCTTCCGGTATGCCCTAGGGGTAATTTGGTAATTTGGTGGGCCGTCGTGGTCGTTTGTGTCTTTTCGATTACTAAAATTATTGGATGGTTTTTGTAGGTTTTGGAGGGGTTTGAGGTTTGGTTTGAGCAAGGTTTGATGCAAAAGTAAAAATAAAGGAATTTGGCTTTGCAAGGGGTTTGAACCGGGCCTCTGGGAAGCTTGTAGAGAGGTGTGCCAATTGAGCCATTAGGTGCTCTTGTTGCTCTTTCGCATCACATCTTAGTTAACCTTGGATCTTTGGTGTTTGGTGCATTTGGTTAAATGAAATAGAAATTAGGTTTGTTGTGTTTTCTTCTCCAAAAGAGTTGTGGCCGCCCAAGCTTTCTCCCAAGCTCTCCTTGCCGATTCTTCATCCTTGCATCTCCTTGGGTTCGATCATCATCATTAGGGTAGGTATTGATCTTCTTCTTCTTCTTCTTCTCATCCGTTTGGTGTGCGTTTGGCCAAGTGAAAAGAGGTGTGTTGTGTGTGTTGTGTTGATTGGCCCACCGAGTGTAGCCGAGCCAAGAAGCCTGATCGCCCCGATCGCTCAGACGCCAGATCTGTCCCAGCGGCCTTGCCGTGTCGCCAAAGAAGACTGAGATCTCCCTGTCATGCCGTCGCACGTCCAAACCGATCGCTCGTTCGCCAGATTCTGTCCCAAAGACCTTGCCGCTGTCGCCAAAGAAGACAGACGCCCGATCGCTCGCGACGCCAGAGGTCCTCGCCGGCGCCGCGTCGCCCATCGCGCGCGCGCCCTCGCCGTGTCGCTTGCCGAATCGCTTCGCTCGCGCGCCCTCGCGGTGTCGCTTGCCGAATCGCGCTCGCTCGCGCGCCCTCGCCGTGTTCGCTTGCGCGCGCTCGCCGCGCGCGCCGCGCGCCCAGCGTTCGCGCGCGCGCGCGTCCTCGCTGAAGCTCGCCGTGTGTCCGCGGTCGCGCGATCGCGACGCCGGGCGCCGCGCGCCTTCGCCGCGAGCTCGCCTGCGCTGGCTGCTCGCTGCCGTGCCGTGCGGCGCGCGGCCAGTAGCAGCGTCCGCTGCGTGCGTGTAGCAGCAAGCAGCAGCGTCCTTGCTGCACCGGCTCGCCAAGTGACCCCAAGCTCGTCGTCGTCGCGCGCGTGAGTTCCCGAGCCGAGCTTGCTGTTCTATTGTTGTTTAGATATTTTAGATGCCGATTATTGTTGGTTTGCTAGGTTCCCGCCGCTAGCTCGAGATTGTTCCGCGACTTAGGATTTGTGTGTAGAAGTCTTCCGACCAAGGTAAGGATTTCTTACAGGGGTTGTGTGGACCTGCGGTATATTTGTGATTGTTGTTTTGTATGCCTGTGTATGATTACTAGCATGTTTATCTCTAGGTGCTCTGTTCAATTCTGATGGCATGAACTCTTGTATTGTTTCTCATGTTAGCCCATGCTAGGTTGTTCTATTCTAGCATGTTCGATATCTGTTCTTGCTTCGTAGTATCATGCTAGGTTCTTTGTATCTTATGAGCACGTATTGGACCGCATTGATTGAATCGTTATTATTGTTAAGGTTTAGAATTGAGGTAGATAGAATCATCCGGGCACGATGCATAAAGTATCTTGCATCTATGGCAAGGACGTTCGAGACGATTCTCCGTCCTTGGACCCCGTGAGGGATTAGCTATCCCAACCGGTAGGCCCCCGCAATCTTGGGTGAGGGTGGCGATCGTTAAATGCCCCAACGGTCGGGATGATGACTTGGCATTGCCTCGCCCCCGGCGATCGGCACGTCCTCGGCGTGTTCGGCCGTAGCCCTTGATTGCCACTGTTAGGGCAAGGACCGCTTCTGGTGTAAGCCTACCACGGCCGGTTCCTTAGCCTCAAAGTGCGGTGGTACAGTGACATAGTTCGCGTGTCGAGTCTCACACCCTATGTCGGTGACACCGATCCGAGATTTAGTTAGGCATGGTGATGAACACAGGCGACTTGCCACTAGACCCGGCACCCCGAGTTTGCGGTAGCATGCGGTGCGCGCTTACGCTCATTACTGGCGCCGGTGGAGAGCTCCTCGGGGATCTTGAGCGATGCACCTTTCGTATCGACGATGAGACAGCCGAGGCCGGGACTTGTTCCCGTATAGCGCGTTTAGTGTGTTGTGGTATTTCGGACTAAGACCACGAGTTGGCATCCGAGGTCCAAGTGTGGACTTAGCTATGTGCTCCGCTCTCGTGTTTGTACTCATAGCTTGCATACATTCTTCTAGATGATCATGTATATCGTATTGTACCCCGGTTGGGGATTCTTACTGGGTAATTCGTTACTCACCCTTATTACGTGGTTTTCCACGGGTAATCAAAGCGGGAGACAGGATGGCCGATGGAGGAGCTGTGATCATGGAATCCTGCTTTGTCATCTCACGATTATTCTATTTTATTTATCATGACTCTTGACTTTTGTTATTTCCCCTGAATGCATGTAGACGGGCACAGAGCCCCAGGATGTTTTCTTACGTTTTATGGATTCCAGCATATTTATACCTGTGGATTGTTTTAATGGTTTAAATAAATCTCTGATCAGAGTATGCTTTTAGAAATGTATGTTTTGGTTGTTGAATGTTTCTGTTTTTACTTGGGATCCGAAATGTATTTTTCTTAATATCTTTTATTTTCACTACATGCATTGGGGTAAAGGCCCATTTAGAGCCCCTTTTGGGTCGGGTCTTTACACGCTTAGTTTGTCCTTGGGCCCCCACATTTACGCCGGTTGCAGTAGCATGCGGTGTGCGCGCACACGCGTTAGTCGCTAGTTAGGAGAGCTCCCCCAGGCTAATGTTTGTGAGTACACCATTCCTTCTAGTTTAGAGCCAGACTTCGGGTACTCTCCCGTAAGTCCAGATTAGTAGCAAGGGTAAAGAGGCCCTTGAGGACATCCTTGGGATCAGTTCTTGAGCTGATCAATCCCCCGAGTGAAAGAGACCTCGGTGATGTCCCAGGATTGGTCAGGATAACCAATTAGTAGGCTGGAAGTAGGAGACTTCCGATGACTCCAGATCTTGCCTTGTAAGCTCGTTGAGCTATGATCTGTGTTGGTAGCTATTTGCTTGCATGCTTGGGTGCTAGATGACTGATTGTATCGTATTGTACCCCGGTTGGGGATTCTTACTGAGTAATTCGTTACTCACCCTTATTTTTGTGGTTTTTCCACAGGTAGCCATGGTGCGAGACAGGATGGCTGGAGGAGGAGCTGTGATCATGGAAAACCCGTTGTTCAACTCTGAGTCTTGTTTATGTTTATGTTTTAAATGTCCTCTGAATGCATGTAGTTGGGCACGGAGCCCTAGGGTGTTTTCTTAATGTATTTCTGGATTCTAGCATTGTTGTAACGATTGCAAAGCTTGTATGTTTTAAATAAATCTCTGATCAGAGTAAGTTTTGGAAATGTAATTGTCTTGAAACAGGTGCTTGGAAACAGGGACAGGTTTCAGGAAATTATGTTAACTTTTTAAATGGATGTTTTATGTTTTAGTTTTTACTTAGAATCCAAACACCATTTTGCAAATTTTGTGTAGATTTGTATGCATGCATTGAGGTAACGGCCTATTTTAGAACCCTTTCGGGTCGGGTCGTTACAGATGCCCATTGGGGACTTACACACAAGGATGCATATCGGGGTCTTACTCCTCAAACCAATGATGCCCATCGGGGTCTTACACATACGGATGCCCATCGGGGTCTTACTCCACAAGCCAATGATGCCCATCGGGGTCTTACTCCACAAGTCAATGATGCCCAACTGGGTCTTACACATCTAGGATGCCCATTGAGGTCTTACTCCAGCTAGGAACACGGAGATGCCCATCGGGGTCTTACACTCCCTAGCTACCTTATGATGCCCATCGGGGACTTACACATAAAGCCAGCAATGTAGTGCCCATCGGGGACTTACATACACTAGCAACGCATTGGTGCCCATCGGGGACTTACCCAAGCGGAACCTAAACTAATAACCCCTAACAGTCTCCTAAATGCATAACACAAACTAGCCTAATAATCAGACAACATACACTACCTGCTATCCTAGCATGAAACTAACAGAATACGAACAGGAAACATGGATATGCAAGGATAAGAAAACCCTAGCATGGAACTAACAGAATACGAACAGAAAATAAACATGCCATCAAGAGAAAACATGACTCCTATCCACCAGAAATCTCATACAGTTACAAGATACGATATGCTATTAAGTATTCGCAGGGTCCACACAACCCCGGTAAGAAATCCTTACCTGGAAACAAGCAGAAAATAACTACCACAACCAACAAGCGACCCTCGAGCTTCTAAGTGAACCCGAGCAACCTAAGCAATCAATAAAATCAACCTAATTAAACAAACAGTAGCTAACATCTTAGGGTCCAAAAGAGTAAAGGCTCGGGAATTACCAACCGAGAAGGCACTAGGTCTCGGCCTAACTCTCTCGGCAAAACAGGCTATCGGCGGCAAGTGGGCAGGCAGGACGTGCGGCTGGGGCGAACAGGTTGGTGCTTCGCTGTTGCGGGGGCGTGCGAGACAAACAACGAAGGCTTCGCGCGGCGTCGCAAAGCTACTGTGCTGCGGTTTGAAACGGTGAGTGCGCGCGGGCGAGGGCGGACATGCAGCAGAGACGAACTCGCGGGGCGAAGGGCGAACGGGCGAAGGGGTGCTGCGTCGCAGCGGGATGCTGGCGGCTGCGATCGGCGAAGGGTTGGGGCACGGGCAAGCGGTCGGGCGCGCGCGCGGCTCTTGCGCTTTCGATTGGTGCGACGAGCGTGGGGCGACACGGCAGAGCTCGCGGCGTTCGCTGGGCGTGTCGGCGATTGTGGTCTTGATCTCGGCTAGGGCAGAAACACACAAACACAAAATTTCCGGCAGTCAAGGCTCAACCAACGACAAATGCCAATGGAAGGAAAGAGAAGCGAACCAACCTCTCGGTTCTTGATTCTTGGAGAGACGGCAGGAAAGATGGAGTGCGGCAACATTTTTGGAGAAGGAAAAATACGATTCTTTTCCTATTAAAAATAGAATTAGGTTTGGAAATTCCCTTCCCTAGGCTTCCCCCCTTCGAGTTCTAGCTGGCGCACTTATTTTTCCTTAATTAAATCCAAGCCTCCAACCCTCTTTGAGGCCAAGGGTTCGAATCCTCCAAGGAACACCCTTTAAAACTCCTATTTTGCACTTGATCGAAAAACCTCCAGAAACCCTAACAAATCCAACTACTCTTGGAATCTTGCACCGACAACCAACCTAACCTTAGCAAAGATGTAAAGCAGATCTCGAGAACCTTCCAGTCCCGCAAGGCCTGCCCTGAGAGCAAAATGACCAAAATGCCCTTTAGGGTTAAAAACCCCCTAATGGCCCAACCATGCAACCAAAAACTGAACCAAATACACCTGGGGAACCAGAACGGAAACCTGGGCCGTTACAGAATCGCACTACCAACAAACTGGCTCACATGTCCATAACACAAGCGCGAGAACTCGGACGCGTTAGCCCTTACCAACCTTCAACATCCTCTGTACCCAACTCTCGGTAATCCTGGAAAAGCTTCTGCTTTCCCTCTCACGTCCTTACACTTGTAGTCATCTGACTACCACCGAGCTAGATCTCTCAAGCAACCTCAAACAGGTGCAACCACAGAAAATGGAAGCAACGACTAAACAGGTACAACAATTAGTAAGGATGCTAAACTTCAAGTGGGTCATAGAACCACCTACACAACTGGTGCGAACTGGCCTGACCTAGGCCTCCTCACAAGGCTTGGTGCCAACAAGCACTACATCTTTTACAACACAAAACAGCTACAAACGAGCTTGACGTCCTACTATAGATAGGGATAGGAAGGTCACAACTCACGGTGATGGGAACCAAGCACTTCAAACAAGAATCTCGACACTCGAGAAATCTAGTCTCTGGCATCTCATCTAGTAGACGTGCCACGGCCTACACTCGCATCTCTACTCGATGCTCAGAAAATACCCCAGCCAACACTTGGAAGGCAGCAACCAATTCCACTTTAGGAACAACACACTAACAGAAGAGTGCTCCACTCTACTAGCCAACTAGAAGCCACCGACGGATCAAGTCCCGACAAGTAAACTTTCCGCTGCACTCCAGCTATAGGGTACTAACAGAACTGGCTATAAAACAATAACAGGCTTGTAAGTGGTCAGAGATGTTTCTACATCTTCCTTAAATGCAACTAACTCTGTAGCCACTCTCTAGGTAACTTGTCAATCAATTAAGGTTCACGATCTACATTTGAACCACCCAGAATGGTCCACACTTGGACCTACTCCACTAGCAATCAAACACAAGCAAGCCAAAACAAACTCCATTGCGGGAGTTGCACTCCAAGCCAAAGTAGCTTCCACCTCCTCTAAGAGGAACTAACAAATGGCCAAACTTGGCCTTCAGGTCGGGCCAACCCTGAACGCGGTCTCGATCAAAATTGGCTCAATGTGGACTCCTCAGCTAGCAATATCGGGCTCCCCTGCTCTACAACGTGTAACCGGCACACTGGCAGTCTACACCCAAACCTCAAGGGTCAGTCCACTCTTGGACTTTCGCTGCCACAACAAAGAAACAACAAACCATGTATGTATACTAGATGCGTACTGTAACAAAACCCTTAAACCACAAACTTGGACGTACCTGACGGCCGTTAGAGTGCTGATGATCATGGAAAAACAACCTACAACTGTAGGTCAATCTACAAAATCTATGACTCTGAGCTCTGATACCAACTGTAAAGACTCGACCCGAATAGGGTCCTAAACCTAGGTCTTTAACCTCTTATGCATGTAATAAAACTTGAAATAAAAAATGCGGAATTATAAAACTCTAAAAACAATAAAACATTCAGTGAATTTTTCAAGAATTTGGACCTGTCCCTGTTTCCAAGCACCTATCAAAAACATTTATCAAATCCAACCCTGGCCAGAGTTTCTTTTTATTGCAAATTCAAACATCCAGAACAAATCTAACAAAATAAATACATTAACCTCCGGAAATACATCAAAATCCACCTAAGGGCTCCGAACTCTGTCTACATGCATGAAAAGTTAAGAAAAGGACAAACAAGACTCAGAGTAACAACTGCCCATGATCATCCAGCAGCCTCCTCCTAGCCATCCAGTCTTGGTCCCAAGTTACCTGGTGGAAAACCACAGAAAAGTAAGGGTGAGCAACGAGTCGCTCAGTAAGAATCCCCAACCGGGGTACAATACGAAAATAAATCATCTAGCACACAGATACAGGCAACCAAACACTAACACAGAGAAATCAACTTGGTTAAGGCTAACCATCACCCCTAGAACTTGCCTATTCAAAGACTTACCGAGCTGCCCATCGAGACTTACAATTACAACCTACATTTGATTTTACACCGTGATGCCCATCGGGGTCTTACACAATCTAGGACACAATGATGCCCATCGGGGTCTTACACAATCTAGGACACGATGATGCCCATAGGAGTCTTACACATACTAGACACAATGATGCCCATCGGGGTCTTACACATACCAGACACAATGATGCCCATCGAGGTCTTACTCAATCTGCATTCAAGGATTCCCATCGGGGTCTTATACCGACTTAAACACAAGGATGCCCATCGGGGACTTACTCTTGCTATGAACACAAAGATGCCCATCGGGGTCTTACTTCTGCTAGGAACACAAAGATGCCCATCGGGGTCTTACACTCCCTAGCTGCACTATGATGCCCATCGGGGTCGTACACATATTGCCAACAGTGTGATGCCCATCGGGGACTTACATACACTAGCAACGCATTGGTGCCCATCGGGGTCTTACCCATGCGAGACCTAAACTAGTAACCCCTAACAGTCTCCTAAATTCAGGATCACAAGCTAACAGATCGACCAGGCAATATTCAACAGCAACACAATCCTAGCATGGCTCTACAGAATATGAACAGGAAGCACGGAAATGCCAGAGTAAGAAAAACCCTAGCATGGAGCTAACATGAACAAGACAACAAACATGCCAACAAGTCAGGAACAAGAATCCTATCCACTAGAATGCTCATAAACAATTACAAGATATCAACGTGCCATTAAAGTAATCGCAGGGTCCACACAACCCCGGTGAGAAATCCTTACCTGGATTGGAAGACAAGAAAGCACAACGAAACACAAATAAATTGCTCATTGAGCTGTAGAAAACCAAGCCTAGCTACACGTAACCTATCACAAACCGAAAGTGCTATTACTAACCGAGCTACTAAATAAATCAATAGCTAAATCGAGCTAAGGGCAGCATTTACCAAATCCCGAATAGGTGCTCGGGACAACCTCTCGGCCAAACAAGGGCTCACGGCAAGCTAAGCGACACCAAACCCAGCAAGGCAGCCTCTCGGCTAGGCAACAACAACACAAACAACATTGCACAATTAGTCCAAGCAACCAACAATAAGTAGCCTCGGGAAAGGCTTACCTAAACCGAAGGCCTCCATTTGGCGAATGCTGCTCTCGGTAGCTAGGGCAGTCACACAGCCGAGCTGATCACTGGAGCGAGGCTTCACAAGGTTTGCTGGGCATGCCGCTGCGGCGAAACGACGACCGGCTGGGCTGTGGACAAGTGCCTACGAAGGTCACGGATGGAATGTGGAATAGCGACTACGAAAGCGACGGATGGAATGCGGATCGACAAGGGCACCCTTGAGCTGTGTCGCGGCTGCGAAGGGTGACGGATGGAATGCGGATCGGTAAGGGCACCCATGCGCTGTGTCGCGCCTGCGAAGGGCAGGGCTCTCGGCTGCGTGCTGCATGGATCGGAAAAGGCGAGGCCATCAACGCTGTAGCGAGCGAACAAAGCTCGACTGCGATGGGGCTCGACGAGTGATGCGACTGCGGTGACTTGCTGCTTGAATCGACGGGGCTTGTGCGATCTCGGCCAAAGAAAGATATGGTTAGGGTGCAACCAACGACAAGGGAAAGGATTTGGCTAGGATTAGAAATTACCTCACGGATCTCGGCTGCAAGCACCTTCGGCAAATGAGAAGCAATAATCGATTGGTTTCTTGGGAGAAGAGAGGAGAAACTTTCTTTAGTCTCTGGAAGAGGAATCGACGCAACTTTACGATTCATTCTTTCCCAATCACAAAACTCACCTACACCTGCCACGTGTCACTTTTGATTTGTCGATTCCAACCCCTGGCCATCTCCCCTTTGAGTCCAACGCATTTTCTTCTAATTAAAAATCTTTAAACTAAGCTCCACAACTCCAAAACAACCAGGGTTCGAGCCTTGGCAAGAGCATTCTTATTTTCCCCTTAACAAAACACTTAAGAAAAAGCTCCACAAATCCACCCAGGTTCGAATCCTAGCAAAACACAAATTAATTCTAATTTAAACAACAACCAACTCCAACTCCTAGCCACCTGGGTTCGAGTCTTGGCTCGAACACTTTCCTTTTAAATTTTCCTTTTTCAATCCAAGCCACCAAAAGCCTAATAGGCCATAGGTTCGAAACCCAACGGACGCACAAACAAATTTTATTTTATCTTTTAAACCGAAAGTCGCCCAAACTCTCCAAATGCATTCTAACCCCGAAAACCTGAAACCAAAGAACAACCCAACTTAACGAATGACAGAAACAGCCCACAAACTCTGGTTAAACGACAAATTTGCCCTGAGGGTAAAATGACCAAAATGCCCATAAGGGCTAAAACTGCCCTAACGGCCTAACTGAACAACCGAAATAATAACCGAACATACCTAGGGAACTAGAACTGAAATATGGGCCATTACAAATAATATGCCTGTCAAAATTTGAAAATAACATTTTGATAATTAAAATATGTTATTATTTTAAACTCTTAGGGGGTGTTTGTTTGACATATTTAGGTAGGAGTTAATTTTAGGTTTTATTAACTCCTCGTCGAAAATCTACATCCAAACGAGTTTTTATTAACTTCTCATCATTTTTACTTTAAAAAATAACTCTCATTTCTAACCATTCATTTTTAATCATTCATTTATAACTACTCAATCATAACTAACCACTTATTTTTAATCATTTCTTTCAAATCAATCAAAATAACACATTTTTAACCATTCACTTTTAATCATTTCTTTTTTAACTACTAAAAATATACTCATTTTTAAATCTACGTCCAAACAAGGTTTTGACTCTAACTCCTCTACAAAAAAAATTACATCCAAACGTGTTTTTGACACAACTTTCAATTTTTAACTACTTAATATAATTCATCAATATAACTCCTTAATTCAAAAACTACATAAATATGTCAAACAAACACCTCTTAAGTTTTTACCAACTCGACCATACGTACCCTTATAAAAACGATTTTTGTGAATGAATATAAAATATATATATATAAAAAAAAAATGAGTACACACCTTATCTATCCCAACAAACTCAAAATAATAATAATAATTATTATTATTATTATAATAATAATAATAATAATAATAATAATAATAATAATCTACCCCTAAAAATTGGAAGGCAATCATGTTAAGAATCCAAACAGTGGGTCAATTGAAAATTGCTGCTGCAATTCCAAAATCAAATCTATATAGCCATTTATTTTGATTTGAATTTGAATTAAAAAATCAATTTCTAAAATTCCAATGAATTTCAAATTGTCACGGATGTAAAGCCTAAATGGAATCATATTATTGAAATCAAATTGCTATATATAGTAAAAACTCAAGTTAATTTTTTTTGAATGATTTTATATTGAAAATCAGTCGTTGCTTGTGACACCAATCGTAAAGGACAGATTCGCTAAACACATCCAAATACCAAACCAAACACAATTTTAAATCTAATTTGCTGAAAACGCAATTTTGAAGGGTGTGAGTGTTATTAAATTTCAATAAATTTGATAAAAAAAAAACTCCTCATTCTACACTTACATGCTCACAATTTGATTCTCGTTGAAAATTCTTCCACCCCGCCGCTGATCAAACTCACTCCGTCACTTCCAGTGTAGTATGTGTCCAGCCCAAAATCACGTGTACAAACATTGGTACGTTCCTACAGATGTGGATTTAAACACTTCTCCTCAAGTGAAGAACCCTATTTTTGTGAGATTTTCTTTTAATTAAATGTGAATTTGTTAACTAAATGGGAAAGAAGATTTTTTTTTTCTATTTTTAATTCCTAAGATCAAGGGGTAGGAAGTGTGGTATGTTTTATTTTTTATTTTTTATTTTTTTTAATGAAGTTAAATGATGGGTAGAATTGGAACAATTTTATCATCTCTTCCACCTCAAAAACAGTTTAGAAATAAATTTAAACTAGACATTCAATTTATTATTTTCTAAAATATAGACATTTAATATCATTTCCCTTCTCTAAATTTAGTCATTTCCTATCATTTCCCTCTCCCTTTTCCTAAAGTAAGAGGGCCGAAAGCACCTAGCGATTCAAACTTAAAGGCAACGTCCAAATCCTTTTAACCGTAACACGGCCCAACTTAATATGGGCCCCATATTTTGGAATGCGGTCACCAAAACACAGTCCACAAGAAAGTTAAGAAGAGTTCCACCAAGTTTTAAATTTAGAATAGTATTGGGGATGGTAAAAATATCGCTTGAAATTGTATCGTACATCATTAGTTAACATCAATTCACTTATACAATAAAGCTTAACATATCTTCAATATTTATGTTATCACCTATTTTATTTAAGAATTAAATTAGGAGTCTTAACATTTAAATGATGAATACTATTTTCCTCAAGATATTATTTTAAAAAAATAAATAATAATACTGCATTCCTATTATATGTGAAAGTGAGAATTTTAACTCGACTTTATAATTTTTTTTTTAAAATGAAATGCAACATTCACAACTGGCTCAGAACCATTTAGTAATCAAGAACTATATAACAAGTTCTCATGTGGTTGAGAATATTCGAAGATTAAATTAATCAGAACCTAACAATTTTAAAACTTAATAGTTTTTAACCCAGTGGTCATGTTACAATATATCTAAACAATTTGTCAATTTCTAAGCTCACACATGTAGTTTTCACAATAACTACATACGAAAATAGGCCATTTATCTTATTTATGAGTCACCCTCACAACTGGCTCCAAAATTATATTCACCACTAGTACAACAAAAAGCCTGATCCAGGAAAAAAAAACAATAAATCATATATTCAAGATACTTGGCTATTTCATTGTACCCCACATCTATTTATAACTTAAATTTTCACCCTTATTATCCTCAATCAAGAATTTATATTTCTTGAGGACCTTTTAGAACGAAAAAGTATGGTTCAAATCCATGATTTATCCGTTAAGAACAATCGAGATGTCGGTAAACAGGCTCAAAAATTAAAATATATAAGTTCTAGAGCATAAATATCAATATTACATATGTGTGAGAGATGGATCGAAAAAAGTACGAAAGAAATAAGATATTCAGACAAATTATCGATCTTTGTCATTTGCTTCAACCTTAAGAGAATTGAATAATCTAAACATTACTAGACAATAAACTTATCTCACTATTGATTATCGAACTTTACTTGCAGGAGCCAATTAACAAAACTTGGATTAGAGAAATACACATTTTGTTCATAAGTAGGGCGTCCCTTTTAAAAACAAAATATGATACAAGCATATGAGGAGGATGTTGTCCATTATCACCATCTTCTCACCAACGATGTCAACAACTGCACCAGATTTACAGAGATAAGTTGTATGTTAGAATTAACCAAAAGTAATGATCATGGGATGAGAAAACACCAAGAGTAAACAAATGAAATGAGAATGCACATTGCAGAAGCAAATGAATATGAAGACTTTTCTCTATACATGTGTGTTGTCTTTGTCATAATCATACTCTAGGCCTAACATTTTAGTGATATGCAGTTCAATTGTGACATCCAACTCATCACATAACACCAGCATGACATCCAATTCAAGATAGAAATAAACCGCTTGCAAAGAAGAACTCATGGGGAATGGAATGACATAAATAGGTGTTGCGAATTATGGATGTTTGATAGAGAAGAAAGTCTGGCACCTCAAATAGTTCAAATGGGTTCCCACGACGATATACATTGTTCTTCTTGCCATTATCGATGGGAAAAACTTTATAACGTATCGCCCTCCAACCGATGAGCAAGACAGCTGTGCTTCCCATCGTTACTCCTATGAAATTGTATGATGGAATGTGGCCAGATGTTGCAGCCCGTATTATGAGACCTAGCTGCAAAACACATACAAAGAATGATGATCCATATGTATAATGTCTATACACTTTGGAGTCAATAATATGACTAGGATACAATTATCAAGGTACTGCTCTCTATCATGAAATAAGATCCATCTCCAGGGAATCCCAGGATGTTCAATGGTATTTGCCTGCGAACAATCCAACTCTAGCCTTAAGTTTCAGAAATGGAGGAAACCATTGCTATGAAGCTTATGTGTGAGTGTATGTTTGGAAGTGGAACTTATAAAAAAGTAACAAAAGTAGTTTAGACATAAGTATTTCAGTGAAAAGTGTACAATGCAATTACATGGATGCTTGTTTCTATAGGAGGTGTTTGTTTTCGGTATTAAACCAGATATTACAAACGAGCTTTTACCATCACTCTTCATAAAATTATATATATATCCAAACAAACTATTGTAACCACTCCACTCATTTCTATCCACTCAATCCTCCACAACATTTCCCATTCATAAGAGCTATTATCTGCACACCTATACAAAAATCCATATCCAAACGGCAATTTGTGACTGGAATCACCCAAAATAACTACTCATCCTAATCACTCATGCAAGGCGTTTGAAGTATTTGAAGCCTGAAGAAGCGGAATAGTAATCTAACAAGAACTCCACTTGAGTCTAGAAGTTGGAAAGAAAGACCAGGTAAGAAAACAGTGGAATTGAGAAGAAACACAATAAGTAAGGGTCATGTAATCATAAAGTTACTGGAATCCCCAAAGCCCATGATTTAGAGGCGGCAATGAGAGCGTTGGAATAGCCGTTCAAAGCACGCCCATCGTCTCCATAACCTCCGAGAAAGTAAGCGCTGAGAAACCAGCCTGTAAGAAGAAAGGGCAGTTAAAGATGGAAGGAGAGATAGGAAGGGAGGGAAGCAGGGAAGCATACCGGCAATAAAAGGGTCGGCGGTGCGGAAAGTGTCGAAGTGGAGAACAGGGAGACCATGGCTGAATCTTCCAATCGAAGAGAACAAGAGCAAGGCGAGCACATCTCCGCCGGCGAGCAGAGCAACACGGCTGAAGAGGCACCCAACAAACAATAACCCAACCAAAATGAAAGAAAACAAAAAGAATGAATGAATGAATGGATGGAGGGAATGGTAAGGATTACCCCCATTTGGAGAAACGAGAAGAAGAGGCATCGGGCTTCTCGAACTGAATAACGCCTTCCAAGGGAACATTGTGGTCGCCGACAAAAACGGTCTGGTCGGCGGAGAGGGAGGAATCGGCGGTTCCTTGGGGTTTGGACAGGGTTAGGTTGAGGGGTTTCGAAGGCTTTGTTCTGGGAATCGTCAATTTGGGATTGGGGTTTGAGAATTGGAGACAAGGAAGAGCGGAGACTGAAATCCTTCTCGCCGGAACAACTCCGGCCGAAGCTTGGCTAACAGCCAACATTTTTCCTCCTCCTCACTCTATCTCTATTATCTTATCTTATCCAACACAAGAATTCAGCTATATTAGACAAAGAAAAGGGTCCTCCAAATGATTTGATGAATTCTTATTCAGCCCCTTCATTCTTTTAGAAAAATAAATTGAATTTATGTAAATTTTAAATAACCAAGGGTAAGGGTTCTTCTTACCCCTCCAGGTCATCCTATTTTTTTAATATCCACTTTTTATTTGGTTTGTTTTTGTATTTAATTTTTAAACGATTTTTCAAATTAAAAAAATGAAATATCTAGATGGGTTGTTATTTCATTTCACCGATGTGATTACAAAATGGTCAAAATGTTTTTTTTTTTTTTTTTGAGATGGGCTAAAAATGGTTAAAATGTTAATTAAGTGCATAGTAAAACAACAATAAGCAGTATTTATATTTGATTTCAAAATACCGGAAGAACAGAACTTCTATATATATATATATATATATATATATATATATATATATATATATATATATATATATATATATTCACAATAATGAAATAATTGATTTTGATACCATCTTTTTAATGGATCAGCTTCCCATAATTCATTTTGAACAATAATCACATTTTGTACGTGAGTGATCCAGAATCATTTCAAAGCTTTTGTATTTTGCATAATTTGCCTTACATCACTGTTTTCAAATGAGAATAATTTTAGTTGGCGGTGCTTAATTATTTTAGAAAATCGGAACTAGACCAAATTTATTGAGTTAGAAATTATGAAATTTGACTGACTCTAGACCAATAATAAGGGAGAGGATGAGAATGGGAATGAGAATGATTCTCCATATTTGGACCACCGAAAATCATTCCTCCTATAATCACACTTTTAAAAAATCACTTTTTTTATTCTCTACCTAGCTACTTTTTATTCTCTCTCCAACAACTTTTCATACATTACATCACTATTTTACACTCACATCATTTTCATTATTTTATATTTCTCATAATTATTACCTTTATCTCAAATAAAAATAATTATTCTCTCCATAATCATTACCTCCGCCCCAAACACAAATAACCATTACTCCATAATCATTCTCCTCCTTATTCTCCTCCTCATTACCATGCCCCCCTTAATCATTACCATTCTCCTTGCCTCCAACATACCCTTAGTGGAGAGCAAAATTCAAATCTTATTTTTGATAAACCGCCCTTACCAATCAACTGTGAAAGAGTAAGGCCGGAGGTTAACAATTATCTCGTGGGCCGGTCGAGAGGTTATGGGCTTCAGAAACAATCGACGCTATGTGGCATATAATAGCATGAGCACGCATATACCACAACTTGGGTTTTCTTTTTTAAACTTAAACTAGGTTCATTTGCTCATTTTGACACAATTTGAAGTATTTTAGAAAAGGTCGAACATCTTTTTTGGGTCGTTCCAATCTTAAGGATGAAATTAATTGATAAAGGAAAAGAAATTTGGGTTTCGGTCTCAACTTGGCCAAAAGGTGTCCCCTTAGAAAGTTGGGTTTCTTTCTTTCTGGTTGTGCTCAGTGCATTTTGATTAGTATTAGTAGTAAAGTGTTGAAACCTGCATCAACAAAATACCAAAACCAGAATTCCAGGAGAAAACCTCTCTTTATTCATCATTCTTACACACACAAAGAAGAAACTGAGAGAGACTCAAAGAGATATAAAAATAAAAAAAACAAAAATAAAAACTCCTAGACTAAACATACATCATAAAGCAGGAGATTACAATCACCCTGACTACCGTATAGGCCCATTAAAGGAGCACTTAATACACTAGATCAACTTTGGGCCTTGGCTAATGCTCAAATGGGATTCTTTCCTAATAGGTGTATTCGTTTTCTTTACTTTCAATTGATTAGATTAGTAGTGTCTATAGTTCTTTTTTGCTGTGTGCGTGGTCAAAGTTCATGGATAAAGGAAATCAGATGAAGTAGATGTATAGGTATTTCCAGGGTTGGAGTCTTGGGATACACTCCCGAAGTCGTTAGAAAGTTAACCAATTGGTTATTGACTATTGAGAACAGGCACTTTCAGTTGTTGGCTTCATCGGAGGTCTCTTTGCTAAGCTCATGTTTAGTTCTGATCGTTTTGCCAGGGTTTTTGTTCTTACTCCAAATTTATGTGTGAGTGTTTTGTTGTTGGGTAGGCAAGCTAACGATTTTATTTTAAATATTCACAATCCTTCCACATATCCCTACAATTGTCCATTTTAAGCATCAACACGAAAGTTTCATACTAATGAATATATTATCCGCATTAGATACTATCCATCTTACCAGACTTTCTGTGGAACCAAGAAAACCAAAACAATGTTGAAACTTGTTTTAAAACTTCAAAACAGTATGCTTGAACCATTTCAATGAGAGAGAAAATTAAAAGAAAAGATTGTGATAATCATTTAAAATTTCAATATATCATTTCAAGGAAAAAATCAAAACTATAACGCTAGAACCATTTCACATCTCACCCATCAACCAAATATCTGCTTTCTGAGTTCTAATATTGATGGATTGCATTATACTTCGCTGGATGATTTCACAGAACATTCCGTTGAGAAAATATATATGAAAAGAACAGTTGATTGAAAATTATGAGGGCCTCAACCTCAAGAGTGGGTGAAAATACACCAAACAAAAGGTTTCAGAAACACAAAATGAACTTTTCTGACAAACTATTATGGAAGGTTTGCCTGCACATACACACAAACATCATATAACTAAAATTCTTCTTCTTCCACCTGTTTGTTCTTAAACACTTGGCAAAGAATTCACAAAAGTCGACCCCAAACGATCGCTGCATTGGCTGCTGCCTCCTCCTCCACCCTCTTGAGCCTTGCTGTTCTCTGTTCTTGGGCTGCTCCCAGTGCTGCTGTTCGAGAAAGACCCGAACGCCGTCTTCTGCAGAACCCCCGTGGGCGATGACCCTAGCGACGGGCTGCTGTTGTTGTCCCACCCTTCTGGCATCAGGTTGAGTATCGACGAGCTCTTCGATTCCCCACCATTGTTGCTCGAGCTATGAAGAACCTCTCCAAGCGGGCCGCCCATTGAGCTCTCCCACATGATGGGGATCCAATTCGCCTGCCTGTTGTTATGCTCCTCCATTGCATTCCCAACTCCCAGCCCCATTTGAATGGGGTCCAACTCCTGCGACGACCTCAGCGGCGAAAGAGTGACTTTCTCATCGGCGGGAGAGGAAGTGGAGGATCTGAAATCCGAGGTAGCCATTGGGATTGATATGGATAGCTGAGTCCTATCCGATTGGGGATCCGAATTGGAGTTAGACCACGAAAGCAAAGAGCTAGCAGATTGGTTCTTTGGCCAATTGTTGAAGAATTGGCGAAGTGAATGTTGGGATTCGCCTGTTTCATGAGCAGGAGAAGTATGGATGATGCCCCTAGAAGGATTGAAACTGCTGTAATTCATGAAAGAACAAGTCTTTTGTGAAGGATTGAGGAGGAAATTAGAAGAGACAAGCCCAAACTCTGCTCTTGGAGATTCCTCAAAAGGGTTGTGGTGTTTGGATTGCACAGAAAAACCAGATGTGGATATTGAATCATGCAACCCAATGCGACCATTGTCTTTGTTGGTTACTAACATTCTGCAACACAAAAAAAAAATCCTCTTCATTTGAAGCCATAAAAGATTGGGGGGTTTGGTTAATAGTTAGTAACCTCTAACCTGTTGATTTGAGAGGCAGGGGCGGAGGGAAGAGATCCACCGCGGTGGGGGATGGCGGGCACCGCCGGCAAGGAAGCTGAAGAAGGAACAAGCTTAGAGACGGCGGCGGTTGTGTTGGAGTGGCCGGGTTGGGATTCCACAGGCTTTCTTGAACGATGGCGGCCTCGGTTCATATGGCGTTCGCAGTATTTCTGATCGGCAACGGCGTCCCGAGAGCAGCGCCATTTCTTGCCGTCGGTCCGGCGGCACCTCCCGGGTTCAGAATCAGTATTGTTGGAAAACCCCATATTGAAAGCTCCCCATCCGAGGGCGGTGGGTCGGAGAAAACCGGCAGATTCGAGAGCCTTTCTGATGGGAATGAGCAGATTACAAGGAACAGGGACATTGGCAGTAATGTATTTGTAGATCAAAGCCTGGTGTTCCAGCTCCATCCATTGTGATGAAGTAAATGGAGCTCTGACACCCATAAAACCTCCCCCCTGTATGCTTCCACAGTTCAAGCCTCCATAATTACCCCCTGAACCACGAAAATCATCATTCAGACACAAAAATACCATAAACAAGAAAAAGATAAAGAAGCACCCTTTTTTCTGTTGTTGGCTACAGCATCCTCCACCCCACTTTCACAACAGAAGAAAAAGGAAAGAAAGAAAGTGTGGAATGGAATAGTTGAATAGAGAAGAGTGAAAATGAAAAAGAGAAAACAGTGTGAGAAATGGAAAGTAGTACCTGCTGGGTTTCTTGGGTCAGATTTGGGAGATGAAAAACAGAGCATCTGGTGGTTGAGGTTAGAATCAGAGACAAAGAAAGGGGAATTAGATCTGAGCAAAGAACCCTGGTTGTGTCTTTGAGGAAAAACAATTCCCATTCCTCCTTTACACAAAGAAGAAGTAGTAGTAGAAGAAGACAACAAGTCATCACAACAAATCTTGGCCATTTTTGAGCTTCTCCTCAAAGCATCATCGTCTTCACTCCCAGATCGCCCCTGTTTATGTACAGATCCAAACCCATCCAAACCCACAACTCCGAAATCCATACAAACACTCACCGGAGAGAAGCTCACAGATTTTGTTTGGACAACCACATTTCAAGATAGTTTAAGGCTTTTTAAGGCAAACCAAAACTCCATACAATGACAACTCTACTCCACCCCGGCTTTTATTTATCTTCTTTTTTTTTCTCTCTCTCTTTTTCAGAAAATAAACTAAAATAATTGGAGAGATATAATAGAATTAGAGTACGACAAACATCATGAGCAAAACTTCCTAAGTTTGTCAAACTATAATAAAGTCGCCCAAACAAAATCATAAAAGCGTTATTTTCTGCATCTAACCAAATATTAGACTTTTTTTTCATTTTTCTTCTCTAATTTCTTTCTTCTTCTTTTTTTTCCTCCCTGCCCTTTTTCGGCAACACAAGAATCAAATAAATATCTCATGCGATTACAAATGTATGAATCGCTTAACTTTCGTGTAAGCTAGCATAGGGGAAAATGAAAATACTTTTTGCAGTCCCTGCCGTTCAATGGGGGGAGGTCCCCTTAGGTCCTTTTTCTATTTGTAGAGAGAATGTGTGTATTTCTGCTGGAATTTTATTTCACAATATCCTTTAAACAAATGTTTTTCTTTAAATTAAAAGGTTGTTTCAACTCTTATTTCCAATTCGTCACTCTAATTTTTTCTTCAAATAATATTTGAATTTATGACTTTTTTTAAAAAAAAATCATTGAATGCATATTAATGTTGTAGAATAGAATTGTTGTTTTTGTTCGTTTATCCAAATAACTTTGTAGTAGTTATATTATTTAAAAACATTGTTATAGTAGTAATTAAAGACTAAAAGGTATGTTTATTTTTTGGACATGAGAATAACTCTTCATCAAAAATTTATTGTTTATTTTTTGTAATAAACAATAATTTTTAGCTAATTTTTATCACTCTTCAACCCAACTATTAAATTTTACATTAAATTTTATTAAACTTCATATTAAATTGATCATCTAGTCATAATTAACTTCAATCTTTAAATAAGTAGTTTTTTTTAGTACATATCAAGGGAGGAGGGGACAGATACCAATTTCAAGAATCGAACATGTGACATTGGTGTTGAACTGGTTCACAACCAAATAATCAAACAAGTAGTTAATTACTTTATTACTATTAACTTTAATCTCCAAACAAGTAATTAATCACTTTAAATTACTATTAACCATTTCATTCTTTTCCGCTCATTCCACTCTACTCTTTTTTTACTAAAAACAAACACAAAAAAAGACTAACAGAAATACTCTGCTTAATTGAAGAAATGAGGTACACAGGGGAAAAAGAAAGAGAGGGGTAAGAAGGTAAAAGGGTCATTTGGAAAAACTCAACAAACTCTGTCGTTATCCAAACCCTCTTTAAAAACTGGTAAAACAATAAATATGTTTTTCTTAAGTTGATATAAATATGACTTTTGTTTCAAAAGCCTTCAAGTTTGTTTAGTGTACGGATGAGTTAAGTTAGTCAGTATTAAATTAAATTAAATATTAAGTTAAATTAAAGATTAAATTAATTTATGTTTAATAAATATGTTATGTTAAATTGAATTAAATTAAGTTGATTGCTGTTTGATGCATAAATTAATTTAAACTTAATTTTTATTTAACATTTTTTTAAAAAAATGTTTACTCTTTAACTTATTTTTTCTTGATAATATATAAATGGTAAAATGACATTCATTTGAAATAGTGACAATATAATGTTCATTTTAAAAAATATATTTATCAGTATATATTTTATTATTTATTTCAATTTTAACTTAATATCTTTATTAAATTAAAAATTTTATAATAAATTTTATATTCATTAAAAAAATTTAGAAAGAAATTTAAATTATGTAAAAATCATTTTAATTTAATTGCTTAATTATAAGGGTGGTATAAATTTAAAATTTTAAAAAATAATTTAATTTATTTAGTTCACCCTACTTTATAATATAACAATTTAAAATAAAAATATATCAATTTAATTTATTTAGTACACCCTAATTTTTGTGAATGGTAATTAAGTTTGAAATTCAATTTTACTCATATTTGTAGTTCAAACTTCAAATAGATTGATAAAACTTATAATAAAAATGTAAACCTAATTTTCATACTTTTAAAAATTATTCTACCTATTTCATTGGTTAATACTCCTTCAAATTAAAATGGTAGTCAATATATAAATAACAAAATTACATTTATATATGGGCATATATAATTAAAAAAAAATGAGAAACATAAAAACTCATTTAGATGCTTAGAAACAAGTCATCAAATAACACAAGTAAAATTTATATAATAATAAATTATATTATATTATAAGTAGAAAAGTTAGCTTTAAAATTTAGCAATTTTTGTGATATTTTATGTACCAAAAATTGATTTTAATTGAACATAATTTTAAAATAGTCAATTAAACTATTTAATAATATTTTTTCAATTAATTAAACTAAAATATCCAAATAGATTCAAATTATTTATGAAAATTTATGTGTAACATGTCCTATTAATTTTTTATTTAATAAAACTCATTAATACCTTTTAAAATGAATATAATTTTTTTTAATTTTTTTTTACAATAACTAGAATAAGAGAATTCGAACCTATTTTTAAATACCATAAAAAATAACAAAACAAATTTTTTGACATTCTATTAGATGTATGCATTTTATATTTTACGAATCTAAAAAGATTCATACGAGTTTTCTTGATATAAATTTAAGATGGGTTAGAAATCATACAATTATATATTAAATAAATTATATAACTTAAAAATAATTTTATTAAAAAAAATAAAACATAAAAAATAACATGAATAAACTTTTAAATCTAAATTTTAAAGTTGTAAATTGTTTGAAAAATAAGATAAAAAAAATGAATACGGGAAACGAGCCAAAAAAATAATATACTAAGATTATTGTTGTACTTCGTCAAGGATTAATTTAATACGAGGGTAATTCGTCCACCAAACTGAGGGTAATTCGACCACCAAACATACTTTAAATTTGAATTTAAATAAAAAAGAATTTTAACGAGTATATGGTAGATATGACCAATGTAACTTAATTTGGATCACAATTTATTCTTTTTATTTTTTTAATTAAATAATAATAAAATATAGCTCAAATTAAATCACTTTCTCCCATTTATTTTCTTTTTTTTTGTACCACTTGTACCATTTCAATTCATGATTTAAATTGCTCTCGGGCTAAAGGGGGTTGTCGATGAGATTGCCTTGCAAAAACCGGCCAGACTAGCAAATAGTTACAGTTTTTTCTTATAAAAATATTGTTTACTATAACTTTTTTTTATATTAATTTTTCTTTAAGGAACAAATCTACATTGAATTTTTTCAAAAAAAAAAAAAAAAACAAATCTACATTGAATTTCGTTTTACAAAATTTAGAAATAGATCTACATTCTACTTTTATTTATATTAAAATTATTATTAAATCGATTTTAATAAAAATAATTTTTTTTCTTGTTTTTTCATGTTAATATATGGAGTGATATTGAATTTATAATCTCTTAATTATTCAGTTATATTTTAGAGACTTTTGCATGTATACTACAAAATGGATAAAATATTCCAATATTACAATAATGAAAATATTTGCCCATATAGCAAAAATTGTAAATTGATAGACTTCCATATTAATAAATTCTATCGATAGAGGGTGATACAATCAATTACTAACAAATAAAGTAAAGAGAATTTACCATCAGCAGCACATTCTACCTCTTGTATTATATTTGCAGCATAATTTTTAAAATAATTCATCTATAGCATATTTATTTCTATCACTCACCTAGTGATAGTCTATCACTCACATAGTGATAGAACTCAATTTAGATTTCTATCACTGATTGAAAACTTAAGTAGTGATAGAATGAGTCTATCATTGATTGAATTCTATCACTAATAGAACTCGACAAGTGATAGAAGTCAATTTGAATTTTCTGTTACAAATGAAATTATTTTGGATTTTGTGCTATAGATGGAAATATTTTGCCATTTTTTTATATACATGCAAAATCCCCTAAAGTAAATTGATAGACTTCCATTAGATTCTATCAATAAAGACTAATAGAATCAATTACTCATAAAATTGATAGACTTCCATCACTAGACAATGTGAGATTTTATCAAAGTCTTCTATAAAAAAGGTAAATAATTTTTTTTTTTAATGGCAGAATTTGCTGTAAATGAATTATTTTTTTAAAATGTGCTATAATTGTAAACTTTGATAAAGAAGTTTGCTCTACCATGCAAATTCCCTATTTTTTTTTAGAATCTATATTTTATAGTCTTAGAGATATACTTTCATCAATGACTCCTTTCCTAATTATTATTAAATTAAAATAAAAATTCATTTTTAATAATCATTCATATAAGTGAAAAACATAATAGGAAAATATTTCTTAACTTTATATAAGGAAAGCTAATGCAATTTTTAAAGGAAGAAGTTACTGATGAAACTAATTTAGAATATAGAAATTAAAAGTAAATATTTAAAAATCTATAAATTAAAATATAGACAAAAAAATATACAAATTGAAAATATGTAATGAATTCTAACCTACATTCTTAAAGAATAACTTCGGTAGATGTTTGAATGAAAATTTTAAAGTACGAATTTTTTTATAAATTTTAGAATCCAAGTTTTTTTTTTTTTTTTGAAAAAGATTTTAGAATCCAAATTAGAAATGAACTTAATTATAAAATTTTTGATATTTTTAGAATTAGGTACATGTTCTCCTAAATATATAAATATATATTTATATTTATATTTATATATGTATATATATATATAGTGGGATGAAGTTTTCTTCAAAAAAAAATATATATATAGTGGGATGAAGTTATAGATTATTAATGTACACATAGCAAATTGTAAGATACAAGAACCAAGTTGTTATTTTATTTTTACTTTTCTTACAAAATTTTAACGTAGTTCTTTCTATTATTTGTAATTATTGCCACCACGTGACCCCGCCTCCCCGGTCCACACCCTACGTTTATTTACAGATTAGCCCTCCTCATATAAAACTCGGACTCCTCTTTTTATTATAATTCGCTGATTACTTCGTTTTTTGTCCAATAAAAAAGATTTATATCTCTCCCCATGTTATGCTTAATGTTTTTTTTTTTTTTGAGAAATATGCTTATGTCTTAATGGGCAATGAGCAATGAGCATTAGTGATTGCATCAGAAGTTGAAAAGGGTTAAAAGAAGGGTTAGCATCTCCATTTGAATAATGTAGATGGTACATATATAAATTATATATAATTAACTTGTTTGAATGTAATTTGTTGCAATGTAGATGATAGATAGAAAAATTATATATAATAATTTATTTGAATGTAATTTTTTATAAATTGATTGCAGACAACAATTCATTTAAATAAGGTTATTTGTGCATAGATTTTAAGAGGAATGTTTTTTTTTAATAATATGATATTTAAAAGTTCTTTTTCAATCTAAAATAACATATTTTATTTATTTACTATTTAAAATCCAAATGATTTTTTTACTATTACCACCTCATTTATTATTATTATTTTCTTCAAAATTTGGGTTTTTTTTTTCTTATTATTTCTAACTCTCTCTCTGTCTTTTTTTTTTTTATTAATTAGCTGAAAAAAAATGTTTTAGGTAGATAAAAAAAATGGATTACAAAACTACCTTAAATTTTAAATGACAAAACATGTTTTTAAATACAATATTAAATAAACCGAAGCTTGCCACTCGTTGAACAACCACTAGCAGAAACGTCTCACTTTTTCCTTTTTTAGATTACAACAACTAAGATAGAGAGATTCAAATTTAAGACGTTTTAATTATTCAAATTTAAAACCTTTTAAATATGAGTTGTACATTGATGTTGTTGAATTGCTCTTATTAGCAGCAGAAACATATCTTAAACTGTGCAAATGATGTAATTAAAAAAAAAACCTTTTAGAAAAATTAGTATTTTTTTTATTAAACAAACTTTTAGTAATACAAATACAAACAATACAAAGAACAAGCTCAAAAACTAAATTGAACTCAATCTATAACCAAGTGACGAGAAAAGCTCTTCTTACAATTTTCTTTTTCTGTTTAAATATGAAAAGTTGCAGCCATTTTTCACTACTACAATTTCATCAAATTACACCTTAAACTTAGACAAATGTTATTGTGTTTATCTTTAAATTTGAAAAGGTGTTACAAATTTCTATGTTTTGACAAGTTTTTGTTTGAGTAGTTTCTAAAAGAACACTCTCAAGTGCATTGAATGAATCATATAATATGAATCAAAGTCGGCGTTGCTTCGAGTTTTGTAAAAAGCAATATTTTTGTATGGTAGGGTTTGGAGAGTTCTTTTCCAATTTTCTTAGGGTAGACTTTTATTGTGGCCAATACCATTGTTTTTTAAGGCTCGAGAGAGATATGGAGAGCTCCTATATAATTTCTTGAGCTTCTATTTTGATTTTTGTTGTTTCTTGCATGTGCATATTTGGAGGAATCAAATGAATTAGTAGACTTTCACAAAACCTAATCACATTTCCTTTTTCATTCTTTCTTACTAACGTAAGTTCGTTGCACCATCTTGTGCGCGCATATACGCGTCTAGGACCAATAAATTAATAGAATGCTACACCAACTTGTGTAGTGAATTTTACTTAAGCAAGTAATTTGTTCTTATTACGTTAATCAACTAAAAATTCTAATAAGTTGTCTCCTTAATGTGATTAAATGACTCGTTAAGGTATGAAATATTATTAGTAAGGGTCATATATTAAGCCACTTTATCAAATACATATGCACATTTAAAGACTTTATAAGTCTTGTAAAAAAGGTAGATGACATGTTGATTTCATTGTTTAGTAGTAATTAATCTAGTTTCAATACTACTGTCAAAGATTTGATCTTTAATTCGAGAGATGGCAAGTTAATTTGTACATTAAAAAAAAAAAAAAAAGAGTTATGTCTCGCACAATTTGGGTTTTAGGGTATTTAGGTGGTGGGGCATTTGAGGGATTTTAGTTTCTTTTTTGTATACTTGTGGTTTTAGTCTCTTGAATAGTTCCCGTTGCATGTGGGAGAATATTTGGTGAAGTCTGGTGGTGGTGTGCCACTTGAAATAAACTTCAAGATTCGGATTGCCTTTCCTTTGCTTTGGTCGCTTTCTTCCATTTTCCCCATTCCAAATCCTCTTTCCCTCTTTTTTATATTCCAATCACATGCTATTTCTTCTTTTTATCTTTTTAATCTTCTATCATTTCCTTTCTCAATCCTGTTTTTTTCTCAACAAAACTCTACCATAATTTTTCTATTTTAATTCTTAACCAATTTTATTCCATAACATTGAAAGTGTTTGGATGAGTGGTCGTGGAGTGATTAGATAAAGTGATTGTATTAATTAGTAGTTTGTTTGGATTCAATTTTTTGTGATAAAGAATCACATGATAATCATGAAACGACTCTTAATTTGTATTATTATGTGAATGAAAATAATTTCCAATTAATTGATGAGTCAATGAAAATTAATGATATTAGTTTTTTTTTTAAATCCAATTAATTTTATTAGGTACATGAAAAATATTTTTATAACATGATATTATTTTCATAATTTAGAATTAATTAATTGAAAATTAAAGATATTATATAGATAAAAAAAATATTAAAATAAAAAATAAAATTGATTATGAAAATTTTGATAATTTGAAATTAAAAATTATATATTTCAAATTATGAAATTAGGTGAATGAGAAGTAAAAAACATAGGTATATAACAAAAATATATTTATATTAATAATATGCCTTATTTCTTGTTCAAAAATATATTATATTATAGGAAAATTGTGATGGATAGTTCAATTTCACAAAATAATCGCATATCTAAGTAAAATTAAATTTTTTTCATCCAAGTCAAATATACGATATAATTAAAATTTATCATATTGTATAATTTAGGTATTAATGCAGTATTTTGTATTATTAATACAATTATTATGTGTTATTAATAGAATATAATATTATATATTATTAGTACAATATTATATATTAATTATACCGTATAATTTGTGTCAAACTATGATTGCTAAATTTTTTTTTTTTCTAGTATTGTAAATATTTTTCCAATTTGACCTATTTCTAAAAATACCCTTATATTATATTTTAAAAACTTAAAAATAAATTTAAAACTGATATAAAAAAATAACTAAATAAAAACTGAAATTTGAAAGAAAAAGAAACTGAATTTGGAAAAAAAATGGAAATAAATAAATTTGTACAACAAAATAAAAAAAAACTGAAATTTAAACATTTTGGGAAAGTAAAATTAAAACTCAATTAAAAAACAATAAAAATTGTTTCCACCTGGCGCATGGCTGTTGCGCCACGTGATGAGGTGGTCGAAGTAGTATTCCCTTTCCCAAAAGCTAAAAAAAAAGAGAAAGATCGAGCGATGAAACCGCTTCTCGTAAGAGCTCTACCAATACCCACCAAGAAACAGCCCCCATGGGGTTCCACCTCTTAAAATCGACGAATTGAAACTTCATCATTTTTTCAACCTGAAATAAAGGTCCTAAGATATTTTAAATTTAGAAAATTAATTTCTTATATATTGTTACCAGATCTTACTCCCCCCTTTTTTTTCTTTTTTCTAATGTGGGATCACAACAAAGATAAGGTTAATTTTTACAAAAAAAATAAAATTAATGATCACCAAATGAGCTTATTTTTTAAAATTATAGATTGAAATAATATTTGTTGGCATAATTTTCAAAAATTAAAAATTAACAAAAAGATTTTTTTTAATACACGAAATTAAATATATATAAATTAATTTACAAAAAAACGTGTCTTTTAAATGACGCGAGGTACATCAAAATTAAACTTTTTTTAAATTTAGATCTCTATGATTGGAAGATATTATTTTGAAATTCGATGATCAAATGATTGGGAAATTTGCATATGCCCCAAATAATCTTGATTATAGTTCCCTAAGAAACTATGTATTTGTTCTAGAATTTGGTTTTTTAATCATGAAAATGTCATGAGAAGTGGAAACCCATATCCTTGTACAAAAACAAAAATTAGGATGGGGAAGAAAATGACATTGTGATGCAATTTTATTATATCTTCATTTCAATTTGAAATTATGTAAAAGAGAGTCTTCCATACTATGAATATCGAAGAAAGAAGTAGATGAGCAGAGAGGAAATATAGCAAGCGATTCCTTTTTTTTTTTTTATTTATTTATTTTATTATTATTATAAAAATTGAAGGTGAGAATTCAAACTTATAACTTCAACTGATATTATTGAACTCGACATAAGACTAGCGATTTCAGTGAATATTAATTGAATCGAGAAGTCTAAATATATAATCTAATACATGTTAAGAAAGGAAAAATCCCACAAATAATAGGACAAGCACGTATACATGACAAAAAAGACAAAAACTAACGGCTACTCATGTGACACTATTTTACGTAACTCAAACAATGAATAAAATGGTGTGTTTAATCGGTATGTTTAATAGGGCAAATAATTTAAAGTAAAAGATAAACTTACAATTTCATTAATATGAAACGAAAGTATATAACATTTAAAATAAATATTTGAACTTGTAATCTTTTAGCTAAATTATGTCGTTTTAATAATATACCAATGTTTGTTATGTATGATCATGGTAAAACTTCAACTATAACTAGTTTAATAATATATATGTTAAAATGTGCGTATGGAACCAAAATTATTCGTCTTTATTTGAAATTCCAACAATGTGTCACACCCATTTGGCCAATGGTTTTAGGACATGACCCTACAAATAAAATATTGGGTATGGAACTTTGATCCTTCATGTCACTCTAGTGTCCAACTTTTTCATGGTTGACCCACTCTTCCATGATGCCGGGTAACTCGGCTCCCTTTATCTTCCTCTTTGTATCATTTAGATTCCTTTAGGGAGACAGCCTTCTTCTCCCAATAGCTCAAATTATTTATATTCCTTTGTTTTGTAATTCAACACACATTATAGATTTATATGATCATCCTAATATACTATTTTACTTTTCACTTGGCATCATGTTAAAATATCTATTTCCATAAAGTATATAAAAATTACCTATTGTTAAAAACAACAAAATACTCAAAGAAGAATCATCTAACCTTCCATTTTTTCATGACAATTTAAAAATAATAATAATGATTATAACGACACTGTTGAAGTAAAAAAAATTGTAAATTTATATTTAAAGAACATCAGTACCTTTAAAATAAAAAAGAGTAAGATATTGATGTGGTATTAACGCGGTAATTTTTTTTTTTGAGTACATAGTGGAGGAAGGGGGATCAACAAACCCTACATAGATGACACAACTACTCTCAAATAATATGAGAGCCAAATACCGATTTTCGAGCTCGAACTCGTGACCGTGGAGTTGAAATGGATTATCTCAAACTCCTGACCGTGGAGTTGAAATGGATTAACACTAGACAAGATAACCAACTGCGCCACTGACCCTCGGTTAGTTTTTCTATTTTTTAATGGTTGTATGCTAATAATTTTTGTATTTAATATATTTTTGGAAAAAGAAAAGATATATTGATATGACATGCTAAACATGTAAAAAAGGATTAAAAGAAAGCAAGTCAATTTTTGGCAATAGAGTCTATATTATAATTAACAAAATGCTTGGATTTAATACACCCAGAAGCCGCTATAAGAATAACGCTTTCCCAAATAAACTTTGGAGATCTTGATTTGTACTCCTCTTCGAAAATTCTCGCATTTCTTTCATTCCATAACCACCACAAAATAGCTGCCTTCAAATTTGTACAAAGCTCCACATTTTGAAGAAGGATTTAGACAAAATGCCTCATAAAGAAAGTGTTCCATTGATTGGAAATTTGTAATATCATGAATATATCAGCTTGGGAGAAAATTCCACATTTGCCTCGCATAGGAGCAACTAACAAAAAGATGATTGATGTCTTCCTCATTCTTGTAACAGAGGTTGCACATGGATGGACTATGGCATTTCAACGGTTGCCTTCGCTACATAGTGTCGACGGTATTCAACCCTTTGTAAAATAATGCTCATATAAAAACTTTTGTTTTTTTGGCAATAGATGTCTTCCAGAAAGTAGTTGTAGGGTGATGAACAAGAGAGTTATGGTCATTAGCAAGCATTTTTTTAAAAGACCTCATAGAGAAAGAATTGTGGGGTCTGACAGCCAAACCAAAACATCTTCTGAATGATTGCTAGGAGATGTCCAACCATAAAAAATAATAACCCAATATCAATTTCGCGGGACAAAAGTGGTCTAAGAGGATAACAAGACCATTGGTTCCCATCAACAATCCACGCATCTTTGACCGAAATATACTTTTTTGAACTTAATGCCAAAAACGAGGATACTTCTCACACAATCTAAAATTTCCCGCCCATTTATTGAACTAGAAACTGGTGTTGATGCCATTGTTAATTTGCACTTTCATAAGATCATCCATGACTTCCAAACACCTGAGAATAGCAAGCCATGAGGAGCGAAAACTTTTAAACTTACACATAGATGGCAATTTTTCACCCTGATTTGTTGTATATTTTGCATTAATAATATTTCTCCACATTAATTAAGTTCTCTTTACAGTCATTAAAGAACCGCTAAATCCATTTTCCAAGCACATCGCGATTCGTTATATTCAATTTCATAATTCTAGGCCTTCCTCCTTAGGGAGGGTCACAATATCTCAACGAACCAAATTTGAACCACCATTCAAGTCAATCCCTTTCCATAGAAAAGTCCTCAAAGCTTTCTCAATCTGTTTATAAATCATGACATGGGCTTTAAAAGTAGACAACATATAAGTTGGGAGATGGTCCAATACAACTTGTATCAAAGTGAGTCTACCCCCTTCAGATAAATAAGAATACTGCCATTGAGCTAATCTTTTCTGTATCTTATCCACTGTAGGTTGCTAAAACTGAAGAGTCCGGGGATTGCTCCTAAGAGGCATATCGAGATAAGATAAGGGAGAGGAATAACATAATAGCCCAAAAGATCAGTGAAGTTTTGGCACTCATGCTGGCTAATATTCAATCCAGACACAGGATTTAACAATATTCACTTTTAGCCCCGAAGTAGATTTAAAACTCTTAATAATGTAATAGAGATTCTGCACCAAAATCTCATCAACTATCGAAAAAAGTAATATGTCATCCGCAAATAAAAGGTGGGAGATATGAGCATCATTATTCCCAAAATTGCATCCTCTAATGAGATTTTTCTTTTGCGCATCTTCAATGAGGCTCGATAAATAATCCATCACCAAAACAAATAGGAAAGGAGAAAGCGGATCACCTTGACGAATACCTCTAAAAGGGTTACTTTTTCCACTCGGTCTACCATTGATTAATATGGAGAGGTTAATAGAAGATAGGCATGCTGTGATCCAAATGATCCATTTTTTGTTGAACCCTTTGAGATTCATAGTAGCAAGAAGAAAATCCCATTTGATTTTGTCGAATGCTTTCTTGATATCAAGCTTTATAATAATCCCCTTGGTTTTAGAGCACATCCACCAATCAACCACTTCGTTAGCAATGAGAATGACATCGATAATTTTCCTACCCTTCACAAACGCGCATTGATGATTGTCCACTGAATTGGAAAGGACAAGCTTGAACCTTTCGGTAAGAACTTTAGATAAAATTTTGTATATGCTAGTAGTAAGGCTAAACCCTTAATATTGAAAAAAAACCCTAAACCCTTAATATAGAAAATATTTCAAATCCTTGAATCATATTTAACAACTTGGAACGTTGATTGAATTTATTCCCCTACGTCAGGACAAATTGTTTTATTTTGTATGCCGTCATAGGCTTTGAAGGATTTCTAGAACAATTCACAAGGTACGACCAATAGTAAAAGATTCCTGATTTTAGATTGGTCAAAGGTGGGCTAGCCACCTTGGCTGACCCTACCACGTGAGGTCGCTCGGGCTATGACTCATCTCCCTTCAAGGCAAGTTCGAGCCTTTCTCATTTTGTTTTTTTGTAGATAATGATCATTTTGGCTCGATTTTCTTGTTTGGACCTTTATTGTGGATTTCAAACTTTGATGAATAAAAAAATGTTGTTCTCAAGATCTTTAATCACATATTTTGAGTGATTCTTGTGTGGCAAAATTTCAAGTATAACAAACAAAAACATTATTTTAATTGAAGAAATTTTTATACGTGGTCTATACATTCAGAGAGACTTAACTTTTAGGACTATGTTAATAAGAAAAACAAAGGTGACATGTTAGAACGTTTCAATTCCAAGAGATGTCATCTTCATACTTGGGCATGGTTGTAAATGTGAGTACTATAGAGGCATGTCTCCAATTCCCAAACAAAGTGAAGCAAAATAAAGGCTTATTAAAATACACACCCTAGTCCCCATGTGAAGGGGACCTAGTCAAACAGTTTATCTCCATTTCCCTTTTCGTAATGAGTCCATGAATTGACCCAAACAAGGCACCACTGTGGCACGTGCCACAGTAACAAACACCTAATTCAAAGGGGCTTCCCTCTAATTTAAGGTAAAAAAGGAAAAGCGAAGGGCCGAAATATTTGGTAGTGTTTATTGCACATATTAAAACCCAAATGCAAAAGAGAGAAATAGTAATTGTTATAATAATAATAATAATTACAAAAGATACGGTTGCTACTAAATTCGCAGACAAAACACTCCCTCGCATTAATTCTGCAATTACCATTCTTCTGACCCTTTTTAATTGCCATCACCCATTGCATGCTTTTTTTCTTCCCACTTTTACTTTGCTTATTCAATTATTATCTACCCATATATAAATAAATGATGCATACATATTCTTATTGAATTTAAAGTCCATGCCTTTAATTCCCTTTCAAACATGTTGGACTTTTCAACTCAAATATTTTGTTACTGGCCCTCCAGTAAATCCTTCTGCACACGTGGAACCCACCGGATAAAAATGATAAATTGGCAGTGACTTAGTTGAATGTATAAGAATTGAAATAGTGTTAAATAGTTCCATGCTACATTATGTTTTTGTATTACTGGATCAATATATGAAAGTGGTTTGTTATCATTTTGAAATATATAACTTTAGTATTTAATTTTTGATAATTTACTGAAGGTATTCGGCGGTATTATAAGTACATAGAGAGTCAGATGGTCAAATATATTCTGGGAATGTCTCCCATCGTTGAGGAAAACATTTGGAGATTGGTACGAAATGACCATCACTAAACATAGAAAGAAAAAAAAAACTATGTTTTGTAAAATTGAAGCTGTGCTTTGAGATACCTTTTTGTTTGGTTTTGTTGATATAGGGAGTTTTTTTTTTTTTTTTTTTTTTTTTTTTAAGCATCTTTGTCGCATTGGTTCTCTAATTTATTACCTTAATGTATGCCCCGGGAACTAAACTATCATCTTATTGACGAAAAGGATTGAATTATTATTATTTTTTTTTGAAAATAATTGAATTATTTGTATTATGAAAAATAGGAAATCTAAATTTAATACCGTCCTTTTGGATAAGATAATTATCAAAATAATGATAATAATTTAGTATATATATAAATAAATAGAAAACGAAAATGGTTGATTGTATATGGAAGAAGAAAATAGAGAAAGTCATAGAAAAGTGTGTAGGTGGAATGGAAGGGATTTTAATTTTAGGGGGCGAAAGCGATTGTGTAGTATGGGGGAGCAGCGCGTATACCTTACGCTCTGGCTCATCATTCGATATACATTTAAATACTATTTTAATGTCTATACTATTTTTGTTCCAACGCTTCTAAATATTGAATTGTAGTGTTTATACTAAAAAAAAAATTACTTTTTCTTTTAATAAATTATTTTCTTTCTCTATAATTTTAAAAATATGATTATATTTCGTTTTTATTCGTATTTAATTATATAGTCGAATTAATTTTAAGTTTTAGTTAATTTTATTTTTGCAAGTCCTGTTTTGGTTAGTTTTTTAGATCTAACCTTTTCTCTTATCCCTACCTAATTAAAATTTAAATTGTACATGATAAAAACAAATTAAATTGTAGATAATTTTTTTCATCAATAAAATTTCATACATAGCAGGATGTGGTAATCTTAGTGTGAAAGTATAACTAAAATATTTAAAAGATGTTTGGATGAAGTTTTAGACAATTAATTAATTTAGAATGTTATTTTGAAAAGTTAAAAATGAAGAATTAAATAATTTTTTTTTTAGATGAGTTAGAAAAAATAGCTCATTTAAATAAGAGTTAGAAATGAGTAATAGAAAAATAGATAAAAATAAATAATTGAAGATAAATTATTTTAAATAATTAAAAAGTGATTGATTAAAGATAAATAGTTAAAAATAAAGAATAATTTTGAATAGTCCATAAATGAAGGTGTTGTATATGCAAGCTGTTGCTTAGCTGGAGAAGAATTAAAAAGAAAAAAACGAAGAGAAAGCAGTAAAAGAAAAGAAAAGTAAGCATGTGATGATGATTTGAAAACATTAATCTGTGTGTGTGACGTTGACGTGTGAACAGCGGGTGTGGACTTTGATAGTGGCTTGTGGGGGCCGCGTCTAGGGTGGTGAAAAGACCATATGCCCCTCGTGAGATGGGAAGAGAGGAAGCCAGCTTCCCTTTTACCGACAGCCATGGGCTGGGCCCCACGGTGGATCCTTGTCTAGATATGCGTCACCCTCTATTATCAAGAAAAACAGGCCCACACCCACGTCCGCCCCTGCCCCTGCCCCTGCCCTAACATCAGGATATTTTTTGAAAAAAAATTTCAAAATTTTCTACAAGTTCTAAGCTTATCTTCTTCGGCCACGGAAATGGTAGGAGCCCAAAGTTTGTCGGATGAATGGATGCATATACACGAATGTCACCTCAATCCTTTTCTTTTTCTTTTCCCTCCAAGATTCCTTTAACCCAAAAATACATTCTTTTTTTTCAATTCATTTCTTGTCCGCATTGTTTTAAAATAGAAAAATCAAATAATTCTATATATTTTTTTATTACATATAAACTTATTTGATGGAAAATAGAAGAAAGTGATTTTGAGCCTTTTATTTATTTGTTATAATAAGATAACAGGCTAAATGTAAGACTCCAACTTTTAGGAAGATGTACAACCAACTTTTAAGTCATAAAATGAAAGACATGCATATTTGAAAAATTATGTCATCATCGACTATACATCCAAAGAAAGAACTCACAGTTAGAGGAAACTCTATTAAAATTGGCACAGAGGGAAGGGAGAGAGGAACATGCATCCTAGTTCGAAGCTGAAGGGAGAGTGTGGAGAAGATATGCGACTCAATAGGACAATGGGGTAGGGAAGAACACACCAGCTATAGATGGAGCAATGCCCTACTCAATCCAAAAAGCCAAAAAGAATGAAAAAAATCACTAGAAAGATGACTGTATTTGCAACGCACTCATGCGGTTTCCACACGAAAAGAAAACGAATTCAAACATTAGTCAACACGAATGTAGAGGAATGGTTGCCGAGATACCCATATGCAAAATAGCATGTTTATCACCCTACACAAATTTCAAACAGAATATCCCCACACGATTTTCACCGGCACAAATAGCTTTTGATCAATTAGCCAACACTAGAGTTGAATATCACAATTTGATAGAATAACACCAACATTTGCCCATATATGCCCCTATCTAGCCCTTATAATAAACAAACGCTCTATGTGGATCATATCAGTTTAAATAAAACAATTTGGTTAAGAATAGGTTGAAATGGTCGCAAGAAAAAAAAAAGAAGAAAGAAGATAAAAAGTTGAATATCAAATCTGAGCTGACGCTAGTGGTGTTTCAGTAATTTAAGAATACAACGTGAGATGCTAGTGGTGTGAAACATTCATATAAGTTGCAATATCACTTGTAAACGTGAAACTAGTATGAAGAGATTAGCTAATAGTAGTTTTAATGATATACAATATATAAATGTTTAAGTATGAGATTAATGTGAGGTGGTAATTGGATTACAGATCGATCCAGAATTAAGTTTCAGGTTGTTATCTTTTACCTATTATTTATAGTGTATTACTTTAAAGTTTTTGGAGTGTTACACAAACATATTCAAAATATAAGAATGATAATGATATTGTACTGGATTATCATTCTTTTAGTCAAACTATGCGTCAATGTGCCCGAAGAATTTCCAATATTAAAAAAAACCACTTTTTTTTTTTTTAAAAAAACTTAATAAATTTTTTTGTACCCTTCATTAACGGATTAATTGTTTCAACCCATTCAAAATGCAAGCGATGCCATACATGTAGCAACTAGGATGCAGGAACTGATTTTCAAAGTTAACCTTTATAGGCTGTATTTGCTTGTGCAATATCAGAGATGTTGGAAAAAATATAAACTTCAATTCCTTTTGAAACTGTAAACCGTTTCTCTTTTGAAACAATAAACATTACACTTTCCTCCCATTAATATCGTGAAACCTTCCTCCCATTAATATTTTGAAACCGAAAAACTTACACTTTCCTCCCATTAATATTTTGAAATCGAAAAACGTTACATTTTCCTTCCATTATTATTTTGAAACATTTCATGATTTTTTTGGCTATAAAAACACTGCATCTTCTTCATTCTATGATATACAAAAAAAAAAAAAACAAAACATTTGCTCCCAAATCTTCTCTGGTGATAGAGTTTTTCACGGTTTTGAGTTCGTCTGTCTTCAATCCTTGTGCTACGGATTAAAGACGAAGCTGTTGTATCATGGGAGGTTGTCATCAATTCATTCTCTAAGCACGTTGGGAGGAGACGATGAATCAACTTCAAGGAAACTGAGCTTTCTTATTGGTTATTTATTTTATTTTATTAATTACGTTCTGTTTGATTTAATTTTATCGCGATTTAATCTTTTATCATTAAAGTTATTATATTCGATTGCTATTATTAACAACAAGAGATTCATATAGATCATTGGTTTAAGTTAAATGGTTAGTTCTAAATGAAAAAATCTTTAATTATTCAAAATTATCAACACTAATTATTCTTTTAGTTTTGTATAATCCTATTTGGCTCATGCACATTTATATTTTTATTGATTTAAGTATTTTTACTTTTTTAAAATGTCGATTTTTATATTCATTTTATTTCTTTATTTTTCTGAGTTCTTTTTATTTTCTTTCTTAACTCATTTTTTTCAGTCACAAATTTCACATAACACTACATAGTCTATCGTCCTTTGTTTTTTAAAAAATTGATTTTTTTAGTACATATCAAAAGAAAGAAGACAAATACTGATTGTCGGGATGTTCACATGGTCACATCTCCCGACTCAACATCGAAATGGTCTCATGCGTGTCCATCATGTTGTTGGGTCTGAGCTGCCTGCGATTAGAGAATCGTCCGTGGAAGCCCCTAAACCTTTACTGGAAAGCATATACACCTCCTTTCTTGTTAAGAAAAGTATATTCTAACCTTGAAACCTATCAATTTTAAGTTCCACATAATCTTTTTTTTTTATATATAAAGGATACTAGAAATTTTATAAGAGAAAAAAAAGAGAAAAGAGAGGAGAACAGAAGGAAAAGTTCTACTTAAGGTAAGTCTATCAATTTTATTGATTGAAACTTATAAATTTTGTGGCTATCGACCAATCGTTATTAAATCAAATTTTACTATATTTATCTTTTATTCTAAAAATTTTAACATGGTGAATGTTTTTTTTTTCCTGCTCATATAAAATCCCGTATTCTTTTAGTATTCGTATTGTTTTTTTTCTTATGGAAAAGAAAATTGTAAATATGGATATTTGTGATGGGGTCTTACAAATAGGACCGAAACGGTATTTCATTTTTAAGAAAGACATGGATCAAATGGATATTCTAAAAATAAAAAGATCAAAATATACAACAAATATAGTATAGTATATAATAAAAAAAAAAAAACCAAACAAAACCTATAATTTGAATTCCTCAATTTCCTATTATACTAAAAAGATCTCAACCGTTATTCTCAAAAAAAAAAAAAAGGATCTCAACCGTTCTTATAAAAAAGAAAATCTCTTCAACCAAAACGCCATACTTTTCAAATTCCATGTTGAACTCAAAAGAAAAAAAAGAGACAAAAATTAAGAACTATTAAAATAAATATTCGATTTTGGTTTGAAAATTGAAGTTCATAATCACCACTTGATCTACCTATATACTTAATGATTTATCTTGTCACCTATTGTTATTTACAGATACTTTTAAAATCTAAGCCAAAAGGAAAACATAACTTCACAAATTAGTTTTATTTTTAAAATTTAGGTAAGAACTCAATACAAAAAATTGTGAAAACAATTTTTATGAATCAAATGGTCTTCTTTCCCAAAATAAACCATTTTGAAAGTAAAAAGATCTAAAAAAAAAGAAAAAAAAGAATCAGTTTAGGTGATTAAAATATTTTATTTTAGAAAGAAAAGGTAGAGTAAAATAACTTAAGAGATAAGGTAGAGTTGAAAGGAAGAGTAAGTAAAGTGCTCGGGAGGGGGCAATTAAAGAGAAGCACGTGAAAGGGTGGGAAATTCAAAGGTAGTTGAGGGAGGAAGGGACCGAAATTAATTTAAGAATGTGTGCTGTTAAAAAGTTTGTAATTAATATCTGTAAATTTTCCATTATACCTTGCCTTAACCCCCCATTCATTCACTTCAATGAAAATACAGACAAAACAGAAAGAGAAGAAACAACAAACAATATTTAAGGGCACTTGTGTGTTGTCACTTTAATATATATGTATATATATACATATACATATGCATTTGGGGACCATATTCTCAAACCCTAAACTCTTAAACCTTAATTAATGTTTTAACACATTATCAATGCCTCTCAAATCTACCTTAGTTTTCTACAACCTTGACCCTAAAGTTCGGCCTTAAAGCCCCTTTGAAATAGAGGTGCAACTAGCTGTCTAAAACCAATGTATAGAGGGCGACCTTAGAAATCTATCTTTTTCACAAATTATATATATTTTTATCTTTCACCCAAATAATTCTTTGCATCTTTCCTTAAATGTTACGTTACTAATTTTATAGGCTATATATGATGGTGTTGTTTTGTTTTTTAAATTAAAATTTTTGAGAGGATTGCAATTCATGATCTTTTGATCAAGGAAACTCATTATAATTTTTAATGATTACGATAACAATAGTTGAATAGTCATTATTCCCTTTCTATAAATATGAAGCTTGAAAATTATGACTCCAATGCATATCAAACCTACAAGAGAATTTGATAAACAATTCTAGACTTGAGTAAGTCAAGGAGTGTCGTTGATCTCTTGAGAGATTAGCACCCAACCCATGAAGAGACATTGGGAGGCATTGTCAATCTCTTGAGGGGATTGATGCCCATACCAATAAAAGGTTGAGGGGGTGCCACTAATCCAATTTCCTCCCCATGGTTGAGAGAATATATATCGAATAATGTACGTATCTTTGCCATGAGCTCCTCATCAAATAAGGATTTTCACATGATTTATAACCACCCCAAAAAATGTACATGATTGTTGCCCTTAAGAAATATTACATAAATGTAGAAAAGACAAGGAAATACGACTTATTCTAAGATTGTACTTTTCTTGCAAAAAAATCTTCTTATTGTTTAAACTGACTTAAGCGTCCGAGCATTGGTGATTAAACACGGCTCTCTCACCGCTCGTTAAGTTTTGCAGGCTTTAACTCCATTAACTTATAAATTCAGAGTATCGACAATTACTATCAAATATAATTATATTTATTTATATTTTAGATAAGAGGCTCGAACATATAACATCTTAGTTATTAGGTTGTATATAATACCCCTACAAAATATGATATTGTTGGCACTATCAAATAAATACTTTACTTTTTTTTCTTTTAATTTAAATTCAACACTTGGATAAGAAATATTTAAAGTCATAACCTTCTAATCGCAAACATAAATTATCACACTTAGAAGTAGAACAACTTTCTTCCTAAAAAATAACGGTAGTACAACTCTCACTTTTCTCTAGAAAAAAGAAAGAAAATCAGGATATAATTTGAGAACATTTTCAGCTTCTTTTACAAACAAAAAGAAAAGATGAACAAACATTTAAGGAATATTAAAAGTGTTAGAGAATATATTAAATAAAAAAAAATAAAGTAAAGATTATTAAGGATGCTGATAGTGATAGAGGAAGAAGTGAACAAATAAGGTATTGTTTGGAAGGGAGGCGAGAATGGTTAGTCACGTGACAAGTGGGTGTTCATTTTAAGTTGGCTTTTGGAATCAAAATTATGATAAGTAATTAAATAAATTATTTTAGGTTTAAGATCTGGGCATTTTGTTGCTGACTCAAAACATCACTTTAGACCCTTTTTTTTATTAACCCCCACAAAAAAAAACCAAAAGAAAAAGCTTGTCATGTCTTTTTATCATTCATGTTATGTCTGTAACAAAGCGAAGCAATAAACCGTTTGACTGAGATTCCAAGATTAGACGACATGCATTGGGAATTACATTAAAATTAAACAAAAACAAAGATTATAATAAGATTTTCCCTTGGGGTTATGATGTATTTTTCAAAAAATGGGAGTTGGAAGTTAGTTTATTATAATCCCCTCCTCACATGGGGTCACAGATTTCATTTTTGTAAATAATTTTTTAATCAAAAGGAGGTCATTCCAATTCTTTTTTTTTTTTTAAAGCTAAAAGTATATTCTACTCTATATTTAAAAAAAAACATTTTAAATTTAGTCGGTAATTTAATCATTTTTAATTCTCATTGGTTAATGTTAAAATTATTGATAAAAAATTCTCATATGGCGAGTACATAAATTTAGAGAGCTCTAACTACTTATAACCAAGGAATTAGGTTATATTTGGCGGAATTTTCAACTTATCCCCTTTTTTGTGTCACATAATTTCTCTTCTACTAGGATCACGTCATGAAAGTTTATTATAAACCAATTTTAACTCTCCAATTGGAAATGATTTAGTTAGAAAATGTAAAAATATAAGAGATTAAACAAATAAAATTAATGAATAGGTTAAACCGAGCGGAAAAAATGCACAATCATATATTTAACTTAAAATAGTTTAAACTTCTATAGAAACAATGATTTGATCCATATAAAATTTTGTATGCAACTATATTTTAATTTGTTGTATTTTAATCCCAATAATTTCTAAACTCATTGATCCTTAAGGTGCATAATTAATCTACGTAGGTAAGAAACTCTATTACACACCTATAATAAGACTTTACGCATTAATGTGAGTATGATTCAATTAACATTTTGATATATTAACAATAAAAAAATATGTTCTTTTTAATCTTTCAATCTTTTATTGCAATAAAATGATAATAAAATAATAATAATAGTAATAAAAGTTTACATGATGAATACATATTAAAAGTTATAAATTTCAGTTTAAGAATTATGAAACGAAAGTTAGAAATAAATTGATGGTTATACGAACTAAGAGACTAAATCAATATTTTGGTGATATATGGACTTTAAATTATGAGGTTAAAGCTTGGAACCTTGAGATTTGTGTCTATTTGACTTTGTGAATTTTCGAAAGTATCCAATAAATTTATGAACATTCAGTTTTTTTTTTTTAATAATCATTGAATATTTAGTTTAAAATTAATAAGTCTTAACAAATTGAAAGTTCATAAAAATCAATTAATTTATTAGATATAAATTTAAATCTAATGTTTAGTGTTTAATGAAATTCGAAATTTTTTAATTTAGTGTCCAGAAGGTTTAAAAAGTTAAAATTTGCAAAATTGAAAAATGAAAGGATTATTTGTAATTTAAGGACATTATAATTTGAACAAAATATATATACACATAGAATAATGTGATATGGGTGTGAAAATATGGAGTAAGGGTAAGAAATGAACAAAATTTGGGGTGTAGGATCGAGGAAGGGAAGTGTAATCCCAAAGGCACGTGTTCTGTAATTCTCTTTCCCTCAGTCAAATAAGAAAAAAAACGAAACTAAAATCAAAATAAAAGACAAGAGTAAAATAATGAAGAATGAATATTAAGGTAGTAAAAGTTTATATTTTTTTGTTTGGTTTTGTTTTTTATTATAGTTTTGTCGGTCTTTCATTAATATCTAATCTCAATGTGTGGGCAGAAACTGAGGGGGCTGTAGCTGAGCTACCCTTCATTTTTAGGGCTACTGTCTTTCTTCGCTTCTCAATGCGTTTTGCCCTCTAACTAATCTCTTTGGAATTTGCCCCCACTTTTTCTCCTTCTCTCTCTTGGAATTGAAGGCTACCTTTTTTTTTTTTTTTTTTTTTTGAGATAGAAGGATACTTATTACTACTCAGACATGTCAATGTCAACTTCTATTCCATTTTTCTAAACACAATTCAAATCTTCACAAAATTGAAATATGTTTCCATTACGGAAATTACAAAAAGGAAAGAAAATTACTTGTGACTAAGGAGATAAATTTACGGTGTCACACATTATTTTATTTTATATTATTCAACTACTAATTTGATGTTTATTTCTCTTACAAAAATATGTTTTTAAAAATAAGTATTTCAGGAATTTCTCTTACAAAAATACGTTTCTAAAGATGAGTATCTCACATGCTTTGGACTAGTTTGGAGTCCCAATTGTGTGGGAAGATTGGCTGTTCTGCATTTGGTTGATTAGTTAATGAAGTTCCATTATTTAAAAAAGAAAAACCAAGTTGTTTTTGTACTAAAACAAATGTAATTAAAAATATTTGAACAAAAAAACCAAACCAAACACAAATTACTTTAATAAAATCGTTTTTTTTCAGAATCATATTAATTCTTTTAATACAATATTAGAAGATTTGAATTACAAGGAGCTATGAATATGAGTTTTTGAAGGAAGAAGAGGAAGGAGAACAACTCTTCCTTCCATTCTTTCCATCCTCTCGTTCCAACCTCTTGCTCCAACCTCTCATTTAATCCTCTCATGTAACCTCTCATTCCAACCTTTCATTTGAACCTTTCTTTTAAATATATCACTTTTAAAATAAATATGTGACATATTATTATGATTTTTTTTAATAAAAATAACTTTTTAACATTTAAAAAAATATTTATAAATTGTTAATATTTTGTAGATTTAATTTTGTCAAGAAAATAAATTTACCATTTATATTATATAAAATAATATAAAACTTTGATTTTTTAAGTTTTTTCTTAAAAAATTAAATCAATAATATATATATAATAGAAACGTGTTTTTAAAAAAAACAACTCAACTATATAATAAGTATGCTTCAAAAAAAAAAAAAAAACTATATAATAAGTATATCTCAATTTAATATTAAATGTATTTAGAAAGTAATTCAAATTCTCAACTCCTACAATACTAATATATATATATATAGAATAAAAAAATGAACATATAAAAAGAAATAAAATATAAAATATACAAAGAAAAATAAAGACAGAAAGAAAAAAATTGTAAAAATAATGTAGATAATAGAATAATTTTATATAAAAAATTAAAAAATGATGAAAAAGTAAGGTAAATTTTTTTATCAAAAGTAAAAAAAAAAAATGAACGAAAATATATTGAAATTCAAAAGTCAACATAAATGGAAAATTTGAAAAAAATATTTACCAAATTAATATATAGATTGAAAAAAAGTTAATTATAAAAAATATACATTTTTTAAATTTTAGAAAAGAAATTATGTTAATATTTCACAAAAGTTTCAATTACACCATAAGTGCAATAATTGTGAAATCATGATTGTATTGATAAAAAAACATTACATTAACCTTTGAAATATCAATTTTACAAATTTTATTTTTTACCAACCTCTCTTACAAACATCCATATTCAAACAAGGTTTTTCTACAAACTCTCTTACAAACATCCATATTCAAATAAGGGTTTCTTGAAATCTCTCCTACAAACATCCATATTCAAAAAAGGTTTTATGACAACCTCTCCTACAAACATCTATATTCAAACAAGGTTTTTTTACTTTTAAATAACTCAATTCTTCCTCTTCCTCTCCACTTCCCCCAAACCAAATAGCCCACAAATTTCATAGTTATTAATAAATTAGAATGTTAGTTAAACTATGTTCATTTTAACATAAAATCACATTAAGTAGAATGTCTTAAGACATTATTTTTAAAGAAGTGTTTAGGCAACTAGGTATCCTAAACTCACTTTAGATACTTATTTTATGGCAATTGTCCCACATTGAAAAAATGAGAATTCTTCAACATCTTTATAAGAGATATGAGTTACTTCCCTTATTGTCAATTGGTTTTGTAGAGAAATCTATGAAGATTTCTACCAAAGCAATACAAAATCAGAATAAAATACAAATAGAAGAAGATGGAGAAGAAAATAGCACATCAGATTTAAATTATTAGGGACTAGCCCTACCTCCACTATTTAGAACTATGAGATAACTTTTCTCATTCATAATTGCCATGGAAATCTCTAAGGGGCTCAAATGGTGGCTATAGTTTCTCTCAAGGAAGAAGATGAACCCAATGAAGCTTTATATAGGAACTTCAATTGCACACCTCACATGTGGTTAACAATTAACCACCCAACTAACTTCACCAATGGGTTAAAAATACAAATGATGTGTAACTCACATTTTACAAATTACCCTCTTGAAGTACATACATGATGGCATCATAATATCAAATCCAATATCAAAATCATCAGAATTCCAAATACAATTAGATCAAAATTTGCTAGAAACATAAGTCTAGACTAACCTGGATTAGAATTTGCCCAGAGCAAATCAAAACGGTTTTCAAGACCTTAGAATTTAAATAAAACAATCAAAACTATCAGAATTTCGGTAGAGCAATGAACTAAATCCACCAACGGCAACCTGAACCTATTCTCACATATAATATCTCTGAAAACAACAAAATCTCGTCAATCAAGATTTCAAACATAACGTTGCCTAAAACATGGAACCAAAACAAATAAGGAATCTCCTCTCAAAATGACATAAGCAGCCAACAGAGTCAACATATCTGGAACAAATTGACTCTAAAGAAATAAAACCATTTAGCAAACAAAAGATCCTTATTAAACATAGTCAATACTAAACTGAAAGTCCAAAAGCTGAATACCAATTCGTCAAACAACAAATTTCCATGTTCCTACTGAAAGCAAACCGTGCTAGATAAGAACGACAAGAAACCAAGTACAAAAAATACTTCAAAGCTAAACAAAAAATCTCTTTCATCGCAAAAAAACAATTCAAGAAATCTGTAAGCTCCATAACTTCATCAAAGCTACAGATGCAACTAAAAAATCATCTACAAATAAAAAAAGAAGAATGATGTAATTTGCACAAATAGTTTTACCGAAAACAAAATGAGCAAACCAGTTTCTTGCAAAGCAACAAACAAATGTGAAAAGAGTCAGAATGCATATAAGACTGCACCCCAAACTGATCAATGCAATCCAAGTCCAAAGTCGAAGTTCCATGCAAGAACACAAACGGAGAAAGAACATCTATCCCCTCTTCTTGCATGTAACCATGATGGGATGCAATTCCAATGCTAATATATTGAATAGTAATTAATTCCAAGTTGACTTATGCTAAGTACACTCAGAATCACTTACGCGCAAGTATACACAGTCGAAAAATAAAGAAGCATATGTTGTTTGAGTTGAGTGGTTTTTGTTTTGTAAAAATGAAGTATAGAAATAAAATGTTAATGCATGCAATGAGTAATGCTAACTAATTACTCCTTAAAGATCCTCAGCGCGCGGACTAGCCAAAGACTGTCTTACTTCCCTAACAATTGTTACTTTCGTAACTAATGATTTATGGTCGATCCAGCTTCCGCTGCGAACTCCATACTTAACGCAAGGCAACGTAAGAATTAGTGAGGTTATCCCTAACACCCTAAATAGTGAACATACGTTCACTCAACCTAAAGTAGCATACTGGGTCAACATGCGGTTCCTCTTTCAATTCACCACAAGGTACATGTAAGGGACCGACCCGAATGGGGCACTAAATTGGCCCTTACCCCAATGCATGCATTCAAAGTAAAGGACATTAAACAGACATGATTCCGGATTCCAATTAAAAACAAAACATTCAAAATAAACCCTTTAAAAACTAGACAATTTCCCAGGAACCTGTCCCTGTTTCCAAGCACCTGTTCCAAGATAAATACATTTCCAAAGTATACTCTGATCAGAGATTTCTTAAAAACCATTCAAAGCCTGTTCAGATACAAAGTGCTGGAATCCACAAAACATTTACAAAACATCCTAGGGCTCCGTGCCCGGCTACATGCATTCAGGGGAAACAAAACATAAAGAGTCATAATACAAAAATCAGAGTTGGAAGACTGGGCCCCATGATCACGGCTCCTCCTTCAACCATCCTGTCTCGCAGCACTTGGTTACCTGTGGAAAAACCACGAAAGGGTGAGTAACGAATTACTCAAGAAGAATCCCCAACCGGGGTACAATACGATATACATGGTCATCTCGATGAGCGTATGCAAGCTATGAATATAAACACAGAATAGAGCACATAGCTTAGCCCACACTTGGGCCTCGGAGGCCAATTTAAGGTCTTAGTCCGGAATAATATCACCACACAGTCCAATACACAAGTCGCCCTATACGAGAAACAAGTCCCGCCTTAGCTCTGCTCATCGTCGACGCAAGGTACACCTGGCTCACAATCCCGAGGAGCTCTCGGTCGGCGCACAGTAATGAGCGTAAGCATGTACCGCGTGCTACTGCGCACCATGGGGTGCCGGGTCTAGAGGCAAGCTGCCCATGTCTAGTCACCACGCCTAACTAAATCTTTGGATCGGTGTCACTGACATAGGGGTGTGAGACCTGGACACGTAAACTATGTCAGCCTGAACCACCGCACCTGGGGCCAAGGAACGGTCGTGGTAGGCTTACACCAGGAAGCCGTCCTTGCCTTAACAGGTGGCAATTAGGGGCTACTGCCAAACATGCTGAGGACATGCCGGCTGCCGGGGACGAGGCAATGCCAAGTCATCATCCCGACCGTTGGGGCATTTAACAGTCTGCCACCCTCACCCAAGATTGCAGGGCCTACCGCTTGGGTTAGCTAATCCCTCACGGGGTCCGGGACGGAATGACTTGCTCGGACGTCCCCGCCATGGATGCAAGGTACTTTATGCATCAGGCCCGGATGATGCTATCTACCTGCAACTCTAACCTGCCCTAGCAATCAGCAAACAATTCCATAAAATCCAAAACGTGCTAAATAAGAATACAACGAGCCTAGCATGATACTACGAAGAAAGGAACAGATACGAGCATGCTAGAAAGGAACAACCTAGCATGGATTAACATGAGAATAAAATCAGGAAAATCATGCTAATCGGGAATTCAGAATAGAATACCTAGCTACACATGTCAATAAACACAAACAAGCAAATCAATCAAGAATCGATAATATATCGCAGGTCCACAAAACTCCAGAAGAAATCCTTACCTTGGTCGGGGACGATTTGACACTTAAAACCTAAGCGGCGAACGAACCCGAACTAGCTACCGAGAACCTATCAATCACAACAAAAGTCACACAATAGGCCTAAATATAATAAAATAAACGAGGCTCAGCTCGGGAGCAACTCACGAGGCGCGACGAACGCACGAACGAGCCGATTGCACTGACGAACGGGCAAAGAACTGGTGGCCGGGCGCGATGGGGCGCAGAATGGCGTGCTTTGGCGGGCGCTGCTGCGCGCGCATGCTACTGGGCGCGAGCGCGCGCGCAACGACGGATGCTGGGCGATGCAGGGGAGCGCGACGTGACACGGAGCTGGGCAAGGACGCGCGCGCGAGCACGGTCGATGCGCGGCGTGGCTCGGTGGTGTGCGCAGCGACAGAGCACGCGACTTGCGATGGAAAGGAAGCTCGAATTCGGTCGATAGGGGAGGATTCGAAGACCGATTTATGGTTGGTCGAACTCCTCTACTCCAGCTGCACAAAACCCACCCAACAAATCACTTCAACACGACCGAAAAATGGAATTCAAAAAACAGGGGAATGGGTCGACGGAAATGCGAAGGAGAAGAAGAGAAGAAGAAACTCACCAGCTGCTCGAGATTTGGCTTCGGATTTGAGGAAGAAACTCGGTCGAATTGGAGCTGGAGGGGGAGAAAACGCGAAGGAGAATCGCTGTCGGTCGGAGGAAAATTCGCGAAGAAGAAAGGAGAAATGGGGAAGCTTCGGGCGAGCTCTGCCTTTATACCAACACTCAGCACAAACCGGCTTATATACAAGATCGCGCGTTTAGAAGCACAAGAGCGCTCAGTGGCTCAATTGGTAGCGCCCTCTGCCTAGCATGCGACACGTCCTTGGCTCGAATCTCACTTGACGCGCTATTTAATTCCCTATTTATTTTTACCTTTTCCCAAGCCCAAATGTCTTCACCAAAATTCCCGATCCCATTAAAATCGACTCATAATTATTCCGGCAATTAACAATTACATAACCGGCCTGTCGGCCCGACCTAAAATTACCAAAATGCCCTGGGCCTCCCGGGAAGACCGGGATGAAATTTCCGGGCCGTTACAATATTCCCCCCTTATAAGACTTTCGTGCTCGAAAGTCCCTTAAGACTGGAACAGCTCGGGATACTACAATCTCATCTCATCCTCCCGCTCCCAGGTGGCTTCCTCTGAACTCTGACTCCTCCACTGAACTTTTACCAACCGGATTTCACGATTACGCAGTGTCTTTGTCTTGAAAGCAAGAATCCCCACTGGCTTCTCCTTGAAGCTCAAATCCTCATTCAGCTGCAAAAGCTTAAAATCAACAATGTGCGACGGATCCGGCACGTACTGCCTCAACATCGAAACATAAAAAACACTGTGCACTGCCGACAATGACGGAGGCAAGGCTAATCGATAAGCAACCTTGTCGATCCTCTCCAGAATCTCAAACGGGCCAACAAAACGGGGACTCAGCTTTCCACGCTTGCCAAACCTCAAAACACCTCGCATCAGTGTGACCTTTAGGAATACATGTTGGCCAACCTCAAACTCCAAATCCCGGCGCCGAACATCTGCATAACTCTTACATGCGCTCCGAAGTGTCAACATACGAGCTCTAATCTTCTCGTGACGGCACCATTGGTCAATCGCAGATAACTCGGGACCCAAAACTCGCCTATCACCAACCTCTTCCCGAACACGGGAGATCGGCAACGCTTACCATACAAAGCCTCGAATGGAGCCATCTCAATCGCCGATCGATAATCGTTGTTATATGCAAACTCCATCGACATACGATATCGTCCCAATCGCCCCGAGAAATCCAACACACAAGCCCTCAACATATCTTCGAGAATCTGGTTCACCCTTTCACCGCTCCATCGGTTTGAGGGTGAAAAGTCGTCTTTGAAACTACACTCGGTGCCTAAACCCTTCGGAGCGCTCTCCGAAAACGAAGTGAACCTCGAATCACGGTCGATACGATCCTCACAGCACACCGTGATATCGAATGATCGCTCCAAAACAATCGCGCCCAATTGCTCCACGGTATAAGTGTCTCTACCGGGAATGAAGTGTGCGCTCTTAGTCAATCGATCGACTATTACCCAAATTTGAGAGAACTTTCTGAGAGTCCTCGCAACCCGTAAATAAAGTCCATGGAGATCTCTTCCCATTTCCACCGAGGTACCCTCGTGGCCGCAACAAACCGGGTGGTCTGCTGGGTGCCTTCACTTGCCGACAAGTGAGACATCGATCGACAAACTCCGCAACATCTCTTTTCATACCCATCCACCGTAATGTCTCGCTTAAGATCTCGATACATCTTGGTACCCAGGGTGCCAAGCAAACGAGAACTGTGGGCCTCGAGAGCAACTCGCTTCGCAATCCCGCAACATCCGGAACACACAACCGCCTCTCGTGACGTCGCCCACTGTCTCGTGAATACACAAAGTCAAAATCTCCATCAAGACTAACTCTGTCACCCAATTTCTTGAGTGCGGGGTCACTCGGTGACTATCAATAATCCCATTTGTCTAATCGATGACTGGATCACAATCGAGCCACTCTGGCAAGAACCTCACCCAACAACATCGCAATCTCGGCCCGCTCGAACTCTCTCCATAACTGGCTGGGAACTCAACAACACCGCGAGTGCGACGTCTTCCTACTCAGAGCATCGGGTACAACATTGGCTTTACTCGGATGGTACAATCTCGCATCATAATCTTTCACTAACTCTAACCATCTCCCTACCTCATATTCGGCTCCTTCGAGTAAGCAGATACTTGAGCCTCTTGTGATCGGTAAACATCCGGATCCGCTCACCATACTGTGTAATGCCTCCAAATTTTCAAGTGCAAAGACCACTGCGCCAACTCCATATCATGAGTCGGATAGGTCTCGCTTCATATGGCTTCAATCGACGGAAGCATAAGCAATGACCTTCCCCGTCTTTGCATCAACACACAACCCAACCCGAACTTGGAAGCATCGGCCAGAAACCACGAAACCACCTGTCTTCTCCGGATCGCCAACATCAGTGCTGAAGTCAAATCGCGCTTGAGCACGCAAAGCTCTCATCACACCTACCGTCCCAAACAAACTCGACACCCTTCCTCGTCGACGAGTGAGGGGCGAGGCTATGGCGGAAAAGTCCTTAACAAACCGACGGTAGTAACTCGCCAAACCCGTAAAGCGCGCGTATCTCAGAATCAAGTCGGCTCGCCCACGAACTCACGGCCTCAATCTTTGCAGGATCCACAGCTATACCATCTCTCGAGACTACGTGACCTAGGAAGGCCACTTGTTCCAACCAGAACTCACATTTGGAAAACTTCGCATAAAGCTGGTTTTCCCTTAAGGCTGTCAACACTTGTCTCAAATGTTCTGCATGATCCTCCATGGTCCGTGAATAGATCAGAATATCGTCAATGAACACGATGACGAAGCTGTCCAAAAATGCTTTGAACACCCTATCCATCATGTCCATGAACGCTGCTGGTGCATTCGTCAACCCAAACGACATGACCCCAAACTCGTAGTGCCCATATCTAGACCTGAACGTTGTCTTAGGAATGTCGGCGTCCCTAATCCGCAACTGGTGATACCCGGATCTCAAATCTATCTTGGAGAACACGGAAGCTCCCTGAAGCTGATCGAACAAATCATCGATACGGGGCAACGGATACTTATTCTTCACTGTCACCTTATTAAGCTCACGATAGTCAATGCATAGGCGCATCGAACCATCCTTTTTCTTCACAAACAACACTGGCGCTCCCCACGGGGACACACTCGGACGGATGAACCCTCGATCTAACATCTCTTGCAACTGAACCTTCAGTTCCTTTAACTCGACTGGCGCCATACGATACGGAGCCTTCGAGATAGGGAGGGTCCCTGGCTCGAGCTCAATTGTGAAGTCAACCTCTCTCTTCGGGGGCAACCCCGGTAACTCCTCAGGAAACACATCAGCAAACTCCCGCGCAACCGACACTTGATCAATAGTCAGTGAGGGACGGCTCTCTCCGGACAATTTGGCTAGGTAGCCCCAAGCTCCATGAGCTAGCAAACGACGAGCTTTCACGGTGACACCATCGGCGGGCAAACTCCACCCCGAACTCCACGAAACTTGAAGTCGGGCCAACCCGTGGCCACGAACACTACTTCCTTCCGGTGGCGGTCAATCAATGCGTGGTTAGCAACTAACCACTCCATACCAAGAATCACATCGAAACCACTCATGGGTAGAACTATGAGCGTAGCTACCAAAGAACTCCCGGATATCTCGATCCGGCCATCCTTAACCTTATCTTTTGCTAACATATTAACTCCCGAAGGAGTTGCAACAGATAATTCAAAACCTAGAGGCTCTAATCTCAACCTAGCATGCTCAGCAAACAATACAGATACAAACGAGTGCGTAGAACCAGAGTCAAACAAGACAAATGCACAATGATCCAAAACAAGAAGCGTACCTGCCATCTGCGGCATCTCGTGACGCTCGCCTCCCGACGGTTCGTAGCGAACACACTACGGCCGCCGCTTCCTCGCAGACAGCCGAATCGCCATAGCTGGCTGATCACAAGAACGGATCATATGCCCCTCCTTTCCACATCGGAAACACCGCCTGGGCCCGGTCTGACAAGCCCTGAAGTGGAATCTTCCCCAAGTGGCACAAAGCGGAATCGCTTAGGACCGCCGCCTGGCGCGGCTGGAATCGGGCCGGTATCTCTACGCCGATCCGGTTGCTCGAATCGCCCTGGCGACGCCGCCGCCTCCCTCGTACTCAAACCTCCTCTTCGTCCCCACGGTGGGGACAGACGCTGCACCGGAGCGGCGACAGTCCGCTCAACAGGATACTTTCCGTTGTAAATAGTGGCCAGCTGAACAGCTCTAGCATAAGTGTCAGGGGCCTGTGCCCTGACATCCTGAGACACACCCTGCCTCAGACCAGAAATGAACTTCCGAATTTTCAACTCAGGGGTTGCTATCACCATGAGCAAAATAAACATACTCCAAAACTTCCTCTCGTATTACTCCTCTATAGAATCGTAACCCCGCTTGATTCGGAAAAGCGCTACCATCTTCTCTTGAGCCTCATCACTAATGTACTTGGCCTTAAATTCTGACTTGAAGAACTCCCAGGTAGCAGGTGGAGACCCAGCTGGTCTCTCACTCAAGGTGGACTCCCACCACCATCTAGCTACGCCCCCTAACACATGGGTCGCACACTCACCTCTCAGACACATGGGGCACACCATAATCGGAAGGTGTACTCCAAATGGGCAATCCATCTAGCTGCTGCTAAAGCATCACCTGTGGCATTAAACTTATCAGGGTTCCATTTTACGAAATCCTTCAACCATTTACCAAGCTCATCGGCACCTTCTGCCACCTTTGCCACAGTGGTCACTTGCTGGCTCTGCGAGTCTGGGAGTCTTGCTGCGCCTCTTTGAATCAAACGAGTCACCGCTCGATCAAAGCTCGGGACTCTTCCCCGCGCGCACGCCAACAAAGCTCGGTCTCGCCGCCCCGCCACTCAATAGGTCGACCACCATAGACCTCATAGAATTAGCAAATTCTGCTCCAGGAGCAGTCTCACGGCGCACAGTCGCCTCAACGCCTACTCTGGGCTCAACTGGGGGAGCTACAGGCGGAATGCTATCAGTCTTAGCTTGGGACGATGTCCCTGCAGGGTCAGATCCGATCCTGACACCTCAGCCTCCTCTCGGGCGTCCTCTTCTGGCGCGGGTAACTGGCATGCTGGCGATCTACACCCAAACCAATAACGAGTCAGAACTTGCTCGTCTCCGCTCCACAACACTACACAAGGCATACACTAGATGACATGTATTGTAAATTCTTAACCCTTTTCCTACAACAAACAGTAAACTTGGGCGTACCTGATGACTGTCGGAGTGCTAGTGATCATGGGAAAACGACCTACAACAAAAGGTCAAACTACAGAATTTATGACTTTGAGCTCTGATACCAACTGTAAGCCGACCGACCCGAATGGGGCACTAAATGGGCCCTTACCCCAATGCATGCATTCAAAGTAAAAGACATTAAACAGACATGATTCCAGATTCCAATTAAAAACAAAACATTCAAAATAACCCCTTTAAAAACTAGACAATTTCTCGAACTCGCCCCCTGTTTCCAAGCACCTGTTCCAAGATAAATACATTTCCAAAGTATACTCTGATCAGAGATTTCTTAAAAACCATTCAAAGCCTGTTCAGATACAAAGTGCTGGAATCCACAAAACATTTACAAAACATCCTAGGGCTCCGTGCCCGGCTACATGCATTCAGGGGAAACAAAACATAAAGAGTCATAATACAAAAATCAGAGTTAGAAGACTAGGCCCCATGATCACAGCTCCTCCTTCAGCCATCCTGTCTCGCAACTTGGTTACCTGTGGAAAAACCACAGTAAGGGTGAGTAACGAATTACTTAGTAAGAATCCCCAACCGGGGTACAATACGATATACATGGTCATCTCGATGAGCGTATGCAAGCTATGAATATAAACACAGAATAGAGCACATAGCTTAGCCCACACTTGGGCCTCGGATGCCAATTTAAGGTCTTAGTCCAGAATAATATCACCACACAGTCCCGAGGAAAGGTACACTGGCTCACAATCCCGAGGAGCTCTCCAATCGGCGCTTTAATGAGCGTAAGCATGCTGGCGTGCTATCTGCGAACCATGGGGGTGCCGGCCCAGAGGCAAGCTGCAGATGTCCACCACCACGCCTAACTAAATCTTTGGATCGGTGTCACCGACATAGGGGTGTGAGACTCGGACACGTAAACTATGTCAAGATGAACCACCGCACTGGGGCCAAGGAACGGTCGTGGTAGGCTTACACCAGAAGCCGCCCTGCCTTAACAGTGGCAATCGTGGCTACCGCCAAACATGCCGAGGACATGCCGGCCGCCGGGGACGAGGCAATGCCAAGTCATCATCCCGACCGCTGGGGCATTTAACGATCGCCACCCTCACCCAAGATTGCGGGGCCTACCGCTTGGGTTAGCTAATCCTCACGGGGTCCAGTGGACGGAATGACTTGCTCGACGTCCCTGCCATGGATGCAAGGTACTTTATGCATCAGGCCCGGATGATGCTATCTACCTGCAACTCTAACCTGCCCTAGCAATCAGCAAACAATTCCATAAAATCCAAAACGTGCTAAATAAGAATACAACGAGCCTAGCATGATACTACGAAGAAAGGAACAGATACGAGCATGCTAGAAAGGAACAACCTAGCATGGATTAACATGAGAATAAAATCAGGAAAATCATGCTAATCGGGAATTCAGAATAGAATACCTAGCTACACATGTCAATAAACACAAACAAGCAGTCAATCAGCAATCGCATAATATATCGCAGGGTCCACACAACTCCGGTAAGAAATCCTTACCTTGGTCGGGGATGATTTGACACGAAAACCTAAGCGGCGAACGAACCCGAACTAGCTACCGAGAACCTATCAATCACAACAAAAGTCACACAATAGGCCTAAATATAATAAAATAAACGAGGCTCAGCTCGGGAGCAACTCACGAGGCGCGACGAACGTACGAACGAGCCGATTGCACGAACGGGGCAGCAACGGGGCTGGCTGCGCTGGGGCGCAGAAATGGGCGTGCTGGGGCGCGGACGCGCGCCGACGGATGCGGGGCGATGCAGGGGCACGCGGCGTGACACAAAGCTGGGCGAGGACGCGCGCGCGAGCACGGTCGATGCGCGTGGCGTGGCTCGGCGGTCTGCGCAGCGACAGAGCACGCGACTTGCGATGGAAAGGAAGCTCGAATTCGGCCGATAGGGGAGGATTCGACGAGCGATTTATGGTTGGTCGAACTCCTCTACTCCAGCTGCACAAAACCCACCCAACAAATCACTTCAACACGACCGGAAAATGGAATTCGAAAAACAGGGGAATGGGTCGACGGAAATGCGAAGGAGAAGAAGAGAAGAAAAAACTCACCAGCTGCTCGAGATTTGGCTTCGGATTTGAGGTAGGAACTCGGTTGAATTGGAGCTGGAGGGGGAGAAAACGCGAAGGAGAATCGCTGTCGGTCGGAGGAAAATTCGCGAAGAAGAAAGAAGAAATGGGGAAGCTTCGGGCGAGCTCTGCCTTTATACCAACACTCAGCACAAACCGGCTTATATACAAGATCGCGCGTTTAGAAGCACAAGAGCGCTCAGTGGCTCGATTGGCAGCGCCCTCTGCCTAGCATGCGTCATGTCCTTGGCTCAAATCTCACTCGACACGCTATTTAATTCCCTATTTATTTTTACCTTTTCCCAAGCCCAAATGTCTTCACCAAAATTCCCGATCCCATTCAAATCGACTCATAATTATTCCAGCAATTAACAATTACATAACCGTCCCTGTCGGGCCGACCCAAAATTACCAAAATGCCCTTGGGCCTCCCGGGAAGACCGGGATGAAATTTCCGGGCCGTTACAGTACATGCGTGGGTAGCTAATATATATAAATTTAAATACGCAGCAGTGTAACATTTTGTGACCTACGCTCTTAACACATTCTTATCATAAGTAACTAACATACACTTCTATAACGCAGTCATATCAATAAACATAATATAAAAGTTTAAGCCATACGATTTTATTACTACTATGAAATGTTCAAAGGCTATAAACTACTCCTAATAAAAATAGTAAATGGAATTGGCACGACTAAGTATGTGTAGTCCCCTTGTCATCATTTCCCACACATCACCAATTGCTTCTCGCATTTTGACGATCGACTCATGGCCAACGGACCAGTTCATTGATCTCAGCTTCTTGCCTTGGTATTTATAAAATTGAATTCCTTGGCCAGCAAGTTGAGGTTAGCTATGCAAATCTTCATAAATGTGGAATTCCATGATTTCTGTCGGGATTTATTTGATTGATGCCGTCTTGATTGCATGATTGATTCTTCGATTCTTTCCTTGTTGATGTGCCCTTTTTTCGAACGTGTTTTCCGTTTTTGAGTTATGCGTTTTTACGCACTATCTGGTCACCATTCACATTGTTGTCCTTTCCTGCGATGCTTTGGATAATCCTGCTAAAAACATTGATTAGACACAGTTTATCTATAATTTGTGTTAAACACGGATCCATGCTTTCGATGCTACTTTATGAATGCATGCTGATTTTCTAAGCTATTCCTTCACATTCCTTCTATGAACGCTTGTTTTCTCTCGTCTATTTCTAAAATAAAGCAGACAAAGACAACCTAAAATACACTCTATTTGCGTGTTATCCCACCCCCAAACTTACATTATTGCTTGTCCTCAAGTAATACTTAACCGCCAAGTTAGCTTATTTTAGTTAATTCAGCAATTCTACTTTTCCTGATCTACTTCCGCGAATCTTATCACATGTCTTATTTCCAGCAAGAACTTCTTTCTCTTTTCAGTTTTCAAACTTTCCAAAATATTCAGGGTTAACCTTAAAATATTCTTTACCATGACTGACATATTGTTCCTCATCGCAAGTACTCCTTGTTACTTAACCTATTGTATCGCAATTGCTTCCAGTCCAAAGTTTGCCCAACTTACTCTTCGAAGGTATCTATTCCAGCCCTTATATCCCTTGAGAATTCTATATGCTTTTTACATTCCTCGCAAGTTGCACCCATATCTACTAAATTTTAGAGTTCTTAGCATAAATCACTTGAGCATCAAGCAATCTCTCTAAGCATAAGAATCTTAAACTTGCACTAACGTAGACAGCGGAATACTTAAGGTATCCTTGGGCTCATACGCCTATTCGACCTTCTTATTTTTGCCAGAGTAGGTTGATTTTTTTTGAAATAGAACTTCGGGCTGCCCTCACCCCCAAACTTAAAATCTTCATTGTCATTAATAAAGGTGAGGCTTAGTTCCCCCAAACTTGCTATTTTAATGCGATTGCTCTAAGCTATCATGAGTTTTTAGGCTTTCTAGCGAATTGTTTGTTCTTTCTGTCATTTATGCTAAAGATTATTCTAATGCTAGGTCTCTGCCAAATTTAGTTTTGCGATAATAGTGCTTACTAGACTTTCAAAAGAAGAACTGCTAAATTTATAGATATTATATGAAAATAAATAACTTGCGTCCTAGATGCATAATCCTACCAAAAACTTTAACTAATCATGAAGTGCATGCAAAAAGAAATAATATGTAGAAAGCATAAAGAAAAAGAGAGAGAGTGAAACTTCCATCCAGATTTCTGCTCTGTCGCTTTTCTTTCCCTTGCACTTGGCAAGCTCCGAATTCTCCAAGTGTTTTGGAAATTCAGGCCATTCAGAGTATTCTTGAGTTGCCTTGGGGCTTTTAAAATTAGCTCGTCCCTTGAGTTCGCATAATCCCAGTAATTATTCGAATTTTTGAATAGCGTCTCGAATCGTCGAACTAGGCTATCTATGCTTATGAGTGTTATCTCATTTTCTTCTCTGCCTTGTTCCTCTCTGTTTTCTACTTTTCTTTGACGGATCTTTAACAACTTGTCGGTTGTTTGCGGCTGAACTCCTTGCTCTCTAAACAACTGTGTAATGGTATGCGGAAAAAACATCTTCCTATGATTAACTGAAGCCCATCGCCGAATCTGTACCTCCACTATCTTTCCAAGTTAATGCTTACTCTACTTGTGATTGCATAGAGTAGCAATGCTTGCTCCCTTCTGACTACCCTTGTATTTGACGAAGACATAATTGCGTTTTTAATGAACATAATCTATCCATGAAATTCTGGCTTGATATGTTCTATAAGGAATGTCCATCGGGTTTTCCATTTGGCTTCTTCTACTCCAATTGTCCTTATGCACTCCTTTAGTTGTGCTTTTGTTGGTTTCTTCAGCAGCTTTTGCCCTTCTTCTTTAGGCTCATCAGGTAGGTAGAAGACTTCATTTAAAGCCGTCGATCTACAGTCAATCAGTTGCGCTTCCACTTGAGAAAAGAATTTTCTTTCTCTATTTTGATTCGCATAGAATTGGGGAACCCAATCTTGCCTTGCGTCCATTCTTGGCGTGGCCAGACTTCCCCAACCTAAGCTATCTATCTTTTGAAAGGTAGCTTTTGTCATGATTGCTTCCGTCCAGCCTTGATTCCGCCAGAACCTCGTCTTTAGTAATGTCGCATGCTTGGCCTTGGCCGATTCTGCCAGACCTTGCTCTATGCTTCCTCCAACTTCCTTTCCCTTAAGAGGTAAAATGTTGCTTGAGGCTATTTGATTATGGTATGCAGGCTATTAGTCTTTGAAAACCTAAATGGATTGCAGTGATTGACTCTTCCTCACACAGTGTTTATATAGATGTGGAAAATTAAGTTCGAAATCCTCATGCAAGGAAGGTAATGAATTTACAAGGAAAACATTTTTTTTTTCAAATATTCGATCCAATTCTTTCCTAAAATTAAAGTGATAATAAGGGAAATTGTAAAAATGGGAAAACTTCCTAAAAATACAAAATCAGAAATAAGTAAGGGAAATATAATAAATCTACCTAATTAAAAGCAATTAAATATTTTGCATATTGTCAGCAATATCGAATTTTCTAATTCTAGGAATGCTGTTGAGCAATTATGGGCGGAACCTTTGGCTAATTCCGTCCGACATAGTTCATCCATGTTTTGGCCAAATAATGATTTTTGGGGCGATTTCATCTTTCGTCGCTTTCTCTTGTCTTCTCCATGCGACTTTATGCGTAGAATTCCTATCAAACATAGCGTCGATAAGGTGTACTGCTTTATGCTAAAGCTCCATTGAATTGCCCAAGTGTCGCTGATTCGACTAATCAATTCGTATGATTCTTGTTTTGTTGTGAATGAGAAAAACTCAGGTACCATCACTAGTGGCTTGTGATTTCCAACACTCCCTTCTTCTTCCTACAAAGCGATTGAATCTGCATCTCCCTTTTAAGTTTGTTGTGAACTTCCATTCGTTGGATCCGCAGGTTCATCACCTTCCATGCCCTCTTGTTGGTAATTTTCGTCTTCAGTTATACTCTCATCATCTGAGTTGTGCTCAATGTCAACCCTGGAGCTTCCTTCTTTGTTCGCCATAACACATTCTGCTTCGTCCACTTCTAGAGTTGCAGGGTTGGTGAACCTTGCCCTTGCTTCCTCTTGTTCCTTATAACGTCGCTCTTGCTCTCTTTCCATCTCTACTGCATGTTGTAGTTCCTTGGCCTCTCTCACTCTTTCCATTGTAGCCAATTGGAAATCCTCCCATGAGAGTTATTCCTCATAGAGAAAATCCAGTGTTGCTGCTTCATTAAGTACATCACCCTCTAGATATGACTCTTCTTCTTGTATGCTGCTTGCTGCACAATTTTCTGTTGGTTCCCTCAGAGAGTGTTGATTCTCAAAATGGTGTCATTGAGGTTCTGATATGATACCATTGTCCCTCAACAACTGTGTTCTTTATGCTGCTCTTCTTTCTCTAGAGTTGTGTCCTCTGGAGAATTCCCATGAGTATACATGAAGCACCTAGGTTCATGACTCTTAGTGTCCCATGTATATCCCCTATTACTGTGATCTCCTCGTGGATCAAATTGATGTTGATAGAAGCTGCTATGATCTCCCCAATTTTGTGACCGATAATGCTTATCCGAACGAAGTTGTGTCATGCTGATCTTTTTTACCTAGCTTTGTTGCTGAAATTCATATGTTTGTTGTGGAATGTAATATTGCATCATTGCTGATTTGTAAACTGATTAGATTCCATTTGATACTTGTGGATGTGGTGATGATTTGTTCTGGGACTCTATTTCCCTTTTGATTGAATTAGTCTGAACTTCGAGTTTCCTGAAATGCGAGGATTTAATCTTTAGACAATAAAAACTACTCTTTCCTAAAGATAATAACTCTAAATAATCAATCCCCTGCAACGACGCCAAAAACTTGATGGGTTGCGACTCTAATGCTAATATATTGAATAATAATTAATTATAAGTTGACTTATGCTAAATACACTTGGAATCACTTACGCGTAAGTATACGCGGTCGGGAATTACAACAAGTAATAAATATATAAATTTATTGATCCCACAGGGATTGATGTTTGATTGATGTTTAGAGCTAATACAGTTTAAGTCAGAGTCATGCAGAAAATAAAGAAGCATATGTTGTTTGAGTTGAGTGGTTTTTGTTTTGTAAAAATGAAATATAGAAATAAAATGCTAATGCATGGAATGAGTAATGCTAACTAATTACTCCTAAAAGATACTGAGCGCGCAGACTAGCCAAAGACTGTCTTACTTGCCTAACAATTGTTACTTCCGTAACTAATGATTTATGGTCGATCCAGCTTCCGCTGCGAACTCCATACTTATCGTAAGCAACGTAACAAGTAGCATACTGGGTCAACATCTGGTTCCTCTTCCGATTCACCACAAGTACATGCATGGGTAGCTAATATAGATAAATTTAAATACGCAGTAGTGTAACATTTTGTGACCTACGATCTTAACACATTCTAATCATAAGTAACTAACATACACTCCTATAACGCAGTCATAGAAATAATCATAATATAGAAGTTTAAACCATACGATTTTATTACTACTATGAAATGTTCCATGGGTATATATTACTCCTAATAAAAACAGTAAATGGAATTGGCACGACTAAGTATGTGTAGTCCCCTTGTCATCAGTTCCCATGCATCACCAATTTCTTCTCGCGTTTTGATGATCGGCTCATGGCCAACAGACCAGTTTATCGATCTCAGCTTCTTTCCTTGGTATTTATTAAATCGAATTCGTTGGCCAGCAAGTTGAGGTGAGCTTTGCAAATCTTCATAAATGTGGAATTCCATGATTTTCATCGGGATTTATTTGATTAATGCCATCTTGATTGCATGATTGATTCTTCGATTCTTTCCTTGTTGAAGTGCCTTTTTTTCGAACGTGTTTTCCATTTTTGAGTTACGCGTCTTTACGCACTATCTGTCACCATTGATGATTCAGATAATCCTGCTAAAAACATTGATTAGACACAATTTATCTATAATTTGCATTAAACGCGGATCCATACTTCTTATGCTACTTTATGAATGCATTATGATTTTCTAAGCTATTCCTTCACATTCATCTATGAATGCTTGTTTTCTCTCGTCTATTTCTAAAATAAAGCAGACTAAGACAACCTAAAATATGCTCTATTCTCGAGTTATAAACCACAAGAAAACAAATTTGCATAAGAACAAAAGTACAAAAAACCCTATAGATCGGACTAGATTTAAAATGATCTGCAATTAACAAGCAAGCAAATGTCAAGTCTTACCACAAACATCTAAAACAAAAATTCCTTCAGACAAGCCATTTCCCTATTGAACAACTTAACGTTGCCCTCTAAACCAATAGGAACATCCTCAAGTTAAGGAGTATTAAAGATAAGATCAGAATGTGCACTGTCACTAACATGCTTAGAGATGTCCATGGGACAGGGCGGGGCTGGGGAATGGCTTCCCCAGCCCTGCGAAATTCACCGTTTTTTTTTGGGGGATAGGTTCCCTGCTCAAATTTTTATTACTTTTTTTGTTTTTTTGAATCTTAAATAATTAATTTTTCTTATAAATTTCTATAAATTTTAATCATATGGTTAACTATCAAGAAACAAATGTTCCTTTGAATATTTAATTTCACAAAAAAATATTTATTTTATCTAAAAAGTAAAGTAATTAAATGAAATAAAAATAATTTTTAATAAAAAAATGGAAATGGGGCAGGGATCAGCGAAACGGTGTGAGGTCGGGGAATACATTCATCATCCTCAGCCCTGACCCCGTTTTTCTCACGAGATTTTTTTCTTCCCATGCCTAGCCTCGAGGCGGGTCCCCGTAGGAAAAATTGACATCTCTAAACATGCACTAAAAGCTAAACTGAAGAATTTTCAAAGTCAAAAGGAGAAACATCGTACAAATTTCTACATAGTAAGTCAATATTAGAACTCATCTGCTCGACAACGTAAGACTAATTTTAGGGGGAAAACTTGTCCAATATTCTTGTGGACTCTCAAGAATATCATAAGAAACTACAACCATCTCGCTTCGAAAAGTTTTTTCTTGCAGAATATATAAGCCATTCATAAGCTTTCTAGATATCTTAATTTTAACAATTCATGATGAATAGTCATCACCAACAACATCCAAAGATCCTAGTTAGATAAGATTTCACAAAAGATATGGAACGAATCTCACAATTATTGGCATCAGACTGAACCGTCATCCAGGCTAAACCAAACAATACCTACTCCCTCAATCTCAAACTGATGACTATTTTCCAAATTTACCTTGACAAATTTTATAATTTTCAATATTTCTAAATAGTGAGAATTTTCACATTGTTTAGAATTCTTCTTCTCAATTTTCATCTTCAAATGTCTAGATTTCAATGAGTCAAGAATTATTTCTAAGGCTAACAAATCTTTGTCTCACTTAATGAGTGATTTCAAATCTTTGCAATTTTTGGGTGTAAGGACCCGACCCAAACTAGGGTCTAAACCTATGTCCTTAACTCAAAATGCATGGAAACGATGTTCGACATCTAAGGCACATATAGAAACAAAACATCTTTAAAAAAATTGCGTACAAAACAATTTTTATAGAAATTTAAGTTTGATAAGAGAATCTAAGGGTACCCCGAATTCAATCATAAAATTTGGATAAAACATGTACAAATTATCATGCCCTTAAATAGTTCATGCAGAAAATATAAATTAAAAGAATCTAAAGAAGACAATGCAGCAAGTCCCATCTAGAGATATGAAGGTTCATTCTTTGCAAAGTCCCGACTCTAAATGGTCATAAAAGGCCTTTACTAAATGCCGTAATTCAAAATTCATTAACCTTAAAGATAAGAGATTTCAGATATCCATCTCATTAAAGCATTCAAGTTCCAAATACTTATGCAAAAGTCATTACAACATTCAGCCTCTTGCCAGAGTACATTAAATTCCATTACAAAACATAAGTGAAAGGTTTCATTGATAAAATGCAATGAAGAAAGCAGATGCAACAGACTCATCCCCATGATCATCCAGCTCCTCCTCTAGCTACCTCGATTCTGTGCCAAGTTACCTGGTGGAAAAACCACAGAAAAGGTGAGTACAATTGCACTCAATAAGGATCCTCCAACGGGGGTACAATACGCAAGAAAAATCATCTAGCATCCTAGCATACAAGCATAGCATCAAATACATATAAGACAGTCTAAAACATTCACAGACAACAAGTGTCGAGTTGGGTCAGCACACCACTAGGCTGACTAGATAGGAGGACAACCTAAGTGACCTCGGTCTTTGGAATGTCTATCTCTAAGACAACACTAGGTTAGCACGCAACTGGGCTAACTTGGACAACATGCTACTAGGCTTGTCCTAGACAGCACGCAACTGGGCTTGTCTTCACTATGCCAGACAACACGCAACTGGGCTCAACCCTGATACAGCTCAAACTTGGCTGTCAATGGACAGAACGCCAGTGGGCTAGTCCTGAAGCATAGTTGGGTGGCAAGCAGCTGGGCCAAACCCTGGATTGGCAACACCACTAGGCCAATCTTGATTGACAACGCAACTTGGTCGATCTGGGACCACACGAAACTGGGCGAGTACGAAAAGAGGCTCGGGTAGCTGTAAAGACTCGACCCAAAAAGGGGTTCTAAATGGCCTTTACCCCAATGCATGTATTGAAAATAGAAGACATTATGAAAAAACACATTTCGGATTCCAAGTAAAAACAGAAAACATTCAACAACCAAAAGAAACATTTCTAAAAGCATACTCTGATCAGAGATTATTTAAAACATTAAAACATTCCACAAGTACAAATATGCTGGAATCCATAAAACGTAAGAAAACATCCTGGGGCTCTGTGCCCGTCTACATGCATTCAGGGGAAACAACAAAAGTCAAGAGTCATAATAAATAAAATGAAATAATCAGAGATGACAGCAGGATTCCATGATCACAGCTCCTCCTTCACTCATCCCGCCTCGCGCCATGGTTACTGAAAGATAAGTAAGGGTGAGTAACGAATTACTCAAGAAGAATCCCCAACCGGGTACAATACGATATACATGATCATCTAGAAGAATGTATGCAAGCTATGAGTACAAACACGTAGCAGAGCACATAGCTTAAGTCCACACTTGGACCTCGGATGCCATCTCGTGGTCTTAGTCCGGAAATAAATCCACCACACAATACGCCCTATACGAGAAACGAGTCCGGCCTCACCGCTCATCGTCGTCACGAAAGGTGCACTGGCTCAAGATCCCGAGGAGCTCTCCATCGGCACCAGAATGAGCGTAAGGATGCACCGCGTGCTTCTACAGCACTATGGGGGTGCCGGGTCCAGTGGCAAGTCGCCCATATCCGGATACCACGCCTAACTAAATCTCTACGGATCGGTGTCACCGACATAGGGTGTGAGACACGGACACGTGAACTATGTCACCTGTACCACCGCACTGAGGCTAAGGAACGGGTCATGGTAGGCTTACACCAGAAGCCGTCCTTACCTTATCGTGGCAATCAGGCTCACCGCCGAACACGCCGAGGACGCGTTTACCGCCGGGGACTAGGCATTGCCAAGTCATCATCCCGACCATTGGGGCATCGCTTAGACTACCACCCTCACCCAAGATTGCGGGGCCTACCGGTTGGGATAGCTAATCCCTCACGGGGTCCAAGGATCGAGAACTGTCTCAATCGTCCTTGCCATAGATGCAAGATACTTTATGCATCGGGCCCGGATGATGCTATCTACCCGAATTCTAAACCTTAACAATAATAACGATTCAATCAATGCGGTCCAATACGTGCTCATCGGATACAAAGAACCTAGCATGATACTACGAAGCAAGAACAGATATCGAACATGCTAGAACAGAACAACCTAGCATGGGCTAACATGAGAAACAATACAAGAGATCATGCGATCGAGAATTGAGCAGAGCACCTAGAGATAAACATGCTAGTAATCATACATGTGCATACAAAACAACAATCACAAATATACTGCGCAGGTCCACACAACCCCAGAAGAAATCCTTACCTTGGTGGAAGACTTCTACACACAAATCCTAAGGCTGGAACAATCCCGAGCTAGCGAGCGGGAACCTAGCAAACCAACAATAATCATGATCTAAAATATCTAAACAACAATAGAACAAGCAAGCTCGGCTCGGGAACTCACGCGGCGCGACGACACGAGCTTGGGGTCGCTGGCAAGCCGCTCGGCAAGGTCGGGCGCCGGGCGCGCTACCTGGCACGCACGGCAGTGGGACACACGCGCGCGAAAGCGCGTCGACGGCGGCGCGCGCGGCGCGGGCGTCGGGCGGCGGCGCTGGCGAACGCTCGAGCCGGCGCGCGGGCAAGCGGCTCGGCAAGCGGACACGGCGAGGGCGTCGCGAGCGATCGGCCGGACGCTACTGGCGCTGGCGAGACCTCTGGCGTGGCGAGCGATCGGGCGATCTTCCGCCGGGCGAACGGCGAGGTCGGGCTGGGACAGTCGGGCGCGGCGCAGGTGGCTCGACCGACTGGGCGTGCGATGTGGCTCGGCTCGACCGATCGGGCGGCGTGGTGGTGGCTCGACCGATCTGGGCGCGTGGTGAGCCGGGTGAGGATGATGGTCGCTCCTCTCTACCGTTTGCACAACACACACACACACACAACCCCTTTTTCTTACATTCGCCAACAAACACCCAAATGAGAAGATGAAGAAGACGAAGACTTACCCGGAATGATGATGATCGAACCCAAGGAGATGCAAGGATGAAGAACTCGGCAAGGCTATGGAGATGGAGAGCTTTGGGCGGCCAAGAGGTGTTTTTGGAGAATAAGATGGAATAACCTAATTCTATTTCATTTAACCAAATGCACCAAAACTCCAAAAATCCAAGGTTAACTAAGATGTGATGCGAAAGAGCAACAAGAGCACCTAATGGCTCAATTGGCACACATCTCTACAAGCTTCAGAGACCCGGGTTCAAACCCTACTGCAAAGACAATTTCCTTTATTTTTACTTTTGCAACAAACCTTGCTCAAACTAAACCACAAACCCCTACAAAAACCATCCAATAATTTTAGTATTTGGAAAAGACACAAACGACCATGACGGCCCGACCAAATTACCAAATTACCCCTAGAGCATACCCGGAAGACCGGGAAGAAAAACACGGGTCGTTACAATATTCCTCCTTTTTATGACTTTCGTCCTCGAAAGTCCTTAAGACTGAAACAACACAGGATCGCAATCTCATCCCGTCCTTCCCGCCACGAGCGGCCTCCTCCGAACTCGGACTCCTTCACTAAACTTTTACCAACGGATCTCACTTCTACGCAACGTCTTCGACTCAAGACCGAATACTCATAGGCTTCTCCTCAAGCCCTAAACCCTCAATCACCGCAAGGGCTCAAAGTCCACAATGAGCAATGGGTCCGGCACATGCCGCCCCAACATCGATACATAAAAACACGTGCACAAATTGTGTCAACAAACAAACTCAACCCTACAACAAATCAAGCCAAACAACTGAACCTTCCAGATTCCAAAACTAAACGGCCTACTCATACTTCACAAAAGACCAACAAACCTCAAACCTTGACTACAACCTTAACGAGATACAAACGAACCACCAATCCGGCGATCGATCCAAAAAGACAAACTTCTCCAACTAGAACACGACCACAACACTTAAGCAACCATCTTAAGGAGAAAATCGCCAGCAAGGAACATCCAACATTCCTCTCAAGGAAAACTCGGGAAGCAAGGACTAAACCATCACGCAGACTATCTGCGACACAACACCTTGAGGAAAACAAACTCAACGACTTACCAACCAATGCCACGGCACCTCCGTGCCAACTCACTCAAACGCGCGCTCTACTAACGCCAACTGGGAACTCACAACAATTAGGAACAAAGCCCGAGAAGGGCTTGCTCAGCAGAACTCAACCCAAACTTATAACGAGCAACGCCGCCTCCAAGCTACTACTCAACTCTTAAAATCCAGCGGCTACTTAAAGGACTTCCCTTTAAGCCTAAGCCTAACTCATCTTCCAATCAAGCTCCACTCCCAAAACCTCACAAGGAAAGCGGATAACGACAACCTCAAAGCTTACGGATCCGGGCCACACGAATCCGCAAGACTACCTCGCAAGCTATCACTCGAGGTGGCATCCAAGGAGCAACTCAACCACCACAGAGGCTAGAGGGAAAGGAAATCTTCAATCCCCAAAAGAACCAACAACTTGCCGTAACAACTCAACTCTTACTGGTGGCCTCCGCTCTTGCGGGAACAAACAACTCTTGTTTGCTAACAACACAAAGCGAGGACCCTCTCATTGGGGCTGACAGCTGCGCTACTCGATCGACTACACAACTCAGAGCTAAGTCGACTCTCGCCAAACGGGAAACGACTTCCAAAGAAGCAAACCTGCAAGGGCGTGAACTCCACACACGCTCGCCGACTTGCTCAAACCCAAGGCTACAAAGAACCAACTCTCTTGGAAGCAACACCCAAGAGAAAACTCAACCAATCGGACCACCAAGCTCGAAACAAACAAAGACTTGTTCAATCACGAGGAGGGGTCAACTCCCAAAACTTATCGACTAGGAACAAGACCTTAGGGCAACGCCCTCCGGCTAGAACCGAACTAGCTCTCAAAACAACAAACGAACCAAATCTTGGCCAAACACTCACAAGAGGCAGAACAACCTTTATCGCGGCCTCTAGAACACCATCCAAGAATCCGCTTAATCGGACAAACGACTACTTCCAAGCAAACCAACAAACTTTTCCTTCAAGCTAGCGCTTCCACCATTAACTCCAAGACCAAGGAGTAACTCGACAACTCCCCGAAGGAAACGGCTCTTACAAGCGGACAACCAACGGACAGAGAACTCCACATACGCCACTGCCTTGCTCCACCAGAGCAACAACATCTAATCTCACGGGCGCAACAAGGGTCCATCTCGCATGAACCTCCAAATGCCAAACGGGGCAACTCAACATCCTGGAAACAAAAAGGGGTTCTAAATGGCCTTTACCAACTGTAAAGACCCGACCCAAAAAGGGGTTCTAAATGGCCTTTACCCCAATGCATGTATTGAAAATAGAAGACATTATGAAAAAACACATTTCGGATTCCAAGTAAAAACAGAAAACATTCAACAACCAAAAGAAACATTTCTAAAAGCATACTCTGATCAGAGATTATTTAAAACATTAAAACATTCCACAAGTACAAATATGCTGGAATCCATAAAACGTAAGAAAACATCCTGGAAACAGGAAAAACAACCAACATGGTACAAACCACTCGCCCCCACGAGCAAAACTAAACTCTAACAACTCCAATCCACACCTTGGTCAACACCAAGCATCAACTTGCCACCACACCGAAACCACTCCGGACTTTACTCCAAATAAACACTAGCTTGCTAGTCTACCAAGATCGCTAGCAACTCCACCGAGGCTACAAACTACACGCCTCCGGCCTAGCCAACTGAAACTCACTAGCTGGGCTCGACCGAGCTCTCGAGAGGCTCTCCACAACCTAGGGTTCTTCGGCAACCCTCGACACACACACCGCCAAGATACGATCTAATGATAACCGCTGAACAAACAACTCCAATTGCGGCATCCCAACCATGCCGCCAACTCCAACACCTTGGGAACCTTGGGACCCAAACGCTACTGCACGCGTCATCTTCCTACTCGGACATTAACCACAACATAACTCCTATCCAAGGAAGGATCCGAACAACTCTCTCAGCCATGCCGATCAGAAACCACGCGGCTTAGCTACCACCGCTCTTGTTCAGTTTCCAACTGAACTCCAACCAACGATCAACAAAAGATCCACCAACCAAGCTTAGGTCCAACTTAACAAATCTTGCCTAAGCAACAACTTGATACCACGAGCACGGTATCCTTACCACCTCAACCAAAGCCTTACAACATCCATCTAGAGTCCAACTTCTCCAGAACCGAGCACTAGATCCCCAAAGCAAACCCTACATGGATGCGAAACTCTCGCCACTTTAACGAACCACACAAAACACACTTGTGTGCACAACTCTCAACCTTCCTTTAGAGATCCAAGACTAACAAGCGCTCTTCCCAAAAAGCAACACTAGCTCTCGGCAGAGATACAAACAATCCAAGGAACACCAAAAGTTCCATCTCCACACGATACTCGAAGCCGAGGCAACCTTGCTCTACCAAAGCATAATCATGCCAAACCAAACTTACTTTGTACCAAGCCTCAACCAAGGGTGCTTACCCTAAGGCATCCAAAACCTCTCGCAAGGCATCACTCATCTCGCCTCATAGGCATCCGGCTCATCTCATGAGCATCCAACTCAGATCCCTCTGCTGGACCAAACTCGCATATACGATGTTCAACTCTCCTCGATTAGGCCCTCGAAGGTAGTTGACCGCACTACCAACCACAAAGAAAATCTCTTGGCCTTAACACTAGCGCGAGACTCACGCGCACCAACATTTACCAACCGGCAACTCGCCGACTTACTCAACCTCCGTAAACACCGGGAAGAGACTCGGCTCCTCTCGAGCATCCTTTCGCTTGTAGTCCATCGACTACCACCGAACTAGCCCTCCGCATGACCTAAACGGGTGCAATCGCCATAAACAGATCCAAGGCTAAAGGAGTACGTTTGAACTCCGAACGGCATAGAACCATCCGCTATGCCAAGCAAAACTCAAGCTCGAACCGGACTTAGTGCCAAAGTGGCACACCAACCAACGCACCTCAAGTGCTACTACTACCAAATCCACATCTCGAGGAAGTCGGGTCGTTAAACAACAAAGAGCTCGCAAGGGGCAAAGGTGACCCTTCATCCGCCTCAAGCCACTAACACGGCAACTTGCCAAACAATCGGCGACCGGTGGAGACTCGCTAGTCCACCTCTCACAAGGGACTTCCACCACCATCCGATGAACCAAACAAAGACAGAACGGCACACCTCGGCCTCGAGCAAAGCAGGCATCCCACACACGGATGCTAAACTCAAACTGGCCAACTACTTTACTACTAGCAAGAGGACTTACTAAAACATCGAGCTCTCTGGGCATCCATTTGCAACCCGGGCGTCTCCATCAACGCCAACAAACCGATCCGAATAAACTCTGCTGATCATGCCTCCCGGAACCTCCAGGGGCTACAAGAGCTACCGGGGAAAAATGAAACAAACTCGTCATTTGGGCTATCTGTGCCGGGACTCCTCACCACGCACTACAAATCGCGTGCGGGTCTCCGCTCTCTCGATAGCTAAAGACCGCCATCAAATCTCTCACTACTGGAGCACACTCGCCGAGGAGTCTCACTATGAGGCGCGCTAGCCTCTACCCCCTCCTCTAGGCAACTCAATCTGCCAGGGGCCAAATCGGCATGCGGGCCTAACAACCCGGACGCGGCTTCAACATCAACACGATCGGTCCAACTCCTCGGTCGGACATGCCAAGCGCCCGCTCCTGCGGGTGCGATCAACATCTTGGCGACCGCACGAAGCACCACCACCCTCTCACTAGGGAAAAGCGAAAGAATCGGGCCACAAATGGCCAACGGAGTCTAAGCTCGCCTCCCGAACGATGTCCTGGGGGCATCCGAATCTATCTGGATACCTCAACAAGCCGCTAAACAAACCGCTGCGATCTGCGAAAGTTGGCATGATGGCTCACTAAGCCCAAACCAACAACGAGACGTAACACCGCTCGTCTCCGCTCCACAACACTACACAAGGCATACACAAGATGACAGGTATTGTAAATTCTTAACCCTTTTTCAACGACAAATAGTAAACTTAGGCGTACCTGATGACTGTCGGAGTGCTGATGATCATGGAAAAACGACCTACAACAAAACGAAGACGAAGACTTACCCGGAATGATGATGATCGAACCCAAGGAGATGCAAGGATGAAGAACTCGGCAAGGCTATGGAGATGGAGAGCTTGGGCGGCCAAGAGGTGTTTTTGGAGAATAAGATGGAATAACCTAATTCTATTTCATTTAACCAAATGCACCAAAACTCCAAAAATCCAAGGTTAACTAAGATGTGATGCAGAAAGAGCAACAAGAGCACCTAATGGCTCAATTGGCACACATCTCTACAAGCTTCCCGGAGACCGGGTTCAAACCCTACTGCAAAGACAATTTCCTTTATTTTTACTTTTGCAACAAACCTTGCTCAAACCAAACCACAAACCCCTCCAAAAACCTACAAAAACCATCCAATAATTTTAGTAGCTGGAAAAGACACAAACGACCATGACGGCCCGACCAAATTACCAAATTACCCCTAGAGCATACCTGGAAGACCGGGAAGAAAAACCTGGGTCGTTACAGTAGCACACCACTAGGCCAAACCCTGGATCAACTCAAACCTGAAAGATCATATACTAAACGCAACTAGGGAAGTCTTTGACCTCACGCAACTGGGCGAGTCTTGAGCCAAACCGAGTCAGCATGCAATTGGGCTGTAACCCTAGACAACCCTAACATGCTCTAACACAGACTAGAACAACAAGAACTAACAGGGTTCAACATCCATCTAGCGTACAAATGATAGAGTATTACAGACATACAGAACAGTTAAACGAACAGAAGGATGCATCATCTATGTACAATATTCTAAGTGCCAATCCCTAACAAACAGAACGAGCATAATCACGACATGTAAGAAACATAGCATACATAGTAGAACATAGCATCCAGATAACCTGCACAAGCCTATTCACTAACAGTTTATAATATCAACAGACAACCTGCACAAGCCTATCCACTAACAATACATATCATGCAGAACAAACAAACTAGGAGATATCAAAGCCGTGCGAAGGGTCCACACAACCCCGGTAAGGAACCCTTACCTGAAACAGAGGCAAACAACAATAACTATGTCGAGCTATAGGATCAACATAAGCCATCTAGCAAATAAAATAGCATATTACAAATCAACACCAAAATAATCGAATCCGCAAGACATCAAACAAGCCTCAGGATTAGGGTAGTAACCCAAAATTGTAAGGATACACGGCTCGGTAGCAAGGCTGCCTCGACGACCGCACGGGCGAGGGGCTGCAGCAAGAACAACTCGTGGGTGCGCGACAGCAAGCGAGAGCAAGCGGCAGGCCAGTGTGTGGCGAAGGCTCTGCAGTAGCGGACGGGGCTTCACGATGGGGCGTGCGTGCGTGTGAGGTTGCTCGCGGCTGCGAAGGGCTAGCGGACAGGGCTGCGCATGCGGGCTGTTGCGGGCGCGAGGGCTGCAGCGTGAGAGATGGGTTGCGACGGGCATGTGCGTGCGATCGGCTGTGTGTGAGCGTGATCAAGCGAGGTAGCTGCTGGCGGGCGATTAGTGTGCGTGCGCTGGCGTGTGGGCGATGCTCCACTGGAAGGCTGGCTCTCAGCGTTGCTGCTGCTTGCTTGCGGGAGCTCGGCAATTTGGCAATGGAGTTTGAAGATTGGGAGTTCGGCCAAGAGGAAGAGAGAACACGAGGGAGAAGAGAGGAGAAGGAGAAGGTGTTGGACGGTTAGGGCTTGAAGAAGGGAGAAAATGAGTTTTTCTCCTAATTTTCTTTTAATTAATCCTTGAAAAATCATCCAAATGACAAGTGTCCTCAAGTGGTTTTCCCTTAGAGTCCTGACAAGCTAACATTTAAATCCTACTTTCTGTTTGAAGCAGAACGACCTCCAAGCCTCTTAACAACAACTCCCGGACCTGGAACCTGAAACTGAACCATACAACAACTCAACACATGTCTGGAAATAAACTCAAAACCCTGGAAAATTACCAAACTACCCCTTGAAAGCCAAAAGACGAAAATGCTCCTAAAGGCTCAAACAACCCTAATGGCTCAACCAAACCACCGAATGAACAACCGAACGTACCTGAAGAACAGGAATGAAAACCTGGGCCATTACATTCTTCAACATGCATGAATGTAAAAGCATTTAAAATTATATAAGACATTTATGTTTGAAAATTCCTTATTATTATAAGCATCCAAACATGAACCTATTAAAACGTTTAACAAAGATCCTGCCCAGTAATTTTATTCAAACATTCATAAATAGTTTAAAACAACGTAATGTAAATCATCCTATGGACTCCGTGTCCAACTACATGCTGAACAAAATGAAAACATAAACATAGACAAAGTGCCGACAGCTCTCATGATCAATCAGCTCCTCTACTGTCCCAAGTTACCTGGTCGAAAAACTACATAAAATACGGGTGAGTACAAAAGCATTCAGTAAGAATCCCCAACCGAGGTACAATACGAAACATCAAATCATCTAGCATCCTAGCATACATGCAAACAGTTACCAACAGAGATCTTTTCTCATGAGGTGACGAAGCAAATCCAGAATCCTCGGAAGTCTCCAACTCTCGGTCTAATGATTGGCTCTCCAAACAAATCCCAAGAGACATCCTAGAGGGTCTTTCTCCCTCAACCAAATGACTAACTCAAAAGTTGTTCCCAATTAGATGTCCTCGAGGGCCTCTTACCCTCGGCAAAACTGTCCCTATGATAAACAGGAGAGTACCCGATGTCTGGCTTTAAACTAGAACAAAAGTGGTGTACTTACAAACATTAGCCCGAGAGAGCTCTCCTCTCGGTGCCTAACGTGTGGGCGCTCACACCGCATGTTGCTGTAAACCACATAAATGTGGGGGACTAGGGACAAACTAAGCCGGTCAAGGTACGCATGCCTAAAGAATCAGAAGCTGTGTCATGATTTACAGCAGTGCGAGGCCCTCGATAATCAACTATAGCAGCCTGAATACCACGACCTAAAGATAAGAACCGTCTTGTGCAGGCTTGCACCCGTGATGGGTTCCGCTCTAGCAGGCTACAAACTAGGCTTATGTCGGTGTGGTGTGCTAAACCACGCCTGGGTGCCAGGGGCGGGAATAAGTCCTCACTGATCCTGACCTGTGGGGACAAAATACGTTATGTTCGCTCTCAGCCTCTAGATGATGACAACCTAACAAGTTCTATCTAAGAATACCCATCTCGTTCCTAGCAGATTAAACATGCTCAATACATACAACCTAGCATGATACGAACAACTTAAATTTGAGAGATGTGTAGGAGGTCAATATGTCCTACGAGAGATATTTGTATTTTTTTGCCATTTTTGTAAATAAAAATATTTTCTTTACCATTGGACATACCTTCCCACTAAAGAACATTTTGAATGAATGAAGCGTAGGACTTGAACTATGCAGAACTAGTGGACCAATTTCATTATTATGAAATAAGCTAACATAGATTTGATAAGAAAAAAACATGTATGGATACTGTTATTATTATTTTGTAATTTTAAAATGAATTATACCATTTGAGAGATAATCTGACAGTTATAGTCAACAACCATCGTCCCCGCAAAAACCATCAATGTCATCGGAATTCTAGAGTTCTTATTGATCTCTACCAAGCAGCCATTCAAATTTCTAACGATCATATCCATGCCGACGGACGTAGTCTCCGGCAACAACTATGCTCATGAGTCTTGCAAATTGCGAGTGAGGCAGCCCCTAAGCACCTAACAATCATTCAAAATGTTTTTGGTAGAGAGTTTATTGAATAATAAATGAAGTATTTGTATTAACTAAAATGGAAAAATGGAAATGTTGTGTTATGCCTTGAACGCATTAATGCCATACGATTAGCAGTCGGGGGTCTCGCTGCCCGGTCAACGAGATTGTGAAAAACACATTTGAGTGTTTAGCATTCTGTTGCATGAACTCATCTATACGCGCAAGCGTATTCTGCGTTGCAGCCCGCATTCCGCATCCACTAACCACACTCGCAGAGCATCCTGTTTTTTGCACCGCATTCTGTTTAATTCTTATGCATTATGTAATAGGGTTTAATGAGAGTGCCTATATAAACATGAATTAAATCCTAGTCGTATTAATGACATAATCTCTGTATCTTTAAATTTTCATCTTTCTCAATACCATTGCTCTCCTCCTCTGCCTATGGACTAGCTAACGCTTCGTAGTGAACCACATAAACTTCTGTGTTGTTTCTTCTTCTTCTCTCACTTTCATCATTATATGTTACTTTATTCTTCGTTTGAAGATTTTTTATTTCCATTTTAATAACAATCTGGAATCAGAGCCTTGGGTTCAAATTTCTGCAATAGTTATTTTTTAGCAATCGATTCGAAGATGTTTGGCGTTAACGTGAAAGTCGAAAAGTTTACCAGAGGAAGCAGTTTCGATTTATGGCAGATTAAGATGCACGCTCTATAAAAGCAGTAGGGTCTGTGGAAGCCTCTTACTGCCAAGTGGAAGGATGCAAAATTGGACAAAGATGAGTAGTTGATGAGCCTAAAAGAAAAGACGCTTTCAACTACCATGCTTTGTCTCGCCGATGATGTCATCACTGAAGTCGCAGATCAAGATAAGGCTGCCGGTTTGTGATTGAAGTTCGAGAGTCTATATATGACGAAGTCTTTGACCAAGAAGTTACTTTTGAAGCAACGATTATTCAGCCTCAGTATGTCTGAAGGTACGCTTGTGAAAGATCTCCTCAGCCATCATGAACATCATCTCTCTCATAGATGAGGCAAGCTCTGCTCTAGGAGTTGCACTCTACGGCTGAGTAGTCTCGACCCCCACTTGGGGCATATCAATAGCTGGGGCCACAAGTGGCGTGCGAGTCTGGTCAATCCCATACGTTGTCTCATCAGTAGTAAGCTCAATTCCAACACCTCAGTAGGCGGTATCAGACGTCCCTACTCTTCTACGGATGACCGACATACTGGCAATCTACACCCAAACCATACTAAGTTAGTCCACGCTCGGACCAACACTGCCAACAACAAACTAATCAAGTAAGCTAGATGCAGGTATTGTAAACTTAAACCTTTAAAATGAACTTAACGACATACCTGGCAGCTGTTGGAGTGCTGATGATCATGGGAAACAATGACCTAATTCAGTAGGTCAGTCTACTAAATCTATGACTCCGAGCTCTACTACCAACTGTAAAGACCCAACACTAAATGGTCCTAAATTTCCTTTACTCAACAATGTATTTTAAAGACACATGGCTGAAAACAGAATAAAATCATCCAATTCATAAATAATTCAAAATCCCAAAATGCATAAGCTTAAAACAAGGAAAACAGTTTCATAAGAAAAACATTCAAATATGAAAGTCTATGAAATAAAGATAAGCATATGCAGCGGACTATCCCATGATCCTCCAGCTCCTCCTTTAGCCATCTCGATGAAACGCCAAGTTACCTGGTGGAAAAAACCACAGAAAAGGGTGGTACAAAAACACTCAGTAAGAATCCCCCAACCGGGGTACAATACGCAAGACACATCATCTAGCAACCTAGAATATGAGCACAACAAAACTTCTCAATAAGGCAACCTCATACAAGATCGGACATCAAAGTCTCAAAGCAGGATCAACACACACTAGGCTGATTAAACAAGAGGACTAACTAATTGACCTCGAGAACTCGAGAGTCTCTGGCTCTAAGACAACTTGGTCAGCACGACATTGGGACAACCTGGACAGCACACAGTAGGATTGTCCTGAACATGCTTGGGTAGCACAAACTAGGCTAAACCCTGGATTATCACACACTTGGCTAATCATGGATCGCACACCACTAGGCTAGTCCGGAGCAAACTTGGGCAGCACACCACTAGGATAACCCTAGATGAGCACACAACTGGGCCAATCTTGGACTACACGCAACTGAGCTAGTCATGAATAGAAGCTCAGGTAGCACACTCTTGGCTAAACCCTGGATCAGCTCACACTTGGCTGATCTTAGACCACACACCACTGGGCTAGTCTTTGGACAACACACAATTGGGCTAGTTCTGAGCAAACCGAGTCAACACACACTAGGACAACCCGGGACAACCCTAACGGGACCCATCTAAGATGGAGCACCCTAGAGCTAACAAAGTTCAGCATGTAACATTGCACTTAAAAGCCGGATATCGTAATAAAACTAGTAGTCAATTAAAACAGGAAACTATAACCAACAGAGTACAACATTCTACATGCCAATACCTAACCTGCAGAACATACATTTCCTATCCACTAGCTTATTTTACAGTAGACATTCACGAACAAAACATATTCCATAGCATCAAAACATTCGGTCGACCTGCACGAGCCTATCCACAAACATACATTCTAGGCAGACATGGTAAATAAAACCTATCCACTAAGCATGCATAACAAACATAGCAAAACACCAGGAGCTATGAATGCCAAACGTAGGGTCCACACTACCCCGGCAAGGAACCCTTACAATTACAAAACTACCCGTGAAGGCCAAATTACCAAAATGTCCCTAAAGGCTCAATCTGCCCTAACGGCCCAACCAGACAAGTGAATAAACTATCGAACATACCTGGAGAGGTGAAGCTCTATTTATACTCCAACCTCGAGCGACAAAGCCTGCTCCACGATCTGCCTTGTCCCCTTGGGACCACGTCTGACATCTTTTGCTCCACGATCCTCGCCCACGATTTTCTACAAAAGTGGTCGACAAAAAATGGCTGGGATTGAAAGGATGAAGCTGGGATCTTTGACATGTGTCTGTGACTTAGATGTTTCCTCGAGCATGTTTCTTTGCTGTAATCAACTTTGCCTAAGTGAAATCATTGGCAATTGTTTCTCTTTGCTTCAATGTGGCCTGTTTAGCTGGCTTTTCTTGGACGAATGCTTGGGCTAGATTCTCTTGCTCAACTCTTCATTGTGTGACTTTCGCTCTGCTCCGTCAGGAATGCTGCAAACAAACTAGAAAATATCAATTCTTTTTAATACTTATAAATTTGTACACATTCAAACACATTATGCTACAACAAACCTTAAAATGCATCCTAAAAAGAAAACTAAAGGATGATTCGCTTAAGCATAGCTTTTGGTATGATGAGGCAAAATTCAACATTAAATAATATTATGATAGCAAATTCTTATAAAAATATATTCTTTTAAGCTACTTTAACTCTCAATTCTTGAGAGTTATCAGATATATGAAAGTTTTGAAAGGTTATGTTCGTAATAGAAATTGTTTGGAGGGATGCATTGCAAAAAATTACATATTGAAAGAGTTAATAGAGTTTTGTTCTAAATTTTTACAAAGAGTTGAATCTTTAGGGTTGCGATCATCGAACAAAATGATAGATTCAAATATCGATCGACCATATCTGTTGCCAGTTATAAATCACCAACTAAAGATATGATTGATCAAACACATATGTATATATTTCATAATGTAAGTAAAATGCTTCCATATGTAGATCAACACATGAAAATATTGTGTAAAGTGAATCCTATTAATTCTAAAAATAAAAAATGGTTTCAAGATGAAAATAATCGATAATTTAGCAATTGGTTGCATGATCGGGTTGGGTTGTGTTTAGGGGTTCCAAGAAATTTTATATCATCTACATTAAGGTGTATAGAAGTTAGAATTTTTACATGAGTTAGTGGGTGTGTGTTCAGAAGTTAGAATTTTCACATGAATTAGTGGGTGTGTTGGAATTGGTTTAGGATGTTATTTAAATATTAGGTGTAATAACTTTTAATGGCGGGCACAATATTCGTAAAATAATAGTGTCTTTTAATGGCAGACAAAATATTTGTTCTTTTGTTATAAAGTAATGTTTTTTAATGGCGAACAGGCTCCATATTGCCCTATTTATTATTTTTTGATAAAATGCAACTTTTGATGGCAGACACAATCTTCTTTTTAATCAATAATGACTATATAACCATTTTAACTATTGGTGGCGGGCTCATTGGCGAGACCCCCTTCAATGGGATGTTTTGATAAAAAAATTATTGGTGGCCGCATTGTGCCCACCATTATTAACTATTGGTGGCGGGCACATTGTGGGCCATTATTCAGCCCGCCATTATAGAGTAGAATAAATGTGGGGGGCAGTGCCTGCCATCTATTCACGCCCGTAGGGCTATTGATGGCGGGCACATACCCGTCTGCCATCTTTCCTCCAATTTCTACTAGTGCCGGCCTCCTCAGCATCTCTCAACCACATTGAGAATTGTTTTTTCTTCTTGATCTTCATTATTTGGAAGTAACGGGTCAATGATGATTTTTCTTAAAGATCTACACGGTCAACAAATGCCTTATAATTTTTCATAATGGGTTTTCCTACCGATTGTAAGCCTTTTTTGTGGAAGCATTTTTCAGACTAAATTTTTAAAAAAATTGAATACCGTTTATTAGTCATTTATTTTTTAACCACAAGTCAAAACTTTATTGGATAAATTTTAATTTTTTACTATTTGAAAAATATATTTAAAACATTACCTTTATTCATGAATTTATTTTTTTATTTTTAAAACATTATCTTTATTTAAAACATTTTTTCATGAATTGATTGAAGCATAGGCATTTTGTTAATTTTACCATGGCCGCTCCATTTTTCTGATATATATTAAATATATTAAATATTTTTTTAAGGGTATTTGGTAGGGATGATACTAAAAACAAAAAATTAACAAAATCGAATTGAACCAAACAGATCCATTGGATTGGTTCAAATTTGTTTGCAAAATATTAGACATATGAGTTTTTATTTGGAGAAAATCGAAAGTTTTTCGATTGTTTCGATTTCTATTTGGAAAAACAATTGATGGTCCGGTGAAATGAATGAAGGCTATCGGTCGAACCATTTTGGTATTTTACCGGGATGGCCTAAGACTTATAGGAAACAAACCAATTGAATTAAAAAAAATTTCTTTTTTGAATTATTGAATAAAACTAATTGAATCAACAAGCAAGATACCTAACATGCATCGAGTACTTTCTGATAGAATAAAATCGATTTAATCAACATGCAATCGATTGAAATTGAGGAATCCAAAACAATTGAAATATACTCGAACCAAAATTTGATTGAAGCCCAACACCATGTGTGTGATAGCATCTCAAACAAAAAAAAGGTATTAGTAAGTAGTGTCTACTTTTTAAAAACAAATTTATGGAATGTCTACACTTTACAAACATTAAAATTAGTGTCTTTTTGGTGGTGCTAGGTACTGAAAGAGATTTTTTCCTTCCCATAATACCCTCCTCCCATTGCCAAATTTTTTTTATAAAAAAAACCACTAAAACCTAAAATCAAGGAGAATTATTCTCCCCCAATCATGACGGTGGAGTTGAAATGGATTAACACCAAACAAAATAAGCGCCACTGAACCTCGGGCCCCAATCCTCTTCTAACTATATAGATATCAATATTAATTAAAATTATCTTAAAATTCATATCTTCATATTTTTTTTCCGAATCTATTAAACCATTTTATTTTTAAAAAACAAATATATGCATCTCAGAAAGTAGATTTAGTCATTAGAAAATTTTTGAATTCTAAAAATAAAAAATAAAATTAGAAGAAAAAAATTAGAAAATTGCATCATTCCAACATTTTAATGCATATAAACATTTATTTATAATTCTAATAAGATTAAGTTAATTTTTCCACACCCACAAATAAATAAATACTTCTACTACCCTTTAGGTTATTTTTTCAGTCTCAACTATAAGTACATATGTATACATATGATTATATACAAATTTACCATATACTTTTTAACAAGTTTGGAAAAAATTTCATACTTATACATATTCCCAATTAACTTTTTAAAAATTTATAAAAGCCTCTCCCAAAAATTTATCTCCTCCAACCATCTTCTTTTTAGTTTTTTCGAAATATCACTGACCTTTTTTTTATTTATTTAGAATAAAGATATTCATTGATATTCATTTGATAAAAGAAGATTCGATCATTACAAAATATTGAACTCTATAAAATAAAATAAAAATAATGTTTTTTTAAAAAATAAAATGCTAGAAAATCGTATTATCCCACATTTTATATACAAATGAACATGTGTTTATTATTGTTATAGGAAATTAAGTTAATTTTCTCAATCATGGGTAAGGTACATACTTCTTCATATTTTTTAGGTTATTTTTTTAGTCTCACTTTTATATATACTTATACATACGACAATATAAAAAATTACAATGTACTTTGAACTGATATTAAAAAATTGTATACTTATATATATGTATAATTAATAAAAATAAATTCCTTCAAAAAAAAAAAATAACAAAAAAAAAAAAAATATCTTACAACAAAAAAATCCTTCAAATTTTCATATTCTCTATTTTTTCAAAATCTCTTTGATTTTTTTTTTTTATTTTCTAAAGCAAGATATTCATTTGAAAAAGAAGATCTCGTCTCTACACTAACCATATCCCCAAAATTAGGGATTTTAATCTTCTTCTAATTAAACCATAACATTTTAAAATACATTAAAGAAATAGATTTAAAATAAATTTAAAAAATGAAATACATTTTGGATAACAAAATCCCTAAGAAATAGAGATTCTATCGGAGAACACAAAGTTTAAAAGCTAGAATTATTCATCGGTAACAAACTTAGGCTTAATTTGTTTGAAATCAATGAACATGGTTGAGATCTCATTTAGTGTATTGATTAGAAGAAGAACTTCTAGAGTGGGATGTTTATGGGGTTTCAGCGAAAAATCTCTTGTACGTGAACTAAATCCTCTCCATAGCCAGAGAAATAAAAAAGAATATAGTAACCTTGATGTCAAAGATAAGCTCTACAACAACCTGCGCTCGAAGAATCTAAAATTTAGAAAGAAGAAAGAGAGAAATTCGTATGTAGCCTTGGATAAACGTATGAGCTACTCCACTGCAACAAACTGATGTAAATGGTAGTGCATGACACTCAACACATTTTAGATATTATCTAATATAATATTTTTCGTTTTGCACAATTCCAATGCAAATACATCGACCACATTTATTTCATGGTATGGAAGAGGATGTAGGTGTATGTAGACTCAACAGTACCATTTTCATGTTTTTTAAAATTTGACAATAACAGTGCAAGTGTTTTAATCAATTTTGAATATATAGTTTTTCTTTTATATAAAAAAGAATATCAATCGCCTAACTATAACTTTTTTATTTTATTTTATCAAATTGTTAATTTAAATTTTTTTTGTAGGTGGTTAAGATGAATCTTAAGTAAAATTAATTAACCAAAAAAATGATTTTTTGTAAGTACGAAGGTCAATTGAAATATATTTAATTATTTAAAGAATTAAATGAATTTAGATTTAGACATTTATTTTAACTCTATAAAATTGTAGCTATTTATTTAATAAGTTTATTTAAAGTAGCTATTTCCCTAGTTAACCTAACAAAAAACTTATTGAAGCCCAAAACAACAAATGGTTAATTAAATCACTAGGAAACTGATAGATTCAATCACTAATAAACTGATAAATTTAATTCATAGTAAACTGATAGGGTTAATCACTAGCATACTAATAGATTTATTCACTAGGAAATTGATGGAGTTAATCACTAGCAAACTGATTGAAGGCTAACTTGATTGAAGGCTATTAAAAAACTATGTCAATCGGTTTCACTTAATGTTTTCAATCAGTTAACTTGATTGAAGGCTTGTTTTCAATCAGTTAACTTGATTGAAGGCTATTAGTTGAAAATTGATCGAAAACTATGAGTTAAAAATTGGTTGAAAGCTGAAATCGATTGAAGGCTATCAGCTGAAAACTAGAAGTCAATCAGTTTTTTAAGGGCATGTTTGATGGAAGGATTAAGATTAAGTTAGTCGATGTTAAGTTAAGCTGAAAATTAAGTTAATGTTTGTTTGGTGGACAAATTAAGTTAAGCTAGATTAAGCTAAGCTTTGCTGCAATAAGTTATTTATTTATTTATTTATCATTTATTATAAAATGATTCACCTTATTATTTATGCATTTAATCTTCAATTTTTTTTTCTTAGACAATTTATAAATGACAAAATCATGATTTTCATTTAAACTTGCAGCATCATAGTTTTGACCTAATAGATGAAAAATCATAACGAAATACTATGGTTTTTTTTAATCTCATTCAAATATCTATTATTGGTTTTTTTTCCCTCGTTGACCTATAAATGAGATATGCTGCACTAATTTGAAAAACTAGTGATTAAAAGTTATCTAAATTGAGTTTTATAATTTTTGCTTCTTAAATCAAGATTAAAACCAGTGGCCTAAATCTAATAAATGTAATCAAATTAAAAAATATTTAACAAAAAATCATAATTTATGATATTAACTAATTAGAAATCTATTATTTTGTTCCCGATTTAAAAAAAATTATATATATAATTTTTTTTAGATATATATATTATTTGTTGATATCTATGGTTTCAAATTTTTTAATAATATCGATTTGTTAAACTTTTTATAAAACAAAGTTAAGTTTGTTTAGATATGGTAAATAGATATTAATAGAATCATCAACCAAATTTGTGGAACAAACCTGTGATGTTACTTTGTACAAATCATTAAAATTTAAATATAATTTGTTTATATCCATTGCTATAAAACAATAATAATAATAACAAAACTACGGGCCATAATAAAATCTCATCCCAATGTATCAGTACGAAATAAAATTGATATTAAAACATCTCAATACATGAGAGCATTTGGAGTGAATGAATTTTATCATAGTTGGAATCTGAAAAAAAAAACACACACAAGAAACATGGTTAATACAAAATTCAAAACCAAAAAATTTAATTGAAATAAAAGGGTTTGATACGTACCTTCTATGAAAGAGGAGAAGTAGCCAAATAAATTTAATTGCTATTAAAAAATTTAACCTGATGAAACCAGCCTCAGGCTAAAGATGTATTTCATGTCTTAGTGGAGATCAATTGTTATTCATGTTGTATTTCATTTAAAAAATTGAATAATGCAATAAATAAATAAATCAAACTTCATGTTTTCAAAAATAAATAAATAAATAATCAGACTTCATAACTAGCCAGGTAAAGATCAAACAGAGCAATATAGATAATTTTATTACCTTGAACAAAGAAGAAATCAGATTAAGGATCAGCAGAGAACAAATTAATTGTCTAATAAATGCAATATGGAAAAACGTTAAAAATTGAATAATGCAATAAATAAATAAATCAAACTTCATGTTTTCAAAAAAAAAAAAAAAATCAAACTTCATAACAAGCAAGGTAAAGATCAAACAGAGGAGCACAAGATATATCACTTTATTACCTTGAACAAAGAAGAAATCTGATTAAGGATCAGTAGAGAACAATAGGTGTAATATGGATAATTTAAACAATATTGAGGAAAAATCTAGGAACATGAACAACAAAAAATGGCTCATCATCGGTTGGGGAGGGTTAGAAAAAACTTACTTGAAACTGAGTCCCCTGCCAAGCCAAATTCACCACAAACCTGTAAGGACCGACCCAAATCATGGTATAAACCTAAGTCCTTAACTCTAAATGCATGAAAACAACGATCGACACTTAGGGCATGTATAATTAAATATGGTAAAATGATGTTACTGAAAATCCACTAAAGAACAAGTTTATAAAAACCATAAAATTCGATCAAAGTGTCATTGGGTACCCAACAGTCAAAACATAAAAGCTTGAGTAAATATGTACAACTTATCTTGCCCTTAAATAGTTTATGCAGAAGGAATAAATTAAAAGAACTCTACACAAAGTGATGCAGCAAGTCCCATGGTCATCTCCAGCTCCGTCGATTATCTAACTCGGAACAGTCTAGTAGTACATGTGGGGATTCCACAGTGGAAAGGGTGAGTTTTCGCAAACTCAGTAAGGCTTCCTCAGCTAGGGGACATACATGCACAAAAATACAAACATCAGCAAACAAGTATGATCAGCAACATAACCGAGGGGAATACAAAATCCAAGCTCCTGAGTGCTAAATTAAGAAACCTCGTCCAGGACGAGCACCACGCAGAGCGGTCTAAAGGTCGTAGACCCGAGGACCCAAAAGCTCACAAGAATCCTCCGACTCAAGAGCAATCTGGCATCCTACTCCAGTGGGAACTGGTGTAACGGCCCAGTTTTCTATTCCGGTATTTCAGGTGCTTTCGGTTCAAGATTCGGTTGTTCGGTTGGGCTGTTGGAGCTATTTTAACCCGTAGGGGTATTTTGGTCTTTTGCTCCCAGGGCAGGATTTGTGGAGTTTCAGGATTCCAGGGTCGCTCCTGCCTTTGTCGAGGCTTGATTGTTGTTGGTTGCAAGACCCAAGATGTTTGGGCTAGTCGTTTGGAAGTTTGGAGGTGGTTTGGGTTTTGGCAAAATAATTGTTAAGTTTAGTGCTCCCTTTGGGATTTGAGCCCTTGCCCTTAATGTTGATTTGGAAGTTTGAATTAAGTGAGTTTTATTTATTGGAAAAGATTGCTTCAGCCGGGTCTCGAAGGAGGAAGCCGTGGGAAGGGATTTTAGGTCTTCAAGACCTATTTAAAATAGGATAAGGATGGAAAAATAAGAAAAATCCCATTTTTCCCCTTTTGTTTTTTTTCTCTCTCTCTCTTTGCCTAGCCTCACCAAACCCAAGCCCCCACCCACTGCCTAACCCAAATTTACTCGCCCAAGCAGAAGGACCAGGACCGAATGGGGCACTAAATGGGCTCTTACCCCAATGCATGCATTTAAAGTAAATGACATTAAACAGACATGATTTCGGATTCCAATTAAAAACAAAACATGCAAACATTCAGTTCAAAGCCCGGACAATTTTCCTGAAACCTGTCCCTGTTTCCAAGCACCTGTTCCAAGATAAATACATTTCCAAAGTTTACTCCGATCAGAGATTTCTTAAAATCATTCAAAACATGTCTAGATACAATAATGCTGGAATCAACAAAATATTTAGAAAACATCCTAGGGCTCCGTGCCCGACTATATGCATTCAGGGGAAAATAATACGTAAAGAGTCATCACACAAAATCAGAGTTTGATGACTGGGCCCCATGATCACAGCTCCTCCTTCAGCCATCCTGTCTCGCAACTCGGTTACCTGTGGAAAACCACAATAATAAGGGTGAGTAACGAATTACTCAGTAAGAATCCCCAACCGGGGTACAATACGATATACATGGTCATCTCGATGAGCGTATGCAAGCTATGAGTATAAACACAGAATAGAGCACATAGCTTAGCCCACACTTGGGCCTCGGATGCCAACTCAGGGTCTTAGTCCAGAATAATCCTCCACACAATCCTTCACACAATACGCCCTATACGAGAAACAAGTCTCGGCCTCAGCCTGTCTACTGTCGATGAAAGGTACACTAGCTCAAGATCCCGAGGAGCTCTCCGGTCGGCGTTGTAATGAGTGTAAGCATGCACCGCGTGCTACTGCAGACTATGGGGGTGCCGGGTCTAGAGGCAAGTTGCCCATGTCCGATCACCACGCCTAACTAAATCTTTGGATCGGTGTCACTGACATAGGGGTGTGAGACCTGGACACGTAAACTATGTCAGCATGAACCACCGCACCTGGGGCTAAGGAACGTGTCGTGGTAGGCTTACACCAGAAAGCCGTCCTTACCTTAACAGGTGGCAATCAGGGGCTACTGCCAAACATGCTGAGGACATGCCGACTGCCGGGGACGAGGCAATGCCAAGTCATCATCCCGACCGTTGGGTCATTTAACGATCGCCCCCTCACCCAAGATTGCGGGGCCTACCAGAGGGTTAGCTAATCCCTCACGGGGTCCATGGACGGAGAACTGTCTCGACGTCCCTGCCATGGATGCAAGGTACTTTATGCATCAGGCCCGGATGATGCTATCTACCTGCAACTCTAACCTGCCCTAGAAATCAGCAAACAATTCAATAAAATCCAATACGTGCTCAATAAGAATACAACGAGCCTAGCATGATACTACGAAACAAGAACAGATACGAGCATGCCAGAGGAAACAACCTAGCATGGATTAACATGAGAAATAACCAGGAAAATCATGCTAATCGGGAATTCAGATTAGAGCACTTAGCTGCACATGTCAATAAACACAAACAAGCAATCAATCAGCAATCACATATAATATCGCAGGGTCCACACAACTCCGGTAAGAAATCCTTACCTTGGTCGGGGACGTTTTGACACGAAATCCTAAGTTGCGGACGAACCCGAACTAGCGATCGAGAACCTATCAATCACAACAAAAATCACACAATATGCCTAAATACAATAATATAAACAGGGCTCGGCTCGGGAGTAACTCACGAGGCGCGACGGACACACGTACGAGTCGATTGCACGAACGAGGCAACAATAGGGCTGGCTGGGCGCGTCTGCGCGCTGGCTGCGCGCGACAGGGGAGCGACAAACTCGGGCGAGCTGGGCGATTCCGGCGACGATGGAGCTTCTTCACGGACGAATCCCTCTCGGATAGCGGGGTTGAGTGATCGGTGAGGGAGCTCTGGCGAGGGAGAGGAATCGCAGTCGGTCGAGGGAGAAGGAGAAGGAATTCGCGAAGAAGAAGGAGAATAGAAGAAATGAAGAAGGAAGCTCGGGCGATTTTGGCTTTTAAATCAAAACTCACTTCAACCAGGCTTATATACAAGTTGGTGCAATTAGATTAACAAGAGCGCTCAGTGGTTTGATTGGCAATGACACTCGACTAGCTTCCCATGCGACCCTAGCTCGAATCTCACTCGACGCGCTATTTAATTTCCTATTTCTTTTCACCTTTTACCAAGCCCAAATACCTTCACCAAGCTTCCCGAACCTATTCAAATCATCTCATAATTTTTCCGGCAATTAGCAACGACATAACCGGCCCTGTCGACCCGACCAAATTACCAAAATGCCCCTGGGCAACCCGGGAAGACCGGGATGAAAGTTCCGGGCCGTTACACCAACTGACCCGGCTCGCGGACCAGCCGCTTTTTGTGCGGTCGCTCGCCACTGCACCAGAGCGCCCACCCGAGCCGCCCGGCCCTAGTGCGCGATCGGCCCAAGACACCGCGATCAGTCGCTCCGTCAGATCGCCCACTCCCCCACCGTGACCATTGTGCCGAACCAGTGCCGTCCAGCTCTTCACCAGGTCGCCCGCGCGCGTTCCCCGTAGCTCATCGCATTGCTCGAGTGCGTTCCCTGTAGCTCTTCCCGTCGCACGCGCGCCGTTCCCTGTGCCGAGCCGCGCCGTACCACTCCGAGCCTCAGTGCCCGCGCCAGCGCGCCTGTGTCCCTATCGCGCCTACGCCTGCTTCCTGCGCCCAGCTCCTGCGCACGTGCTCCCTGCCGCGCCAGCGAGCCGAACCAGCTTCCTTGCTGCCGACAGCCTGCCCTGCTTTGATGGTTGGCCCGAGCCTTGTGTCTTCTCGGTTGGTAATTCTTGAGTCTTTTCTCCTTTGGGTCCTAAGTTGTTGGCTGCTGTTTATTTGATTAGGTTGTTTTTATTACATGCTTAGGTTGCTCGGGTTCTATTAGAAGCTCGAGGGTCGCTTGGTTGATTTGTGATAGTTATTTCTGCTTGTTTCCAGGTAAGGATTTCTTACCATGGTTGTGTGTACCCTGCGATGTATCATGATTGTGCCTTGTATGCTTGGTTATTGTTATGAGCATGTTAGCTATAGGACAGCTTGTGTCTGACATCTTGCTAGCATGATTTGCTTGTTGTTCATGTTAGTGCCATGCTAGGTTTGTTCTTCCAGCATGTTGTTGATTCCTGCCTGAGTTCGTAGCATGTTTGCTAGAGGTTTGTTTTCTTATCCATGCATATCCTTGTTCCTGTTATATTTTGTTAGTTCCATGCTAGGGATAGGCAAGTGATCTATAGTGTAGAAGATTGTAGGAGTATCTAGTTTAGGTCCCACTTGGGTAAGCCCCCGATGGGCACCAATACGGTGCCAGTGTAGGTAAGTCTCCGATGGGCACTGCACTGTTCCCTTATGTGTAAGCCCCCGATGGGCATCATAAGATTGCTAGAGAGTGTAAGACCCCGATGGGCATCTCTGTGATCCTAGCTGGAGTAAGACCCCGATGGGCATCCTAGATGTGAAGACCCTGTTGGGCAGCATTGATGGCTCGATGTGTAAGACCTCGATGGGCATCCATATGTGTAAGACCCCGATGGACATTCTAGATGTGTAAGACCCTATTGGGCAGTATTGATGGCTAGAGGTGTAAGACCCCGATGGGCATCCGTATGTGTAAGACCCCGGTGGGCATCATTGATTAGCTGGAGTAAGACCCCGATGGGCATCCTAGATGTGTAAGACCCTGTTGGGCAGCATTGATGGCTAGAGGTGTAAGACCCCGATGGGCATCCGTATGTGTAAGACCCCGATGGGCATCCTAGATGTGTAAGACCCTGTTGGGCAGCATTGATGGCTAGAGGTGTAAGACCCCTATGGGCATTCGTATGTGTAAGACCCCGATGGGCATCATTGATTTGTGGAGTAAGACCCCGATGGGCATCCTTGTGTGGAAGTCCCTAATGGGCATCACTGAGTCTAGTAGGTGTAAGACCCCGTTGGTCATCCTTATGTGTAAGACCCTGATGGGCATCATCGTGTTCTAGGTTGTGTAAGACCCCGATGGGCATTAAGGTGTAGAACCTAGTGTAGGTTGTGGTTGTAAGGCCTTGAATAGACAATTCCTAGATCAGCGGTTAGCCTGAGACAACTTGTTGCTTCTGAGCTCGTATCGTTTGCATGTATACTAGGTTGCTAGATGACTGATGTATCGTATTGTACCCCGGTTGGGGATTCTTACTTAGTATGTTTATACTCACCCTTATTTCTGTGGTTTTTCCACCAGGTAACTTGGGACAACATCGGGATGGCCAGCGGAGGAAGCTGTTTGATCATGGGGGCTGCCGACACTCTGTCGTTTATTGTTTGCATTTATTTATTCAGCATGTAGATGGACAGGAGTCCTAAGGGAATGATGTTAAAGTTGTTTAAACTGTTTTGAATGTTCTTTTATAAGTACTGGCCATGCTTGTTTTACCTTGTTGGATTCGCTTTATGAAAATTGTTGGTTATGTTTTAAGTGTTCCCCGTTTCCAAATGTTTTGAAAAGTTTTAAATATGAGCACTAAACCGCTTGTTGAAATATTTAACTTGCATGTTGAGTGAGGACGCAGGTTTAAGACCGTATTTCGGGTCGGGTCCTTACAGTTGGTATCAGAGCACAGAGTCATAGATTATGTAGACTAACCTGCTTTCTAGGTTGTTGTCCCCATGATCATCAGCACTCCACAGCCGTCAGGTTTGTCTTTGTTCATTAAGCTAAGGGTTTGATTTTACAATACTACATCTAGTATACATGTGTTACCCTTGATGGGTAGTGAGAGCCCCAGCGTGGGCTAGCTTTTATGCTTTGTGCAGATCACCAGTATGTTGTTTACGCACAGAGGAGCAGGGACGTTTGGTATGTCCAACCGAGGAGTTGGACTGATCGTTTCGATGTTGAGACCTCGTTCAGGGTTGTCTACACCTGTAGGCCAGCTTTGACCCCGGTAGTTGAGTTGCCAAGTGGAGGGGGTAGAGGCTAGCACGCCTTAGAGTGTGACTCCTTGAGCAGAGTGCGCTCCAGCCATGAGAGAATTGATGGCAGGTCTTTTAGCTATTAGAGAGCGGAGACCCAAGCGCAGATTGTAGCGCGTAGTGAGGAGTCCCGGGCACAGATGGCCCAGCTGACAGAGTTTATTTAGGAGACACCCCCAATAGCTCTAGTAGCCCCGGAGGTTCCCGGAAGGGCAGCAACAACAGGTTTATGCCGTTGAGATTGTTGGCGTTGATGGAGCCGCCGAGTTTGGCAAGTGGAAGCCTGTAGAGCTTGATGTTTTAGAAAGACCTACTGCTAGCAGCAAAGTGGTTGGCCAGGATTGAGTTTATCATCCGTGTGTTCGGATGTCCTGATGTTCAGAGGCCAAGGCGTGCCGTTCTTGTGCTGTTTGATACAACAGTTTGATGGTGGAAGTCCCTTGTGAAAGGTGGACCAGCAGAGTCTCCACCAGTCACCCGGTCGATTGGCAAGTGGCTGTGCTGTTAGCTTTGAGGAAGATGTAGAGACATCTTGACCCCTTGTAAGCCTGTCGTTGTTTGCAGCCTGTCCGGTTAGTATCCGTGGCCAGGTGTAGTGTGGAACTTGCTTGTCAGGACTTAAACCGTCTGTGGTTTTCAGTTGGCTAGTAGGGTGGAGCACTCTTTGTTTGCATGTTCCAAATGTGGAACTAGTTGTTGCCACCCGAGGGTTGGCATGAGTTTTGTTGAGCATCGAGTGGGATGCAAGAGTAGGCCGTGGCATGTCTGTTAGACGAGATGCCAGAGATTAGGCTGCTCGAGTGTTGGGCTTCTTGTTTTGAGTGACATTGCCCCGTCACTTGGAGTGTGACCTCCCCTACCCTCAGAGGGGCATAAAGCTCGTATTGGGTTGATATGTATTGTAAAGGATGTAGTGCCTGTTGGCACCAAGCTTTGAGAGGAAGCCTAGATTCAGGTCAGTTGGCACTTTAGTGCAGATGGTTCCATGACCCGCCCGGAGTATAGCATCCCCACTAGTCTTGTACCCGTTTTCTGAGGTTGCACCTATTTGGGTTGCATAAGAAATCTAGCTCGGTGGCAGTCAGAGAACTACAAGTATGAGGTCTTTCGAGGGAAAGTAGGAGCATTTCAGGGTCACCGAGAAATGGTTACAAAGGATGCTGTAGGTTGTTAAGAGCGAGCGCGTTCGAGTTCTCGCGCCTGTGTTGTGAGCTTGTGAGCCAGTTTGATGGTAGCATGATTCGACTACCCTTTGAGTTACCCTAGTATGGGTAGTGTTGGCATCGAGGATGCGTGGTTGATCCAGCGTTAGAGCCATAAGTTGGATGGTTGAGCGGAGCTCTTTTAGTGGGCACATTGGTTTGAGGTATGTCAGCTTGGTGTGGTTATGCTCTTGCAAGAGTGAGTTGACCAATGTGGCTTTCCGTGGTGAGTTGACCCCGCGTGGGTTTGAACTCTTATTGCGCCCTTGCTAGTTGTGGCCCTATTGGGAGGCAAAAGCTGCCTTGTGTGAGAGTTCTTGTTGGCATTGGATCTTAAGGAATCAAGTTGGAGCTGTACACGCCGGTGTGCTTTTGGTGAAGTTCGTTCCGTGGTGTATGTTTTGAGAACCACGAGAGGTTTATGTTGAGCAACCAGTGCTCAGTCCTTGTGGTGTCAAGGCTTTAGTTCTTGGCAAGTGCCCTGACTTTGGTTGTAAGGATACCGCGTTCGTTGCCGGATTGTTGTTAAGCTAGTTTCGCTAGTTGGACCTTGACCTGGTTGGAGGAACTTCTTTTTGGTCGATGGTTAGAGTTCAGTTGGAACTGAACAAGAGCGGTGGTAGCAAAGCCGCGCAGTTTCTGATCGTTATGGCTAAGAGAGTTGTTCAGATCCTTACCTTGGGTAGAAGCTACAATGTGGTCGATGCCTGAGTTGGAGGTTGACAAATTCTGTAGTATTTATGATCTTCTTGGTTTTTCGAGGAGTTGGAGCGGGCCAACATAGTTGAGATGCTGGAGAGAGAGTTGTGTAGCCAGTTGTCTGTTAGACCGTTTGACGACAGTGTGTGTCAGAGGGTGATCGGAGGAACCCTAGGCTGTGGAGAGCCTCACTAGAGCTCAGTCAGACCCAGGCAGTGTTCTTCGGTTGAGTTGCTGGAAGCTTGTAGTCGGTTGACAAGCAAGTGTTGTTTTTAGTTCCTCCGAGTTGGTTTCGAAGCTGTTATCAGGTTGGTGCTTGGCGTTGACCAAGTGTGGTTCCCATGTTGTTCTAGAGTTAGCTCGGTTCGAGCAAGCGGGCGTTGCCCTGAGGACTTGTTCCTAGTCAGGTTGTTTTGGGAGTTGATAACTCCCTCGGCGGTTGAGTAAGTACTGTTGGTTCTAGGTTGGTGGTCCAATCGGTTGAGAAATCCCTTGGGTTTGAGCTAGTCAGCGAGCGTGTGTGAAGTTTGCTGCCCTTCAGAAGTTCGCTTGCTGGGGAATCGTTTCCGTTTAGAAGAAGTCAGCTTAGCTCCTGAGTTGTGTAGTTGATCAGAGTAGCACAGCGGTCAGCCCAGCGAGAGGGCCCCTGCTTTGTGTTGTTAGCAAGCGTTAAGTTGTTTGACTCCTCAAGGGCGGAGGCCAGCCAGTTTAAGAGTTGAGTTGTTGCTGGAAAGTTGTTGGATCTTTGGGGTTTGAAGAGCCCTTAGTTTCTATGGTGGTTGAGTTGCACCGTGGATGCCAGCTTCGAGTATTGACTTTTGAGGTAGCCTTGTCAGTTCGTGTTTCTTGCGATTCGCCAGCATCATGGTTGTCGTTATTTGTATTCCCTGCGTTGTTCCGGGTGTGGAGTTTCTGGTTGGAAGATAAGTTAGGTCCGAGCTAAAACGAGGAAGTCCTTTGAGTAGCCAGTTGGACTTAAGAGTTGAGTGGTAGCTTGGAGGCGAGCTTTGCTCGTTATAAGCTTAGGTTGAGTTTCTGCAGAGCAAGCCCTTCTCGGGCTTTGTTCCTAGTTGTTGTGCGTTCGCTGTTGGCATTATAGCTGAGCCACAGTTGAGTGAGTTGGCACTGGTTGGTAAAACCTTTGAGTTGTTATCCTCAAGGTGTTGTGTTGCTAGTAGTTGCGTGATGTTTTAGTTCTTGCTACTCGAGATTTCCATGAGAGGAAGGTTGGTTGTCTCCTTGTCTGGCGATGTTCTCTTAGGCCAGTTACTGGTAGATTTGCATTGAAAAGCTTGTGGTCGGCCGTCTAGGGGCTCCAGTTTGTTGGTTTGGCCGAGTGGAGCCTGTGCCTGGACCTTGTCTTTTAGACGTGGCCGTAGCTGAAGTTTCAGCTGGTGTGAGTGGTGTTAGCCGTCTGGTGAACCAGGATTGTGCCCCTTGTCTTTGGTACGACGATTTCTCTTTAAGATGGTTGCTTAAGTGTTGTGGACGCGTTCTAGTTGGAGAAGTTTGCCCTTAGGATCAGCCGTCAGTTGGTGGTTCGATTGGATTTCGTTAAGGATTGTAGGCGAACATTGAGGTTCGCTAGTCTCTTGTGAAGTAAGAGTAGGCCGTTTAGTTTCTGAAACCTGGGAGGTTCAGTTGTTTGGTCAGCATGATGTAGGGTTGAGGCTGTTTGTTAACAACTGTGAGCATTCAGAGAAGTTATGCCAGTTCGTGGCGTAGAGTTTTGGAGCTTGTGACCAGTCCGCGAGTTGCTGAGAGTAGCGCCGTAGAGATGCGTTCCGAGTTGGGTTAGCAGGGTTAAGTGAGCCTATGATTATAAGACCGTTTGAGAGTTGGTGCTAGTTGAGGATGTGGTTTGCCGTCTAGCTTTATCGCATCTATTTCCTTTGGAGTTCAGTGTATGCCCAGTCTTGGTTGAGATAGTTTGTGGCAGACTGGTTGGCATTGTGGCTTTGAGCCTTTGGGAACCCAAGAGGGTTTGGTTTTTGATGAAGGGCAGTGTTGTCTTAACCGAGAAGTTCAGTTGGTTAGGAATCAGTGGAGTTTTCCCGGGAGATAAGCTTAGTAAAGGTTCTTTGGAGGCATCAGAGGGCAGAGGAAGCGGCATGGGAGCTAGAGGTCAAGATGAAGACTCTTTGCCCGGAGCTGTTTCAGTCTTAGGACTTTCAGGGGCGAAAGTCTTAAAAGGAGGGAATGTTGTAACGACCCAGTTTTCTATTCCAGTTTTTCAGGTGCTTTGGGTTCAAGATTTGGTTGTTCGGTTGGGCCGTTAGAGCTATTTTAACCCTTAGGGGTATTTTGGTCTTTTGCTCCCCAGGCAGGATTTGTGGATTTCCAGGATTCCAGGGTCGCTACTGTCTTTGTCGAGGCTTGATTGTTGTTGGTTGCAAGACCCAAGATGTTTGGGCTAGTCGTTTGGAAGTTTGGAGGTGGTTTGGGTTTTGGCAAAATAATTGTTAAGTTTAGTGCTCCCTCTGGGATTTGAGCCCTTGCCCTTAATGTTGATTTGGGACTTTGAATTAAGTGAGTTTTATTTATTGGAAAAGATTGCCTCAGACGGGTCTCGAAGGAGGAAGCCGTGGGAAGGGATTTTAGGTCTTCAAGACCTATTTAAAATATGATAACGATGGAAAAATAAGAAAAATCCCATTTTCCCCCTTTTGTTTTCTCTCTCTCTCTCTCTCTCTCTCTCTCTCTCTCTCTCTCTCTCTCTCTCTCTCTCTCTCTCTCTGCCTAGCCTCACCAAACCCGAGCCCCACCCGGCTCGCGAGACCAGCCCACTTGTGCGTGCAGCCACGAGCCCCGCCGAGCCGCCCGACCCGAGCCGCCCAACCCTTGCGCCACATCAGCCTGCACAGCCCCGAATCAGGCCGCTCCGCACTAGATCGCCCACTCCTAGCCGTTCACTGTGCCGACCCAGCGCCGTCCAGCTCTGCACCAGGTCGCCCGCGCGCGTTCCCTGTAGCTCGTCGCGTCGCCCGCGCGCCGTTCCCTATGCCGAGCCACGCCACACCACTCCGAGCCTCAGCGCCCGCGCCAGCGTGCCTGTGTCTCTGTCGCGCCTGCGCCTGCGCCCATCGCCCAGCTCCTGCGCGCGCTCCCCCTGCCGTGCCAGCGCGCCAAGCTAGCTTCCTTGTAGCCGACAGCCTGCCCTGCTGTGATGGTTGGCTCGAGCCTTGTGTCTTCTCGTTTGGTAATTCCCGAGTCTTTTCTCCTTTGGGTCCTAAGCTGTTGGCTGTTGTTTATTTGATTAGGTTGTTTTTATTAAATGCTTAGGTTGCTCTGGTTCTCTTAGAAGCTCGAGGGTCAGTTGGTTGATTTGTGATAGTTATTTCTGCTTGTTTCCAGGTAAGGATTTCTTACCGTGGTTGTGTGGACCCTGCAATGTATCATGATTGTGCCTTGTATGCTTGGTTATTGTTATGAGCATGTTAGCTATAGGACAGCTTGTGTCTGAAATCTTGCTAGCATGTTTGGTTGTTGTTCATGTTAGTGCCATGCTAGGTTTGTTCTTCCTGCATGTTGTTGATTACTGCTTGAGTTCGTAGCATGTTTGCTAGAGGTTTGTTTTCTTATCCTTGCATATCCTTGTTCCTGTTATATTCTGTTAGTTCCATGCTAGGGATAGACAGGTGATCTATAGTGTAGAAGACTGTAGGAGTATCTAGTTTAGATCCCGCTTGGGTAAGCCCCCGATGGGCACCAATGCGGTGCCAGTGTAGGTAAGTCCCCGATGGGCACTGCACTGTTCCCTTATGTGTAAGCCCCCGATGGGCATCATAAGATTGCTAGAGAGTGTAAGACCCCGATGGGCATCTCTGTGATCCTAGTTGGAGTAAGACCCCGATGGGCATCCTAGATCTGTAAGACCCTATTGGGCAGCATTGATGGCTAGATGTGTAAGACCCCGATGGGCATCCGCATGTGTAAGACCCCGATGGACATCATTGATTAGCTGGAGTAAGACCCCGATGGGCATCCTAGATGTGTAAGACCTTGTTGGGCAGCATTGATGGCTAGAGGTAAGACCCCGATGGGCATCTGTATGTGTAAGACCCCGATGGGCATCCGTTTGTGTAAGACCCCGATGAGCGTCATTGATTAGATGGAGTAAGACCCCGATGGGCATCCTAGATGTGTAAGACCCTGTTGGGCAGCATTGATGGCTAGAAGTGTAAGACCCCGATGGGCATCCGTATGTGTAAGACCCCGTTGGGCATCATTGATTTGTGGAGTAAGACCCCGATGGGCATCCTTGTGTGTAAGTCTCTGATGGGCATCACTGAGTCTAGTAGGTGTAAGACCCCGTTGGGCATCCTTATGTGTAAGACCCGGATGGGCATCATCGCGTTCTAGGTTGTGTAAGACCTCGATGGGCATCAAGGTGTAGAACCTAGTGTAGGTTGTGGTTGTAAGCCCTTGAATAGGCAATTCCTAGATCGGCGGTTAGCCTGAGACAACTTGTTGCTTCTGAGCTCGTATCGTTTGCATGTATACTAGGTTTCTAGATGACTGATGTATTGTATTGTACCCCGGTTAGGGATTCTTACTGAGTATGTTTATACTCACCCTTATTTCTGTGGGTTTTCCACCATGTAACTTGGGACAACACCGGGATGGCTAGCGGAGGGAGTTGTTTGATCATGGGGGCTGCCGGCACTCTTTCGTTTATTGTTTGCATTTATTTATTCAGCATGTAGATATACAAGAGTCCTAGGGGAATGATGTTAAAGTTGTTTAAACTGTTTTGAATGTTCTTTTATAAATACTGGCCAGGCTTGTTTTACCTTGTTGGATTCGCTTTATGAAAATTGTTGGTTATGTTTTAAGTGTTCCCTGTTTCCAATGTTTTGAAAAGTTTTAAATATGAGCACTAAACCGTTTGTTGAAATATTTAACTTGCATGTTGAGTGAGGACCCAAGTTTAGGACCGTATTTCGGGTCGGTTCCTTACAACTGGTGAGTTGAGCAACCTGTTGGCCACATGCCTCGTACTCACGGCGAGAGGTGGTGCCACACCAATCACCAAGGAACCATATCAGGTCCATACCACCTACCTCGAGAAAGCCTAGGCTACTAGTAGAAACCATCCAGGGCCGTGAGCCTGGCCGGCCGACCATCCACGAAAGTCCTGCGGAGCGAGAGAATATCACCTCAAGCTAGGGTGTGCGCCCGTATATCATCGTTCACACCCACCTACTAGTTTCCTCTATCTGGTCTCATGACTCGTTTGGGTCCAAACGAGATATCAAACCGTGCATCAAACATCATGTAAGTCCATATTAGGACAGACATGCAAATCTATATCAGAACAATCATGCAACTATGTGCAACTCGACCATATTAGGCAGACATACATGATTCATGCATTACTAGTCATACAAAAGACACGCATGACATGTATATGCTCTCGATGCAATCAAATCCAACATACACTGCACATGGTTATGCTATAATCAGAAAAATCAACTAATGCAAGTAAACCGACACATGTATTAACCACACGTCCTCGAGAAGGGGGTAAAGGGTCCCTTACCTTGGCCAATCCACTAACAGGTCTCCATGAATCCACTAGAAGCTCCAACTAGTCCAAACACAACTTCGAGCCCTGAAACGAATAAACCGATCAAAACTAGCACCTTAGACCATCAAAATCGGATCTAGAATATCGAATTTATCAAACTGGGAAGAACCTCAAAAAACGTGTCTCGGAGACATCCGACAGCTACACGTGCCTCACAAACTAGGCTCGAAGAATCGAGAAAATAGCTTGGTTCAAATCTGGTCAACATAAAGTCAATGGGTCAATTACTTGTTATTTAACCCACAATCCAAACATCCTTCAACCCACACTTAAAAATATTTAAACCTCGAACCAAACACCTTTAATCCAGTACTTGAATGATTTTAAAGCACTAGCCAAACAAGCATAAATCACTATTTGAATGGTTTTAAGCCACCAACCAAACAAGCATAATCCACATTTTAACTAATTTTAAACTAGTAGCCAAACAACATTAATCCACAATTAAGTATCTTTAAACCAGCAGCCAAACAAGTTGAAAACTCAACTTAGAATGTCTTTTAACTCCAACCAAACAGCCTTTAACCATAACTTGAATACTCATAACCCAAGAAACAAACAGCTTTAATTCACCTCTTGAATAGTCATAAACCTGCAAACAAACATGCTTAAAATCCCATTTAAAATGACTTTATTCCAATTTTAAATGACTTTAAACTGACACCCAAACATGGGTCTTCTTCTACTTTGAGATTCATTTAAGCTTGAAACCCAAAAGAGAAGAACCTTCTCACCTTAGCTATGGAAAACGGCGACGGCGTCTCAAGCTTGCGGCGACGATGGACCACGGCGGCGTTGCTTCTTCACGCGTGTGCACGAGCAGCTCGCTTTGGCTGACCCAGTTGGAGGTAAACCCGACGAAGCTTCACGCAGGTGCACTCGAACCCGCGTCGTTGAGCTGTTGCTCAACCTGCACGCCATCGAAACGAAGCCCACAAGCGAAACCCAGCTGCTGCGAGCTTGTACCCACGCGACGAAACCCCCGACGAACACGAACCCACGGGGAGCAACCCCCAACGAACACTAACCCACGCGACGACCATGGCCCCACAACGAAGCTCGCGGTGTTGCTTAACCGACGACGATGCTCCACTGAACGGCGGCGACACGACTTCGGCGAAGGAGAACTGAACGGAAAAATGGGGAATGATGGAGGATGAATAGTACATGAATAGTGACCTTTCAGACCTAGGGATTTGGAATTTTCTTTAAATATTAATAGCCAAAAGACCCATTTGCCCCTTCTCTTAGCATTAACTACAAAAATCCACAAATCGAATTTAAACTTAGTAAAAAGTGGGTTATTACAAAACCCTTCCAAGTCAGGTCGATTTCTATACTTGCAAGCGTTTGAAAGGTCGATTTCTACACATGCAAGCCTTAACGAACTCCATGACGGTAAGATTTGAAGGTGAATCAACAGTAAAGAATTCAGATCTGAGAAGTGAAAAATGAAACTTAGATCGAACCCTAGACAGAATGAACTAAAGGGGGAATTACAAATTGAGTAAACACATGCAAATCGGTTGTCAAATAATGCGAAATTTCACGTATAAGAAGATTAATGAAAAAACATAGAACCATTACAAACAAAAATCTAGAGGAAATTGGATGAGAAACAAGAGAGACGAAAACGAGAGAGACAAAGTGCAAGACCTGATCAGAAAAAGAGAAAGAACGTATGGGAAAGAGAGAAACAAATGAGGAGAGAGGGCACAATTTTTTCTCAAATTTCAACAATCACTCCCTGTTCATATTAGACTTAATTTAATCTGGATTAGCCATTTGGCTAACATGCTGAACAAACAAGGATTAGGGGTGTTAACTTAATCCGGGTTAAGTTAACACCTTTGCCAAACACGCCTTAAGTGATAGAAGTTAATCAATTTAACTGATGAAAGTCAAGTCGATCGACTTCTATCACTTAAAAACCAAATAGAAGTCAATCACTTCAACAAATAGAAGTCAATCATTCAACTAATAAAAGTCAATCACTTCAACCAATAAAAGTCAATCAATTCAACTAATAAAAGTCAGTTCGTTTTCTAAGTTACATAATGCTTGAAGACATAGTGATTGAACAAAAAGATAAAAAATACCTAAAATGCGTAAAGATGTAGTATGCTTAAAGACATATTTACATAGTGACTGAACTTCAAACATGAAACATAAACATAAACATATTGATTGAAGACATAGTGATTGAACTTTAAACATGCAAGATACCTAAAAGTCCTAAATACATTTTGTATACTTTAAGACATAGTTACATAATGATTCAACTTGAAACATAAAACATGAGCATAACATATTGATTGAAGACATAGTGATTGAATTAAACTTGAAACATGCAAGATACCTAAAATACATTATGAATAAAAATGATTGAAATATATCATCGACCAGATTGAATCTATAAGTGAACTGACATAAAGTTTTTAGTTGAAAACTGATTGAAGGCTATCAACAAAAAATTGGTCGAAGGCTTTCAGCTGAAAAATGATTGAATGCTATCAACTTAAACGGATTGAAGGCTATCAATTAAAAATTGATTGAAGGCTATCGACCGAAATTGATTGAATGCTATCAATTACAACCTAATAGAAGGACATTTTGGTCAATTTACAAGAAGGCCCCATTTTTCTGCTATATAAGAAATATTTTCAAAAAAAATGTTATCTATGGTTTTTTATAGATTTTTTTCGCTATTCACGTAAAATCCCTTTATAGTTTGTTGGAAGATTTCTCTACACAAAGCATGAAAAATATGAAAAGATGGTGGTGTGATGTGGAATGTTCTGATTTCGCTCAAGCGAATTCTCAATCACAAAATCTTATGCGTGTGTGTGAATCCCCTAGGTTGCGTAAGTAAATGAAGTCAAGGTCATCTCCACAAGGATTTTTTCTTGTTTTCGATGAGTTTCAAGTAAAATTTGACTGGTGGTTCTGGTGCCAATATATTGTACAATAATTAATTCAAAGTCAACTTATGCTAAGTGTAACTCGGAATCATTTACGAGCAAGTATACGCGGTCGGGAAGTGCAGCAAGTAATAAGTATAAATTTATCGATCCCATAGAGATTTATGTCTAGAGCTAACACTATTAAGTTAGAGTTGTGCAGAAAAGTAAAGCATGAATGTATGAGTGAAACTTTCAAAGAGAGCATATTTTAGGTTGTTTAGTTTGCATTATTTTAATATTTAAGTAAAGAATATATGCATTCCTAGTAGAAATACAGAGAAATATCTTAGATAATAGGCATACATTCATAATGTCGCACCAAAAGTATGAATCCGCGCTCTAGCAGAAATCGTAAAATAATTGTGCCTAATTAACGCTTTTTAGAAAGATTTCGCGCAACATCGAAGAAAAGACAACAATGCGGATGTAACGGCTAAGTTTTCTATTCCGGTTCCCGTGGAGCTTCCGGTTCGGATTCAGTTGTTCGGTTGGGCCGTTAGAGCCGTTTTGACCCTTAGGGGTATTTTGGTCTTTTGGCTCCCCGGGCAGGATTTGTGGATTTTCAGAGCTTCGAGGCAGCTCCTGCCTTTGTCGAGGTTTGTTTGTTGGTGGCTGCGAGTCCCGAGATGTTTGGGCTATTCGTTTGGGAGTTCTGTTGTGATTTGGGTTTGGGCAAAGTTATGGTTGTTTGGGTGTTCTCTTTGGGATTCGAGCCCGGGCCCTCAGTGTTGATTTGGGAGTTGGATTTATGTGAGTTTTATTCATTGGAAGAAGGTTGCTTCAGTCGGGTCTCGAAGGAGGAAGCCGGGAAATGGGATTTTAAGGATTTTTAAAAATTGGATAAAATGGATATTTGGATAAGGATGGAATTTAAGGATAGAATAAATAAATAAGAGAAAAATCCCCAAAATCCCCATTTTTCCTTTTTTTCCATTTTTTTCCCTTTTCTCTCACTCTCTCTCTCTCTCTCTCCCGAGAGCCCCACCTCCTAGCCGAGAGCGGCCCCCTTGGTCGCCCGACTGGCGCGCCAGACATTGACTGGCGCGCCACGACACCCGGCTGGGCGCGACGATGTCGGCCCGGCCCGCTTGTGTGTCGAGTCGCGTCGCCCAGGCCGTCCTTGCGTCGCCCAGGCCCCGCATCGCTCAAGTCTGTGCCACCCTGCACTGTGCCGAGTCGCACCGAGTCGCACGGCCATGTAGCTCGCCGTGCCATCCCGAGCGCCCTGAGCCTGTCGCGTCGCGTCGCCAGCACGCGTCCTTGTTGCTTGTCGAGCTCGCGCCCACGCGCCGTCCCCTGTGCCGAGCCGCGCCCCCGCCGTCGCCCAGCTGAGTCGAGCACGCGCCCGCGCGCCCTTGCCTCGCCCCAGCTCGCAGACGCTGTGACTCCGCGCCCTGTGGCGCGCCGTGCCCTGCGCCCCCGCTACTGTTGTGTTTTAGTTGCTTGAGAGCCTTGTGGCTTCTCAGATGGTATTTCCCGAGTCTTTTCTTCGTTGGGCCCTGATTTATTGGCTGCTGGTTATTGTATTTGATTGGGGTGTTTTATTTGAATGTTTAGGCTGTTCGGGTTCGATTAGAGGCTTGAGGATCGCTTGGTTGTTTGTGATTATTATTATTTTCTGCTTGTCCCAGGTAAGGATTTCTTACCGTGGTTGTGTGGACCCTGCCATATTATCAAGATATGCCTTGTTTGCTTGTCAATTCCATTTACTGTTATGAGCACGATATTGTTAGGGCAACTTTGATTGATCTCTTGCTAGCATGTTTGCTTGATTCTACATGTTAGTGCCATGCTAGGTTTGTTCTTCCAACATGCTTATGATTCCTGCATAAGTTCGTAGTATCATGCTAGGTAAATGTGATTGATGTCGGTAATTGCTTGCTAGCCAGGAATCATTTATTTGCTCTGTACTCTTAGATAGAGTTGTAGGGTTTGTCATCATTCAGAGGCTGAGAGCGGACATAACGTACTTTGTCCCCACTGATCGGGAGTAAAGTGTGCGCAACATAACGTATCTTGCTTCCCCCCCGATCGCCAATGTGGATTTAGCTCTGGTCGGGAGTAAAGTGTGCGCAGCATAACGTATCTTGCTTCCCCCGGACGCTGGCCGATGTGGATTTAGCTACCCACATCGGCATAAGCCTAGTTTGTAGCCTGCTAGAGCGGAACCCTGCCAACGGTGTAAGCCTACCTTGGCCGGTTCTTACCTTCTGGTCGGTGGTTCAGGCTGCACAGATGAGCGCCGAGAACCTCGCGCTACTGTGGTCAGTGACACCGCTTCCGAGTCATAGGCATGCGTACCTGGACCGCATAGTTTGCCCTTAGGCCCCCGCATTTACGCCAGTTGCAGCAGCATGCGGTGTGCACGCCCACGAGTTAGTTGCCGGTTCGGAGAGATTCTCCGGGCTAATGTCGTGAGTACACCATTCCTTCCAGTTTAGAGCCAGACTTCGGGTACTCTCCCGTAAGTCCAGATTAGTAGCAAGGGCAAGGAGGCCCTTGAGGACATCCTTGGGATCAGTTTTTGAGCTGAACAATCCCCTGAGTGAAAGATACCTCGGTGATGTCCAAGGATTGGTCAGGGTAACCAATCATTAGGCCGGAAGTAGGAGACTTCCGATGGCTCCAGATCTTGCATTATGAGCTCGTTGAGCTATGATCTGTGTTGATAGCTGTTTGCTTGCATGTTGAGGTGCTAGATGACTGATGTATCGTATTGTACCCCGGTTGGTGATTTTTACTGAGTATGTTTATACTCACCCTTATTTATCTTTCGGGTAACTTGGGACAACACCAGAGAGGGCTAGCGGAGGAGGCGATTGATCATGGAGGCTGCCGGCACTCTGTCATTTATTATTGCATTGTTTATTAAGCATGTAGATGGACAGGAGTCCTAGGGGAACATTGTTTAAAACGTTGTTTAAATTGTATTGTATCTTTTTATAAATACTGGCCAGGTTGTTTTACTTCGTTGGATTGTTTAAATGAAAACTGTTGGTTATGTTTTATGGGTTCCCCCTTCTCATATATTTTGAAAGGTTTTTAAATATGAGCACTAAACAGCTTGTTATCATATTTAACTTGCATGCGGAGTGAGAACCCCGGTTTAGGGCTGTGTTTCGGGTCGGGTTCGTCACAGTTGAAATCAGAGCACATAGTCATAGATTCTGTAGACTAACCTGCTTTGTAGGTTGTTGTTCCCATGATCATCAGCAGTCCACGGCCGTCAGGTTTTTCTGAGTTTATTAAGCTAAGGGTTAAGAATTTACAATACTTTTCATCTAGCTTTTATACCTTGTGTAGTGTTGTGGAGCGGAGACGAGTAGGTTCTGACTCGTTGTTGGTTTGGGCTTTGAGCGCCATCATGCCAACTTTCCCCAGTGCGAGCAGTTTGATAGCAGCTTGTTGAGGTATCCAGTTAGATTCGGATGCCCCTGGGACATCGTTCCTGTAGGCCATTTGTGGCCTAGTTGTTGCTTTTCCCCTAGTGAGAGGGTGGAGGTGCTTTATGCAGATTGCCAGTATGTTGATCGCACTCAGAGGAGCAGGGACGCTTGGCATGTCCGACCGAGGAGTTGGACTGATTGTGTTGATGTTGAGGCCGCGTCCAGGGTTGTTTAGACCCGTAGGCCAGAGTTGGCCCTGGCAGTTGAGTTGCCTAGTGGAGGGTGTAGAGGCTAGCACGCCTCAGAGTGTGACTCCTTGAGCAGAGTGTGCTCCAGCCATGAGAGATTTGATGGTAGGTATTTAGCTATCAGAGGGCGGAGACCCAGGCGCAGATTGTAGCGCGTAGTGAGGAGTCCCGGGCACAGATAGCCCAGCTGACAGAGTTTTTTCAGCAGACACCCCCCCAGTAGCTCTTGTAGCCCCGGAGATTCCCGGAAGGGCATGTTTAGCAGGTTTTTGCTGATGAGTTTGTTGGCGTTGATGGAGCCGCCCAGTTTGGCAAGTGGAAGCCGGTAGAGCTCGATGTTTTAGAAAGTCCTACTACTAGTAGTAAAGCGGTTGGCCAGGTTTGAGTTTAGCATCCGTGTTGGGATGCTCTGCTGTTCAGAGGCCGAGGTGTGCCGTTCCTGTGCTGTTTGGTACAGCAGTTGGTGGTGGAAGTCCCTTGAGAGAGGTGGACTAGCAGAGTCTTCACCAGTCGCCCGACTGATTGGCAAGTTGCCTAGTTAGTGGCTTGAGGAAGATGTAGAGACATCTTTGCCCCCTTGCAAGCCTGCTGTTGTTTTACAACCAGTTCTCTTAGTACCCTCGTAGCCAGGGTGTAGTATGGAGTTTGCTTGTCAGGGCTTAATCCGTTTGTGGATTTCAGTGGGCTAGTAGAGTGGAACACTCTTTTTGTTTGGATGTTCCAATTGTGGAACAAGTTGTTGCCACCCGAGGAGTTGGCCTGAGTTTTTGTTGAGCATCGAGTGGGACGCAGGAGTTGGCCTGAGCTATTGTTGAGCATCGAATGGGATGCAGGAGTAGGTCGTGGCATGTCTGTTGGACGAGATGCCAGAGATTAGGCTGCTCGAGTTTTGGGACTCTTGTGTTAAGTGCCATTGCCCCGTCACTTCGAGTGTGACCTTCCCTTTCCTCAGAGGGGCATAAAGCTCGTTTAGGGCTGATTTGTGTTGTAAAGGATGTAGTGCCTGTTGGCACCAAGCTTTGAGAGGAGGCCTAGATTCAGGCCAGTTGGCACTTTTGTGCAGGTAGTTCCATGGCCGCCCAGAGTTTAGTATCCCCACTAGTCTTGTACCCATTTCCTGAGGTTGCACCTGGTTGGGTTGCAAAGGAGATCTAGCTCGGTGGTAGTCAGAGGACTACAAGTATGAGATCATTCGAGGGAAAGTAGGAGCTGTTAAGAGCTAGCGCGTTCGATTTCTCGCGCCCGTGTTGTGAGCTTGTGAGCTAGATTGATGGTAGTATGATTCGACTACCCTTTGAGTTACCCTAGTATGGGTAGTGTTGGCATCGAGGATGAGTGGTTGATCCAGTGTTAGAGCAATGAGTTGGATGGCTGATCGGAGCGCGTTTAGTGGGCATATTGGTTTGAGATATGTTGTCTTGGTATGGATATGCTCTTGTAGAGTAATGTAACAGCCCGGTTTACAGTTGAACGCAAAATTAGGTTTGTATATATTTTATTTTGAAACGTGTTGTTGGGAGGACTCAAACCCTTGGCCTAAAAAGGGTGGGAAGCTTGGAATTAAATAAAGAAAATAAGTACGTCCGCCGGGGCTCGAAGGGGGGAAGCCTTGGGAAGGGAATTTGGGATTCCCAAGGCTTATTTAATTTGAGGAAGGAAAAAAAAGAAAGCTTCACTCGCAAAAAAAAAAAACCCTCTCCCCACACCCTCGCCGCCGCCGCCCGTCGCCGTCCATCGCCCCACCCGGCGCGCGCTCGGTGACAACACGCGCGCCTGGCGACCAGCTTGCGACGCATGAGCAAAGCCAGCGTCCGTCGTGCTCGCTGCCGCGCGCCCAGCGCCGGCCGTAAATCTGCCGCAGCGCGCCCAGCGTCGCTCCGACCGACCGCATCCGCGAGACCGCGTCCCAGCGCACACACCGTGTGTCGTCCGTCCGTGCCTCAGCGTCGCCTGCATGCCTTCTCCAGCGAGCCCGCTCGCCCGCGCTGGTTCTCGTCCACACCCGACGCCCCGCTCAGCACTAGGCACCGTCAGTGTCCGCGCGCCAGCACGCCGACCGCGTCTGCAGGCCCGTCTGCCTGGCCGCAAGTCCTGCCTGCCGTGTTGCCAAGGGCCACGCGCTCGCGCCAGCGCCCTAGCTTTGTACCCGGCCGCCAGCCCAGCAGCAGCCAGGCCTTCGCTGATCGCCGCGCACAAGCGACCCGTCGCTCGCCGCGCCGCACGCTGCGCACGCCTCCTTGCCGAGCCTGGTGCCTTCTCGGTTGGTAAATGCTCGAGCCACCACCCTTTGGACTTTATGTTCTTTTTAGCTGCTGTTGGTTAATTAGGTTGATTTTATTACTTGCTTAGGTTGTCGGGTTCGCTTTGAAGCTCAAGAGTCATCCGTTGATTGTTGGTTCTATTCACTTCCAGGTAAGGATTTCTTACCGGGGTTGTGTGGACCCTGCGAATACTTGATAGCATGCTATGTGTTGTGTTTGTATGAAATTGCTAGTGGATAGGTTGCTTATTCTTTCTTGTTTTCAGATGGTTTTTGTGCTTGTGATTCCTGATATATCCTGTTAGTTTCATGCTAGGGGTTAAATTGTCTCGGCATAACCGTGACCATGTTATCCTGTTAGTGCCATGCTAGGAATTGGCGGGTGATGTATAGTGTAAGAGATTGTAGGGGTAACTAGTGCGCCCCGCTCGGGTAAGACCACAGACGGACACCGGAGGTGTAAGACACGATGGGTATCCTAGGTGTGTAAGTCCCGATGGGCATCAACGAGTTGGAGGTGTAAGACCACGATGGGCATCCTAGGTGTATAAGTCCCGATGGGCATTCATGAGTTGGAGGGTAAGACACGATGGGCATCCTAGGTGTATAAGTCCCGATGGGCATCACCGAGTTGGAGGTGTAAGACCACGATGGGCATCCTAGGTCTATAAGTCTCAGATGGGCATCACCGAGTTGGAGGTGTAAGACACGATGGGCATCCTAGGTGTATAAGTCCCGATGGGCATCACCGAGTTGGAGGTGTAAGACACGATGGGCATCCTAGGTGTATAAGTCCTCGATGGGCATCACCGAGTTGGAGGTGTAAGACACGATGGGCATCCTAGGTGTATAAGTCCCTGACGGGCAACACTGAGTCCTAGGTTGTGTAAGGCTCGAAGGACACCCAGGTGTGGAACCTAGGGTAGTTGGTAGCTGTAAGCCTCGAATAGGCAAGCCCCAAGAGTGGCGTTCGATTGACCCATCTGTTTGCTCGAGTCATTGCATGGTTGCATGTCCGTGTGCTAAATGATATGTTTTTCGTATTGTACCCCCGGTTGGGGATTCTTCCTGAGTAACTCGTTGCTCACCCTTATTTACTGTGGTTTTCCACCAGGTAACTTGGGACATAGGCAAGATGGCTAGGAGGAGGCGGCTGGATGATCATGGATAGCTGACTCTAGGATGCATGTTCTTTTATTGTTTTCTTTATGATTTAGCATGTAGTGGGACTTGAGTCCCTAGGGAAGCACTCAAACTATTTTATGGTTCTAAATCACCGTCATTGTTGTTTTGTTTTAAGAAAAGCACTGATCAGTCAATTACTCTTTGATTTTTATATTGGCTTTTGTGGTTGTTTAAAATTCTGTTGATTGCAAAGTTTTAAATTGGTACGTTGGATGGTGTTTTACATTCCTAAACATGCATGCTAAGTAAGGATCTAGGTTAGAGACCGTTTCTTTTGGGTCGGGTCTTTACAAGTTAGTTGGCCAATGTGGCTTTTCGTGGTGAGTTGGCCCCGAGAGGGTTTGAACTCTTGTTGATCCCTTGTTAGTAGTGGCTCTGTTGGAGGCAAAAGTTGCCCTGTGTGAGAGCCCTTGTTGGCATTGGATCAAGTTGGAGTTGTACACCCCGGTGTACTATTGTGTAGCTCGTTCCTTGGTTTATGTTTGGGAAACCACGAGAGGTTCGTGTTGAGGAGCCAGTGCTCAGTCTTTGGGTTGTTAAGGTTTAGTTCTTGGCAAGTGCCCTAGCTTTGGTTGTAAGAATGCCGTGCTCGTAGCCGGGTTGTTGTTTAAGCAAGTTTTGCTAGTTGGGCCTTGGCCTGGTTAGAGTTTAGTTGGAGCTGAACAAGAGCAGTGGTAGCAAAGCCGCGTAGTTTCTGATTGTCATGGCTAAGAGAGTTGTTCGGATCCTTACCTTGGGCAGAAGGTATGTTGTGGCTGATGCTTAAGTAGGAGGATGACGCATTCTGTATCGTTTCCGGTCCTCTTGGTTTTCAAGTTGGAGTTGGCCAGCGTAGTTGAGATGCTGGAGAGAGTTGTGCCCGTGTAGCCGGTTGTCTGTTAGACCGTTTGACGACCGTGTGTGTCGGAGGGTGATCGGAGGATCCCTAGGTTGTGGAGAGCCTCTTCAGAGCTCAGTCAGACCCAGGCAGTGTTCCTTGGGTGAGTTGCTGGCAGACTTGGTAGTCTAGCAAGCTAGTGTTTGTTTGAAGTAGAGTCTGGATTGGTTCCGGAGAGGTGGCTAGTTGGTGCTTGGTGTTGACCAAGATTTGGGTCTCTTGTCGTTTCAAGAGCTAGCTCGGTTCGAGCAAGAGGGCGTTGCCCTGAGGACCTGTTCCTAGTCAGGAGGTTTTGAGAGTTGACCCCTCCCTCGGCAGTTGAGTAAGTTCTGCTAGTTTTGGGTTGGTGGTCCAATTTGTTGAGGTTTCCCTTGGGTGTTGCTTCCAAGAGAGTTGGTTGTTGTTGCCCTTGGGTTTGAGCTAGTCAGCGAGCGTGTGTGTTGTTCGCTGCCCCTTCAGAGTTTGCTTGCTGGGAAATCGTTCCCGTTTAGAAGGAGTCAGCGTAGCTCCTGAGTTGTGTAGTGGATCAGAGTAGCACAGCGGTTAGCCCAGCGAGAGGGTCCCTGCATTGTGTTGTTAGCAAGTGAAAAGTTGTTTGTCCCTGCAAGGGCGGAGGCCAACCAGTTTAAGAGATGAGATTTTGCTGGAAAGTTGTTGGTTCTTTGGGGATTGAAGTTTTCTCCCCCCTAGTTTCTATGGTGGTTGAGTTGCACCATGGATGCCAGCCTCGAGTATTATCTTTGGAGATAGCCTCGTCGGTTCGTTTTCCTTGCTATGTTCCAAGTGTGGAGTTTCTAGTCTCAAGATGAGATAGGCCTAGGCTAAAAGGAGGAAGTCCTTTGAGTAGCCAGTTGGATTTAAGAGTTGAGTGGTAGCTTGGAGGCGAGCTTTGCTCGTTATGAGCTTGGTTTGAGTTTCTGCAGAGCAAGCCTTTCTCGGGTTTTGTTCATAGTTGTTGTGCTTTCGCAGTTGGCGATTAGCGGAGCCACATTTGAGAGGGTTGGCACAGAGGTGCCGTGGCTTTGGTTGGTTAAAGCCTTTGAGATGTTCTCCTTAAGCTGTTGAGTTGCAGGTAGCCCTGTGATGTTTAGTCCTTGCTACCCGAGATTTTCCATGAGAGGAATGTTGGTTGTTTCCTTGCCTGGAAAGGTTCTCTTTGGCTAGTTGCTAGTAGGTTTGCATGGAAAAGTTTGCGTAAGGCCGTTGAGAGGCTCCAGTTTGTTGGTTTGGCCGAGTGGAGCCTGTGCCTGGTTTTGGCCATTTAGGGTTGGCCGTAGCTGAAGTTTCAGCATGTGCTAGTGGGAAAAGTTTGCCTTTTGGATCAATCGCTAGTTGGTGGTTTGAATGTATTTCGTTAAGGCTGTAGGGAAGCTTTGTGGTTCGCTGGTCTCTTGTGAAGTAAGAGTAGGCTGTTTAGTTTCTGGAACCTGAGAGGTTCAGTTGTTTGGCCAGCATGGTGTAGAGTTGAGGCTGTTTGTTAACAATTGTGGGCATTCAGAGAAGTTACGCCAGTACGTGGCATTGAGTTTTGGAGCTTGTGTCCAGTCTGTGAGTTTGCTGAGAGTAACACCGTAGCGAGGTGTTCCGTGTTGGATTAGCCCCAGGTTTGTAGGGCCTTTTGAGATCCTTGAGCGGATCGGAGTAGTGGCCTTTCGGTTAGCTTTGCCCCGTCTGTGGCAGTCTGGATAGCTTTGTGTGTAAGGGACCGACCCGAATGGGGCACTAAATGGGCCCTTACCCCAATGCATGCATTCAAAGTAAAGGACATTTAAACAGACATGATTTCAGATTCCAATTAAAACAAAACATTCAAAATAACCCCTTTAAAAACTAGACATTTTCCTGAAACACGTCCCTGTTTCCAAGCACTGCTCGGGATAAATACATTTCCAAAGTTTACTCGATCAGAGATTTACTAAAAGCCATTCAAAACTGTTCGGATACAACATCTTTGGAATCCACAAATATTTACAAACATCCTAGGGCTCGTGCCCGCTACATGCATTCGGGGAAAACAAAAACACACGAGAGTCATAATACAAAAATCGAGTTGGAAACTGGGCCCCATGATCACAGCCTCCTCCTCCTTGACCATCCTATCTCACAACTCGTTTTACTGTGGAAAAACCACAATAATAAGGGTGAGCAACGAATCGCTCGATAAGAATCCCCAACAGGGGTACAATACGATATACATGGTCATCTCGATGAGCGTATGCAAGCTATGAATATAACACGAGAATAGAGCACATAGCTTATCCCACACTTGGGCCTCGGATGCCAACTCGGTGGCTTAGTCCGGAATAAAATCATCACACGACCCAATACATAAGTCGCCCTATACGAGAAACAAGTCCGGCCTCACTGTCTCTCTCGTCGGACGAAAGGTACACGCGGCTCAAGATCCCGAGGAGCTCTCCGGTCGGTTGTTGTAATGAGCGTAAACATGCACCGCGTGCTCTGCGCACCATGGGGGTGCCGGGTCTAGAGGCAAGCGCCCATGTCCGATCCACCACGCCTAACTAAATCTTTGGATCGGTGTCACCGACATAGGGTGTGAGACTCGACACTTAAACTATATGTCACTGAACCACCGCACTTTGAGGCTAAGGGGCGGGTCGTGGTAGGCTTACACCAGAAGCCGCCCTTACCTTAACAGTGGCAATCGGGGCTACGGCCGAACACGGCGAGGACGTGCCGACTATCGAGGACAAGGCAATGCCAAGTCATCATCCCGACGGTTGGGGCATTTAACGATCGCCACCCTCACCCAAGATTGCGGGGCCTACCGCTCAGTTAGCAAATCCCTCACGGGGTCGGGACGGAATGACTTGCTCGACGTCCCCGCCATGGATGCAAGGTACTTTATGCATCGAGCATTTGGCTTGCTGGGCGCAGAAATGGGCGAGCCGGGCGTCTTTGGGTGCGCACGCTGAAGCGCGGACGCGATGGATGGGCGCGCTTGCTTGCGCGGCGTGCAGGTGGGCGAACAGAGCGTGGCTCGTCGGGCGCGCGCGGCGATGCAACGCGACACGAGGCTGGTGAAGAGCGCGCGCGCGAGCTCGGGACGAAGGCGCGGCGTGGCTCGGCGCGCGGTCGCTGCTGCTGCAGCGCGGCGGCGGCGAACAGAGCGAACGAGGCGATGGAAAGGAAGCTCGAATTCGAGCGGATCGAGGAGGATTCGACGGCCGATTCCTTGAAGAAGAACTCCCTACACTAGCCGCACAAAACCCATACTTCAAATCGCCTCAACTCGGCCGATGAACGGAAAGCGACACTAGGGAGAAGAAATGGATTCGGAGGAGAAGGAAAAGAGAAGAGAACAGAAAGGAAAGCTTACCGGAGGGGAGACGAGCGCGAGGAGCTCCGCGAGTCGAGGTCGGCGTGGGGAAGAAGAATTCGCGAGAAAAGCCGGTCGGTCGGGGTGATCGCGAGGAAGAAGAAGAAGAAAGGTGGGGCGAAGCTCGGGCGATTTGCCTTTTTAAAGCAAAAGCAGGGACGAGCGAGCTTAAATAATAGAACGCGCGTTTAGATTAACAAACGCGCGGTGGCTCACTGGCCGTGTGCCCTCCGCCTAGCATGCGACACGGCCTGGTTCGATTCTGCCGACGCGCTATTAAATTCCCTATTTATTTTTGCTCCTTCCCAAGCCCAAACGCCTTCACCAAAAATCCCGATCCCATTCAAATTGACTCGTAATTATTCTCGCAATTTTAAATTTCATAACCGCCCGACCCAAAATTACCAAAATGCCCTGGGCCTCCGGGAAGGCGGGATGAATTTTTCGGGCCGTTACAATACTCCCCCTTTACAAGACTTTCGTCCTCGAAAGTCACTTAAGATTGAAAACAACTCGGGATAATGCAATCTCATCTCATCCTCCCGCTCCCAAGTGGCTTCCTCGAACTCGACTCCTCCACTGAACCTTTACGAGCCGGATTTCACGATTACGCAGTTGTCTTTGTCTCAAAGGCAAGAATTCCCCCGGCTTTTCCTCAAGCTCAAATCCTCATTCATTTGCAAAGGCTCAAAATCCACAATGTGCGACGGGTAAAACGCATCTTGCCTCAACATCGATACATGAAATACATTGTGCATCACGACAATGACGGAGGCAAGGCTAATCGATAAGCAACCCGACCGATCCTCTCCGGGATTTCAAACGGACCAACAAAGCGGGGCTCGGCTTCCCACGCTTGCCAAACCTCAAAACTCCTCGCATTGGTGCGACGACCGAGAATACATGCCGACCAACCTCAAACTCCAAATCCCGACGTCGAACATCGGCATAACTCTTTCATGCGCTGCGTTTGTCAACATACGGGCTCTAATCTTCTCGCACGGCATCATTGGTCAATTGCGCAACTTCGGGACCCAAAACACGCCTATCACCAACCTCTTCCCGAGAACACGGGAGATCGGCAGCGCTTGCCATACAAAGCCTCGAATGGAGCCATCTCGAATCGTCGATCGATAAGCGTTGTTATATGCAAACTCCATCGAATACTGAATCGGTCCCAAGCGCCCGGAAATCCAACACACAAGCCCTCGGCATATCTTCGAGAATCTGTTCACCCTCTCGGTCGACCATCGGTGCGAGGTGAAAAGTTTGTCTTGAAAGCGCACTCGGTGCCTAAACCCTTACGGGCGCTCTCGAAGCGAGAAGTGAACCTCGAATCACGGTCCGATACGATCCTCACAGCACACCGTGATAGCGAATGATCGCTCTAAAAAGCAGTGCGCCCACTGTTCCACGGTATAAGTGTCTCTACAGGGAATGAAGTGTGCGCTCTTAGTCAAACGGTCAACTATCACCCGGATCGAGTGAACTTCCTCTGAGTCCTCGGCAAACCCGAAATGAAGTCCATGGAGATTTCTTCCCATTTCCATCGAGGCACACTCGGTGGTTTTGCAACAATCCGGTGGTCTGCTGCTGGGTGCCTTCACTTGGCGACAAGTGAGACATCGATCGACAAACTCCGCAACACCTCTTTTCATACCCATCCACCGAATGTCGCTTAAGATCTCGATACATCTTGGTACCCAGGGGTGCCAAGCAAACGGAGTGAATGTGGGCCTCTCGAGAGCAACTCGCTCATAAGCCCGGCAACATCCGGAACACACATCCGGCCTCTGTCGTGCGTCAGCCTTTATCGGTGAATATACAAAATCAAAGTCGCCGTCAACACTGACTCTGTCAACCAACCTCTTAAGTGCATGGTCACTCAGCTGACTATCAATAATCCGCTGCCTAATCGATGGTGGGTATCAATCGAGCTACTACTCGGCGATAACCTCACCCAAACAATATCGCAATCTCAGCCCGCTCGAACTCTCTCTGCAATCTGGGCTGGGAACTCAGCGATACAGCAGAGTGCGACGTCTTTCTACTTAATGCATCAGCTACAACGTTGGCTTTACCCGGATGGTACAGAATCTCGCAATCATAATCTTTCACTAGCTCTAACCATCTCCTCTGCCTCATGTTCAACTCTTTCGGTAAACAGAGATACTTGAGGCTCGGTGATCGGTAAACATCCGAATCCGCTCACCGTATAGATAATGCCTCCAAATCTTGATTGCAAACACCACTCGCCGCTAACTCCATATCATGAGTCGGATAGTTCGCTCATATGGCTTTGGTGACGGGAAGCATAAGCAATGACCTTCCGTCTTTGCATCAACACACAACCCAACCCGAACTTGGAAGCATCATTTGTAAACCACGAAACCACTGTCCCCTCGGATCGCCAACATCTGGGTGAAGTCAAAGCTGCGCTTGAGCACGCAAAGCTCTCATCACACCTACCGTCCCAAACAAACTCGACACCCTTCCTCGTCCGCGGGACGAGTGAGGGGCGAGGCTATGACGGAAAAATCCTTAACAAACCGACGGTAGTAACCTGCCAAACCTAGGAAGCTGCGTATCTCGGTAACCGAAGTCGGCCTGGCCCACGAACTCACGGCCTCAATCTTTGCAGGATCCACAGCTATACCATCTCTCGAGACTATATGACCTAAAAAGGCCACTTGTTCCAACCAGAACTCACATTTGGAAAATTTCGCATAAAGCTGGTTTTCCCTCAAGGCTGTCAACACTTTCCTCAAATGCTCTGCATGATCCTTTCTGGTCCTTGAATAGATCAGAATATCGTCAATGAACACAATGACGAAGCTGTCCAAAAATGCTTTGAACACCCTATCCATCATGTCCATGAACGCTGCTGGTGCATTCGTCAATCCAAACGACATGACCCCAAACTCGTAGTGCCCATATCTAGACACGAGTATTTGTCTTAGGAATGTCGGCGCCCCTAATCCGCAGAATGGTGATACCCAGATCTCAAATCTATCTTGGAGAACACGGAAGCTCCCTGAAGCTGATCGAACAAATCATCGATACGGGGCAACGGATATTTATTCTTCACAGTCACCTTATTAAGCTCACGATAGTCAATGCATAGGCGCATCGAACCATCCTTTTTCTTCACAAACAACATCGGCGCTCCCCACGAGGACACACTCGGACGGATGAATCCTCGATCTAACATCTCCTGCAGCTTGAACCTTCGTTCCTTTAGCTCAATTTGGCGCCATACGATCACGGAGCCATCGAGATAGGGAGGGTCACGGCTCGAGCTCAATTGTGAAGTCAACCTCTCTCTTGGGGCAACCCGGTAATTCCTCGAGGAACACTGTCGGCAAACTCCCGCACAACCCGGCACTTGATCAGCGATCGGTGAGGATGGCTCTCTCCGGACAATTTGGCTAGGTAGCCCCAAGCTCCATGAGCTAGCAAGCGACGGGCTTTCACGGTGACACCATCGGCGGGCAAACTCCACCTGAACTCCACGAAACTTGAAGTTGGCCGACCCGTGGGCTGAACACTACTTCCTTCCGGTGGCAGTCAATCAATGCGTGGTTAGCGGCTAACCACTCCATACCAAGGATCACATCGAAACCACTCATGGGTAGAACTATGAGTGTAGCCACCAGCAACTCTCGGATATCTCGATCCGGCCATCCTTAATCTTATCTTTAGCTAACATATTAACTCCCGAAGGAGTAGCATGAGATAATTCAAAACCTAGAGGCTCTAATCTCAACTTAGCATGCGGCAAAAACAAAAGCAGATACAAATGAGTGCGTAGAACCAGAGTCAAACAAGACAAATGCACAATGATCCAAAACAAGAAGCGTACCTGCCACTGCGGCATCCGCACGCTCGGCCTCCTGACGGTTCGTAGCGAACACCCGGCCCTGCTGCTGCTGCTGCCTGACAGCCGAATCGCCATATTGGGTGATCGCAGAAAGCGGATCGTATGACCCTCTCTTCCACATCTGAAACATCGCCTGGGCCCGGTCTGACAAGCTCCAAAGTGGACTCTTCCACAAGTGGCACAGGCGGGAACCTGCCTCGGACCACCCTGCTGGCGAGGCTGGAACTGGGCCGGCATCCTACTCTGATCCCGGTTCGAAGGCGCCCTTGGCGACGCGCGCCCCTCGAACTCAAACTCTCCTCTTCGCCCACTCTGGTGGGACAGGGCGCGCTGCACCGAGGCGGCGCCCGGCCCGCTCGGCGAGGATATTTCCCATTGTAAATAGTGGCCGGTGAACCGCTTTAGCATAAGTGATAGGGGCAGGGCTCGACATCACGAGACATACCCGCCTCGGACCAGAAATGAACTTTCGAATTTTCAACTCGAGGGTCGCTATCAATTTGCAGAGCAAAATAGCCATACTCCGAAAACTTCCTTTCGTATTCCTCAATAGAATCAGAACCCTGCTGCAGATTCTGGAAAAGCGCTACCATCTTCTCTTGAGCCTCATCGCTAATATATTTGACCCTGAACTCCGACTTAAAGAACTCCCAGGTGGCAGGTGGAGACCCAGCTGGTCTCTCACTCAAGGTGGACTCCCACCACCATCTAGCTACGCCCCCTAACGCATGGGTTGCACACCTCGGCCTCTGCACATCGGGGCACACCATAATCAGGAAGGTGTACTCCAAATGGGCAATCCATCTGGCTGCTGATAAAGCGTCACCTGTGGCGTCAAACTTATCAGGGTTCCACTTTACGAAGTCCTTCAACCATTTACCAAGTTCATCGGCACCTTCGCCACTACGCCTCAAAGGTGCTGGCTCTGTGGAGTGGGAGTCTTCTTTGCGCCTGTTGAAACAAACGAGTCACCATTTGCTCGATCCGAGCTCGGGACTCTTCCCATTGTCTTTGCCAATAAAGCACAGGTCTCTCGCCTCTGGCCACTCAACAGTCAACCACCATAGACCTCATGGAATTAGCAAATTCTCGCTCCGGGAGCGATCTCCACGGCGCCTGATCGCCTCAATGCCTACTCTGGCCTCAGCGGGAGCTACGGGCGGAATGCTATCCGTCTCGGCTTGGGACGATGTCCTGCGGTGTCGATCCGATCCCGACACCTCGGCCTCTTCTCGGGCATCTCTTTTCGGCGCGGGTAAGCGGCATGTCGGCTATCTACACCCAAACCAATAACGAGTCGAACATGCTCGTCTCGCTCCACAATACTACACAAGGCATACACTAGATGACAGGTATTGTAAATTCTTAACCCTTTTAAACAACAAATAGTAAACTTAGGCGTACTGATGGTCGCCGGAGTGCTAGTGATCATGGGAAAACGACCTACAACAACAGTCATACTACGAATTTATGACTCTAAGCTCTCGATACCAACCTGTATGAGGACCGACCGAATGGGGCACTAAATGGGCCCTTACCCCAATGCATGCATTCAAAGTAAAGGACATTTAAGCAGACATGATTTTGGATTCCAATTAAAACAAAACATTCAAAATAAACCCCTTTAAAACTAGACATTTTCCTGAAACACGCCCCTGTTTCCAAGCACACATTCCAGGATAAATACATTTCCAAAGTTTACTCGATCGAGATTTACTAAAAGCCATTCAAAACTGTTCGGATACAACATCTTTGGAATCCACAAATATTTACAAACATCCTAGGGCTCGTGCCCGCTACATGCATTCAGGGGAAAACAAAACACACGAGAGTCATAATACAAAAATCGAGTTGGAAGAAGCTGGCCCCATGATCACGGCTCCTCCTTGACCATCTGTCTCACAACTCGGTTACCTGTGGAAAAACCACAATAATAAGGGTGAGCAACGAATCGCTCAGTAAGAATCCCCAACCGGGGTACAATACGATATACATGGTCATCTCGATGAGCGTATGCAAGCTATGAATATAACACAGAATAGAGCACATAGCTTATCCCACACTTGGGCCTCGGATGCCAACTCGGTGGCTTAGTCCGGAATAAAATCATCACACAGCCCAATACATAAGTCGCCCTATACGAGAAACAAGTCCCGGCCTCAGCCTGTCTACTGTCGACGAAAGGTACACTGGCTCAAGATCCCGAGGAGCTCTCCGGTCGGCGCTGTAATGAGCGTAAACATGCACCGCGTGCTACTGCAGACCATGGGGGGTGTCGGGTCTAGAGGCAAGCTGCCCATGTCCGATCCACCACGCCTAACTAAATCTTTGGATCGGTGTCAGCGACATAGGGGTGTGAGACCTGGACACTTAAACTATGTCAGCCTGAACCACCGCACCTGAGGCTAAGGGAACGGGTCGTGGTAGGCTTACACCAGGAAGCCGCCCTTACCTTAACAGGTGGCAATCAGGGGCTACGGCCGAACACGCTGAGGACGTGCCGACTATCGGGGACAAGGCAATGCCAAGTCATCATCCCGACGGTTGGGGCATTTAACAGTCTGCCACCCTCACCCAAGATTGCAGGGCCTACCGCTCGGGTTAGCAAATCCCTCACGGGGTCCAGGGACGGAATGACTTGCTCGACGTCCCTGCCATGGATGCAAGGTACTTTATGCATCGGGCCGGATGATGCTATCTACCGCAACTCTAACTTTCGCCCTTAGCAAGCAAAAGCAAACAATTCCATAAAATCCAATACGTGCTCAATAAGAATACAACGAGCCTAGCATGATACTACGAAGCAAGGGCAGATCATGGCATGCGAGAAAGAAACAACCTAGCATGGATTAACATGAGAATTAACTAAGAAATCATGCTAACCAGGAATTGATTGAAGCACCTAGCTACACATGTCAATAATCACAAACAAGCAATCAATCAACAATCACATATAATATCGCAGGTCCACACAACCCGGTAAGAAATCCTTACCTTGGTCGGGGACGGTTTGCACGAAATCCTAAGTCGCGAACAATCTCGATCTAGCTACGGGAACCTATCAATCAACACAAAAATCACACAATAGGCCTAAATACAATAAAATAAATGAGGCTCGGCTGGGAGCAACTCACGAGGCACGATTTAACGCACGAACGGGCCGATTGCTGACGAGAAGGCGGCAAAGAACTGGTGTTTGCTGGCGGCTGAGCTGGGCGCAGAATGGGCGACTGGGCGTGCTGGCGCTGGCGGCGTGTTGAGGCGCGAGCGCCGCTGCGGATGCATGGCGCTGCTGCGCGCATGGGGCGAAGCAGAGCGTGGCTCGCTCTGGCGCTGGCGATGCTACGCGACACGAGGTGGTGAGGAGGACGCGCGCGCTTCGGGACGAAGTGCGGCGTGGCTCGGCGGTTGGCTGCTCTCTAGCGAAGACGACGGCCGAGCAGAGCGCAGCGGGCGATGGAAAGGAAGCTCGAATCGAGCGGCGAGGAGGATTCGACGGCCGATTCCTTGAAGAAGAACTCCCTACACTAGTTTGCACAAAACCCATACTTCAAATCGCCTCAACTCGGCCGATGAGCGGAAACGACACTAGGGAGAAGAAATGGATTCGGAGGAGAAGGAAAAGAGAAGAGAACAGAAAGGAAAGCTTACGAGAGGGAGACGAGCGGCGAGGGAGCTCCGTGAGTCGAGGTCGGCGTGGGGAAGAAGAATTCGCGAGAAAAGCGATCGGTCGGGGTGATCGCGAGGAAGAAGAAGAAGAAAGGTGGGGCGCGGCTCGGGGCGATTTGCCTTTTAAAGCAAAACAGGGGACGAGTAGGCTTAAATAATAGAACGCGCGTTTAGATTAATAAGCGCGGTGGTGGCGGTCGGTGGTGTGCCCTCCGCCTAGCATGCGACACTACTGGTTCGATTCCCGCTCGACGCGCTATTTAATTCCCTATTTATTTTTGCTCCTTCCCAAGCCCAAACGCCTTCACCAAAAATCCCGATCCCATTCAAATTGACTCGTAATTATTCTGGCAATTTTAAATTTCAAAACCGGCCCGACCCAAAATTACCAAAATGCCCCTGGGCCTCCCGGGAAGGCCGGGATGAATTTTCCGGGCCGTTACATTGTGGCTTTGAGCCTTTGAGAACCCAAGAGGGTTTGGTTCTCGAAGAAGGGCTAGTGTTGTCTTAGCCGAGAAGTTCAGTTGGCTAGGAATCAGTGGAGATTACCTAGAGCCGTTTCGTTTTAGGACTTTCGAGGACGAAAGTCTTAAAAGGAGGGAATATTATAACGGCCCAGTTTTCTATTCCGATTCTCGAGGAGCTTCCGGTTCAGATTCAGTTGTTCGGTTGGGCCGTTAGAGCCGTTTTGACCCTTAGGGGTATTTTGGTCTTTTGGCTCGCCGGGCAGGATTTGTGGATTTTCAGGGCTTCGAGGCAGCTCCTACCTTTGTCGAGGTTTGTTTGTTGGTGGCTGGAAGTTCCGAGATGTTTGGGCTATTCGTTTGGGAGTTCGGTTGTGATATGGGTTTTGGGCAAAGTTATGGTTGTTTGGGTGTTTTCTTTGGGATTCGAGCCCGGGCCCTCAGTGTTGATTTGGGAGTTGGATTTAAGTGAGTTTTATTCATTGAAAGAAGGTTGCTTCAGTCGGGTCTCGAAGGAGGAAGCCGGGAAATGGGATTTTAAGGATTTTTAAAAATTGGATAAAATGGATATTTAGATAAGGATGGAATTTAAGGATAAAATAAATAAATAAGAGAAAAATCCCCAAAATCCCCATTGTCCCCCATTTTTCCTTTTTTTCCATTTTTTTCCCTTTTCTCTCTCTCTCTCCGCTAGCCCCCACCTCACAGCCCGAGCCAGCCCCACTGGTCGCCCAGCCTGGCGGCCTAGCTTTACCAAGCCCGTGCTCCAGCTCGCCCAGCCCAGCCCGGCCGCGCACAGTGCCCAGGCGCTCAGCCCCAGCCCGCACTGTGCCGAGTCGCGTCGCCCAGGCCGTCCCCACGTCGCCCAGCCTCGTCCAGGCCCTGCGTCGCCCAGGTCTGTGCCGCCCTGCACTGTGCCGAGCCTCACCGAGTCGCACGCCCCTGTAGCTCGCCGTGCCATCCCTAGCGCCCTGAGCTCGTCGCGTCGCGTCACGTTGCCCGCGCTCGTCCCTGTTGCTTGCCGAGCTCGCGCCCACGCGCTGTCCCTTATGCCGAGCCGCGCCGCGCGCCGTCGCCCAGCTGAGTCGAGCCCGCGCCCGCGCGCCCTTGCTTCGCCCCAACTCGCCCCCACGCAGCTCTACGCCCCAGTGCGCCCGTGCCAGCGCTTGTGCCCGTGCCCTGCGCCCAGCGCCTGCGCCCATGCCCTACGCCCAGCGCCTGCGCCCAACCAGCCCAGCCCCTGCGCCGAGCCTGCCTGTTGTGTTTTGGTTGGCCCGAGCCTTGTGGCTTCTCGGATGGTATTTCCAGAGTCTTTTCTTCGTTGGGCCGTGATTTATTGGCTACTGGTTATTGTATTTGATTGGGGTGTTTTATTTGAATGTTTAGGCTGTTCGGGTTCGATTAGAAGCTTGAGGATCGCTTGGTTGTTTGTGATTATTATTATTTTCTGCTTGTCCCAGGTAAGGATTTATTACCGTGGTTGTGTGGACCCTGCGATATTATCAAGATATGTGTTGTATGCTTGTCAATTCCATTTACTGTTATGAGCAAGATATTGTTAGGGCAGCTTTGATTGATCTCTTGCTAGCATGTTTGCTTGATTTTACATGTTAGTGCCATGGTAGGTTTGTTCTTCCAGCATGCTTATGATTCCTGCTTAAGTTCGTAGTATCATGCTAGGTAAATGTGATTGATGTCGGTAATTGCTTGCTAGCCAGGAATCATTTATTTGCTCTGTACTCTAAGATAGAGTTGTAGGGTTTGTCATCATTCAAAGGCTGAGAGCAGACATAACGTACTTTGTCTCCACTGATCGGGAGTAATGTGTGCGCAGCATAACGTATCTTGCTTCCCTCCCGATCGCCAATGTGGATTTAGCTCTGGTCGGGAGTAAAGTGTGCGCAGCATAACGTATCTTGCTTCCCCCCACGACCCGCCGATGTGGATTTAGCTACCCACATCGGCATAATCCTAGTTTGTTGCCTACTAGAGCGGAACCTTGCCAACGGTGTAAGCCTACCGTGGCCGGTTTTTAGCTTCAGGTCGGTGGTTCAGGCTGCACAGATGAGCGCCGAGGGCCTCACACTACTGTGATCAGTGACACCGCTTCCGAGTCATAAGCATGCGTACCTGGCCCGCGTAGTTTGCCTTTAGGCACCCGTATTTACGCCGGTTGCAGCAGCATGCGGTGTGCGCGCACACGCGTTAGTTGTCGGTTCGGAGAGCTCCCCCGGGCTAATGTCGTGAGTACACCATTCCTTCCAGTTTAGAGCCAGACTTCAGGTACTCTCCCATAAGTCCAGATTAGTAGCAAGGGCAATGAGGCCCTTGAGGACATCCTTGGGATCAGTTTTTGAGCTGAACAATCCCCTGAGTGAAAGATACCTCGGTGATGTCCTAGGATTGGTCAGGGTAACCAATCATTAGGCCGAAAGTAGGAGACTTCCGATGGCTCCAGATCTTGCATTATGAGCTCGTTGAGCTATGATCTGTGTTGATAGCTGTTTGCTTGCATGTTGAGGTGCTAGATGACTGATGTATCGTATTGTACCCCGGTTGGGGATTCTTACTGAGTATGTTTATACTCACCCTTATTTATCTTTCAGGTAACTTGGGACAACACCAAGAGGGCTAGCGGAGGGAGCTGATTGATCATGGGAGCTGCCGGCACTCTGTCATTTATTATTGCATTGTTTATTCAGTATGTAGATGGACAGGAGTCCTAGGGGAACATTGTTTAAAACGTTGTTTAAATTGTATTGTATATTTTTATAAATACTGACCAGGTTGTTGTACTTCGTTGGGTTGTTTAAATGAAAACTGTTGGTTATGTTTTAAGGGTTCCCCCTTCTCATATGTTTTGAAAGGTTTTTAAATATGAGCACTAAACCGCTTGTTATCATATTTAACTTGCATGTTGATTGAGAACCCCAGTTTAGGGCCGTGTTTTGGGTAGGGTTCGTCACAGCGGACGATGACCAGATCCCACGAAGAAGCAGACCCCAAAGAAGGAATTACGTTCGATTAAGTTTCATCTACAAGGAAAGAATCAGAGAATCAATTATGCAATCAAAGCGACGACAATTAAATCAATTCCGACGAAAATCGTGGAATATGCATTGGTGATGATTTGTACAGCTCACCTCTACTTGCGGATCACAAAATTCAACCCTATAAATACAAAAGCAAGGAGCAGAATTCATTGAGCTCGTCTGTTGGCCATAAGCCGATCGAGGGACTAAATCCAAAACTTGAGTCTACTGCAGATAAGCTTATGGTGGTGCTGTGGGAACTGATGACAAAGAGACTACACATCTTTAGTCGTGTCAATTCCATTTACTATTTTTATTAGGAGTAGTTTTAGTATTTAAACATTTCATAGTCGTAATAAAATCGTCTGGTTTAAACTTCTACATTGTGTTTATTACGATGGATGCATTAAAGGAGTATATGATGGCTACTTATGAATAGATCATGTTATGAGTGTAGGTCATTGACTGTTACACTGATGAATGTTTATATATATATATATATATATATATATATTCATTCATATATATGCGTTGATTAGCTACATACGCATGTACCTTGCAAAGAATCGGAAGAGGAATCGCATGTTGACCCACTACGCTACTTTAGGTTGCATGAATAGCTGTTCAACATTTTGGGTGTTGCAGCAGAAGCTGGTTTGCCTATAAATTATGAGTCACGGAAGTGATAATTGTTAGGAAAGTAAGACATTTATTGGCTAGTCCTTACTCTTAGCCTTTTCTAGGAATACGTAGTTAGCATTACTCATTGCATGCATTAGTATTTTATTTCTGCATTTTATTTATTTTATTAAACAAAAACCAAACCACTCAACAATATATGCTTATTTTCTTTTTCGCATTACTCTAACTTAAGTGGTATTCGCTCTAGACATCAATCGCTATGGGATAGATAAAATTTATATACTTATTATTTGTTGCAATTTCCGACCACGTATACTTGCGCGTAGGTGATTCCAAGTGTGTTTTGCATAAGAATTAGTTATTGTCCAATATATTAGTAGTGGAATCGTCCAGTCAATGAGTTGTGGTTTGGTTGAAATTGAATATGTAAATAAATATGATGCTGGAAATAAATATGATGCAATGAGTAATGATAACTAAAAATCCTAGAGAATTCGAAGTGCACGGACCAGTCAAAGAGAGTCTTACTTCCCTAAGAAATAAGTACTTTCACATTTATTATGGTAGGGCCAGCTTCTGCTGTGAACGCCATACTTAACAACATGACAACACAAACATTTAGTAAGGTTATTCCTGACACTTTAAGCGGTGTATAGACTTTCACACAACCTAATGTAGCATACTAGGTCAACATGCGTTCCTTCTTCCGAAATCATCACAAGGTACATACGTGGGTAGCTAATCGACGCATATATATATATAAATTTACATGCAGCTGTGTAAAATTCAATGACCTACGCTCCTAAACATACTTTTATTCCTGAATAGGAAACATAAACTCCTATAGTTCAACTATAGAGATATACATCACATAGAAGTTAAACTAGACGATTTTATTAGAACTATGAAATGATCAAAACTACACGCTACTCCTGATAAAATAGTAAAATGGAATTGGCAAGGCTGAAGATGTGTTGTCCCCTTGTCATCGGCTACTACGACACCAACATTTGCTTTTCTCCGTGATAGGCTTCATGGCCAATCGATCAGTTCACCTTTCTCGGCTCCCTGCCTTGGTATTTATAGAGTTGTATACTTGGCCGACAAGTTGAGGTGAGCTGTGAAATCTTCATTAATGCAGGATTTCTTGATTTTCGTTAGAATTTATTTGATTGACTCCGCCTTGATCACATGATTTATTCTCGATTATTTACTTGTTGGCGTGTTTTTTTCGAACTTATTTTCATTTTGAGTTTGTGCCGTTTTACGCTGTCGGTCATCGTTCGCGCCGATTTCTTTTTCACGATGTAGCTTAATATGTCCTGCCATTAGCATTAATTAGGCACAGTTTACTCAAGATATATGCTAAAAACGTGAAGCGGTGCTTCTGATGCCACTCTATGAATACATGTTGATTTTCTAAGTTATTTCATCGTATTTCTTCAATTAGCGCTTGCTTTTCCCCTTTAATTCTAGAATAATGCAAACTAAGACAGCCTAAAATACCCTCTATTTGAGAGCTATCAAACCCCTAAACTTAAATCATTGCTTGTTCTCAAGTAATGCTTATCCGCCTAGTTAGCTCATTTTCAACATTTCTACTCTTTCCGATCCACTTTCGCAATTCTTATTGCATATCATATTGTCAACGAGAAACTTATTTCTCTTTTCTGTTTTCAAACTCTCTTAAAGATTCAGGTTTAACCTTAAAATCTTCCTTACCATGACTGATAGATTGTTCCTCATCGCAAGTATTTCTCATTACCCAATTTATTGTATCACAATCACTTCTAGTATAAGTTTGCCCAACTGACTCTGCCTTAGGTATTTGTTCTGGCCTTTATATCCTTTAAGGATTTCGGTTATGCATTTCGCATTCCTCTTAGCTTGCACTCCTATCTACTAAATTCTGTAGTTCTTAGCATAAATCACTTGAGCATCAAGCAACTTCTCTAAGCAAAAGAATTTTAAGCTTGCATTAATTCATAGACAGCGGAATACTTAAAGTTTGCTAAGGCTTATGCTCATTTATTGGCCTTCTTATTTTGCCAGAGTAGGTTGATCTTTATTTTACAATTTCTATCTCTCTTTCTCTTTCTCTCTCTTTTCACTCAACACTCTTTAGGCTACCCTCACCCCTAAACATTAATTCTTTATTGCCCTCAATGAAAGTGAGGCTTAGTTCCCCCAAATTTAGCTATTATTGTGATTGCTCTATTCTATCTCAAACTCTAAGGCTTCCTTGCGAATTTTTGGTTCTTTCTGTCATTCATGATAAGGATTATTCTATAGCTAGGTTTTAATCTAAGGGAAGTTAAGAATTCTTCTAATTGAAATGTTGTTTTGCTCAATTTAGTTTTGTGATAATCATGCTTAGTCGACTTTCAAAAGGAAAATTGCTTAATTTATAAATATGGGAAATAAAATAAATTGCATAATGCATGCTCCTAACAAAATAAATTAAAACTACTCATGATATGGATGCGAAAAGAAATAAAATCCAGTAAGCGTAGTAAAAGAGAACTGGACTTTCATCTAATTTGTTGCATTGTCGCCACTCTTTCATTTGCCTATGCCATGCTCTGAATTAAATATTTATTTTAGAATCGGAGTATTCTCCCTTTTCTATCATGCTAAGCATCAATAGCTTATCTCACTCCTTTGCATAACTTAAATATCTCTGTGTAGGTAACATATTTTTCAGTCTCCGTTTTTCAATTGTTAAGCTAGGCAGAAAAGTCTTTCACCCTAGAACAAGGCTATGTGTAGCTCGGCCGCGTCTTCCTTATTGTAATTTCCTCGAGCTTTGCTATCCTTTTTGCTAATCCGACAACAGTTGTTATGTCTCCATTTTCTTTACTTTTCGCTGCTATGCTTTCCTTTGATTGAAATACGCTCAAAGTCTTGTCACAGCATTGCGGCCAGATTCCTTGATCCGTTCATAACTGTGTAATTGCAAAGAGATAGTATATGTATTCTTGCATTCCGCTAGCACATGTTTGCACTTGCATCTCCAAAATCTTTCCCAAATTTATACTTATCTTAAGTGTTATTGCAGCGAGCAACATTGCTTGATCCCTTCTTATTAGTGCTCAATTGGTTGAAGGTATAAATCTTATCTTAATAATCCGCAACCAATCTTGCAGATTCTCTAGAATCATGTATCCTTGCACTGATGTTGGATCATTCCACCTACGCTCGTAGCATACTTCTATTCATAAATAGTAAACATAAACTCCTACAACACAACCATAGAGATAAACATCACATAGAAGTTAAACCAGACGATTTTATTGGAACTATGAAATGATTATAACTACAAGCTACTCCTAATAAAATAGTAAAATGGAATTTGCACGGCTGAAGATGTGTAGTCCCCTTGTCATCGGCTCCTTCAACACCACCATTTGCTTCTCTCCGTGATAGGCTTCATGGACAACCGATCAACCCACCTTTCTCGGCTCCCTATCTTGGTATTTATAGAGTTGAATTACTTGGCTGACAACTTGAGGTAACCTGTGAAATCTTCATTAATGCAAGATTCCTTGATTTCTGCTGGAATTTATTTGATTGACGCTGCCTTGATTAGTTGATTGATTCTCGATTATTTGCTTGTTGGCGTATCTTTTTTTAATGTGTTTTCTTTTTTAGTTAATGTAACGACCCGACCCGAAAGGGGTTCTAAAATAGGCCGTTACCTCAATGCATGCATACAAATCTACAGAAAATTTACAAAATGGTGTTCGGATTCTAAGTAAAAACTAAAACATAAAACATCCATTTAAAAAGTCAACATAAAATTCCTGAAACTTGTCCCTGTTTTCAAGCACCTGTTCCAAGACAAATACGTTTACAAAACTTACTCTGATCAGAGATTTATTTAAAACATACAAGCTTTACAATAGTTACAACAATGCTAGAATCCGGAAATACATTCAGAAAACACCCTAGGGCTCCGTGCCCAACAACATGCATTCAGAGGACTTTTAAATCATAAACATAAACATAAGACTCAGAGTTGAACAACGGGTTTCCATGATCACAGCTCCTCCTCCAGCCATCCTGTCTCGCACCATGGTTACCTGTGGAAAAACCACAAAAATAAGGGTGAGTAACGAATTACTCAATAAGAACCCCAACCGGGGTACAATACGATATAATCAGTCATCTAGTACCCAAGCACGCAAGCAAACAGCTACCAACACAGATCATAGCTCAACGAGCTTACAAGGAAAGATCTGGAATCATCGAAAGTCTCCTACTTCCGGCCTAATGATTGGTTATCCTAACCAATCAGGGGACATCAACGAGGTCTCTTTCACTCGGGGGGATTGTTCAGCTCAAAAACTGATCCCAAGGATGTCCTCAAGGGCCTCTTTGCCCTTGCTACTAATCTGGACTTACGGGAGAGTACCCGAAGTCTGGCTCTAAACTGGAAGGAATGGTGTACTCACGAACATTAGCCCGGGGGAGCTCTCCGAACCGGCGATGAACGCGCGTGGCGCGCGACACCGCATCTTCCGCAGCCGGCGGCGAAATGCGGGGCCTAAGGGCAAACTACGCTGGCCAGGTACGCATGCCTAAGACTCGGAAGCGGTGTCACTGATCACAGTAGCGTGAGGCCCTCGGCGCTCATCTGTGCAGCCTGAGCCACCGACCTGAAGATAAGAACCGGCCAAGGCAGGCTTACACCGTTGGCAGGGTTCCGCTCTAGCAGGCTACAAACTAGGCATACGCCAATGAGGTAGCTAATTCTCATTGGTTGCCGGGAGGGGGGAGAAAAAGCAATGTATGTTATGCTTTGCTCTATTTCCGACTAGTGGGGACAAAGTACGTTATGTCCGCTCTCAACCCCTGAAGCAATGCTTCGCTTTACTCCCGACCGGTGGGGACAAAGTACGTTATGTCCGCTCTCAGCGTCTAGATGATGACAAACCTTACAACTCTATCTAAGAGTACAGAGCAAATAAATGATTCCTGACTAGCAAACAATGACCGACATCAATCACATTTACCTAGCATGATACTATGAACTTAAGCAGGAATCACAAGCATGCTGGAAGAACAAACCTAGCATGGCACTAACATGTACAATCGGGCAAACATGCTAGCAAGAAATCAATAAAAGCTGCTCTATTACTATCATGCTCATAACTATCAGCAAACATACAAGGCATATCATGAAAATATCGCAGGGCCCACACAACTCCGGTAAGATATCCTTACCTAGTCGGAAGGCAACAACACACAATAAAACTAACTGCGATCGAACCCGAGCAACCTATAGCGAGCCAAACAAACACATCAATAATCATAAAAATAGGCCTAAATAAAATAAAATAAGTAGGGCTCGGCTAGGGAGCAACTCACGAGGTGCGCTGACATGCGAACGAGCCGGCTTCACGGGCGAGGCAGCAGTTGGGCGCAGGGTTGGGCGCTGGCACTGTACGCGGCTAGAGCTGGGCGACACGGGCGCGGACGAGACGGGCGACGCGAGGGCTGGGCGGTCTGGCACTGTACGCGGCTAGAGCTGGGCGACGTGACACTGTACGGCAGGAGCTCGGGCGACACGAGCTGGTCGGCCAGGGGCTGGGCGACGCGACCTGGGCGAGGCTCTGGCGACGCGAGCAGGGGCTGGGCTAGCTCGGGCTGGGGCTTGGGCGAGCTGGGGGGCTGGCTCGGGCTAGGGCTAGCTCGGGCTGGGCTAGCTCGGGGAGAGAGAGAGAGAGAGAGAGAGAGAGAGAGAAAAGGGAAAATGGGAAAATAAAAGGAAAATGGGGATTTTTAATCCTATTTTCCATCCTTATCCAAATTAAAACCTTAAAATCCCATTTCCCGGCTTCCTCCTTCGAGATCCGACTGAAGCAACCTTTTCCAATAAATAAAACTCACTTAAATCCAACTCCCAAAGCAACACTAAGGTCCCGGGCTCGAATTCCAAAGGAAGCACACAACCAACCATCACTTTGCCAAAGCCCAAACCACAACCGAGCTTCCAACCGACTAGCCCAAACACCTCGGAACTCGCAGCCAACAACAAACAAGCCTCGACAAAGGCAGGAGCTACCTCGAAGCCCTGAAAATCCACAAATCCTGCTCGGGGAGCCAAAAGACCAAAATACCCCCAAGGGTCAAAACAGCTCTAATGACCCAACCAACCAACCGAATCTTGACCCGAAGGCACCTCGAAAACTGGAATAGAAAACTGGGATGTTACAGTTAAAGCCTTTTTGCGCTGCTGGTTATCGTTCGCGCCGATTATTCTTCCTGCAGCGTAGCGTAATATGTCCTACCATTAGCATTGATTAGACACAGTTTACTCAAGATTTATTCTAAAAAGGTGAAGTTGTGCTTTCGATGCTACTTTATGAATGCATATTGATTTTCTAAGTTATTTTATTGTATTTATTCAATTAGCGCTTCCTTTTCCCCTTTAATTCTAGAATAATCCAAACTTAGACAGCCTAAAATACGCTCTATTTGAGAACTATCAAGAGTCAATGGTGAAAGATTTTTGGGATGAAAGTGTTGGAAAATAAGCTAAGAGTAATAAAATTGTGAAATGAGCTAAGATGAGACTAAGCATTGGAAGGGCGTAAGGTTTTTGTAATGGCCCAGGTTTTCATCTCGGTCTTCCAGGTATGCCCTAGGGGTATTTTAGTAATTTTGGTCAGGCCGTCAGGGCCATTTCTGTCTTTTTCAGTTGTTAAAATTATTGGATGGTCTTATGTAGGGTTTGATGCTTTGTGGATGTGTTTGGGCATGGTGAGATGCATAAGTAAATTAGAGAATTAAAGGTGTTGTTGTTGGGTTTCAAACCCAGGTTGCCTGGGTGGTCAGATGAATGGTGTTGCCGGTTGTGCCACTAGTCGTTATTGATGCTCATTCCGCGGTATGTCTTGGGTAGCTATGGGTTTTTGGGATTTTGGTGTGTTGATTAAATAAGGAGAAAATTAGGTTTCTTCTTTTTGTTCTCCCAAACTTCCTAGCCGCCCCAAGCTCTCTCTAGCTCCTTGTCGTGCAACCCCTTGCCCAGCTCCATCGATCGTCATCCCGGGTAAGAGATCTCGATCCTTTCTTCTCTTTCTTTTGGTGTGCTCTTGCTGGCCGGGAGAAGAAGAGGTGAGTTTTGATGTTTTGTTGCAGCTAGCCGTGAGGACCAGCAGCAGCCCCTGCCCGTCGCACGGCCAAGAAATGCGAGCCTAGGCGACGCGCTCGCCTGCCGCGTGACGCCCCAGACGCCCATCGCCCGCTTTGCTGCGTCGCAGCCAAACAGCCGGATCGCGTCGCCCGTCCCAGCACAGCTCGCGCACCCAGTCCCCGCGCCGTTCTAGCTCACGCTCGCTCGAATCGCTCGTCCGCTTCCGTGTCACCGTCGCTCGTCCGCGGGCAGCCAGCTCTCCTTGTCGCGTTGCCTAGCTCGGCCATGAGCCGTCCGCAAGCGCTCAGAGCCCCTGCCGCACCAAAGACGCCCAGCAAGCGCAGCCAGCGCTGTGCCATCGTGTCCTCGCGCGCAGCCTCTTCCAGACTACCTGCCGCGCAAGAAGGCGCCCAGCTCCCGTGCAACCTGCCCGTCCGCGTGCCAGCCGTGCCGTGTGAGTTGCTCCCGAGCTGAGCCCTGTTTGTTTTATTATATTTAGGCCTATAGATTGTGATAGTTGTTGTTGCTTGTTAGGTTCCCGTTAGCTAGCTCGGGGTCGATCGCAGCATTGGATCTTTGTGTGTAGTTGCCTTCCGACCAAGGTAAGGATTTCTTACCGGAGTTGTGTGGGCCCTGCGATATATTCTGGGATTGCTGTTTGTGTGCTTGTTTATGTTTATCAGCATGTTTAGTGGATAGGTGCTCTATTGTGAATTCCGACTGGCATGATTCCTGTGTTGTTCCTCATGTTAGTTCCATGCTAGGTTGTTCTGTTCTCGCATGCTCGTTCTCTGTTCTTGCTGCGTAGTATCATGCTAGGTTCATTGTTTCTGTTGAGCACGTATTGGATTGTTTGCTGTTATCTGTTATAGCTTAGAGTTATGATAGGTAGCATCATCTGGGCGAGAATGCATAACGTAACTTGCATCCGTGGCAGGGACGTGCGAGGCAGTACTCCGTCCCTGATCCGTCGTTATGGTTTAGCTAACCCTAAAGACAGCCCAGTGCAATCTTGGGTGAGGGTGGCAGACTGTTAAATGCCTCAATGGTCGGGGGAATGACGAGGCATTGCCTTGTCCCCGACAGTCGACACGTCCTCAGCGTGTCGGCCGTAGCCCTTGATTGCCATCTGATAGGGCAAGGCCCGGTTCCTGGTGTAAGCCTACCACGACCGGTTCCTTAGCCTCAGGTGCGGTGGTACAGGCTGACATAGTCATAGTGTCCTGGTCTCACACCACTATGTTCAGTGACACCGATCCAGAGATTTGTTAGGCATGCGTCTTTGGACCGAGGCGGCAAGATGTCCTAGACCCAAAGACTGGTCGGTTTGCGCAAAGAAGCATGCGGTGCGCGCACACACTCATTACAACGTCGATTGGAGAGCTCCTCGGGATCTTGAGTTCAGTGCATCTTGAGGACGAGACTAGTTTCTCGTATAGTATCGTATCGCGTGGTAGTTATCCGGAGTAAGATCGTATGATGGCTTCCGAGGTTTATGTATGGAGTAAAGTGATGTGCTCTCTTCTATGTTTATATTCATGGCTTGCATACTTTCTGCTAGATGACCAGTTTTATCGTATTGTACCCCGGTTGGGGATTCTTACTGAGTGATTCGTTGCTCACCCTTATTATGTGGTTTTCCACAGGTGACCATGGTGCGAGATAGGATGGTTGAAGGGGGAGCAGCTGATCATGGGAACCATCTGTTTTACTCTGAGTCTTTTGTTTATGTTTTCTTTCTGTTTTATTATCCTCTGAATGATGTAGTTGGGCACGGAGCCCTTAGGGTGTTTTATGATTGTTTTTTCTGGATTCTGACACTGCTGTAAACCATTTGAAGTTTTGAATGATTTTAATAAGTCTCTGATCAGAGCATGTTTTGGAAATGTATTTGGCTTGGAACAGGTGCTTGGAAACAGGGACAGGTTTCAGGAATTAAATGTTTGACTTTTAAAATGGATGCTTGTATGTTTTATTTTTCATTCAGAATCTGGAATACAATCCTGCATATTGTTTCTAAGTTTTAAAGCATGCATTGAGGTAAATGCCTAGTTTCGGACCCCATTCGAGTCGGGTCTTTACAGTTTTCAGGTGCTTCGCAGCAGCGACAAAGGTCAGTGAGTAGTGAACAACTGACGAGCTACTCTCGGCTCTCTCGTGCTCTAGTACTTGGCTCTCTTGAGCTCCTAGTCCGACTCTCCCAAATTCAAACAACAATTCAACTAAATAATCTACATTAGGCTAACCTTATCTTTAAGCATTCTTTAATTAGCAAGCAAAGCTTAACAATTCTAATGTTATACATGCAGGATCGCTCTATTCCTTTTTTCTTGAAAGCGAAATAAAGAAATACGCACGTTTTGTCAAACAGAATGTATTAATATTCATATAGGATGCATAATTAGTCCACCTCGCCACCTTTATGCCTAAGCGAAACACCTTACTTCCCCCGTAACCTTCCGACTACTGATTTAGCTACTCGTTGTGCGAGACAACAGCGAAACAGTCAAAGAAACAGAAAACATATTCATTGAATCTGAAAGATAAGTTCTACAATGCTAAAGAAAAACCTGATAAATAGCAAGGGTAAAAAGAACCCATGATTATTATAATTCTTAAAAAGTCTACAACGATGGTAAATCTCTGGTTACAAAAGAAGTAACAACAGAAATCAAGTAAACTATATATGAAAGAAATAAAAATAACTATGACTCCGAAGAAATTACTCCAATGGCCTAAAAACTAATAGTAAGAAAAACTTTTGTCGGGGGGTTATGAAATTCTGGGTTTTCTTCTAAGAATAGTTGACCCTTTCAATGGGGAATGAAGTTCTATTTATAACTGGAGCCGACAACATCTGCGAAATGGTGCTCCAAGATCTCTGCTCTGCCAAAAGCCTGCTCCACTTCTGACATCCCCTCCTCCACGATCTGCGTTGTCGACTGCATCAGAGGGGTGATGAAGCGATAGTTGAGATTAAACGATGAGTCTTTGCCACACGTCCTTTCCTTGAGATATTATCTGAATCATCCCATTCCGCTAGAATCCTCTTTCGCTGTGGCAGTGTGGGATGCTTTCTAGGACGGCTTCGTTAGACTTGTCTTCACTTGCACGAGGTTCTCATTTTTCGATCAGCTTCGCTCCCCGAGGATTGTTGCAATCAAATCTACAAATATCAAATTCTTTTAAACACTTAGCAAATTCATACATTCATACATATTTTGCTGCAACAAAACCTTTAAAAATTATCCTAAATTGAAAACTATGGGGTATTTCGCTCATGCTCAGTTTTTGGTATGTGGATGCGGACTTCAAAGCATAATTACTTAATTTTAGCGACGTTCATATGAAAATCTATTATATTAAGCTACGTTAACTCTCAATTCTTGGGAGTTATCATAGTTCATATATGTTGATAAAAGTAACACTTGGTCTATGAACATAGTTTATAATTATTTAGTTTTTGTAATTTTAAATATACATTAATTTAGGGCCCGTTTGATCATTATTTTATTTTTATTTTATTATTTTTAAGTTTAAGCCAAAACTAGTTTATCATATGTTTTTTCTTCTTGAATAACTACATTTTACCTATATTTTTAAAAAATCAAACAAAAATTTAAAAACAAAAAATTAACTTCCAAAAATTTGATTTGCATTTAAATTGATACGAAATTTGAGTAAAAATAAATTTCAATTAAATTTTTTTTTATTATCTTTATTTTTAGTACAAATTGGGGATAGTGACCATAGAGTTGAAATAGATTAATCCAAAACAAGATAACCAACCGTAGCTTCAACCCATTCAATAAAAAAATAAATGATTATCAAACATTAATGTTTAAACTTTCAATTTTATATAATGCAATCTTTAATGAAATGTCATGTTTTGTTGTAACCTTATGAAATCTGTCTCTCTTTTTTTTTTCATCAAAACTCTTTATTGTTGAAGCAAAAGATTTGTTGTGTAATGATTTTATTTATCAATCCATAAATAAAAATCTAATTAAATTTTAACATTTTGTTTTCGATAAACGAGTAACAGTCACAAAATTAAAATTAATGACCGAATGAAAGTTGTGACTAAACCATTGTTTTAAGACCAATAAAGACAATTTTTAACTTTCATAAAATTATAATAGGCTTAAAAAAAAATATTCCAATGACATAATAGGTAACATAATTACTTGTGCTTAAGGACTTGAGTCCCAAATGTGATTGAATTAAAAACTATATAAAAATGTGATTGAATTAAAAACTATGTTTTAAGACTTGTCAATGGTAAAATTAATTAATATGTGTACACTCTCAACTTTAAATTTTGACCGTTTCTTTTATCTTTTGAATTTTATTTTGAACCATATTTGAAAGTTGTGGAAACATGTAATCTCTTAAATCGTAGCTAAATTGTAATCTCAAAAAAAAAATATATGTAGCTAAGTTGAAGCTCCCCTATCTTCTGAAATTGAGAGGACTAAAACTAAAACCCACTCCCCATAAATTTTCAGTCTATGATCATTTTCTTTTTACGTACAACATTTTTGTACGAATTCCATTCATGCATCTATGGTCTGCATTTTTTTACGTACAACATTTTGGTCCTTTAAAAAAAAAAGTATTGATAATCCTTAAGGAGGTGTTTGTTTTAAGAGGAGGTGAGATGAGATGAGGTGTTGAAGCCTAACACCTTGTTTGGCCCAAAGTGTTCTTCACCTCATCTCATCTCATCTTCTCTTTTTTTTTTTTTTTTTTTTTAAATTTAAAATTTAATCATCTTTTTATTTATATATATTTACTTATTTACTTATTTTATGTTTGATATATTTTTTTATAATAATATTATTATTTTAATATATCAATATATAATTATAATAATTATACTATTATTATATCAAATGTTTATTTAAATATATTCGAATTTTAAAAATTAAAATAAATAGATATATATTATCTCTTTATATATGACATTAAATTTTCATATTTTTATTCATTTTTTAATCGTCTTTAATAACAAAAAAAAAGTTTTAGAATTTCAATTGTTTAGAGATAGACTATAAATATCATATTTAAAAATTAATAATTAAAAGTTATGTGTTTATTTTTAATATTAACAATAAATATATCAGTTTATTATTAAAATAAAAATTAAATTTAAATAATTTATACCCATTGAATTTTTTATTCGTAGTTTATAATAGATTTAAAAGCATGAACTTATTTCAATAAACTTAAAAATATTAAACTTATTTTGTTTGTTAAAAAAATGAGATTCAAATTTTATACTTTTGTATTCAGGGTTGCACTTTGAAATAATAGTAAGAGTGGATATATATCTATTTTTGAGAGTCTTGATTTGATTGTATGTACAAAAACAACTATAAATTTCATGACTTGCATGAGTCATAGGGATTGAGATCTTCCACTACAAGAAAAAAGGGGTTAGCCGACGTTTTTTTATCGTCGCCTAAGAAACGTCGGTTAATAGTGGTTTAACCGACGACTTTATAAACATCGGGTAAACTTTATTTTAAGCGACGGTTTTAAAAAAACGTCGGTTAAACTTTATTTTAAGCGACGGTTTTAAAAAAACGTCGGCTAAACATAATCTTAGCCGACGTTGTATGGAAACGTCGGCTAAGTTTTTATTTTCCCTCCTAAAATTCATTTTTCCGCTTTTATTTTAAAATAATAGCCGACGTTTTAAAAAACGTCGTATAAAATAATCTTAACCGACGTTTTAAAAACGTCGCCTAAGGTTCTGAGTAAAATTCGAGTTCCTCTTTTCTTTTCTTCTTCTCCTCTTTTCTTTTCCTTTTTTCTTTCACTCTCTCCCTCTTTTCTCAATTTGCTACCTCCCGTCCGCCGTTTCTCCACCGTCGCCAAGGGGTTCGCCGCCGCCTCCATTCATCCGCCGCCGCCGTTCGTCTTCTCTCTCGCTCACTTCCAAATCCCTAACTCTAGGTAAATCTTCAAATCCCTAAATTTATTGAATCTTTCTTTGATTAAACTATTTCTTGTTCTTTATGTATGTGAAGTTTGAATAAACTATAAAAGTAAGCAATTTAATTGATTTTTTCTTGTTCTTGTTCATTTGAAGATGGGAGTATTGCTTGGTTTTAGAGATGTTGAGGTGTTGGTTTTAGAGCATTTTTCTTCAAATTAAAGTTCTAATTTGTTTTTTTATATCCAAGTTTGAATAATTGTTCGATTTGAAAGTCATTGAGATGAGAGTATTGCTTAAAGTTTGTTACTTAGAGAGTAATGCAAAGATGAGAGTATTGCTTAAAGTTCCATATGTTACATTGCATTTGGGTAAAAAGAAAATGGAAAAACCTTTATTGAATTTCTCATGTTTGGTTCTTTGTCAATATCAAAACATAGGTAATTGGTGGTCATGATTTTTGGAAAGGAAAAATAATAAAAGGGGGTTGAGAAGAGAGATGGTGGATGTGAGTAAAGGGCATCTAAATACTTTGATTTCTATTGGAAAATATGTACAACTTAAGAATCTCTATTGTATGTATTTTCTATTAGAAAAATTGTGTCTTTCACTAATATTCCTTTTAGTGAAATTTTCATAATTTGATAATTGGGAGGGGAGTTATTTACCACTTCCCTTTTGTGTTGTCAATTTGTAGTTGGTTTTCCCTTCCTCCTCCTTTGTACTTTAAATATTAAATTCAACATTTTCCTTTATACTCTTATAGTTAGAAGGAAGATGTAGTTAAGATTTTATAATTGGACATAATATACATACGCCTTTTTTTATTATTTTATTATTTATTATTTTATTTTATAATATTGAATATTAATGAAAATCTTATTATTTTATTTTATAATTCGTCTAAATCTTGTAGGATAGTTCGACATTAGAATCTGAGAGTGGTTATTGAAAGAGATTGAAGATGAACAAAGATTGGATAATAAAAATAGGTTGTCCGTTGAATATGCTGAAGGCGTCAAACAATTTTTCGAAATGGCAAAGTCTCATGTGAATAGTGTTGGAAAAATGAGGTGTCCATGCAAAAAATGTATGAATGTGTTGTGGCAAAGTATTGAAGGAGTAGAAACTCATTTGTTCATATATGGAATTGTCGAATCTTATAGTGACTGGATATACCATGGAGAACCTGTGAACTTACCTACATATGAAAGTCAAAGAGTTAGGTCAGTACATGTTGAAAGGGTCAATTTAACTGAGCAAAGTGGGCATAATGACGAGAATGAAATAATGAAAATGTTGAATGACATGAACCGTCGTACTTTAGAATCAATTTTAGTTGAAGAAGAAGATAATTATACTTATGAAAATGTTGCACCCAACAATAGTAGACAAGATGATCGATCAACATCGTTTGATGATTTGATGAAAGAAGCATCTATTCAGTTATATCCAGGATGTACTAGATTCTCCGCTTTCCATTTTCTCGTCAAATTGATGCTTCTGAAGGCTATGAATAACTGGACCAATACCTCATTTGATTTGTTGTTGAAACTGTTAAAACAATCGCATCCTGACGGTGCTTGCATACCTGGTTCATTCTATGAGGCTAATAAGAAGTTTCGAGAATTGGGGTTGACTTACGAATCAATTCACGCATGCAAGTACGATTGCGTGTTGTATAGGAACGAATACAAAGATGCTGAACAATTCCCTACATGTGGAGAGTCTCGATATATGATGAATAAGGATAATTCTAAGAAACTGCCCCACAAAGTTTTGCGACATTTCCCGATAATACCTCGACTAAAGAGATTATTCTCTTCTAAGCATTATGCTTCTGATATGAGATGGCACAAGGAAAAACGTGTTGAAGAACCAGGAGTTTTGCGACATCCATCAGACGGTGCAGCCTGGAAACATTTGGACCTTCAATTTCCTGAATTTGTATTGGATTCTCGAAATGTACGATTTGGATTGTCTTCAGATGGATTCAACCCTTACGGTCATATGAGTACCACGTGATGAAGATGTGGCCGGTACAATTAGTGGCGTACAATCTACCACCTTGGAAATGCATGAAAGATACAAATATAATATTATCCTTATTAATTCCTGGTCCAAAATCACCGGGAAGGGAGATTAATGTGTACTTGCAACCACTAATTGACGAGTTGAAGGAGTTGTGGAATACTGGTGTTCGCACATATGACTCATTCAAGAATGAGTACTTTCAACTTCGTGCTTGTTTGATGTGGACCATAAATGATTTCCCAGCATGTGGCGACTTGTCAGGTTGGAGTACGAAAGGTTACAGAGCTTGTCCTATTTGTAAAGAAGAAACTCCATCCGTTGCTCTGAGAGGGAAAAGAGGTTACATCGGACATCGACTATATCTACCTAATAATCATACTTGGCATAGAAGTAAATTATTTGATGGGAAGAATGAATTTCGTGAACCTCCAATGATATGGGATGGAGAGGAGATCTTGCACCAAGTTAGTCATATGCGTTTTCCTGTGCTTAGCAAACATTCTTCTAAACAAGATAAGAAGAGGAAACAATCCGAAAACAATTGGAGAAAAAAGAGCATTTTCTTCGAGCTCCCATATTGGTCTAAACTTCTGTTAAGACATAAGTTAGACATAATGCACATTGAAAAAAATGTGTGTGAGAATTTGCTAGGAACTATACTTAATATTGAAGGGAAGACAAAAGATACAATGAACGCTAGAAAAGACCTCGAAGATATGGGAATACGAAGGGAATTGCACGTACAAAAATTAGGAGATAAATAGCTTAAGCCGCATGCAACATATGCGCTCAGTAAAGACGAAAGAGTTGAATTCTGTAACTTTTTAAAAACAGTCAAGTATCCTGATGGTTTTGTTTCTAACATAGGACGGTGCGTTAATGATTCAAAGTTAACAGGGTTGAAGACACACGACTGCCATGTTTTGCTTCAAAGAATAATCCCTATTGGTGTTCGAGCATTTTTACCTAAGGAAGTGTGTACTACGATTGTTGAATTTTGTCAATTCTTTAGTTCTTTGTGTTCTAAAACATTACGTGTGTCTGATTTGGATCAATGCCAAAGAACATTATTATAATCCTTTGTAAAATGGAGAAGATCTTCCCACCTGCGTTCTTTGATGTAATGATTCATTTGACTATCCATTTGCCGTACGAATGTAAGTTGGTTGAACCTGTAAACTATAGCTGGATGTATCCTTTCGAGAGAAGTTTAAGAATATTCAAACTATTCGTTATGAATAAAGCACGTCCAGAAGGGTCGATTGCTGAAAGGTATGTGAACAAAGAATGCTTGAACTTTTGTTCATTATATCTCACTGGTATTGAAACAAGGTTCAATAGGGCAGACCGCAATGATGACCACAACACTAATAACGAACGGCTTGGAGAATATGAAGTATTCAAACAGAATGCACGCCCAATGGGAGAAATGACACCAAAAACTTTATCTGATATTGACATGCGAAGATTACATTGGTACATTCTCCATAATTGTGATGAGATAAATAGTTATCTTATTCAACATTTAGCACTACTTTGTCCAGGTGTGTTAACCGCTGCCGACTTATATACAAAACACGAGCAACAATTTCCAAGTTGGTTTAAAAAAGAAGTTCTCAAAATGAGAGAAAATGGACATAATTGTGATGTGTATGCAATGGCAATGAGACCTGGTAATTTGGTTCGATCATTCGAAAAATGCATAGTTAATGGTGTAAGGTTTCACAATATTAAGGTTCAAGAGCGTCGAACAACACAAAATAGTGGTGTTAGGGTGCCGGGCGAAGGGGGAACCAAAGATGACCCCTTGTACTATTACGGGGTACTAAAGGAAGTGTTTGATCTTGTGTACGTTAATAGGAGACGAGTTATGATTTTCAAATGTGATTGGTACAACACTGACAAAAAACCAGGTAGATCTCATTTCGAGCTAGGTTTGCGTTCAATTAACACGTCTCAATTTTGGTACAAAGATGAGCCATTTATCCTTGCCACACAAGCAGAACAAGTGTTTTATATAAGCGATCCAAAGTATGGTCTCAATTGGAAGGTAGTGCAATTAGTACCTAATAAAAAAGTATGGGATGTGCCTGAAGTGGAAGAGCAAGAAGATGAAGAACCTGATGAAATACAACTAGAAGGTCGAACGACTGTTGATGAGTGTATAGAAGAAAGTATATTACATGGGATTGATGTCGAACCTGTCATAGTCGATTTAACAAGGAATAGGATACAATCGTCAAATAATTTAGATGATTTCATTGACGACCATGAGATCCAAGATGACCAAGAAACGTCTTCTGAGAGCCTCTCGTTGGATGATGGTTATTCTGACTGATTAGTATACTTAATTACTTATGGACTTCAGTACCTCGCATCCTGATTTCATATGATAATGATTATCTATTTTCTGCAGTGTAGTCATGCCTGCTAATTTGTCGGGGACGTCTAGCACATTCTTTGATGAGAGCACTGATGATCAGGATATTGTTCCTACCACTTTGCCTTCTGAGGAGACCCAACCATCAGGTATGATTTCATTTGTTTTGTTCATTCACATTTTTTTTATTGGTTTCTAACATTCAACCACGTGCAGGTAGTACATCTAGACCTCGACGCGGTCGAGGTATTTCAACTGGCTCTGAGTTGGAGAGAAATGTGAATAATCACGGCCTTTTGAACGTTGAATTTAATCAGAAGTATAGAAAAGCTGTTGGACGAAAGGCAAACAACTTGAGTAAGCAAATCGTGGTGCTTGTCAGAGGGTCGTTTCCTTTGACTCTTAATAAATGGAAAGAGGTCACTCTAGAATTGAAGAACCTAGTGAAACAGAGACTCCTGGTATGTTTAAAAACACATAGTTCATATTTTAGGCACTATTTTGTTGTATTAATCTATACATTCGTATTACACAGTCACACTTCAACCTGGACCTCAGTAATCCTAGGGTCAACAAGCATATAGAGGACGTGATGGAAACCACGATGAAGGAGTATAGATGCACGTTGCACAAACATTACAAGTTAATAATATATTAACTTATACTTATGTTGTTCCGTTTCTAATGCATCAAACTAATCATACATTATCATTTTTTCAGGAGTTTGGATCCTGCGGTTCGACGATCGAACCCACATACTTCCATAACGGATCCAGCTGATTGGGAATATTTGTGCAATAAATGGGAGGACCCAAATTTCAAATCAAAGTCAACGAAGGCTGAGGAGAGTAGATCTCATGTTCAATACCATCACGTGGCTGGGAGTAATTCTTTTTTGACTATACGGAAACAGGTAATACTTTATTGTGTAATACTTTATTGTGAACGATTCGTACAATATACTAATGACTTTATTTTATGTTTCTAGAGAAAGAAGGATGGTCAGCTCATGGGGTACATCGACCTATTCAAAGAAACACACTTCAAGGAACAGACTGGATGGGTCGACAAGAACTCTGAGGAAGCTTATGTAAGTGTGTTGATTTTGCTTTATTCATTCAAATTTTATCTTGATACTAATGTATGTTTAATTTTTGTATAGGAACAAATGATAGAGATTAGAACGACGGCGATTGCCGCTGAACTCCCATACGACGAGTTAGAGATCACTGGCAGAGTTTTAGGTATTAGGGGAGATAGCATAAAGGGCCTAGGTCGGGTTTCTTATGAGGTCTTGGGTCACTGCGAGAGGAAAGAGGGCGTCCTCATCAAGTTCTAGTGCTAGTGAATCCATGCCTTCTCAGCGTGAGTTACAATTTCAAGAACAGTTGGATTTTGAAAGAGAGCAGAGGGCAAAATTAGAAAAAGAGCTCGCCTTGACTCGCGAGGAACTAATGAAGTCCCAAGAAGAAACTCGCGAAGGCATGAACCAGCTTCGAGATGATGGAGTCATTCAAGAAAGCAAGAACGTGACGTTACACTTAGGTAATTAATTAAATCTCTACATTTATGCATATTTTATGTCAACTATGGCTACCCTGCAGCAAAGGTAGCCATAATAATGTAGACTATATGATTTCATGGTTAAAACAGGTGTAATTTATTTTTTGTTAGTCATAGGGGTGTTGTTATGCTGCCGAAAATTCAAATTTTCTTTTATATGAGTATAATTTCCTTTAATTTTTATTAGCTAACTCATGGTTCATTTCATTTTTTCAGATGACGTACGGACTTTGGTTTAGGAAAAGGAGACACAGTGTCTGGATTGAACCTTTTCTTAAGAACTTTTTGTATTGTGCTACTTTTTTAAGAACTTTGTATTGGCTACTTTTTTAAAAACTTTGAATTGTGCTACTTTGTATTTTGTTATAAGAGGTTGTATTATAAATTTCGCAATTTCTATTAGATGTGATTTAGTTTACCTTTAACTTGTTTTCTGGTTCAATAGTAATATCATATGCGCACACAAAAAAAAGACAAATAAAATGATATATAAAAAAAACCAAAATATACCCTTATCCGACGTTTTAATAAAACGTCGGATAAAATGTATTTTATGCGACGGTTCTAAAACGTCAGTCATTATATTCTTAGGCGACGGTATAAAAAACGTCGGTCAAAATACCTTAGCCGACGTATTTTAGACCGTCGCCAAAGAATATAATGACCGACGTTTTAGAACACCGTCGTACAAAGTCCGAATTGACGACGGTGTCGCAAAAACGTCGGCTAAGGCTCTTCCGACGCGGTTTTGCCGACGTTTTGGGCGACGATTTGTTTACCGTCGCATAAGCCTTATGCGACGGTTTTTGGTCTTAGGCGACGTTATTTGCCGTCGGCAAATACCCTTTTTCTTGTAGTGTTCTACCTAATAAAAAAAACAATAAATTCCAAAATTTGAGGGATATGTTATTACTTCCATGTAATAATTATTATCAAAATGTGACTGAGTTCTCTTTTAACTTCAAAAAAACAATAAATAAAAAATTTTAGGAGTGTCTATGGTTCCCTAGAAGTATCAATGACTAATAAGATAAATATATTTAATTTATTATTACCTAATAATTAGTGTATTTTATTAACAATTCTTTGACCTTCGTTAACTATGAATATGAATATGAAGGTATAAAATGTATAAGAAAATAATTTTTTTTAAATAATATAAAATTTGATATCAAGATTTTATAATGACTAGTTTAACCAAATGATTTTATTTTTATTTTTTAATAAATAGAATCTTGGCATTTTTTAATTATTTTTATTATTTAAGTGTAACAAATCTTAAAAAAAAAAAATATTAACGATGTACAAATATTTTAGATTAGTCAAACTTTATTTTGGTGGTGTGAAATTTTTTTTTTCTCATAATTTTTTTTAATTAAACAATATTTAAGTATGAAAGATTAGAAACTTTTAATCTCATGGTTATTATATCGTACATAATATCATTGAAACTATATTTTTTTTAATAAAATCATTAATATGATTAAGAGTGCTTAATATTAAATTTATATTATTTACATTTTATTTATAATAGTAGTTATATTTACATATTTATTATATTAATAGCTAAATATTTGAGAATAATTATTTTTTAAAAAAAGAAAAAGAACAATTTTATTGTTAAAAAAATATAAGAACAGATTTAAAAAAAAAACATCTTAACATCTCATCTCCTCTCCCTCCTTTCCAAACAAGGTTTTTCTGTCATCTCATCTTACCTTCCTACACCCGAAACAAGATTTTTTTGTCATCTCATCTCACTCCAAACAAGGTTTTCTACTATCTCATATCATCTCATCTCATCTCACCTGCAATCAAATACTCCCCAATTATTTAAATATTCTATAATTAATTCCTTAATCTTTGTTTCCTCATTTATTGATCATAATATGAGACTAGGGAATCGTTCTATTTAGTTTACAAACAATTAGCTTCGCCTCGTCTATCGAGTCCACAAAACGCAGCTCTTTTAACGAAGAAACCTATAGTTTTATTTAATTGATGTTTTTCTTGGTGAGTGTAAGTTTGACTGAGATAAGTTAAACCATAGGTAATCAGGCCTCAAAACATCTAAATATTCCTTCGTGGATCATGAAACTCTTAATTAATGGTGAAGTTTACTTTTTTCTATCTAGTTTTAAATATGTGAGAGATTGTAATAAATTCCACACTTGATGATGGAAAGATTCCAACTTACTACTTTTAAGTAGGAAATAAATGCCTCCAAAGGTTTTGGCTTGAACTTACTGTTTTTCATATCACCAGCAAAAAAAAAAAAAAAAAAAATTCATGCAACTACAAAAAAACTTACAACATTAATCATATTTAAAAAATAATTATAAATATAGTCATTTTAAAAAAAAATTATCAACCATAATTATTAGTATTAATAGTGATACTATATTAATAATACAAAATAGTATAGTAATTAGTATTATATTAAATATTAAAATATATTAATGACCATAGATATAAATAATTTAAAATTTATTTACGTTTATAATTATTTTGTAAGAATAATTTAATGAAGACAATTTTCCTTTCATTGACAAAAATCAAAGCTAATGACAAATTATTTATTTATATGACAAATGGTCTCTATAAATGTATCATTTTTATTTTTACAACGCTGAGGATCTTTAGAATATCAAATTGTAAACAAATTGAACAAAAACTATCATCACATGAGCACATGACAATTCAGTATCAAACACAATTTCTAATTTTTTTTAAAAAAGTATTTTTATGAAAGTAGGAGAGATTGGATTTGAGAAGTCGCATGGTAAGGAGGGGATTAATAAAATAAAATAAGATGAGATAGAGATATGGTATATTAATGAATGTAATGAGTAATGTTTGTATTTAAATAAAAGACTCGATTCTTGTTTTCAAAAATAAAAAATAAAGGACTCGATTTTCTAATATATTCGCACGCATTTAGTTAATGATATGATTTGAGTTCCCATAAAAGCCCTTGAGCTATATATGTTCCCAACCCAGGCCACCATGTGGGATAATATTGGGATTGAAACTTTGGCTCTTGGCTCACAATCAATCTCCTTATTTTTTTCCAACCATTTTTATTTTTCTTTTGTAGCATTATTAATTTTGTCTATTGAGAAATGAATCTATTAAATTGCTAAAGCTTTTATTTATTCTCTACTCTAAGAAAGCTAGGGCTTCTATATTCTATGTAATAAATTTGACTGGTACGCTATACAGTGTTGATTTTATTAGATCTCCTTCCCTGTTAGTCTATCTCATCAATGTTTTTATATTTGTTAAAAGCAAAAGTTAAAATAGTATTTCGATGTACATACATTTTTTGTTATTTTATTTTAGTTCATAAAACTTTACACGTTTAATTTTAGTTATTCTTCTAATTTTATTTTAAAAGATTCGACACTAAAATAATTTTAATGCAATAAAAGATATAATTTGAACATATTTTAAAAATTTATAGATGAAAAGCTGATAAAGATGAAATTTTTTAATTAAAATTAACGATCTGTCAAAAAAATAAAAAATTAACAAGAAATTTATGATTGTGATCGGTTTTAAGTTGCATCTCAAAATACGTGAATTAAAATTGTACAAATAAAAGTATACGGACTTAAAGTGAAATAATCTTAAAAAATAGATGGACCCAAAGCAATACTATTAGAATAAATATATTTATACATATGGTTAGAGTTAGTTTACTAAAAGTCATTACTGTTGTAATCTACCTATTTATTCGCTTTACTTGTTTGTATATTTATATTTTCCTTTTGAGGAGATAAAATCAAATCAACATATTATTATTCTCTTAATTATTAAATTATTATGGTTAGTCTCTTTGCCTAAAGAAAAAGTCGTTGGATGTTAGTGGATATACAAGATTAAATATAAGGCAGATGGATTAGAAAAACGTTATAAATCTCGTTTAATGGCAAAAGGTTATACTCAACAGGAAGGTCTAGATTTTTAGAGACATTTGCACCTGTTGCAAAATTGGTGACAATTCGGCTCCTTCTACATTTAGCAGTCTTAAGAAACTAGCCGCTTGTGCAACTAGATGTAAATAATGCAATTTTTAATGGGAACTTGACCGAGGAGGTCAACATAGATTCACCACTTGGCTATTCTCCTGTTACAACCAAATGTGGTAGTTCGAAATTAGTATGTCGTTTACATAAGTCTATGTATGGTTTAAAGCAGACATCACGTCAATGATATGTAAAATTTTCTTCCACATTCCTTATGTTGGGTTTTGTGTAATCGAAGTCTGACTATTCCTTATTTGTTCGAGGTGGTTGTTCTAATGTATGATGATGACATCATAGTAATTGGATTGTTGTGAGACAAATGAATGATCTGAAGAAGCTTCTACACCAACATTTCAACTTAAGAACTTGATGCTTTAAAGGTACTTTCTTTGTTTGGAGTTGGCTCGATTTAGTAAAAGCATCTCTATGTCACAAAGACACACACTCTTCAGCTTTTTGAAGACATTGGATTGTTGGGTGCCAAGGTTGAAACTTTGCCTATGGAACCAAAATTCAAGCTCCTAAATTCTCAAGACTATAGACTTTCAAATCTGACTGTATATAGGCGACTGGTTGGTAAATTGATCTAGCTCACAATTCCTCGCCTTGACATCACTTATGTCGTAAATAAGTTGAGCTAGTATGTTGCTCATCGGTGTAAACCTCACCTGGCAGAAACTTACCATTTTCTATGGTATTTGAAACCATCACCAGGACAAGGTTGTTTGTTCACTCCATTGAAAGAATTGTCTTTGAAAGTATTTGCTTATTCACATTGGGCATCATGTATTGATACACAACGTTCTAGGTTTTGTGTGTTTCTTAGCAACAACATGATTTCAAGGAAATCCAAAAAATAAAGTATCATGTAACGGTCATGCCAAATATATAGCCCTTGCTCTTATTACTTGTGAACTATTATGGCTTTCTTACCTTCTTTCTGATCTTCAGGTTTCTGTTTCTATGCCAAATATTTTATTTTGCGACAATCAGGTTGCAATACATTTGACGAATTATCCAATTTTTCATGAGAGGACCAACATATCGCACTTAATTGTCACTTTATCCATGACAAAATTGCTTATGGATTCTTGAAATTGATGTCTGTTCGTAGTTACTCTCAACTTGCTAATATTTTCTTGAAGCCATTACCATCTCTTTGTTCTACTCTATATGTTCCAAATTTGGACTTGCTAATTTATATCGTCCACCTTGAGGGAGGCAATTAGAATATGGATAGTTGTATATTTGAGAGTTATTCAAAATTAGTTTGCTCAAACCCATTTCTGTTGTAATCTTTCTATTTGTTAGTCTTACTTGTTTGTAAATTTATATTTTCCCATCCTGGAGATGAAATCAACATATTACTATTCTCCTAATTTCTAAATTATCAATAGTAAAATTTAAGTACTTTTTTGTTATAAATTTGTTGGTCATATATGAAATGATATTTATTGAAACTTCTTTTGTTTCAATATTTGTGGTAAGTAGACACAAAAGTATCATTAAAACCGATAGAGTGACATAAATAAATAGTTATATTACGTAAATTGATGACTATAAAAATTGTCAATATATAAGCTACAATGAAATATTAATGTGTCGTAATTAATTCTTCAATGAATATATGTATGTGTCATTAATGAATGACAACAATATAATGTCATAATTGACTTGAGTATGTCACTAAGATTGTATAGAGGTGAGCGGAGCAGTAGGAATAGAGTGGAATGATCCAACGTCAATTCTAGCGTGAAGGGTCAGGACAGACCTATATGATTGGCTTAATCTCATTAAAACTTCGATCATTCCATAAACCAATGAAACACTGGTTAGAAGGGATCAAGCACTACTGCTCTACCCAATAGAAAGTGGAACGTGCATTAACCTACGCCAAATATTAGAAATGAAAATTAAGCTTTGCGATTAGAAGATGCAAGATAAGACGTCCTTTCCATTTTATATAACACAATTGTGTATTTATCATGGCGTTAGACCTCAGCTTTGTGATGATATCTTTCTCGCTATTTATAGCGTTGATTTGTTTGGCTAACAAGTTTGGGTGAGTTGGAAGATCTTCATCAATAGATTCCTTGATTTCTGTTGGGAATTCTAGATTGCCGCCAAATTGATTGCTTGATTAATTTTTCTGTTCTTTCCTTATTGGAGTGTCCTGCGATTATATTGTGACTGCATCGTGTTGCGTTTCCATGTTCACATTGATTTGTTCCTCAACCTCTAAGTTCCTCATTTCCTGTATTGAACTGCATTAAGTAGAGTTTATTATCTTAAAATGCGATGTTGGACCTATACCGTGCTAAATGATGAATGTATATGATTTCTAACAGTTTTATTCGCATTGAGTCCTTATAGCTTGATTATTTTCCTTGAACCTTAGAAAAATGCGTAATAGACTAGCCTAAATTATGCTCTATTTGAGAGCTATCAAAATCCCAAACACAAATCTGTGCTTGTCACAAGTAATGCGTGATCTAGCTATTTAGCATTTTTGTTTTTTTAAGTCATCCTTCTCTTTTTAAGAATAACTCTAGCAGGTCTCATCGAATATCATAATCCTAGCATAAATTTCCTTCCTTTTTCAATTTTCAAACTTTCCAAAAGAATAGTTTCACTTTTAAAGTCCTCCCTATCATGACTGGCAGATTGTTTCACATTACAAGTATTTCATATCACTCAACCTATTGTACTCAATTACTTCTACAACTAAAGTTGGCCAACGCATTTTGCCAAGACTAGTATTTAGGTCCCTCGATCCCTCAAGGATTTCCGCTTGTGCTTTACGCATTCCTCTTGGGTTGCACTCGTATCTACAACTTCGTAGTTCTTAGAATGATTTGCTTGAGCATAAAGTATTTCATCTAAGCAAAAGATATAAGTTCGCGCTTTGGTAGATAGTGGAGTACTCAGAGAATTCCTATGACTATCTTCTCTTATCTAATTTTATTTTTCCCAAAATGCGTTAATCTTTATTTAGCATGAAGTTTTAAATTTTTTTTTATTCCATCTCAATTTTTCTCTCTTTTCACTCCGCGGGCTTGCACCCTCACACTTAAAATCTTCATTGTCCGCAATGTAGGTGAGGCTTAGGTCCCTTAAACTTATTTCTTTCTGCAACTAAGCATGCTATCTAAAACTCTAGGATTTCCTCATAAATTTTGGTTCTTTTTGCCATTCACAATAATGACTATTCTGGTGTTAGGTTTGAATCTACGAGAATTTAAGGATTCTTCTAAAGGAAAAAAATTTCACACTAGAATTTAATTTTATGATAATAATGGTAGCGCTATTCCTTCAAAATAAATTCGACTTCTATTAAAATAGTGAAAAATAATGAAAATTCATTCTAGAATGAGATGCATGGGATAGTGAAAGTAAATAAATCAAACTACTTCATTCTATCATGAAATGCATGTGCAAATAAATATTAGAGCTGCTAAAATGAAAAGATAATAGAACGGAACTTCCATCAGTTGCTTGCATTGGTGCCTTTTTCATCCTTGGCTATGTTCGCATTCAACAAGTGCTGTGGAAATTCTGACCATTTTTTGTAATCCTTCAATGCTACAACTTCATTAAGGAAAGAGTTTTCATGCTCATTCGCATAAGTTTAGGTTGGTCATCTTGATCGACATATAATTTTGCTATTGCGAATGGAAAATACATCTTCTCTGACATCTTATTTATATAACTCTGCATTTTCTTTTTTAGTATCTTCCCCAAATTGATGTGGGTCTCAAGCTTAATCATATATAGCAACATTGCTTAATCCTCTAGAATAAGAACCTTATTGGATGTAGGATCGATTGATGTTCTTATGAGTTTCAGCCAGTCGCTTAATTTAACTTTTACTCATGATGCTTGAAATGAGGTGGGGTCATTCCACTCTGTTCTTGTTATTCCTATCATCTCCAGACATTCGTGTGTTTGATCCATTGTAGGAGAGTCCAATAGCTTTTGACAATAAGTTCTAGTACCATCATGGAGTTCGAATGCTCCATGCAGCTGCTCAGTAGTCAATTTCCTAACCATTTACCCTTGAGATTAGCAGCCTCTCTTCATTCAGATTTGCATAAAATTACCACACCCACCCTGTTCTTGCATTCAAACTCGGGGTGAAATACTCCGTCCATTGCAATTCTTTGATTTTTCCAACGATTCCTTCTGCGATTCCATTTAGACTTTGCTCTGGCGAGTACTATTTATTTTTTAACGAAATATAAGTGTTCTCGGCATCATTGGACATAAAGGTTGTGCCCTTGTGAACACACTTATCCTTGGGTCTTTGCATTGGAGCTGCTACCAATACCCTTGCTCTCTTAGATTGAATTATGTTACTACAGTACTTTGAAGGTTGCGTTTCTATTCCTTTTGCTAGAGTCTTCTTGTCATCCTTTTTCTCACTACATGGCTCATCTTCCTTAGGATCCTGCTTTATGGATTCTTCATGATCGCTCGTAGGTTCCTTCTTAATGGCTTTCTGCATCCTTTTGTCCGCGCTTTATTGCAAATAATCTTTGACGTGTATGTTTGCCAGATCTAGGTACTTTGTTTCCAAAGGCGGTGTCTCATCTTTGCTGCTTACAGAGAAATAACGGGTGTTAACTAGTTGTTCCCTATTTTTTGCTTTTCCAAAGATCTTTCCACTCCTAGTTTATTGACTGTGCGAATTTTCTCTATGTTCCAACTTAATTTCATCAGCATACGATTTCTTGACCCCATGCATCAATGGCATTGAATCTCTACACCATTTGTGTTCTACATCTGACATGACTCTCTCTAACTTGTTATATGCTTTCCTACTTGGGGCCATTGATTTCAACTATGAACAGGATTCTGGATCTCAATAGTGTAGGCTAAATTGTTGTGATTGTTTCTTTTGTTCACAAGGTTTATATAATGTTTTGAAAATGAATCAAATATCCATGCGTAAGGAAAGAATAATCACGAAAGAAAAAATTAAAAACTGAATCAAGCATCTCGCGCTAATTTTCGTATAAATGTTTTCCAAAATTGAAATAATTAACATATGGAAATAAATAAAATTGCATAAATGAAAAACTTTCTATTCTAAATTATGAAATAAGAAAAAAATAATATTGTAAAAGATTTTTGCACAAATTTAGAAATACCGAATTTTTGCAATCTAAGATTGTTGTTGAGCAAGACTTGGGCAGAATTTTTTGTGCTAATTATATTTGGCCAGATTTTTGCAAAAAGTCAAAAATACAGAAGTTTTTCGTAGTGTGTCCATCTTTGATAGCTTGTTCTTGTCTTACTTCGGCATGCGCCTTAATACCTGTACCTCCTACCAAAGTAAGGATTGATAGGGTATAGCGCATCAAGATAATGTTCAATTGGGTTGCCTTGGTGTCGCTTCCTCGACTGATTAGTTCCTTGTGTGATTGTAGGCATGATAGTTGCAAAACACTTAACACTATTGCTAGCGGTTCATGAGTTTTCATGCTATCTGTGTTATCTTGCAGTTCTAATGATTCTTCTACAACCCAACTGGATTGCGTTAGAACATATGTGTTATACATTGCAGGCTGATTACTTACGAAGCTAATAATTTGAGGATTTTCATCCTCTCTATAACTGTATTACTTGGTTTATGCATAGTATCAATATTGGTACCTTCTTCATTATCATAGACAATTTCCTCCTTAATATCAACTTCTGGAATTGGTGGGTTGGTGAACCTGGCCCACTCTTCTTCCTGTTGTTGAAATCGTATCTTTTGCTCTTCCTCTTCTTATATTACGCGACCTAAAGCTATGACCTCTACGTTCTCTTTCATGATGGTTAGTTTGAAATATTCCCATGAGAGTCCATAGTTAATTTCATCTATTTCCACCTCGTTAAGTTTCTCGGCCATTAGAAATGATTCATCTTGTTCTGTAACTTCTGTGTTGTCCATGCTTTTCCTACGTGTTTCCTTCAGTGCAGATTCAGTTTCGCTGTTTGGTTCATGGGGCGTGGATATAATTCTATTTTCCCTCATCAAATTTTGACATTCGAGCTGTATTTCCTCCTCCATATGTATGTCTCCAGGAGATTGCTCGTAATTAAAATTCAGGTATCCAGATTCATGACTCCCGGATTCTCTCGTATGATTCATATGGCGACTTCCATACAAATCAATGTACCCTTGAGAAATGCTGCCATGGTCTCCCCCAAACTGCGTCTGATTCGCCTAGCAAGGATATGTTTATTTGAGAATCGTTGGGTTGGTCTGCCTTGCATAGCCTGGTTACTGATAAAAATGTGGTTGCGGAAAAATTGGTCTACAATCTTCTGAGTGCTAATATAATTTTTGGTAAATAACTCGGAGCTAACATATTTCTAAGTGTAACTCGAAATCACTTATGCGCAAGTATACAAGGTTAGAAAGTAGCAAATAATAACTATTTATATTTTATCGTTCTTCACACGTATTGACGTATTAAAACTAGTACTTTTAACTTGAGAGTCATGCGTAAAGTAAATAGAATGGAATTTGAGTTGGTTTTGTAGTTGATTTTGAATGCTAACAGTAAGTAAATATGGATGCTAATGCACACGAGAATTGTAAGAACCCGACCCGAAATACGGTCCTAAACCTAGGATCTCACTCAGCATGCAAGTAAAAATACGTTTAAAAACGGTTCAATGCTCATATTTTAAAACTTTTTAAACAACAAAAGCGGGGAACATTTAAACTCAACAACAAACTTTCATAAAGTAAATCAATAACTTTAAACATGCCTGGCCAGTGTTATAAAAACATTCAAATAGTTCTAAACCACAAATCACTAAGTTCCCCTAATGGACTCCATTTCCAACTACAAGCTGAAATAACAATGCATAAAGAAAGACACAATAGAGTGTAGGCAGCTCCCATGATCAAACAGCTCCCTCCGCTAACCTTCCCGGTGCTGTCCCAAGTTACATGTTGGAAAAACCAAAGAAATAAGGGTGAGTATAAACGTACTCAGTAAGAATCCCCAACCGGGGAACAATACGATACATCAATCATCTAGCACCCTAGTATGCATGCAAACAGTTACCAACACAGAGTAATGCTCAACGATCTATCGGGGCAGATCCGGAATCCTCAGAAGTCTCCTACTTCCAGCATAATGATTGGTTCTCCTAACCAATCCCGAGACATCCCCGAGGGTCTTTCTCCCTCGGCCCAATGATCAGCTCAAAAACCAATCCCAATAGATGTCAGACACCCTCGAGGGTCTTTCTCCCTCGGCCGTATGATCAGCTCAAAAACCAATTCCAAATAGGTGTCCTCGAGGGCCTCCTACCCTCGGCTAGCTAATACTTGACTAACGGGAGAGTACACGAAGTCTGGCTCTAAACTGGAACGAAAGTGGTGTACTCACAAACATTAGCCCAGGGGAGCTCTTCGAACCGGCGACTAACGCGTGTGCGCGCACAACGCATGCTGGTGTAACTGGCGTAAATGTGGGGGTCTAGGAACAAACTACGTGGGCCAGGTACGCATGCCTAAGACTTGGAAAAGGTGTCACTGAATACAGTAGTGCGAGGCCCTCGACACTCATCTGTACAGCCTGTACCACCGACCTCAAGCTAAGAACCGGCCAAGGTAGGCTTACACCGTTGGCAAGGTTCCGCTCTAGCAGGCTATAAACTAGGCTTATGCCGATGCGGGAGCAAATCTGCATCGGCTGCCGGGGTGGAAGCAAAGTACGTTATGCTTCGCACTGGATCCCGACTCGTGGGGACAAAGTACGTTATGTCCGCTCTCAGCCTTTCTATGATGACAAACCCTACTATTCTGACTAAGAGTACATACTAAACGATTCCTAGCTAAACATACATGCTCAACAATATAACCACATAACCTAGCATGATACTACGAACTTAAGCAGGAACCATAAGCATGCTGGAAGAACAAACCTAGCATGGCACTAACATGTACAAACAGGCAAACATGCGAGTAGGAAGTCAAACACAAGCTTCCCGATCCACTAACATGCTCGCAATAGTAAACAAACATACAAGGCACAACATGATAATATCGTAGGGTCCACACAACCACGATAAGAAATCCTTACTTGGATCAAGCAAGAAAGCAAACACAACAATGACAATGACCCTCGAGCTGCAAAGCCAACCCTAGGCAATCATTAAAGTTAAAATCAGCAGCTAAAACATCTAAGGGTCCAAAACAGCAAAGGCTCGGGAATTACCAACCGAGAAGACACTAGGACTCGGCCCAAGCACTTGGCAAGACAAAGCTCACGGCAAGGCAGGCAGGGCGTGCGGCCGGCAGTGCTGGGCTACAGGCGAGATCGGCAAGCAGGGGATTGTCCTCGAGTTGCTTCGCTGGGGCGAGACGGGGCGACGTTGGGGATGCGGCTCGCTGCTGCGGGGACGTGCGAGGCGAGCAGCGAGGGCGTGGGCTGCTAAGCGCGGGTGGTGCGGCATGGAGAGGGCTTCTGCGCTGCAGCTGGACACAGTGAGTGCGCGCGGGCCCGAACAAACAACCGACAACGGCGAGCTCCTAGGCGCCGAGGGCGAAGGGCAGGTGCACGGGCTGGACACTTGCGGCTGCAATCGGGCGAAGGGGCTTCTGCTTGGCGATGCGACTGGGCTTGGTGCGGCGATGGTCGGGTGTAAAGGGAACAAGCAGGGCGAGCTCGCGGGCACGAAGGACTGGGCGACGATGGCTACTGCTGCTGGTCTCGCGGCAGCTAGGGGCTACTTTCGGCTGGTTATAGACACACGCGCACACACACCAGCAGTTAGGGCTTGGCCAAGCGTGAAGGGACAAAGTTCGACCAAGGAAGAAAAAGAAGAAAAGGAAACATGGGGTCTTACTGTAACGGCCCCGTTTTCCTTCCCGGTTAATAGCAAAATTAATTGGGAATTAATTGGATCCTTTGGGAATTGAACCCTTGCCCTAGATGGTGGAATTGGAGTTTTAAATAAGAATTTGAACAAAAAAGAGAAAAGAATTTCTTTAGCCGGGACCCGCAAGAGAAAAATCCTTGGGAAGGGAATTTTAGGTTTCCTAACCCTATTTAAAATAAGGAAGAGAAGGGAAAATCAAGAAACCCCTATTTTTCCCTTTGTTGGCCGTCTCTCTCTCTCTCTCTCTCTCTCTCTCTCTCTCTCTCTCTCCTAAAACCCTAGCCGAGCAGCCCTAGCCACACCATCGAACCACCCCGAGCCACCACCCTTCTAGCCGCGACGCACCACTGCTCCATCGCACCACCCCCCGCCGCCGCTCGGCCCTGCGCGCCTTGACCCTACGCCGCCCTTGACGCTCGCACTGTAAGCTCCCACTGCCGCGACACCCATCGCCACCGACGCCGCGCTGGCGTCGCCAAAGACCAGCCGCCCGACGTCGCTCGTGGTCGCACGATGCCGCAACGCAGCCAGCACGCGCGCCCGCGCGCCGCTTCGCCGCTCAGCCGCGACCCTCGCCGCGCGCTCCAACCTGGGCTGAGCCGCCGCGCTCGCGCGCCGCCTTGCTAAACAAGACACCTGCTGGCGCTCGCCTGCGCGTCCGCCGGACGTGCCGCGCGCCCAGCGCGCCGGCGCCCAGCCCGCGCACCAGCGCCCAAGCCACCCTCCTTGCTGCGAGGCCCGTGTCCTCTCGGTGGTAATTCCGAACCAATCCCTTTGTGTTTTCTAAGCTTCCGTCTCTTTGTATGTATTTACTTAGGATGCTTTATTTATGCCTAGGTTGCTCGAGTTCGTATTAAGCTCGAGGGTCTTTTTGGTTGTGATAGCTATTCTCCACTTGTTTCTGTGTAAGGACTTCCTACCGTGGTTGTGTGGACCTGCTATGCTTTCTTAATTGTGCCTTGTATGCTTGTTTACCTTTATGAGCATGTTAGTGGATAGGATAGCTAGTGATTGAATTCTTGCTAGCATGTTTTGCCTTTTGTACATGTTAGTGCCATGCTAGGTTTGTTCTTCCAAAGATGCTTGAGATTCCCGCTTTAAGCTCGTAGTATCATGCTAGGCTATGTATGACAGATGTCTTTGTGAATGTTAGCCGGGAATCACGTACTTGGTAGTCTAAGCTAGTATGATAGGGTTTGTCATCATCTAGAGGTCGAGAGCGGACATAACGCACCTTGTCCCCACGGTCGGGAGTAGAGCGAAGCATAACGTACCTTGCTTCCCGGCGCCGGTGAGGATTAGCTACCTCATTAGCATAAGCCTAGTTTGTAGCTGCTAGAGCGGAACCCGCCAGCGGTGCAAGCCCGCCTTGGCCGGTTCTTAGCTTCAGTCGGTGGTACAGCCGCATGGATGAGTCTTGAGGGGCTCGCACCATCGTGTTTCAAGTGACACCGCTTCCGAGTCTTAGGCATGCGCACACGCCCGCGTGTAGTTTGCCCTTAGGCCCCGCATTTACGCCGGTTGCGAGAAGAGCATGCGGTGCAGCGCGCGCACGCCGCAGTAGCCTGCCGGAGAGCTCCCGGGCTAATGTTCGTGAGTACACCAATTCCTTCTCGTTTAGAGCCGGACTTGGGTACTCTCCCGATAGTCCGATTTATAGCGAGGGTAAGAGGCCCTTGAGGACACCCATTGGGATTGACTTTAGAGTTAATCAATTGGTCGAGGGAGAAAGACCCTCGAGGGTGTCGGACATCTTGGGATCGGTTTTAGAGTTGATCAAGTGGCCAAGGGAGAAAGACCCTTGGAGATGTCCGGGATTGGTTTGAGAGCCAATCATTAGGGCACAAGTAGGAGACTTCCGAGGATTCCGGATTTGCCTTGTGAGCTCGTTGAGCTAAGATCCGTGTTGATTATTGTGGCATGTGTACTAGGTTGCTAGATGATAGATTGCATCGTATCGTACCCCGGTCGGGGGTTCTTACTGAGTATGTTTATACTCACCCTTATCGTGGTTTCTTCCACAGGTAACTTGGGATAGCACCGAGGTGGCTAGCGGAGAGAGCTGGGAGATCATGGATGTCTTGACACTCTGCCGTGTCTTATTTTATTGCTTTTGAATTCAAAGCATGTAGTTGGACTTAGGTCCGTAGGGAAAACTATGATTTGAACTATTTTATGTTTTTAAGGAAATCTTGATCGATCACTTGTTTTAATTTGAATGGTTCGTTTTTGCCTAATGAATGTTTACTTGTTTTTAATGTTTTCCACTCTTATAATTGAAAAGTTTTACAAACCGACCCTAGTTGGGTCCTTTTAAGCTTTTCACTGGCATGCTGAGTAAAGTCCTAGGTTTAGCACCGTTTTCTGGTTGGGTCTTTACACTTACCTCTCGGTTCTTGGCTCGGGTTTTTGGAGAAATGGCAAGAAGGAGACGAGTTCTTGAAAATCGTGCGGCAACTCTAGAGTGGAAAACAACGATTCTTTCTTATTTAAAATACAATTAGGTTTGGCCATTTCCCTTCCCTGGGCTTTCCCCCTTCGAGTCCCATCTAAAGCAATCTTTTCTCTTAATTAAACTCATTTAATCCAAGCCTCCAAATCCCTTTAGGTCAAGGGTTCAAATCCCAATGGAAGCACTTTAATTCCTTTTTTATTCATAATTTCCCGAATAACCTCCAAGCTTATAAACTACCAACACAACCTCTTGGGTCTTGCAACCAAAAACTGTCAAGCCTCGATAAAAGACAGGAATAGCCCTGGAATCTTGAAAATCCACAAACTCTGACTGGGGTGCAAAATGACCAAAATACCCCTAAGGGTTAAAATAGCTCTAACGGCCCTACCGAACAAACGAATAAGAACCGGAAGGACCTGAAGAACCGGAACAGAAAACTAGGCCGTTACAATACTCCCTCATTTTAAGAATTTCGTCCCCGAAAGTCCGTAGACTAAAATAGCTCTAGGTAATGAGTCCTCATCTCATCCTCTAACTCCCAAGTAGCTTCCTCTGCCCTCTGATGTCTCCATTGAACCTTCACTAAGCTTATCTCTCGGTTACGCAAGGTCTTGCTCTCCCGAGCCAAAATCTGCACAGGCTTCTCCTTGAAGCTCAAATCCTTATTCAGCTCTAAAGGCTCAAGGTCTACCACATGCGTCGGGTCCGCCACATACTGCCTCAACATCGAAACGTGGAACACATTATGGACTGCTGCCAACGACGGGGGCAATGCCAACCGGTAAGCCACTTCTCCAATCCTCTCTAGAATCTCAAAAGGTCCTACAAACCTGGGGCTCAATTTACCTCACTTACCAAACCTCAACACACCACGCATCGGTGCTACCTTCAGGAATACATGTTGACCAACCTCAAACTCCAAATCCCTACGCCTAACATCGGCGTAACTTTTCTACCTACTCTGAGCTGTCAACATGCGAGCCCTGATCTTCTGCACTGTATCGTCCGTCATCTGAAGTAACTCGGGACCCAAAACATGTCTATCACCAACCTCCTCCCAGAACACTCGAGATCTACATCGCTTACCATACAAAGCCTCGAATAGAGCCATCTGAATAGTCGACTGATAACTATTATTGTACGCGAACTCCATCAAATACAGGTACTGGTCATAATTGCCTGGAAAGTCCAGAACACAGGCTCTCAACATATCCTCAAGAATCTGATTCACCCTCTCAGTCTGACCATCCATCTGAGGGTGGAAAGCAGTGCTGAAACTACACTCGGTTCTCAAACCTTTCTAGAGCACTCTCAGAAGCGAGATGTGAACCGAGAATCCCGATCTGACACTATCTTCGTTGGTACCCCATGGTACCGAACGATGTGCTCCAAGAATAACTGTGCCCACTACTCCACGGTAAAATTAATCCTACCGGGAATAAAGTGTGCACTCTTAGTTAGCCGATCCACTACTACCCAGATCTGAGTAAACCCTCTCGGTGTCCTCTGCAACCCAGAGATATAATCCATCGTAATCTCGTCCCACTTCCACTGTGGAACACTCAACGGCTGCAACAATCCTGCCGGCTTCTGTCTGGGAGCGTTCACCTGCTGATAAGCGAGACACAGGCTAACAAACTCAACTATATCATGCTTCATACCCATCCACCAAAACGTCTGCTTGAGATCCTGATATATCTTGGTAGCTCCCGGGTGCCAAGTAAAAGGGGAACTATGAGCCTCGGTAAGCAACTCGGGTCGAATCCCTACGTCGTCTGGGACGCACAACCGAACTCTATATCTCAAGCCTCCGTCTGGTGCTACGACAAAATCAAAGTCGCCATCAGCCTCAACTCTCTCGAGCAATCTTTTTAACTTGGGATCACTCAGATGGCTGTCAATGATCCTCTGCTTAAGCGACGGCTGAACTAATAACTGGGCTACCCTGGTGGTAACCTCTCCCAATAAAACTGCAATACCAGCTCGCTCAAACTCTTTTCGCAATTCAACCTGAGAGCTTAACAAAGCTGCGGAATGCGACGTCTTCCTACTCATCGCATCAACCACAACATTGGCCTTTCCGGGGTGATGCAAGATCTCACAATCGTAGTCCTTTACTAACTCGAGCCACGTCTTCTACCTCATGTTCAACTTCTTCTGAGTGAAGAAATACTTAAGGCTCTGGTGGTTCGTGAACAACTGAATCTTTTCACCATACAAATAGTGCCTCCAAATCTTTAGGGCGAAAACCATTGCTGCCAACTCCATATCATGAGTCGGATAGTTCTTCTCATAAGGCTTCAACTGCTGGGAAGCATAATCTATCACCTTCCCGTGTTGCATCAACACACAGCCTAGACCATACTTGGAAGCATCACTGTAGACTACGAATCCTCTTGTTCCCTCGGGAACTGCCAACACTGGCGCTGTCGTCAAACTGAGCTTAAGCTGGGTAAAGCTCTCCTCACAACTGGCATCCAAAAAAAAGTCAACACCCTTTCTGGTCAGTCGGGTTAGGGGTGCTACCTTAGCTGAAAATTCTTTCACGAAACGCCGCTAATAACTTGCCAGTCCCAGAAAGCTGCGAATCTCGGTGACCGTCGTCGGTCTGGCCCACGAACTAACTGCCTCTATCATTACGGGGTCCACCGCTACACCATCTCTGGACACAATATGTCTAAGAAAGGCTACTTTCTCTAGCCAGAAGTCACACTTAGAAAACTTCGCATACAGTTGATTTTCTCGCAATGCTGTCAAAACTTGCCTCAAATGCGAAGCATGGTCCTCCTTCGTCTTAGAGTAAATCAAAATATCATCTATGAACACAATGACAAAGCTGTCCAAAAATGCCTTGAACACCCTGTCCATCATGTCCATAAACGCTGCAGGGGCATTCGTCAATCCAAAAGATATGACTACGAACTCATAATGACAATACCTCGATCTAAATGCTGTCTTGGGGATGTCCGCATCTCGAATCCTCAACTGATGGTACCCTGACCTCAGATCAATCTTAGAAAACTCAGAAGCTCCCTGAAGATGGTCAAACAAGTCATCAATACGTGGCAGGGGATACTTATTCTTCACTGTGACTTTATTTAACTCTCTATAGTATATTCACAAGCGCATCGAACCATCCTTCTTTTTAACAAACAGGACAGGTGCTCCTCACGGGGACACACTCGAACGGATGAAACCTCGATCAAGCATCTCCTGCAACTGCACTTTGAGTTCCTTCAACTCAGCTGGGGCCATACGATACAAAGCTTTAGAAATAGGAAGAGTCCCTGGCTCCAGCTCGATAGTGAAATCCACCTCTCTCTTTGGGGGTAAACCCAGTATTTTTTCAGGGAAAACATCTGCAAACTCTTGCACTATAGAGACCATGTCTACAGACAAAGCGGTGCTACTATCTCCTGAGAGCTTTGCTAAAAAGCCCCAAGCTCCTCGAGCTAACAGGCGTCAGGCTTTCACTGCTGAAATCAACAGCGAACACATTCCGCCCTAGACACCGCAAAACTTGAAGCTCGGCTTCTGAGGTGGCTTAAACACGACTTCTTTCTGGCGGCAGTCTATCAAAGCATGGTTCTCAGCCAACCAATTCACACAAAGGATCACATCAAAACTGCTCATAGCAAGGACTATAAGGGTAGCCTCTAAAAGCTCTTCAGATATCTATATCTGGCCACTCTTAACTCTACTACTAGCTAACATACTCACTCCCGAAGGAGTCTCAACACACAACTCAAACCCTAAAGGTTCGAGTTCCAAACAAGCTTATCTAGCTAATGCATCAGAAATAAAAGAATGGGTCGAGCCCGAATCGACCAGTACAAGTGCATAATGATCTAAGACAAGCAGCGTACCTGTAAGTGCATCATCAGTACGCTCCGCCTCCTGGCGAGTAGTGGCAAACACTTCAGCCTGCTGCTGCGCCGGTCTTGCTGCTGCTAAATCCTACGTACAGGCTCTGGCCAAATGTTCATCCTTGCCACATCTGTAGCAAGCACGGGGCGTTGCTCCACAAAAACCGAAATGCGCCTTACCACACTTGTTGCACTGAAACGGCTGCCTGACCACACCTTGTTGGCGATCCTGCGGTCTACACTGTGATCGGTGCTGATCTCGGCCTCTAGACTGGCCCTGACGGCGAGTCTGCTGTACACTTGAGCGAGACCCATTGGAGGACTCAAACTTCCTCTTTTGCCCTGAATACTGCTGAATGGGCTGAATTGGTGCAACAGAAACCTGCACCGGAGGGTACTTGGAATTGTAAATGGTAGCCAACTCCACCGCCCTAACATATGTCTTAGGAGCGAGTGCTCGAACATCCTGAGCAACCTCCTTCCTCAGCCCACTAATGAATTCTCTTGGTCTTGAGCTCCTCAGTGGCAATGAGCCCCGGGGAAAAATAATTGTTCTCAGAGTACTTCTTCTCATATGCAGCTATACTATCAGTTCCCTGCTTTAGATTCGAGAAGGACTCCAACATCTTCTGTTGAGCCTCATCATTCACATACTTGGCTCGAAACTTAGTTCGGAAGAACTCCCAAGTGGCTAGCAAAGACCCAGCTGGTCTAGCCTTATCTGTGGACTCCCACCACCAAACAGCTGTGTCTGTCAGAACATGGGTCGTGCATCTTGGCCTCTGCACATCAGGGCATCCCATCACCCTAAAGATATACTCCATACGGGCCAACCACTTTACCGCCACTAGCGGATTCTCTGAAGCATCAAATTCCTTCTACTTTCACTTAGTAAAATCCTCCAGCCACTTGCCGAACTCGGTAGCTCCCTCTACACTATCTAAGTCATATGTCAGGTCCTGCTGACCCTGTCCTCCCGAGGGAACTACTGGGGCTACTAGAGCTGCTGGGGGTGCCTACTGAATGAGCTGTGTCAGCTGGGCTATCTGTGCCCTAGACTCTTCTCTTTGCGCTGCGAGCTGCCCCTGAGTCTCAGCTCTCTGCTCCCCATTAGGTCCATCATCATATCTCTCATAGCAGAAATGTCTTCTCCTGGAGTTGCACCTTGAGGCATAGCAGCCTCCACTACCTTTCTAGGCAAGTTTACAGCTGGGGCCACAGGCGGCCTACGGGGCTGATCTACCTTGGCTGCTGTCTGAGCAGCATCTCTATTCGCAGTTCCAGACGGGCCTCATCCACTGCGTGTAACCAGCATACTGGCGATCTACAGGGAAACCACAAAGGGTTAGTCCACGCTCGGACTCTCTCTCACTGCCAACAAAAGGGATAACTCATGTATACTAGACCCTAAGCTTAATGAACTTAGACAAACCTGACGGTCGTGGAGTGTTGATGATCCTGGGGACAATAACCTACAAAGCAGGTTAGTCTACAAAATCTATGACTTTGTGCTTTGATACCAACTGTAAGAACCCGACCCGAAATGCGATCCTAAACCTAGGTTCTCACTTAGCATGCAAGTAAAAATAAGTTTACAAACGGTTTAGTGCTCATATTTTAAAAAAATTCAAACAACAAGAGCGGGGAAGATTTAAACTCAACAGCAAACTTTCATAAAGTAAATCAATAACTTAAAACATGCTTGGCCAGTGTTATAAAAACATTCAAATAGTTCTAAACCACAAATCACTAAATTCCCCTAATGGACTCCATGTCCAACTACAAGATGAAATAACAATGCATAAAGAAAGACACAACGGAGTGTCGACAGCTCCCATGATCAAATAGCTCCCTCCGCTAACCGTCCCAGTGCTGTCCCAAGTTACCTGGTGGACAAACCACAGAAATAACGTTTAGTATAAACGTACTCAGTAAAAATCCCCAACCGGGGTACAATACGATACATCAATCATCTAGCACCCTAGTATACATGCAAACAGTTACCAACACAGAGTAATGCTCAACGAGCTAACGGGGTAGATCCGAAATCCTCGGAAGTCTCCTACTTCCGGCCTAATGATTGGTTCTTCTAACCAATCCCAAGACATCCCTGAGGGTCTTTCTCCCTCGGCCCAATGATCAGCTCAAAAACCAATCCCAATAGATGTCAGACACCCTCGAAGGTCTTTCTCACTCAGCCGTATGATCAGCTCAAAAACCAATCCCAAATAGGTGTCCTCGAGGGCCTCCTACCCTCGGCTAGCTAATACTTGACTAACCGGAGAGTACACGAAGTCTGGCTCTAAACTAGAACGGAAGTGGCGTACTCATGAACATTAGCCCGGGGGAGCTCTCCGAACTGGCGACTAACGCATGTGCGTGCACACCGCATGCTATTGTAACAGGCGTAAATGTGGGGGCCTAGGGACAAACTATGGGGGCCAGGTACACATGCCTAAGACTCAGAAACGGTGTCACTGAATACAGTAGTGTGTGGCACTCGGCACTCATCTGTACAGCCTATACCATCGACCTGAAGTAAGAACCGGCCAAGGTAGGCTTACACCGTTGGCAAAGTTCCGCTCTAGCAGGCTACAAACTAGGCTTATGTCGATGCGGGAGCAAATATGCATCCGCTGTCGGGGTGGAAGCAAAGTACGTTATGCTTCGCACTAGATCTCGACCGATTGGGACAAAGTACGTTATGTCCGCTCTCAGCCTCTAGATGATGACAAACCCTACTATTCTAACTAAGAGTACATAGTAAACGATTCCTGGCTAAACATACATGCTCAACAATATAACCACATAACCTAGCATGATACTATGTACTTAAGCAGGAATCATAAACATGTTGAAAGAACAAACCTAGCATGGCACTAACATGTACAAAGAGGCAAACATGCTAGCAAGAAGTCAAACACAAGCTTCCCTATCCACTAACATGCTCGTAATAGTAAACAAACATACAAGGCACAACATGATAATATCGCAGGGTCCACACAACCATGGTAAGAAATCCTTACCTAGATCAAGCAAGAAAGCAAGCACAATAATGACAACGACCTTCGAGTTGCAAAGCCAACCCGAATAACCTAGGCAATCATTAAAGTTAACCTCATTAAAATCAGCAGCTAAAACATCTAAGGGTCCAAAAAAGCAAAGGCTCGGGAATTACCAACTGAGAAGGCACTAGAACTCGACCCAAGCACTCGGCAAGACAAAGCTCACGGCAAGGCAGGCAGGCAGGCAGGGCGTGCAAGAGGCAGTGCTGGGATGCAGGCGAGATCGACGAGCAAGGAGTTTTTCTGGCATTGTATCGCTGGGGCGAGACGGGGCGACGTCTTGGCTGCGGCTCGCTGCTGCGGGGACGTGCGAGACGATTAGGAAGGGCGCGCGGCTGCAGCGTCGCGAGGGCTGCTGCGCTACGGCTGGACACTCTGCTCAAGGAGTCTCACTCTGAGGCGTGCTAGCCTCCACCCCCTCCTCTAGGCAACTCAACTGCCAAGGCCAACTCTGGCCTACGGGCCTAACAACCCTGGGACGCGGCCTCAACATCAACACAATCAGTCCAACTCCTCGGTCGGACATGCCAAGCGTCCTTCTCCTCTGAGTGCGATCAACACACTGGCGATCTGCACAAAGCACCTCCACCCTCTCACTAGAGGAAAAGTAACAACTGGGCCACAAATGGCCTACGGGAGTCTAAGCTCTGCCTCCCTCTAGGTGCGATCGACACACTGGAGATCTGCACAAAGCACCTCCACACTCTCACTAGGGGAAAAGCAACAACTAGGTCACATATGAGAAGGGGGAACCCTTAAAACATAACCAACAGTTTTCATTTAAACAATCCAACGAAGTAAAACAACCTGGCCAGTATTTATAAAAACATACAATACAATTTAAACAACGTTTTAAACTATGTTCCCCTAGGACTCCTGTCCATCTACATGTTGAATAAACAATGCAATAATAAAAGACAGAGTGTCGGCGGCTTCCCATGATCAATCAGCTCCCTCCACTAGCCATCCTGGTGCTGTCCAAAGTTACCTGAAAGATAAATAAGGGTGAGTATAAACATACTCAGTAAGAATCCCCAACCGGGGTACAATACGATACATCAGTCATCTAGCACCTCAACATGCAAGCAAACAGCTATCAACACAGATCATAGCTCAACGAGCTCATAAAACAAGATCTGGAACCATCGAAAGTCTCTTACTTAGGCCTAATGGATTGGATACATCGACCAATCCCGACATCACCGAGGTATCGTCACTCGGGGAATACCCTCGATCCCTAGAATGTCCTCAAGGGCCTCCTTGCCCTTGCACTAAACTGGACTTACGGGAGAGTACCCGAAGTCAGGCTCTAACGGAAGGAATGGTGTACTCACGACATTAGCCCGGGGGAGCTCTTTGAACTGGAAACTAACGCTGCAGGCGCGCACACCGCATGCTCTCGCACCCGGCGTAAATGCGGGGCCTAAGGGCAAACTACGCGGGCGTGCACGCATGCCTATGACTCGGAAGCGGTGTCACCGATACTTGATGAGCGCGAGGCCCTCGGCACTCATCATGCGGCATGATCCACCAACCTAAAGCTAAGAACCGGCCGGGCGTGGTTCCGCTCTAGCAGGCTATAAACTAGGCTATTGCCGAAGTGGGTAGCTAAGTCCACAACCGGCGGGTCGGGGGGGGGGGGGGGAAGCAAGATACGTTATGCTGCGCACACTTTACTCCCGACCTGAGCTAAATCCACCTTAGTGACCGGGGGGGGGGGAAGCAAGATACGTTATGCTGCGCACACTTTACTCCCGATCAGTGGGGACAAAGTACGTTATGTCCGCTCAGCCTCTGGATGATGACAAACCCTACAACTCTATCTAAGAGTACAGAGCAAATAAATGATTCCTTGCTAGCAAGCAATGACCGACATCAATCACAATTACCTAGCATGATACTACAACTTAAGCAGGAATCATAAGCATGCTGGCAGAACAAACCTAGCATGGCACTAATATCTAAAATCAGGCAAACATGCTAGCAAGAAATCAATCAACTGCTCTATCTCTAACATGTTCATAACAGTCAGCAAACAAGCAAGGCATATCGTGATAATATCGCAGGGTCCACACAACCACGGTAAGAAATCCTTACCTGGAACAAGCAGGAAAACAATAATAATAAATCACAAATCAACGAGCGATCCTCGAGCCTCTAATCGATCTCGAACAGCATATACATCAAATAAAGCACCCAAATCAAATACATAAAATAGCCCAATAAAATCAATAACCAGCAGCCAACAAATCCGGGCCCAACGAAGAAAAGACTCGGGAAATACCATCCGAGAAGCCACAAGGCTTGGGCCAAGCCAACACACATCAGGCAGGCTGCTGGGTGCTGGGCTGGGCGCAGGGGCGCAGGCGCAGGCACAGGGGCGCTGGGCACGGAGGCTGCGCGCGGGCAAGCTCTGCATAGAAGACGGCGCGCGCGGGCGCGAGCGACACGAGGCGCTACTGGGACGCACGCGGGGGCGACAAAATGCGAAGGCTCAGGGACGCTCGGGATGGCACGGCGAGGTACTGGGCGCACGGACCAGGGGCGCTGGCACTGCGGCGCATGCACAAGGGCGCTGGGCGCGGGCACGAGCTCGGCTAGGCACAGGGGACGGCGAGGGCACGAGCGCGTGCGACACGACGCGCGTGGGGGCGATGCAACGCGACGACTCAGGGACGCTTGGGATGGCACGACGAGCTACAGGGCGCACGGACCAGGGCGAGGTCAGGCGACGCGGGCCTGGCCAACATTGTGCGACGCGGGGCCTCGGCGAGAGCGACACGGGCTGGGCGGCCTGGGCAACGCTGGCACAGGGCATGGCGGCACTGTGCGGCTGGGCGGCCAGGGGCTCGGGCGACCAAGGGAGGGCTGGGGTGCTCGGGTTGGAGGAGAGAGAAAGGGGGAAAAATGGAATTTGGGGAAATAAAAGGAAAATGGGAAATAAAAGGAAAAATGGGGAAAATGGGGATTTTATCCTCATTTTCAAACTTATCCAAATTTTCCAATTTTCCAAAAATCCTTAAAATCCTTAAATCCCATTTCCCGGCTTCCTCCTTCGAGACCCGACTGAAGAAACCTTTTCCAATCAATAAATCTCACTGAAATCATCCTCCCAAATCAACACTAAAGGCCCGGGCTCGAATCCCAAAGGAAACACCCAAATAACCATAACTTTGCCCAAAACCCAAAACACAACCGAACTCCCAAACGAAAAGCCCAAACATCTCGGGACTCGCAGCCACCAACAAACAAGCCTCAACAAAGGCAGGAGCTGCCTCGAAGCCCTAAATATCCACAAATCCTGCCCAGGTAGCAAAAAGACCAAAATACCCCTAAGGGTCAAAACAGCTCTAACGGTCGAACCGAACCACTGAATCTGAACCAGAAGCTCCTCGAGAACCGGGATAGAAAACTGGGCCGTTACAATACTCCTTCCTTTTAAGACTTTCGTCCTCGAAAGTCCTAAGACGAAACGGCTCTAGGAATACTCCACTGATTCCTAGCCAACTGAACTTCTCAACTAAAACAACACCAACTTTCTTCGAGAACCAAACCCTCTTGGGTTCTCAAAGGCTCAAAGCCACAAAGCTATCCAGTCTGCCATAACTATCTCAACAAAGACTGAGCATGCAAAAAGTACTGCTGCCAAAGACGGGGCAAGGCTAACCGAAAGGCCACTGCTCCGATCCGCTCAAGGATCTCAAAAGGCCCTACAAACCAGGGGCTCAAACAAACCCTCTGCTAATCCAACACTGAACACCTCTCTACGGTGTTACTCTCAGCAAACTCGCAGACTGAGCACAAGCTCCAAAACTCAACGCCACGCACTGGCGTAACTTCTCTGAATGCCCACAGCTGTTAACAAACAGCCTCAACTCTACACCATGCTGGCCAAACAACTGAACCTCTGAGGTTCCAGAAACCAAACGGCCTACTCTTACTTCACAAGAGACCAACGAACCACAAAGCTTGCCTACAACCTTAACGAAAAACAATCGAACCACCAACTGGCGATTGATCCAAAAGAAAACTTTTCCAACTAGCACAAGCTGAAACTTCAGCTACGGCCAACCCTAAATGGCCAAAACCTAGCACAGGCTCCACTCGGCCTAGCCAACAAACTGGAGCCTCTCAACGGCCGAACACAAACTTTTCCATGCAAATCTACTAGCAACTGGCCAAAGAGAACATTGCCAGTCAAGGAAACAACCAACGTTCCTCTCATGGAAAATCTCGGGAGCAAGGACCAAACCCTCACAGGGCTACCAGCAACTCAACAGCTTGAGGAGAACAGCCCAAAGGCTAACCAACCAATGCCACGACACCTCTGTGCCAACTCTCTCAACTGAGGGTCAGCTAACGCCAACTACGAAAGCACAATAACTAGAAGCAAAGCCCGAGAAAGGCTTGCTCAGCAGAACTCAACTCAAGCTCATAACGAGCAAAGCTCGCCTCCAAGCTACCACTCAACTCTTAAGTCCAACTGGCTACTCAAAGGACTTCCTCCTTTTAGCCTAGGCCTAACTCATCTTGCGACTAGAAACTCCACACTCAGAACATCGCAAGGAAAACGGATTGACGAGGCTATCTCCAAAGATAATACTCGAGGCTGGCATCCATGGTGCAACTCAACCACCATAGAAACTAGGGGAACCTCAAACCCCCAAAGAACCAACAACTTTCCAGTAAAATCTCAACTCTTAAACTGGCTGGCCTCCGCTCTTGCGGGGACAAACAACTTTTCGCTTGCTAACAACACCATGCAGGGACCCTCTCGCTGGGCTAACCACTGCGCTACTCTGATCAACTACACAACTTAGGAGCTACGCTGACTCCTCAACGGGAACGATTTCCCAGCAAGCAACCTCTGAAGGGCAGCGAACATCACACATGCTCGCTCACTAGCTCAAACCCAAGGGCAACAACAACCAACTCTCTTGAAAGTAACACCCAAGGGGAAACCCGACTGATTGGGCCACCAACCCAGAACTAGTAGAACTTACTCAACCACCGAGGGAGGGGTCAAATCCCAAAACCTCCTGACTAGGAACAAGTCCTCAGGGCAACGCCCTCTTGCTCGAACCGAGCTAGCTCATGAAACATCAAGAGAACCAAATCTTGGTCAACACCAAGCTCCAACTAGCCACCACACCGGAACCAATCCGGACTCTACTCCAAACAAGCACTAGCTTGCTAGACTACCAAGTCTGCAAGCAACTCACCCAAGGAACACTGCCTGAGTCTAACTGAGCTCTGTAGAGGCTCCCGACAAACTAGGGATCCTCTGATCACCCTTCGACACACACGGTCGTCAAACGATCTATAGACAACCGGCTACACGGGCACAATCCTCTCCAACATCTCAACTATGCTGGACAACTCCAACTTAAAAATCACGAGGACCGGAGATGCTACAGAATGCGTCATCCTCCTACTCAAAGCATCAGCCACAACATACCTTCTGCCCAAGGTAAGGATCCGAACAACTCTCTTAGCCATAGCGATCAGAAACTGCGCGGCTTTGCTACCACCGCTCTTGTTCAATTCCAACTGAACTCTGACCAGGCTAAGGACCAACAAGCAAAACTTGCTTAAACAACAACCCGGCAACGAGCACGACATCCTTACAACCAAAGCTAGTGCACTTGCCAAGAACCAAAGCCTTGACAACCCAAAGACTGAGCACTGGCTCCTCAACACGAACCCTTCGTGGTTCTCCAAACATGAACCACGGAACGAGCTACACAAAAGTACACCGACGTGTACAGCTCCAACTTGATTCCTTAAGATCCAATGCCAACAAGGACTCTCACACAGGGCAACTTTTGCCTGCAACAGAGCCACTACTAACAAGGGAGCAACAAGAGTTCAAACCCACTCGGGGTCGACTCACCACGGAAAGCCACATTGGCCAACTCACTCTACAAGAGCGAATCCATACCAAGCAATCATACCTCAAGCCAATGTGTCCACTAAACGCGCTCCGATCAGCCATCCAACTCATGGCTCTAACACTGGATCAATCACGCATCCTCGATGCCAACACTACCCATACTAGGTTAAATCAAAGGGTAGCCGAATCATGCTACCAACAAACTGGCTCACAAGCTCACAACACAGGCGCGAGAACTCGAACGCGCTAGCTCTTAACAGCCTACAACATCCTTTGGTACCCAACTCTCGGTGACACTGGAAAGCTCCTACTTTCCCTCGAAAACCTCATACTTGTAGTCCTCTGACTACCACCGAGCTAGATCTCATATGCAACCCAAACAGGTGCAACCTCAGGAAATGGGTACAAGACTAGCGGGGATACTATACTCTGGGTGGCCATGGAACCACCTGCACAAAAAGTGCCAACTGGCCTCAATCTAGGCCTCCTCTCAAAGCCTGGTGCCAACAGGCACTACATCCTTAACAACACAAATCAGCCTTAAACGAGCTTTATGCCCCTCTAAGGGAAGGGAAGGTCACACTCCAAGTGACGGGGCAATGGCACTCAACACGGGAGTTCAAACACTCGAGCAGCCTAATCTGTGGCATCTCGACCAACAGACATGCCAAGGCCTACTCCTGCATCCCACTCGATGCTCAACAAAAGCTCAGGCCAACTCTTGCATCTCACTCGATGCTCAACAGAAGCTCAGGCCAACTCCTCGGGTGGCAACAACTAGTTCCACACTGGGAACATCCAAATAAAAGAGTGCTCCACTCTACTAGCCCGCTGAAATCCACAAACGGATAAAACCCTGGCAAGCAAACTCCACACTACACCCTGGCTACGAGGGCACAAAGAGAACTGGCTGCAAAACAACAGCAGGCTTGTAAGGGGGCAAAGATGTCTCTACATCTGCCTCAAGCCACTAACACGGCAGCTTGCCAATCAATCGGGCGACTGGTGGAGACTCTGCTAGTCCACCTCTCTCAATGGACTACCACCATCAACTGCTGTACCAAACAGCACAGGAACGGCACATCTCGGCCTCTAAACAGCAGGGCATCCCAACACACGGATGCTAAAGCTCAAACCTGGCCAACCGCTTACTACTAGCAGCAGGACTTTCTAAAACATCGAGCTCTACAGGCTTCCACTTGCCAAACTGGGCGGCTCCATCAATGCCAACAAACTCAACGGCAAAAACCTACTGATCATGCCCTCCCGTGAATCTCTGGGGCTACAAGAGCTACTGGGGAAATTTGAAATACTCTGTCAATTTGGGCTATCTGTGCCCGGGACTCGTCACTATGCGCTACAAACTGCGCCTGGGTCTCCGCTCTCTGATAGCTAAAGACCTGCCATCAAATCTCTCATGGCTGGAGCACACTCTACTCAAGGAGTCTCACTCTGAGGCGTGCTAGCCTCCACCCCCTCCTCTAAGCAACTCAACTGCCAAGGCCAACTCTGGCCTACGGGCCTAACAACCCTGGGACGCGGCCTCAACATAAACACAATCAGTCCAACTCCTCGGTCGGACATACCAAGCGTCCTGCTCCTCTGAGTGGGATCAACACACTGGCGATCTGCACAAAGCACCTCCACCCTCTCACTAGGGGAAAAGCAACAACTGGGCCACAAATGGCCTACGGGAGTCTAAGCTCTGCCTCCCTCTGGGTGCGATCGACACACTGACGATCTGCACAAAGCACCTCCACCCTCTCACTAGGGGAAAAACAACAACTAGGTCACAAATGGCCTACGAGAGTCTAAGCTCTGCCTCCCTCTGGGTGCGATCGACACACTGGCGATCTGCACAAAGCATAAAAGCTGGCCCACACTGGGGCTCTCACTGCTCAACAAATCGCTGTGATGCGCTGGAAAGTTGGCATGATGGCTCTCTAAGCCCAAACCAACAACGAGTCAGAACCTACTCGTCTCCGCTCCACAACTCTACACAAGGCATAAAAGCTAGATGAAAAGTATTGTAAATTCTTACCCCTTAGCTTAATTGAACTCAGACAAACCTGGCGGCCGTGGAGTGCTGATGATCATGGGAACAACAACCTACAAAGCAGGTTAGTCTACAGAATCTATGACTCTGTGCTCTGATACCAACTGTGACGAACCCGACCCAAACATGGTCCTAAACCGGGGTTCTCACTCAGCATGCAAGTTAAATATGATAACAAGCGGTTTAGTTCTCATATTTAAAAACCTTTCAAAACATATGAGAAGGGGGAACCCTTAAAACATAACCAACAGTTTTCATTTAAACAATCCAACGAAGTAAAACAACTTGGCCAGTATTTATAAAAACATACAATACAATTTAAACAATGTTTTAAACTATGTTCCCCTAGGACTCTTGTCCATCTACATGTTGAATAAACAATGAAATAATAAATGACACAAAGGCTTGGCGGCTTCCCATGATCAATCGCCTCCTCCGCTAGCCATCCCGGTGTTTGTCCCAAGTTACGAAAGATAAATAAGGGTGAGTATAAACATACTCAAGAAGAATCCCCAACCGGGGTACAATACGATACATCAGTCATCTAGCACCTCAACATGCAAGCAAACAGCTATCAACACAGATCATAGCTCAACCAGCTCATAAAACAAGATCGGAGCCATCAAGTCTCTTACTTCCGGCCTAATGGATTGGATACATCGACCAATCCTCGACATCACCGAGGTATCTGTCACTCGGGGAATACATCGATCCCTAGAATGTCCTCAAGGGCCTCCTTGCCCCTTGCACTAAAGCTGGACTTACGAGAGTACCCAAGTCGCTCTAACGGAAGGAATGGTGTACTCAGGACATTAGCCCGAGGGAGCTCTCCGAACCGGCAACTAAGCGTGTGCGCGCACACCGCATGCTCTCTGCAACCGGCGTAAATACGGGGGCCTAAGGGAAAACTACGCGGGCCAGGTACGCATGCCTATGACTCGGAAGCGGTGTCACCGATCACAGAGCGCGAGGCCCTCGCGCTCATCGTGCAAAGATGATCCACCGACACGAAGCTAAGAATCGCCGCCAGGCGAGGCTTACACCGATGGCAGGGTTCCGCTCTAGCAGGCTACAAACTAGGCTATTGCCGAAGTGGGTAGCTAAGTCCACAACCGGCGGGTCGGGGGGGGGGGAAGCAAGATACGTTATGCTGCGCACACTTTACTCCCGACTTGAGCTAAATCCACCTTAGCGACCGGGGGGGAAGCAAGATACGTTATGCTGCGCACACTTTACTCTCGATCAGTGGGGACAAAGTACGTTATGTCTGCTCAGCCTCTAGATGATGACAAACCCTACAACTCTATCTAAGAGTACAGAGCAAATAAATGATTCCTGGCTAGCAAGCAATGACCGACATCAATCACAATTACCTAGCATGATACTACAACTTAAGCATGAATCATAAGCATGCTGGCAGAACAAACCTAGCATGGCACTAACATGTAAAATCAGGCAAACATGATAGCAAGAAATCAATCAACTGCTCTATCTCTAACATGCTCATAACAGTCAGCAAACAAGCAAGGCATATCGTGATAATATCGCAGGGTCCACACAACCACGGTAAGAAATCCTTACCTGGAACAAGCAGGAATACAATAATAATAAATCACAAATCAACGAGCGATCCTCGAGCCTCTAATCGATCCCGAACAGCCTATACATCAAATAAAGCACACAAATCAAATACATAAAATAGCCCAATAAAATCAATAACCAGCAGCCAACAAATCCGGGCCCAACGAAGAAAAGACTCGGGAAATACCATCCGAGAAGCCACAAGGCTCGGGCCAAGCCAACACACATCGGCAGTCTTTGGGTCTTTGGTCGGGCGAGGGGCGCTGGCATCGGGCGCAGCGCAGACCTTGAGCGCAGAAGCTGGCGCGGGCACGAGCTCGGCTAGGCACAGGGGACGGCGCGGGCACAAGCGCGAGCGACACGACGCGCGTGGGGGCGACGCAACGCGACGACTCAGGGACGCTCGGGATGGCACGACGAGCTACAGGGCGCACGGACCAGGGCGAGGTCAGGCGACGCGGCCGGCCGACACATCAGGCGACGCGGGGCCTGGGCGAGGGCGACACGGGTGGCGCGGCTCTGGGCAACGCTGCACAGGCGGCGCGATCAGGCGGCTGGGCTCGAGCCGCTCGGGCGTGGGCGAGCCGGGCGGCCAGGGCTCGGGCCGCTCTGCGACAAGGGGTGGGGTGCTCGGGTTGGAGGAGAGAGAAAGGGGGAAAAATGGAATTTGGGGAAATAAAAGGAAAATGGGAAATAAAAGGGAAAATGGGGAAAATGGGGATTTTATCCTCATTTTCAAACTTATCCAAATTTTCCAATTTTCCAAAAATCCTTAAAATCCTTAAAATCCTTAAATCCCATTTCCCGGCTTCCTCCTTCGAGATCCGACTGAAGCAACCTTTTCCAATCAATAAATCTCACTAAAATCAACCTCCCAAATCAACACTAAAGGCCCGGGCTCGAATCCCAAAGGAAACACCCAAACAACCATAACTTTGCCCAAAACCCAAAACACAACCGAACTCCCAAACGAAAAGCCCAAACATCTCGGGACTCGCAGCCACCAACAAACAAGCCTCAACAAAGGCAGAAGCTGCCTCGAAGTCCTGAAAATCCACAAATCCTGCCCGGGGAGCAAAAAGACCAAAATACCCCTAAGGGTCAAAACAACTCTAACGGCCCAACCGAACCACTGAATCTGAACCGGAAGCTCCTCGAGAACCGGGATAGAAAACTGGGCCGTTACATCAAATCCCAATGGAAGCACTTTAATTCCTTTTTTATTCATAATTTTCCGAATAACCTCCAAGTTTCCAAACTACCAACACAACCACTTAGGTCTTGCAACAAAAAACTGTCAAGCCTCGATAAAAGACATGAATAGCCATGGAATCCTGAAAATCCACAAACCCTGACCGGGGAGCAAAATGACCAAAATACCCCTAAGGGTTAAAATAGCTCTAACGGACCTACTGAAGAACCGAATAATGAACCGAAAGCACCTAAAGAACCAGAACGGAAAACTGGGCCGTTATAAGAAATAAACATGAATGCAATGACTGATATTGAGAAAATAGTTGTAAAAGATGTTAAAATGCGATGTTGGGCCTATATAGCACTAAATGATGAATGCATATGATTTCTAACAGTTTTACTCGCATTAAGTCCTTTATAGCTTGTTTATTTCCCTGAACCTTGGAAAAATGCATAATAGGCTAGCCTAAATTATGCTCTATTTGAGAGCTATCATAGCTCTTTTGGGTTACAGATGGGGGATAGTTTGGATCTCCATTGAGACCCTGACATCTCGCAACCCATCAATGATAGCTCCCCGGTTGAACCAGTACACTTTTTCCTTCGAACTCTCACAATTTATAGGTGTCTAACATTTCTTGAGAGCTATCTCATAGCTCTTCTGGGGTTACAGATGGAGGATAGTCAGGATCTCCGTTGAGACCTCGACATGTAGCAACCCATGCACGGTAGCTCCCAGGTTGAATCTAGTACACTTTTTCCATTGAACTCTCATAAATTTATAGGTGTCTAACGTTTCCTGGTGAAAACGTTCAATCTAGCGGATTTATTGGCTCATTTATGTGGTTGGCAATTCTTCCCATCCATGTCCCATTTAATCTGCTTTTCAAATATTTATGACCAAACTTTTCTTTTTTGTTGTCTCTAAATCATCCGTGCCAACTATAGGTCTGCCACAATGCGAAATTCAATGCTTTCTTGTTCATTTAACATGTTAGCAAGCATTTCTTATAATAATGCGATTTTTCTCATATAAATTGATGCACTTAACCGCATTGTTATCATTCTTTTAACTTGTACCCACTTTTGCTTAAAGTGCGAACTTATACGGATATTTGTGATTTTCTTATCTTAGAATGCAAAATTGTACTCATAAATCGACTGAAATATTGTGGTTTGGAAGCTCCAATTGCGCGAATATTTAGATCTACCACTCTCGCATGATCAAAGCGTTAGGAATAACCTTACTAATGCATGCATCGCTCGGAAGCCAATATGAAGAATCGCAGCGAAAGTTGGGTTCATCATAAATCAATGGGTGTGAAGCACTTAATAGACTAGGGAAGCATGACATTTGACTCGCCATTATCGCATCATTAGCATCTTCTGCATTTGCATTTCACCTAAGCCATTATTTTCATTTCATTTTCATACTTACAAATCCAAACCCAATCACCCTACAATCGTGTTTTATTTTCCTGCACAACTCTTAAGTTAAAAAGCTTAATTCTAGACATCAATGCCTATGGAGAACGATAAAATAATACTTATCACTTGCTGCTATTCGACTCCATATACTTGTACAAGACTGCGATTTTGAGAACTAAAGTGTTAGCAATAGCATCTGTACTTAGAATCAACCAACGAGTAATATACATAGCCAGTCCTAAATCACACTGGTCAAGTTTTTGGCACCATTGCCGGGGATTGATTATTTAAGGTTAAATTTATTAGCTTAGGAGTATTTTTTAGTGATAAAAGGTTGGTTACTTTGTATTTCAAGGAAACTTAGAAGTCAAAGGCAAAAACCTATAGGGAAGAAGCCCCAACATATCACCACAAGCAACAACAAAAGAAGATGGCACTACTACAATTGGGAGCATAGATAGCGCGTGGCTAATTTTTTTTTTAAAACGGAGGAAAGACGACGTGTGAAATAAATGTAGAGTCAAGGCGACGGTCATGGACGATGGGCGGCTTTGGCAACGAGCACCTAATACGCACGTCTCGCCATTACCCTTGAAACCTCGCGCTTTTCATTTTTTTCTCCCTCCATTGTCCCTTATGTTTCTCATTTCCCCTATGAGCTTATGCGTTTTCATTTCCCTCGAGCCCATTCCGACCACTTTTTGACCATATTTTGACCACTTTGGCACCATGCGAAGGCGTTCTCGGCTCCCAAGCTCTTCTCTCGACCTATTCTTTCCTTTAAGGTGAGAAATTTCGACATAAGACTTTTTTTCGTTGATTTTGTTCATTTTTGTTAATGTCTTTGTGGGTTTTGTTCATTTGGTATGGTTTTTTTTAATGTTGTTCATTTTTGTCCATTTCTTTGTGGGTTTTGTTCATTTGGTATGGTTTTGGTGTATGTTATTCAATTTTTGGCAATTTCTTTGTGGGTTTTGTATATTTGGTGATGATTTTTGTGTTTTTAAGCTAGATATGATTTTTGTGTTTTTAAGCTAGATATAATTTTTGGTAATGTCTTTATGGGTATTGTAAATTTCTTTGTGCCCTCCATTTGGTATGATTTTAGTTCATTTTCTCTCTCGTATGTTTGTTAATTCGTTTTGAGTTTTCATTTTGTTAAGTTAGCTCCATGATTGAGTTAGCTACTTAAATTGTTTAGCTTTTTATTTTCATTTGGTATGGTTTTCATTTTTTTTAGTTTTCATATGCATGTATGTCTCTCAAGCAAGCATTGGCTACCTTTTATAACTTGTGTTTATGTTGTTTTTTGCAAAGGGTAGTACATTGTTGGAAATAATTTCTATTGTTTTAGAATATATTGAGTTAAAGGAAAATACTTAAATCTACTTGGTTGATTTTAGCCAAAGCTTTTGTTTTAAAAAATTGTTGGTAGTTTCTTTAGTTGAGTACCAAAGCTATGGATAAGTCATGGATGTTTAAGGATCGGATGTCACCCGAATATGATTTAGAAGTTGAGATATTTATAGACAATACAATATGACATTCGAAAGGGTCAAATTTAGTTTGTTGTCCATGCTTGAAATATGTGAATGTCAAGTACCAATATGTGAATGTAATAAATGCATTTATTTTTTAATGGTATAAATCAAAGTTATAAGACGTGAATTTTGCATGGAGAAGAATCAATGTCAAGGAAACAAAATATTGAAAGCGTTTCAATAGAAGTTGTAGATGAGGAAATGTTTGAGAAGCATTAAAGGATGCTAAAAAAATATTATACTGAAATTGTAAAAATCTTACCTAGATATCGCAATTGATTAAGCTTAATAATTTGAAAGCAAAGTTTGGATGGACCGATAAATGTTTCACAAAGTGTTAGAATTACTAAGCATCCCATTACCTAGTCCTAATGAAATTTTAATATCCAACTAGTAATGCAAAAAGGATTTTAGGTGCTTTAGGAATGAATCATGAAAGATCCATGCTTGCATCAATGACTTTTGTTTGTATCGAAAAGAACTCGTTGATGCAAATATGTGTCTTACCTGTGGAATGTCAAGATAGAAGGTTCGGAACAATATGAAAGGAGTGAAAAATATTCCAGTAAAAGTCATGTGGTATTTCTCTCTAATTTCAAGATTTGACGAATGTTTCGAAGTAAACAAATTGCGAGATTATTGACCTGACATGCTATGATGACTCTAAAATAGAGTCCGATTTTAGCCTAAATTCGGATCATTATTCATATTATTCAATTCATATTAAGCGTCCACAAAGAAAAAAAGTGTGCGCTAAAGGGTGTAATTCACTAATGTTGCGCATTAGCGGAGTTGAATGCTAAAGATCGGTTATCATGCAAAATAAAGATAAAAGAAGCGCATTTAGCATAAAGTTCGCGGAAACTTATGACTATTTCCATTTCGCAGGATTAGCGCTAAGGAAGCATCGCCACGAAGGAAATCAAGATGCGCGAGCATGAGTACTTAAGCTAGGAAGATCAAGGCCAGTTGCACTACAAGTAAATAAGGAAGGAAGAATCCGCCAGTGAGAAGTTGACTAACCAGACAATTAAGAGACGGATTGCGGAAATCACGGGATTCCTGCCTTAGACAAATCAAGCACATATGGCAAGAAAATTAAAAGGAGAAATCTTCGTGCAAATTGATTCTCACCATTCTGGAACATTCGGAGGCTCAACGACCTAGCTTTATGTAAAAGCCCAGTTTTCTACTCCAGTTTTCGAGGTGCCTTCGGGTCAAGATTCGGTTGTTTGGTTGGATCGTTAGAGCTGTTTTGACCCTTGGGGGTATTTTGGTCTTTTGGCTCCCCGGGCAGGATTTTGTGGATTTTTAGGGCTTCGAGGTCGCTCCTGCCTTTGTCAAGGCTTGATTGTTGTTGGTTGCGAGTCCCGAGATGTTTGGGCCAGTCATTTGGAAGTTCGGTTGTGGTTTGGGTTTTTGGCAAAGTGATGGTTGGTTGTGTACTTCCTTTGGGATTCGAGCCCGAGCCCTTGGTGTTGATTTGGGAGTTGAATTTAAGTGAGTTTTATTTTTGGAAGAGGTTGCTTCAGTCGGGTCTCGAAGGAGGAAGCCGGGAAATGGGATTTTAAGGTTTTAATTTGGATAAGGATGGAAAAAGAGATTAAATCTCCATTTTCCTTTTATTTTCCATTTTCCCTTTTCCTTTTCTTTTCCAAATTCATTTTCTTTTCTTTTATTTTTTTTCCCCAAATTCACTTTCTCTCTCTTTCTCTCTCTCTCTCTCTCTCTCTCTCTCTCTCTCTCTCTCTCTTCCCCCCCGACCTAGCCCTAGCCCGAGCAGCCTAGCCCAGTCCGAGCCATTGGCTCGCCTAGCGCTCACGCGCCCAAGCCTCGCCCGGCCGAGCCCTGCCCTGCCAGGTCGCGTCGCCAGCTCGAGCTCGCCTGCCCAGGTCGCGCCATCGCCAGGTCGCCAGCCCGAGTTCACCCAGCCCGGCCGCGCAGTGCCGCTCGTCCCGTCCGCACCCGTGCCGCTCAGATTCGAGCCACCTCGGGCCAGATCGAGCGTCCCCTGTAGCTCGTCGTTCCAGATCGAGCGTCTTGTAGCAGCCCCCAACAGCTTCCTCGCCCGTGCAGCCGGCTCGTTCGCATGTCAGCCGCGCCTCGTGAGTTGCTCCCGAGCCGTGCCCTGTTATTTTATTATATTTAGGCCTATGGATTGTGATTTTTGATGTGTTTGTTAGGTTCGCTTTAGGTTGCTCGGGTTCGATCACAGCTTAAGTTTCTTGTGTGTTGTTGCCTTAGGCTGTAAGGGTTTCTTACCGAGGTTGTGTGGACCCTGCGAATAATTGATAGTATGCCATATCTTGTGATTGTATGAAATTTTAGTGGATAGGTTACATGTTTTCTCTTGCTTCCAGGTTTGTGTTGTACTGGTGTTTCTGTTATATTGGTTACAGGCTAGGGTCTTTTATCTTGGCATATTCTGGTTCTTGTTATATTCTGACAGTTCCATGTTAGTGCTAGGCAGGTGATCCTTAATGTAGGTAAGTCCCCGATGGGCATCTCAGTGATCCTAGCTGGAGTAAGACCCCGGTGGGCATCCTAGGTGTGTAAGACCCCGTTGGGCAGCATTGATAGTTAGAGGTGTAAGACCCCGATGGGCATCCGTATGTGTAAGACCCCGATGGGCATCATTGTTTAGAGGTGTAAGACCCCGATGGGCATCCGTATGTGTAAGACCCCGATGGGCATCATTGTTTAGAGGTGTAAGACCCGATGGGCATCCTTGTGTGTAAGTCCCGATGGGCATCATTGTGTCATTGTATCCTAGGTTGTGTAAGACCCCGATGGGCATCCAGGTGTAGAACCTAGGATAAGCTGTAGTTGAAAGCCCTTGATAGGCTAGCTCTAGTGTTAGCACATAGCCTAAACCTACCGTTTTTCTCTAAGTCATTGTTTGGTTGCATGTCGGTGTACTAAATGAGATGTTTTCGTATTGTACCTCGGTTGGGGATTCTTACTGAGTAATTCGTTACTCACCCTTATTTCTGTGGTTTTTCCACAGGTAACCTGATGCATGCGAGACAGGATGGCTGGAGGAGGAGCTGTGATCATGGGAACCCGTTGTTCAACTCTGAGTCTTGTTTATGTTTATGTTTTAAGTGTCCTCTGAATGCATGTAGTTGGGCACGGAGCCCTAGGGTGTTTGCTGACTATATTTCCGGATTCTAGCATTGTTGTAACTATTGCAAAGCTTGTATGTTTTAAATAAATCTCTGATCAGAGCAAGTTTTGTAAATGTATTTGTCTTGGAACAGGTGCTTGGAAACAAGGACAGGTTTCAGGAATTTTATGTTGACTTTTTAAATGGATGTTTTATGTTTTAGTTTTTACTTAGAATCCGAACATCATATTGCAAATTTTCTGTAGATTTGAATGCATGCATTGAGGTAACGGCCTATTTTAGAACCCCTTTCGGGTCAGGTCTTTACACTTTATGAAAGAGACATGATGTAATAGAGAAAATGGAGCTAGATCCTTGCCCTGTTTTTCTTCCTAGAGAAATGCAGAGAATTGATCTATGCTACAAGTTTACTGTTATTTTATTTTGTTTGTTTGTTTGTTTTGTTAAGACGCATTGTTAGACTCATTTCAATTCAGTAATACAATTCTATGATGTTTTCTACATTGTGCATTATGTTCACTTTTGAACTAATTTGCGTAAGGTAAAACTGGGGGAACGTGAGGTTTAGTAGCATGTTGTAGGAAGGAATTAGAAGGGTTTAATCTTTAGGATATAAGATAGGAACTTCATCAAAATAGTAAGTGTCGACCGGCGATCCACACAAGCTAATAGATTGTAATTAGGAAGAGGAAACAATCTAAGTCTGTCATGCATGTTTAATAGGTAATGTTACGGCTATGACATTTTAAATTGGAGTTTAGGAATAAACGCGAAACTATTACATACTTAGCGCAGTTTTTAAATACATTTAGTCGTAGCGGAATCTGGGCTAGGTGTCGAACGAAAGCGAAAGCATTAGTTTGTAAGCGTAGTATGATAGATTCCCTTATCGCATATTTCTTGTTATCGCATTGCTGCTGCACTCACAAGTATTCTAGTTTAGCCTTAACTTAGCAAAACTGTTTTATCATTTAGTTTTTTCTTTTCCTTCCAAGCCCAAAATCATATCAACAAAACCCATTTATGCAATTTACATTTCAATTCTGAACATTCCCTCAATTAATTTTCCAATCCATGTGGAGAACGATAATTTACTTATTACTTGCTATAGACCACGTATACTTGCGTGTAGTGGGATCAATTCACACTAATCGTAACCACATTGTAACACAGGTCCCAGCGTCCAACCAGACGTGTGTCATGCTTCAAACCATCAGGCTAATGAGTATTTATGATATCCAGCCGACTTAGACTCATGGAAACTAATAGACGAAAGGTGGCCTCATTTTAATTTAGAAACGAGGAACCTTCGTCTAGCCTTATTAACATATGAAGTCAATTCGCACATGTGACCAGAGTACTAGATATAGTTGTTAGCTAGTTATGTTGGTGGCTTACAATCTACCTTCATGGTTGTGTATGAAGCATAAATTCTTGATGTTAAATTCTTTAATCATTGGACCCAAACAACTACGAAATGACATAGAAGTCTATTTAGCTCCTTTGGTCGACAATCTAAAAAGGTTATGGGACACAATTATTGAATGTTTTGATGCACATCAATAATAACATTTCACCCTAAAAGCTATTTTAATGTGGACCATTAATGATTTCCCAGCATTTGGTAACTTGTGTGGGTGTACTGTAAAATGGTATAAGACATGTCCATTTTTTGGAGAGAAAACATCATCGATTTTTTTGCCTCGCGGGAAAAAGAATGTATATCTCGGACATCGAAAATATCTACCAATCTTGCACCCATGTAGAACACAAATGAGAACAAGAATTTGAAGTAGCCCTAGAGCCACTAAGTGGTGAAGAGATTCTTACACTATTAAATAGTCTTCAATTTACATATGGCAAGGGAGGACTTAATAAACAACAACATACAAAATCTTATTGGAAGAAGAAATTGGGCTTATTTGAATTGGAATATTGGAAACATTTTCACGTGCGACACTATTTAGATTCAATGCACATTGAGAAGAACATATGTTCGAATATTATCCGAACACTACTTGATATTCCTGGAAAAACAAAAGATGGAATAAAAACCCGTGAAGACTTGGCTAAATTAAGACTTGATTTAGCCCCAATTAAAAAGGGAGAAGAAAATATATTCTTGCCTCAGCCATGTTACACATTATCGAGAAAAGGAGAAGGTGAGTGTATGTAAAAGCTTATCTGAACTAAAAGTCTCTGAAGGTTATTCATCCAACATAAGAAAATTAGTGTCGCTTAGTGATTTGAAAATTTACGGGCTTAAATCGCATGACCATCACGTTTTGATGCAACAATTGCTTCCTATTGCAGTTTGTGGTGTTTTGCATAAACATGTTAAATATGCGGTCATTTGTCTCCGTTTCTTCTTCAAAACTCTATGTAGTAAGTCAATCAATTTTGCTAAGGTGAAGGGATTGCAGGATGATGTAGTGATCACTTTATGTCTATTAGAGAAGTATTTTCCACTAGCCTTTTTCACAATAGTGGTACACCTTATGGTGCATCATGTAAGAGAGATTGAATTTTGTGGACCACTTTATATGAGGTGGATTTATCCTTTTGAAAGGTACATGAAATTTTTGAAAGGTTATATTTGTAATAGAAATCGAACGGAGAGATGCATTGGAGAAAATTACATATTGGAAGAGTCAATAGAGTTTTGTTCTAAATTTTTACCGAGAGTTGAATCAGTAGGGTTGTGATCATCTAACAAAATTACAGATTTAAAGATCGATTGACCACTATCTGCTCCCAAGTACAAAACACCAACTAAGGATATGATTAAGCAAACATATCTGTTCGTACTTCATAATGTCGATGATGTGCTTCAATAAGTCGATCAACACATGCAAATGTTGACTAAATTGAATCCTACTAAATCTAGAAATAAAAAGTGGCTTCAAGATGAACATAATCGCACATTCAACAGTTGGTTGCGTGATCGAGTTGGGCTCACTTTAGGGGTTCGAAACAATTCTATATCATCTACATTAATGTGGATTTCACATGGACCTCGTTGAGAAGTTACCATTTACAATAGTTATATAGTTAATGGTATTCAATATAACTATTTGTGTGAGATTTAAGTTTGACTATGTACAATACTCTAATGTTGATTGCTAACATTAAGTCTTAAATTGCAGGCATGCTCAAGTATACGTAGTTGAATTGGGCAAGTGATAAATATATATTTTATCGTTCTCCATAGGGAATTTTAAGTACTAGATGTGAACTTAAAAGTCAATTGGAGAAAACAAACAAGAGTTAAAAAGTCTATGTAACGGCCTAGGTTTTCATCCCAGTCTTCCAGGTATGCCCTAGGGGTATTTTGGTAATTTGGTCGGGCCGTTTAGGTCTTTTTGCAGTTGTTAAAAATTATTGGATGGTCTTATGTAGGTTTTTGAGGCTTTGTGGATGTGTTTGGGCATGGAAAGATGCAAAAGTAAAATAGAGAATTAATTGTGTTGCAACTGAGATTTGAACCTGGGTCTCCGGGAAGATTGTTGGGATGTGTGCCAGTTGAGCTATTGGGAGTTCTTGTTACTCTTTTCGCAGCATATCTTGGTTAGCCTTGAATCTTTGGAGTTTTTGTGCTTTCGATTAAAAGAAGAGAAAATAGGGTTTTGGGTCTTCTTCTCCAAAAGCCCCTTGGCCGCCCAAGCATTTCTCCCTAGCTCCCAAGCTGAGTCCCTTCTCCTTAGCAGCCCCGAGGTCCGATCGTCGTTCTGGTAAGGTTCTTCGTCCTCTTCTTCTTCTCCTTCTCGATTGACACTCTTGTTGGCCGAGTGAAAAGAAGTGTGTGTGTGTGTGTGTTTGGTTGCAGCTAGCCAAGAGAAGCCCAGCAGCCAGCAGCCAGATCGAGCCCAGCCCCATCGTCCCCCGCCGCGACGCACGCAGCGCAGCATCGATCGCCTAGCAGCAAGCTGTCGCCGATCGCCGCACGCCGATCGCCCAAAGAGCCCGTCGCACGTCCAGATCGCCCGCCGCATCGCGTCGCTCTCCCGTAGCGTGCTCGCTCTGTTCCTCGCTCGCGCGCTGCGCTGGCGCCTTGTCTCGCGCGCGCACTCACCGCGCGCCCTAGCGCCGCGTGCCAAGACGCCAAGCCAAGACACCCAGCGTGCGATCTGCCGAATCCATCCATCGCGCCGCCAGCAGGCCTCACCGTCGCGCACTGTCCGTCGCGCGGCGTCGATCGTGCCGCGTGAGTTGCTCCCGAGCCGAGTCCTATTTATTTTATTATACTTAGGCTTATGGATTGTGATTATTATTGTGTTTGTTAGGTTCTCGTTAGCTAGCTCGGGAGTGATCGCAGCTTAGGATTCTTGTGTGTAGTTGCCTCCCGACCAATGTAAGGATTTCTTACCGAAGTTGTGTGGGCCCGACGATATTATATGTGATTGCTGTTTTGTATTCTTGTTGTGTTTATCAGCATGTTTAGTGATAGGTGCTATAAGGGACCGACCCGAATGGGGCACTAAATGGGCCCTTACCCCAATGCATGCATTCAAAGTAAAGGACATTTAAAACAGACACGATTTCGGATTCCAATTAAAACAAAACATTCAAAATAACCCCTTTAAAAACTAAACAATTTCCTCGAAACCGCCCCTGTTTCCAAGCACCTGTTCCAAGATAAATACATTTCCAAAGTATACTCCGATCAGAGATTTCTTAAAATCATTCAAAACCTGTTTAGATACAAAATGCTGGAATCCACAAAACATTTACAAAACATCCTAGGGCTCCGTGCCCGGCTACATGCATTCAGGGGAAACAAAACATCAAGAGTCATAATACAAAAATCGAGTTGGAAGATCGGGCCCCATGATCACAGCTCCTCCTTGACCATCTGTCATAACTTGGTTACTCGTGGAAAATCCACAATAATAAGGGTGAGTAACGAATTACTCGGTAAGAATCCCCAACCGGGTACATACGATATACATGGTCATCTCGATGAATGTATGCAAGCTATGAGTATAAACACAGAATAGAGCACATAGCTTAGCCCACACTTGGGCCTCGGATGCCAATTTAAGGTCTTAGTCCGGAATAATAACACCACACAGTCCAATACACAAGTCGCCCTATACAAGAAACAAGTCCGGACTCACTGCTCATCGTCGACGAAAGGTACACGCTCACAATCCCGATGAGCTCTACGATGGGTGCATGTAATGAGCGTAAGCATGCACGCGTGCTACTCGCAGACTAAGGGGGTGTCGGGTCTAGAAGCAAGCTGCCCATGTCCAGTCACCACGCCTAACTAAATCTTTGGATCGGTGTCACTGACATAGGGGTGTGAGACCTGGACACGTAAACTATGTCAGCCTGAACCACCGCACCTGGGGCCAAGGAACGGTCGTGGTAGGCTTATACCAGAAGCCATCCTTGCCTTAACAGTGGCAATCGAGGGCTCACCGCCAAACATGCCGAGACATGCCAGTTTGCGGGGACGAGGCAATGCCAAGTCATCATCCCGACCGTTGGGGCATTTAATGATCGCCACCCTCACCCAAGATTGCGGGGCCTACCTGGTAGGGTTAGCTAATCCTCACGGGGTCTAGGGGACGGAATGACGGCTCGACGTCCCCGCCATGGATGCAAGGTACTTTATGCATCGTGCCCGGATGATGCTATCTACCGCAACTCTAACTCGCCCTAGCAATCGTGAAACAAGTCCATAAAATCCAATACGTGCTCAATAAGAATACAACGAGCCTAGCATGATACTACGAAGCAAGGAGCAGAGATACGAGCATGCCGAGAAAGGAACAACCTAGCATGGATTAACATGAGAATAAATCAGGAGAATCATGCTAACCGGGAATTCAGAACGAGCACCTATTACTAAATATGTCAATAAACACAAACAAGCAATCAATCAGCAATCGCATAATATATCGCAGGGTCCACACAACTCCGGTAAGAAATCCTTACCTTGGTCGGGGACGAATTGACACGAAAACCTAAGTGGCGAGCGAACCCGAACTAGTTATCGAGAACCTATCAATCACAACAAAAATCACACAATAGGCCTAAATATAATAAAATAAACAAGGCTCAGCTCGGGAGCAACTCACGAGGCGCGACGAACGCACGAACGGGCCGATTGCACGAACGGGGCAGCAACGGGGCTGGCTAGGCGCGCTGGGGCGCAGGAATGGGTGCGAGGGTGGGCGCGTGGGCGAGCGCGAGGGCGCTGGCTGCGCGCAGCGGGCGCGCGGGAGAAGCAGCACAGCTGTGACGGCTCGTGGCGTGACACGGAGCTGGGCGAGGCGTGCGCGCGGGCGCGAGGCGATGCGCGGCGCAGCTCGGCGGCAGGGGCTCTGTTTCTGCGCGCGAACAGGGGCGAAGGAGAAACTCGAAATCGAGCGATCCGAGGGGATTCGACGAGCGATTCTTTGATGGCGAACTCCCCTACACTAGCTGCACAAAACCCATACCTCAAATCACCTCGACTCGGTCGGAAAACGAAATCGGAACAAGGGAGAAAGAAATCGGATTTTTGAAGGAAAGGAGGAAGAAGAAGCTTACCTGCTGCTCGGGGATGGAAAAAGACTTCGAATTGGAGAAGAAGCTCGGTCGAACAGAGCTGGAGAAGGAAGAAATCGCAAGGAAATCGCCGGTAGTCGAAGGGAATTCGCGAAGAAGAAGAAGAAGAAATGGGGAAGGAATCGGGCGAGCTCTGCCTTTAAATAAAACGCACGACGACAAGCTTAAGTATTAGATCGCGCGTTTAGATTAACAAACGCGCCCAGCGTCTTGGCTGGCAGCGCCCCCTGCTTAGCATGCAGCGCGTCCTTGGTTCGAATCTCACTCGACGCGCTATTTAATTCCCTATTTATTTTTACCTTTTTCCAAGCCCAAATGTCTTCACCAAAATTCCCGATCCCATTCAAATTGACTCATAATTTTTCCGGCAATTAACAAATACAAAACCGGCCCTGCCGGCCCGACCAAAATTACCAAAATGCCCCTGGGCCCCCGGGATGAAAATTTTCGGGCCGTTACAATATTCCCCCTTATAAGACTTTCGTCCTCGAAAGTCACTTAAGATTGGAACAGCTCGGGATACTGCAATCTCATCTCATCCTCCCGCTCCCAAGTGGCTTCCTCTCGAACTCGACTCTCCATCGAACCTTTACGAACTGGATTTCACGATTACGCAGTTGTCTTTGTCTCAAAAGCAAGAATCCCCACCGGCTTCTCCTCAAGCTCAAATCCTCATTCACCGCAAAGGCTCAAAATCAACAATGTGCGACGGTCCGGCACGCATCGCCTCAACATCGAAACATGAAAAACACTGTGCACTGCCGAAAATGACGGAGGCAAGGCTAATCGATAAGCAACCTTGCCGATCCTCTCCAGAATCTCAAACGGACCAACAAAACGGGGACTCAGCTTTCCACGCTTGCCAAATCTAAAAACACCTCGCATCGGTGCAACCTTTAGGAATACATGCTGACCAACCTCAAACTCCAAATCCCGACGCGCCGAACATCGGCAGAACTCTTCCGTCTCGCGCTCGAGTTGTCAACATACGAGCTCTAATCTTCTGCACGGCACCATTAGTCAACTGTAGCAACTCGGGACCCAAAACCTGCCTATCACCAACCTCTTCCCAGAACACAGGAGATCGGCAACGCTTACCATACAAAGCCTCGAATGGAGCCATCTGAATCATCGACTGATAACTGTTGTTATAGGCAAACTCCAACAGATACAGATACTGGTCCCAACTGCCCGGGATATCCAACACACAAGCCCTCAACATATCTTCAAGAATCTGTTCACCCTCTCGACCGTTCATCGGTGCGAGGGTGAAAAGTCATCTTTGGCGCACTCGGTGCCTAAACCCCTCTGGAGCGCTCTCCAGAAACGAGAAGTGAACCTCGAATCACGGTCAGATACGATCCTCACAGGCACACCGTGATAACGAATTATCTGCTCCAAAAAAGACTGCGCCCACTGTTCCACGGTATAAGTGTCTCTACCGGGAATGAAGTGTGCGCTCTTAGTCAATCGGTCGACTATCACCCAAATCTGTGAGAACTTCCTCGTAGTCCTCGGCAACCCAGAAATAAAGTCCATGGAGATCTCTTCCCATTTCCACTGAGGCACACTCAGCGGCTGCAACAAACCGGCTAGTCTCTGCCTGGGTGCCTTCACTTGCTGACAAGTGAGACATCGACTGACAAACTCCGCAACATCTCTTTTCATACCCATCCACCCGAATGTCTGCTTAAGATCCTGATACATCTTGGTACCCCCGGGGTGCCAAGCAAACGGAGAGTTGTGGGCCTCTGAGAGCAACTCTGTTCGCAATCCTACAACATCCGGAACACACAACCGGCCTCTGTAAGTCAACCCACTGTCTGGTGAAAATACGAAATCAAAATCTCCATCAACACTAACTCTGTCACCCAATTTCTTAAGTGCGGGGTCACTCAGCTGACTATCAATAATCCACTGTCTAATCGATGGCTGGACTGTCAACTGAGCCACTCTGGTAGTAACCTCACCCAACAACACTGCAATCCCAGCCCGCTCGAACTCTCTCCATAATCTGGGCTGGGAACTCAACAACACCGCGGAGTGCTACGTCTTCCTACTCAAAGTATCAGCTACAACACTTGCTTTGCCCGGATGGTACAAAATCTCGCAGTCATAATTCTTTTACCAACTCTAACCATCTCCTCTGCCTCATATTCAACTCCTTCTGAATAAACAGATACTTGAGGCTCTGGTGATCTGTAAACATCTGAATCTGCTCACCATACAGGTAATGCCTCCAAATCTTGGTGCAAACACCACTGCCGCCAACTCCATATCATGAGTTGGATAGTTCTCGCTCATATGGCTTGGTGACGGAAAGCATAAGCAATGACCTTCCCGTCTTTGCATCAACACACAAACCCAACCCGAACTTGGAAGCATCGGCCAGAAACCACGAAACCACTGTCCCCTCCAGATCGCCAACATCAGTCTTTGAAGTCAAAGCTGCGCTTGAGCACGGCAAAGCTCTCATCACACTTATTGTTTCCAAATACACCTTCCGCGCAGACGAGTGAGGGGCGAGGCTATGGCGGAAAGATCCTTAACAAACTGACGGTAGTAACCTGCCAAAACCAGTAAAGAAACAGCTCTGAGCAAACCACCAAGAAGAACAGAGAGCTCCACTTACACTCACTGTCTTGCTTCACTACAAACAACAAGATCAAAATCTCACGGGTAGCAACAGGGTCCACCACGGCCCTGAACCTCCAAATACCAACGGGCAACTCTCAACTTTCCTGGAAACAGGAAGACAACCAACAGGGCACGAACCATTCGCTCCACGAGCAAACTGACTTCTAGCAATTTCAATCCACACCTTGGTCAACACCAAGCATCAACTTGTCACCATACCGGAACCAATCCGGACTCTACTCCAAACAAATATTAACTTGCTAGGCTACCAAGACTGCCAACAACTCACCCGAGGCTACAAACTACACGGCTTCAACTTGCCAACTGAAACTCACTACTTGGGCCTGACTGAGCTCTAGAGAGGCTCTTCACAACCTAGGGTTCTCCGACAACCTTCGACATCCACTGCCAACTAACGACCTACATCCAACTGCCTGAACAAACAACAACTCCATTTTCCAGCAACACAACCATGCTGGCCAACTCCAACTCCTTGGAAACCAAGAGGACCCGAAACGCTACCGAATGCGTCATCCTCCTACTCAGACATCAACCACAACATAACTCTTACCCAAGGAAGGATCCGAACAACTCTCTCAGTCATGACGATCAACAAGAAGATCCGCCAACCAAGCTTAGGTCCACTTAACAAATCTTACCTAAGCAACAACCTGATACCACGAGCATGGTACCCTTACCACCTCGCTAAAGCCTTACAACATCCACCTGGAGTCCAACTTTTCCAAGAACGGAGCACCAGATTCCCAAAGCAAACCCTGCATGGATCTGAAACTCTTGCCACAGAACGAACCACACAAAACACACTTGTGTGCACAACTCCCAACCTTCATTTAGCGATCCAAGACTAACAAATGCTTTTCCCAAAAGCCACACTAGCTCCTGGCAGAGATACAACCAATCAACGGAACACCCAAAGTTCCATCTCCACACGATGCTCGAAGCTGTGGCAACCTTGCTCTACCAAAGCATAACCATGCCAAACCAAATTTACTTTACACCAAGCCTCTACCAAGGGTGCTTACCCATAAGGCATTCAACTCCTCTCACAAGGCATCCCACTCACCTCATAGGCATCCAACTCATGGTCCCTCAACTGGACCCAACTTGCTTCTACGATGCTCAACTCTCCTGAGATTTAGGCACTCGAAGGTAGTTGACCGCACTACCAACCACAAAGATCTCTTGGCCTTAACACTAGCGTGAGATGCACGCGCATTAACACTTACCAACCGTCAACCTGCTTGACTTACTCAACCTCCAGTAACACTGGGAAAAGGCCCGGCTCCTCTCAAACACCCTTTCGCTTGAAATCTTTTGATTACCACTGAACTAGCCCTTTTGCACGACCTACACAGGTGCAACTACCATAACGGATCCAAGGCTAATGGAGTGCGCTAAACTCCGAACGACATAGAACCATCTGCTATGCCCATACCAAACTCAGGCCTTAACCAGATTTAGTGCCAAGGCGGCACACCAACCAATGCACCTCAAGCCACTACTACCAAATCCACATCTTACTACAAACGGGCCAACAAGGTCACAACCTCAAGTGATCCGAACTCTGGCTAGGCATACAAGGGCTCAACTCCAACAACCATGCCTAAGGCATCTCATTAAGCTGAAGGCTCACAGCCTACTCTTGCATCTCCACATGATGCTCAACAAACTCTGGCCGGCTCTCTCAACATGCAACAACTAACCCTACTCTAGGGCTTACCAAAAGAAGAGTGTTCACTTCTTTCAAACCACTGAGGAAACCACCAACGGATCCAGTCCGTAGAGAACACTGCTTGTTGCACCCTTAACTCTGAGGTTCCGCCATCTGGCTGCAAACAACAACACTTCACAGAAGCACTAAGATGCCTCATCAACCTCCTCGAAGGCTACCAACTTTGCAACCACTCTCTGGGCAACCAAATAATCTATCAAGGCTCAAGATCAACACTTGAGCTACCCAGGCTAGTCTACACGGGGACTGCTCCACAAACATCCACATCAAGACAACCACGGCTAACTCCTCTCTTGGAGTGGCATTCCAAGGCAAAGCACCTCCACCCTCTCACTAGGGGAAAACCAACAACCGGGCACACGGTTGGCCTATGGGAGTCCAATCTCTACCTCCCTCTAGAACGATGTCCCAGGGCATCCGAATCTACTGGATACCACAACAAGCCACAACATACATCACACACACTGCGGGAAGTTGGCATGATGGCACTCTAAACCCAAACCAATAACGAGTCGAACACGCTTTCGTCTCGCTCCACAACACTACACAAGGCATACACTAGATGATGTGTATCGTAAATTCTTAACCCTTTTTCAACAACAAATAGTAAACTTAGGCGCACTGATGGACCGCTTGAGTGCTAGTGATCATGGGAAAACGACCTACAACAACAAGTCAAACTACGAATTTATGACTCGAGCTCGATACAAGCTCGTAAGGGACCGACCCGAATGGGGCACTAAATGGGCCCTTACCCCAATGCATGCATTCAAAGTAAAGGACATTTAAAACAGACACGATTTCGGATTCTAATTAAAACAAAACATTCAAAATAACCCCTTTAAAAACTAAACAATTTCCCTGGAACCTGTCCCTGTTTCCAAGCACCTGTTCCAAGATAAATACATTTCCAAAGTATACTCCGATCAGAGATTTCTTAAAATCATTCAAAACCTGTTTAGATACAAAATGCTGGAATCCACAAAACACTTACAAAACATCCTAGGGCTCCGTGCCCGGCTACATGCATTCAGGGGAAACAAAACATCAAGAGTCATAATACAAAAATTAGAGTTGGAAGACTGGGCCCCATGATCACAGCTCCTCCTTCAGCCATCCTGTCTCGCAACTTGGTTACCTGTGGAAAATCCACAATAATAAGGGTGAGTAACGAATTACTCAGTAAGAATCCCCAACCGGGGTACAATACGATATACATGGTCATCTCGATGAATGTATACAAGCTATGAGTATAAACACAGAATAGAGCACATAGCTTAGCCCACACTTGGGCCTCGGATGCCAATTTAAGGTCTTAGTCCGGAATAATAACACCACACAGTCCAATACACAAGTCGCCCTATACAAGAAACAAGTCCCGGCCTCAGCCTGTCTACTGTCGACGAAAGGTACACTGGCTCACAATCCCGAGGAGCTCTCGATCGTATTGTGAATGAGCGTAAGCATGCACCGCGTGCTACTGCAGACTATGGGGGGTGTCGGGTCTAGAAGCAAGCTGCCCATGTCCAGTCACCACGCCTAACTAAATCTTTCGATCGGTGTCACTGACATAGGGGTGTGAGACCTAGACACGTAAACTATGTCAGCCTGAACCACCGCCCCTGGGGCCAAGGAATGGTCGTGGTAGGCTTACACCAGGAAGTCGTCCTTGCCTTAACAGGTGGCAATCGGGGCTCTCGCCAAACATGCCGAGGACATGCCATTTGCCAGGGACGAGGCAATGCCAAGTCATCATCCCGACCGTTGGGGCATTTAACAGTCTGCCACCCTCACCCAAGATTGCAGGGCCTATCGGTAGGGTTAGCTAATCCCTCACGGGGTCTAGGGACGGAATGACTGGCTCGCGTCCCTGCCATGGATGCAAGGTACTTTATGCATCAGGCCCGGATGATGCTATCTACCTGCAACTCTAACCTGCCCTAGCAATCAGCAAACAAGTCCATAAAATCCAATACGTGCTCAATAAGAATACAACTAGCCTAGCATGATACTACGAAGCAAAGGCAAATCACGAGCATGCGAGAAAGGAACAACCTAACATGGATTAACATGAGAATAAATCAGGAGAATCATGCTAACCGGGAATTCAGAACGAGCACCTATTACTAAATATGTCAATAAACACAAACAAGCAATCAATCAGCAATCGCATAATATATCGCAGGGTCCACACAACTCCGGTAAGAAATCCTTACCTTGGTCGGGGTCGAATTGACACGAAAACCTAAGTGGCGAGCGAACCCGAACTAGCTATCGAGAACCTATCAATCACAACAAAAATCACACAATAGGCCTAAATATAATAAAATAAACAAGGCTCATCTCGGGAGCAACTCACGAGGCGCGACGAACGAACGAACAGCCGATTGATTGACGAACGGCAAAGAACTGGCGAAGGGTGGTGATGCGGCGCGCGCGTGTGGCGCTTGCGCAATAGCACTACTGCGGGGCGCGCGGCGTGACACGGAGTTTGGGCGAGGCGCGCTTGTGGCGCGCAAGCGATCTGTGGCGCGGCAGCAGCGGCAGGGCTCTGCTGTTTTCGTGAGCGAACAGGGGCGAAGGATAAACTCGAAATCGAGCGATCTGAGGGGATTGGACGAGCGATTCTTTGATGGTGAAGTCCCCTACACTAGCTGCACAAAACCCATACCTCAAATCACCTCGACTCGGCCGGAAAACGAAATCGGAACCAGGGAGAAAGAAATCGGATTTTTGAAGGAAAGGAGGAAGAAAAAGCTTACCTGCTGCTCGTGGATGGAAAACGACTTCGAATTGGAGAAGAAGCTCGGTCGAACAGAGCTGGAGAAGGAAGAAATCGCAAGGAAATCGCCGGATGGTCGAAGGGAATCCGCGAAGAAGAAGAAGAAGAAATGGGGAAGGAAGCGGGCGAGCTCTGCCTTTAAATAAAACGCACGACGACAAGCTTAAGTATTAGATCGCGCGTTTAGATTAACAAACGCGCCCAGCGGCTCGGCTAGCAGCGCCCCCTTCCTAGCATGCAGCGCGTCCTTGGCTCGAATCTCACTCGACGCGCTATTTAATTCCCTATTTATTTTTACCTTTTTCCAAGCCCAAATGTGTAACGGCCCAGTTTTCTATCCCTATTTTCGAGGAGCTTCCGGTTCAGATTCAGTGGTTCGGTTGGGCCGTTAAAGCTATTTTGTCCCTTAGAGGCATTTTGGTCTTTTTGCTCCCTAGGCACGATTTGTGGATTTTCTGGGCTTCGAGACAGCTCCTGCCTTTGTTGAGGCTTGTTTGTTGTGGGGTGCGAGTCCCGAGATGTTTGGGTTATTCGTTTGGGAGTTCGGTTGTGATTTGGGTTTTGGGCAAAATGATGGTTGTTTGGGTGTTTCGTTCGGGATTCGAGCCGGGCCTTCAGTATTGGTTTGGGAGGTTGATTTCAGTGGGTTTTGTTGTTTGGAAAGGTTGCTTCAGTCGGGTCTCGAAGGAGGAAGCCGGGAAATGAGATTTAAGGATTTTAAGGATTTTTGGAAAAATTGGAAAATGGATAAATTGGATTTATTTGGATAAGGTTGGAATTTAAATAAAAGAGAAAAAGAAAAGAAAAAAAAAGGAAAAAATCCATGATTCGGCTACCCTTTGTTGTGAGCCTGTGAGCCAGTGAGCCAGTTTGAGCCTGTGAGGTTGTGAGCCAGTTTGAGCCTGTGAGCCTGTGAGGTTGTGAGCCTGTGAGCCAGTTTGATGGTAGCATGATTCGGCTACCCTTTAGTTACCCTAGTATGGGTAGTGTTGGCATCGAGGATGCGTGATGAATCGATGTTAGAGCCATGAGTTGGATGGTGATCGGAGCGCGTTTAGTGAGCACATTGGCTTGAGGTTTGATTGCTTGGTATGGATTTGCTCTTGTAGAGTAAGTTGGCCAATGTGGCTTTTCGTGGTGAGTTGGCCCCGAGAGGGTTTGAACTCTTGTTGCTCCCTGGTTAGTAGTGGCTCTGTTTGGAGGCAAAAGTTGCCCTGTGTTAGAGCCCCTGATGGCATTGGATCTAGTTGGAGCCTGCACACGCCCGTGTACTTTTGTGTAGCTCGTTAAAGTGGTTTATGTTTGAAGAACCACGAAGGGTTCGTGTTGAGGAGCCAGTGCTCGATCTTTGGGTTGTCAAGGCTTTGGTTCTTGGCAAGTGCCCCGACTTTGGTTGTAAGGATGTCGTGCTCATTGTCGGGTTGTTGTTTAAGCAAGTTTTGCTTGTTGGTCCTTAGCTTTGGTCGAGTTTAGTTGGATCTCGATCAAGAGCGGTGGTAGTAGCCCCGTAGTTTCGATTGTTATGGTTGAGAGAGTCTGTTCGGATCCTTGCCTTGGGGCGAGAAGGTTTATGGAGGCTAGTTGGTGCTTGGTGTTGACCAAGTTTTGGTTCTCTTGATGTTTCAAGAGCTAGCTCTGTTCGAGCGCAGGGCGTTGCCACGAGGATTTGTTCCTAGTCGAGGTTGTTTTGGGAGTTGACCCCTCCCTCGGCGATCGAGTAAGTTACGCTAGTTACGGTTGGTGGTCCAATCGGTTGAGGTTTCCCCTTGGGTGTTGCTTCCAAGAGAGTTGGTTGTTGTTGCCCTTGGGTTTGAGCTAGTCGGCGTGTGTGTAGTTCGCCGCCTCCGAGTTTGCTTGCTGGAAAATCGTTCCCGTTGAAGAGTCGCGTAGCTTCCGAGCCATGTAGTTGATCGAGTAAGCGCAGATGGTTAGCCCAATGAGAGGGTCCCCGCATGGTGTTGTTAGCAAGCGAAGTTGTTTGTCCCCGCAAGAGCGGTGGCCAGCCAGTTTAAGAGTTGTGTTTTTGCTGGTGAGTTGTTGGTTCTTTGGGGTTTGAGGAACCCCTAGTTTCTATGGTGGTTGAGTTGCACCATGGATGCCTGCCTCGAGTGTTATCCTTGGAGATAGCCTCGTCAGTCCGTATTCCTTGCGATGTTCCGTGTGTGGAGTTTCTAGTCGCAAGATGAGTTAGGCCTTGGCTAAAAGGAGGAAGTCCTTTGAGTAGCCAGTTGGACTTAAGAGTTGAGTGGTAGCTTGGAGGCGAGCTTTGCTCGAGATGAGCTTGAGTTGAGTTCTGCTGAGCAATTCCTTCTCGGGCTTTGCTTCTTGTTGTTGTGCTTTCGCAGTTGGCGTTAGCTGAGCCTCAGTTGAGAGAGTTGGCACAGAGGTGCCGTGGCATTGGTTGGTTAGCCTTTGGGCTGTTCTCCTCAAGCTGTTGTGTTGCTGGTAGCCCTGTGAGGGTTTGGTCCTTGCTGCCGAGATTTCCATGAGAGGAGCGTTGGTTGTTTCCTTGCCTGGCAAAGTTCTCTTTGGCCAGTTGCAAGTAGATTTTCATGGAAAAGTTTGTGTTCAGCCGTTGAGAGGCTCTAGTTTGTTTTCTAGGCCGAGTGGAGCCTGTGCCTGGTTTTGGCCATTTAGGGTTGGTAGTAGCTGAAGTTTTAGCTCGTGCAAGTGGTGTTAGCCGTCGGGTGTACCAGGATGGTGCCCCTTGCCTTTGGTTCGGCGATTTCTCCTTAAGACGATTGCTTAAGTGTTGTAAGCTTGTGCCTGTCGGAAAAGTTTGCCTGGTGGATCAATCGCCAGTTGGTGATTTGTTTGCTTTTCGTTAAGGCTTTAGGCAAGCTTTGTGGTTCGCTGGCCTCATGTGATGTATGAGTAGGCCGTTTGGTTTCGGAACCCGAGAGGTTGATTGTTTGGCTTGACATGGTGTAGAGTTGAGGTTGTTTTTGTTACTTGATTGTGGGCATTCAGAAAAGTTACGCCAGTGCGTGGCGTTGAGTTTTGGAGCTTGTGCCCAGTCTGCGAGTTTGTTGAGAGTAACACCGTAGAGAGGTGTTCCGTGTTGGATTAGCAGGGTTTAGATTGAGCCCCTAGTCTGTAGGCCTTTTGAGATCCTTGAGCGGATCGGAGCAGTGGCCTTTTAGTTAGCTTTGCCCAGTCTTTGTTGAGCTAGTTTGTGGCAGACTGGTTAGCTTTGTGGCTTTGAGCCTTTGAGAACCCAAGAGGGTTTGGTTTTCGTAGAGGGCTAGTGTTGTATTAGCCGAGAAGTTCAGTTGGCTAGGAATGAGTGGAGTATTCCTAGAGCCGTTTCGTCTTAGGACTTTCGAGGACGAAAGTCTTATAAGGAGGGAGTATTGTAACGGCCCAGTTTTCTATCCTGGTTTTCGAGGAGCTTCTGGTTCAGATTCAGTGGTTCGGTTGGGCCGTTAAACTTGTTTTGTCCCTTAGGGGCATTTTGGTCTTTTTGCTCCCTAGGCAGGATTTGTGGATTTTCGGGGCTTGAGGCGCTCTCGCCTTTGTTGAGGCTTGTTTGTTGTGGGCTGCGAGTCCCGAGATGTTTGGGTTATTCGTTTGGGAGTTCGGTTGTGATTTGGGTTTTGGGCAAAATGATGGTTGTTTGGGTGTTTCCATCGGGATTCGAGCCGGGCCTTCAGTATTGGTTTGGGAGGTTGATTTCAGTGAGTTTTGTTGTTTGGAAAGGTTGCTTCAGTCGGGTCTCGAAGGAGGAAGCCGGGAAATGAGATTTAAGGATTTTAAGGATTTTTGGAAAAATTGGAAAATGGATAAATTGGATTTATTTGGATAAGGTTGGAATTTAAATAAAAGAGAAAAAGAAAAGAAAAAAAAAGGAAAAATCCATTTTCCCCTTTCTCTCTCCTCGGCCGAGCCCCCCTTGCCCCCTCCTCCCGCCCGGCGCCCGGCTCCCCGCCGCCGCCTTGCCCGAGCCCCTGCGCGCCCGAGCTCGCTTCAGCCGCGATCCTAAGCGCCCGGCTTCGCCGTGCGGCTTGTCGAGCCAGCCGCTGCGCCCGCCGCGTCGCCCAGGCCCTTGCGTCGCCCAGATCCGCCTTGCCCAGGTCCGTGTCGCCCACACTGTGCCGAGCCGCGCGCAAGGATGCGCGCCGCCGCCGCCGCCGCACGAAAGGCCGTGCGGATCGAGCGCCCGAGCCCGTCGCGTCCTTGTAGCGCCTCGTGTCGCCGCGCTCGCGCGCGCCGCCCCCGTGGCTTGCCGAGCTCGCGCCCCCTGCGATATATCTCGATATGCCTTGCTTGTTTGCTGATTGTTATGAGCATGTTAGAGATAGAGCAGTTGATTGAAGTCTTGCTAGCATGTTTGCTCGATTTTACATGTTAGTGCCATGCTAGGTTTGTTCTCACAAAGATGCTTGTGATTCTGCTTAAGTTGTAGTATCATGCTAGGTAATGTGATTTATGTCGGTCATTGCTTGCTAGCTAGGAATCATTGATTTTTGCTCTGTACTCTTAGATAGAGTTGTAGGGTTTGTCATCATCCAGAGGCCGAGTGGACAAAACGTACTTTGTCCCTAGTAGCTTCGTGTCGGGAGTAAAGTGTGCGTAACATAACGTATCTTGCTACCCCCGACCCGCCGGTTGTGGACTTAGCTACCCACTCCCGCCAAAGCCTAGTTTGTAGCTCCTGCTAAAGCGGAACCCCCGCCAGCGGTGTAAGCCTACCTTGGCCGGTTCTTAGCTTCAGTCGGTGGATCAGCCGCATGCAGATGAGCGCCGAGGGCCTCGCGCATCGTGATCGTGACACCGCTTCCGAGTCATAGGCATGCGCGCACTGGCCCGCGTAGTTTGCCCTTAGGCCCCGCATTTACGCCGGTTTGAGAGAGCATGCGTGTGCGCGCGACACGCGTTAGTTGCTTGTTCGGAGAGCTCCCGGACTAATGTTCGTGAGTACACCATTCCTTCGATTTAGAGCCGGACTTGGGTACTCTCGATAGTCCGGATGTATAGCGAGGGTAAGAGGCCCTTGAGGACACACATTGGGATTGGCTTTTGAGCTAATCAATTGGTCGAGGAGAAAGACCCTCGAGGGTGTCGGACATCTTGGGATCGGGTTTTGAGGTGATCAAATGGCCGAGGAGAAAGACCCTCGGAGATGTCCCGGGATTGGTTATGAGAACCAATCATTAGGCCTAAGTAGGAGACTTCCGATGATTCCGGAAGTAGGAGACTTCCGATGGTTCCGAGATCTTTCCTTATGAGCTCGTTTAGCTATAATGCATGTTGATGGTCGTGTTTGCTTGCATGTTGAGGTGCTAGATGACGGATGTATCGTATTGTACCCCGGTTGGGGATTCTTACCTTGAGTATCTTTATACTCACCCTTATTTATCTTTCGGTAGCTTGGGACAACACTAGGAGGGCTAGCGGAGGAGCCGATTGATCATGGGGAGCCGCCGGCACTTTGTCTTTATTGTTGCATTGTTTATTCAAAGCATGTAGATGGACAGAGTCCTAGGGAACATTGTTTAAAAAGTTGTTTAAATTGTATTGTATGATTTTATAAATCATGGCGGTGGTTTTACTTCGTTGGATGGTTTAAATGAAAACAGTGGTTTATGTTTTAAGGGTTCCCCCTTCTCATATGTTTTGAATGGTTTTTAAATATGAGCACTAAACCGCTTGTTATCATATTTAACTTGCATGCTGAGTGAGAACCCCGGTTTAGGACCATGTTTTGGGTCGGGTTCGTCACAAAATGTCTTCACCAAAATTCCCGATCCCATTCAAATCGACTCATAATTTTTCCGGCAATTAACAAATACAAAACCGGCCCTGCCGGCCGGACCAAAATTACCAAAATGCCCATGGGCCTCCCGGGAAGACCGGGATGAAAATTTCCGGGCCGTTACAGGTGCACTGTTCTGAATTCCCGACTGGCATGATTTCTTATGTTGTTTCTCATGTTAGTCCATGCTAGGTTGTTCCGTTCTGGCATGCTCGTTATCTGTTCTTGCTTCGTAGTATCATGCTAGGTTCGTTGTATCTATTGAGCACGTATTGGATTGTTTGATGTTGATGTTATAGTTTAGAGTTCAGATAGGTAGCATCATCAGGGCCAGGATGCATAAAGTACCTTGCATCCACAGCAGGGACGTACGAGGCAGTACTCCGTCCCTGGACCCCGTTAGGGTTTAGCTAACCCTACCGGTAGGCCCTGCAATCTTGGGTGAGGGTGGCAAACTGTTAAATGCCCCAACGGTCGGGATGATGACATGGCATTGCCTTGTCCCCGGCAGCCGGCACGTCCTCAGCGTGTTCGACAGTAGCCCTTGATTGCCACCTGATCGGGCATGGACGGCTTCCTGGTGTAAACCTACCACGATCGGTTCCTTAGCCTCAGGTGCGGTGGTTCAGGCTGACATAGTTCACTTGTCCAGGTCTCACACCCCTATGTCAGTGACACCGATCCAGAGATTTAGTTAGGCATGGTGACTGAACCTAGGCAGCTTGCCACTAGACCCGGCACCCCCCATGGTTTGCAGTAGCATGCGGTGCGCGCATACGCTCATTATAGCGCCGACTGGAGAGCTCCTCGGGATCGTGAGCCAGTGCACCTTTCGTATCGACAGTAAGCAGGCTGAGGCCGAGACTTGTTTCTCTTATAGGATCGTATAATGAGGTGGATTATTCCGGAGTAAAACCCTAAGTTGGCATCCGAAGTTTTTGTGTGGATTTAAGCTATGTGCTCTCTTCTTTGTTTATATTCATAGCTTGCATACCTTTCTGCTAGATGACCATGTATATCGTATTGTACCCCGGTTGGGGATTCTTACTGAGTAATTCGTTACTCACCCTTATTTTTGTGGTTTTCCACAGGTAACCAAGGTGCGAGACAGGATGGCTGAAGGAGGAGCTGTGATCATGCAAACCAGTTGTCGAACTCTGAATTCTATCTATGATTCTTTATGTCTTATTTTTCCTCTGAATGCATGTAGTTGGGCACGGAGCCCTAGGTTGTTTTCTGAATGCTTTTCCGGATTCTAGCACTATTGTAACTTCTGGATGTTTTGAATGTTTTAAATAAATCTCTGATCAGAGTAAGTTTTGGAAATGTATTTGTCTTGGAGCAGTGCTTGGAAACAGGGACGGAGTTTGTGAATCTGTGTGTTGACTTTTAAATGGATGTTATGTGTTTTAGTTTTTACTTAGAATCCGAAACACCATTCTTGCATATTGACTTTTGTTTTGAATGCATGCATTGAGGTAAAGACCTATTTTAGGACCCCATTCGGGTCGGGTTTTTACAGTCTAGGTGTCATAAGTAAATTCGACTTCTACTGGTTAAGTCAAGATGCAGATGTAAATATGACATGCATGCGGTAATGGTGGGTTTGAGCTCATAATTCTCTAATCTAACAAATACTTCTGCACTTGTTGGTTTGGCAACCCAGCTTCCACTACGACACAGCACAATTGGTTCACGACTTTGTATGCGATAACAGGGTTAACCTTAACCTTTTTTAATGATGCAAAAGACTTTGCATCAGACTAACCGTAACCTACTGGGTCTACGTCTATTTCCCTCTTATGAGTTCACTGAAGGCTAGCACACGTGGGAAGCTAATCAACGCGTACTTAGTACAAAAACAACATTATAAGTTTAAATCACCTGCATTCATACCGTGTATTAAAAAACCAAACCCAGACTTAGACCCTTAGAACAAAAAACCTATATGTAACTAATGAGGAGATGATGTAATGCAAAAATATTTTGAATTAAGACGAGCTGTCATGAGAAAGTATTACATACTGTACTTTTCCTGAAGTCCCCATCAGGATTACTTCATTTCAACCTGTCGGTCCATTGCCTGTGGATTTGCTATTAAATCAAGTATTGTGTATGTGACTAGTGAGGAGGTTATTCCTAACTCTTTTCTAAAATCTTTAAGACTAAACATTGTCTAGCGATTACGGTTAGGTTAAGCTCTTGCCACCCCTTCTTCCAAAGTGAATGACAAGCAAACTACAGGTGGACTGTCAATCAATCAACTTGAGCTAAATAAAACAACCGTCGTCCTTGTTATTTATCCATCCCATCTTTAATTAAGATAAGTTATTATCATTGCGTACTTCTCCTAGATTGCATCTTAAAATTAACATTATCCATTGAATTGCAAGCAAGGGATCAAGTCTAAAGAAAATATTCATAGCTATAATTTAAGAAAGCGTCATAACCTAGTCCTACGGATTACAAGGAAATGCGATAAATGATTGTCTAAACTAACTGCAAATGCAAGATAACTAATGGGTTGCTTGAGTCGTCAGTATTACTGCTAATGAAGTCTTCTACCAATAGACCCTATGGTATTAGTTCTTCTAGGGTATCAGATGAACAAAATAGGCTAGATCTCCAATTAGACCCTAACGTCTTCGTAATCCATCCAAACTAGCTCCCCGTCCAAACAAGCATATTTTGTTCTTTGATCGTTCACATATTTATAATTTTATATGGTTTCTTGTTGATCACGTTCAATCTCGTGAGGATTTCTTGTCTGATTATTTGATTGGTGATTCTTCCCATCTGTGTTCCGATGATTATACTTTTCAAAGATGCTCTACGACTTTACTTTTCTTAATCATCCGCACCAACTGTAATGTTTTCACGATGCGAATCCCAATGTTTTTCCTAAATGTTTAGCATGTTAGCGAGCCTTTCATATAATTATGCGTAAATTGATGTTCTTAATTGCATTGTTATCCTACTTTGATAATGTGCCTGCTGTGATAATACTTTATTATTTATCTGTTTATGTTGTTTGTCACTTCTAATTTTAGTGAATTGTAGTAGTTATGAGGCCTAAATAGCACTACTATTTAGAGCTATCAATCACACTAAGAAATGTGATGGTCTTAGAAGTGTGTAGAATAGTGGAGTTATGATAACAACTCAAACTTTTCAAATTTCAAGTGTGAAAGATAAAAATCCGATCATGTCATACATGAATTTTATGGCGTACTTCAGGAAATCTAGATGGTTGATTAACATAGTTTTACAGTCATCTTATTCAAATATGATTGGGTGGAGAATAATGGTAGAATTAAAGTAGACGAAATTTGATTTACAACAATAGAGCTTAATCGAGTTGGACAAAAATCCAACTCGTTTATCGTAGCCACACAAGCCAAACAATTTTTCTATGCAAAAGATCCACTTGATCCTCATTGGTCGGTGGTTTTAACTCCTTCTCAAAGAATAGTTGAAGAACACGTTCATGATAACGTGGATATTGGTCACGATTGTGGGTACGGAGTCATAGACACATTGCCTTATATTGTTGATGATGACTAAAAAACCTATACTATTAGTGATTATATGAGAGTATATGGACGAATAGATAGGTTGGTGTGTGTTATTATTTTCTATTTTTTTGTAATCATTTAACCGTATATAGTTTTTCTACATCATTCGTTTTCCTAACATATATTCTTCCTTGTGCAGATTGACACTATGTCTACATCATAAGGTAGCGAGCATGATGATGATGATGTTTCTCGAAGGAGATCTAGATCTGCTAGTAGGAGTCGTACAACCAGAGGGATCATAGTATTATACGAGTTTGCACAAGATAGGATGGTAGGAGAACGTTGTTTATGCAATATAATTCCACTAGTCAAAATATCGGTGGGGGCTTCGAAGAAATTTCAAAGCTATATTGGTGTATTTGTTAGAAGCCATATACCTATCCCATAGATCAATGGGAAGATGTCCCCGACCAACTAAAGAAGCTAGTATACAATCGTATCACGATAATTATTTTTCTAACTAATTTTAATCATATATTCATACTAACTTATATAACGTATTCTATTGTTACCAGATGTCGTTTTTGGTGGACCCTATGTCAAAACATAAAATTATGATGTCTATGTCAAAGGCGTTTAGGAAATATTGATACAATCTACATAGAAAATTTCATCCCGCCGTTTGAAAAGGACCAACATTAGATGTGCCCAATCCTCCTACTGGTTATTAATTTATTACTCAAGAACACTAGAATTATTCTTTCCAAGTTAGATTATCAAAACCATGGACGGTAATTGCTTTTTTAAACCTCATATTATTTTTTAAATGATTTAGAATCTTAATATCATACTAACTGATTAAATTATTTTACACAGGAAAAGAGTAGAAAGAAAAAAGAGAGGATGGTTCTACTAAAGTATCCTCATCGCATGTCCCGAAAGGGATATGCCGAACTCGACTATGAACGGTCTATTGATATTAAAACAAATCTCTCAGCTTGTTCAACACTATGGGTAGAAGCACAGAAGGTAAAGGATAATTTTATCCTTGACCTAGAAACTCAAGTAGTGGTCAATTGAATCATAAGTTATTGGTTCATTTGGTGTTATTACTTTAATTTCATATATTTCTGTGTTTATCAAACATCTTTTCCTACAAGATGGGTATTAAATTCAATATGTCAGTCAAGATATTTTGACGGATGTATTGGGAATGCTTGAACATCGAGGGCATGCTAGGGTGGTAGGTCAATTTCTACCTTCATTCGGTTTTCTTCAAGATGGATCAATATCCCAAGTCTAGGATGGGCAACCAAGCAACTCAACCAGAAACATAAGTTGGTTGCTCACAAGTACGATTAGACCAAGTCTCTCTATGTATAGGCAGTACTCATTCCTCAAGTTTGATGCATGGAGGACTGGAGATAAGGGAGGAACCAGAGATAAGGGATGAACTTGATCTCCCTTTGGCCGACGTCATTAAATAATCTAGTGGTCAACCCGATGCCTCTAATTTAGGAGAAGTAAGTTTCATTTTTATGGTTGTGAATAATATATCTCAATGAATGTATACATATAATTACTTGCTTTTCATGTAGGGCATGGCATGTAAACTTGCCCTTATTGATGTGAATAATGACGTTACCATAGACACCGTACATGATACGTAGGGCACAAACAATAAGATCCATGTTGTTATACTAGGCGAACCACTCACGAGTCGTAGTTGATTTATAATTGAGGGAAATGAGATATTGGAGTTACTCGTTCCTCTACACGAACTCCAATACCTTTATCAAGCCACACACACTTTATGTGGCTCATCAAGACGAGTCCTGCCCTCAAAGAGGTATTCAATTTTACAAGTTCTTCACACTTTTTACAATTATTTAAACTAATGAAACTCTATTTTGTTAAAGCCATCTACATCGAAGAAAGTCGCATCAGTTGCAGAATCAAACCAATCAAATAAAGGGAGAAGTTTGTGTCAGCTGTTGCACAATCATTTGAATCTAGTAAAAGAAAGAAAATCATGTCAGTTGATGTACAATCAACTGAATCTAGCATGACTATTCATACGACGACCAGATTTCTTTATTCCCATGCTAGACGGATTGTGAAGAAGGATGAGTTATTTTGTATACCAATTCCTCAAAACATGCTTAGATGCGATATGTGGGTACTTGCTCAGGAGGAGATTATCCATTATTACAAGTTGGATGAAATAGGCTACTCACAAATACACGTATACAACGCGCAAGTAACAAAATTTAATTTGCACTTATTACAATCATATATTGAGGGACACTAACGTTTCCTAAATCTCTATTTATAGGCACTTATGGGCTACCTACGATCCGACCGTGCTGAATAACTACTTACTTGTAGATAGTCAACATTTTTGTTTTGGATTGGATCAAGGAAAATTTGAACCTCACGTTAAATGCCTAGTTGATAGGTAAGAAGAGATGACAAGTTTCAATCAAATACTATACTTTCTATTCAACACCAGGTATGTGTTTATAATTTTGCATTCTTTAAGCATAAAAATTATGTTTATATAACACTTACGATGTTAGTTATATTGTGTAGGTATCACTGGATTTTAGTTGTCTTAAGTCCATCGCTAAATACAGTGTATGTCTTCAACTCTCTAGCCTAGAAGAAAGTCGATGAGAATTTAACTCGTATCGTAAATACGTAACTTTCCTAATCAATCTTTTTTCTTTGAATTCCTTCTTTATCCTCATAATGTTTCAAATTTAATATATAGTGCCTTTCGAGTGTGGCATGTTCATCACGGGTCAAAGGGCGTAAAATTGGCTTGGAAAATAGTAAAGGTAAAGTAGAATTTAATCAATTTTTTTAATGTCTTATCGATCATCATGATGATCCTTGCACTAAGTATGACTCTTGCTTAACTAGTGCCCTCATCAATTGAGATCAATAGTGTGTGGATTTTACGTCCAACTATACACCCGAAAGTTGTTACAAACGAATCTTCCATTCCGGTTCATAGAATCGTAAGTTTTTTTATATGTTCATATTTTGAATCATTAACTACTTTATAGATTCCAAACATTTTTTTAATATGGATGTTTTTATTTCTTAATATTTGTACGTAATTCAACATCACGATGTCATTCACCCAGGAGGAGATAGATGAGGAACAGGTAGAAAGGGAAGATTGCGTTGCTAGACATTTACCAAGATAATGTAGTACTTTATATATATGAAACTTTTTATCTTTGTACATTCAAATGATCTATTAGTGTAGTTTCTGCCTGGATAAAGTCCTTTTACATGTGTAGTTTCTAGCGGGACAATGTCCAATTTGATATATAATATGTTCATGTCTTTATTAGTCAGGTGAAAATTTTTGGGATTCTTAATAAAGCACCGTTATGCTACCAAATGTTCTGGTAGTTTTATGTTATAATTAGAGGATTCTTAAAAACTTTTAAGTTAATTTTGTTGTTTATAAAGATCATGCAAGTTAAAAGCTTAAGAATTTGGTAGACTTTGTTTAGAAGGCTAAAGGGGTTTAAATGAAAGATGTGGTGGTTTGCCATTTCAAGGAAACAATGTGCTTTGGAGAATGCAAATCATCACAGTCCTTTTTTTTTTATTCAAGTGTAATGACTTTTAATGTTGGGTACAAAGCACATCATATAAGATAATATGTACTATTTGAGATCCTAAATGTAAGAACATAGGGCAGCACTGCCTTTTTTTAAAAAAAATTATAACACAATTTTTAACGACATGCAAAAAGCACGTCATAAAATACAATGGACAATAGGCATGCCTGTCGTAAAATCGAATGGGCGATGGGCAGCCTGTCATCGTTTCCCCAAAATGAATGACGGGTTGTCCGTCACCAATTTCCCGTCGTCCAATATATTGGATGATAGGCAATACAACTCATCCTAAAAGGTAATGGACGAAGCTTGTCATCTAAAATGCCTGCCATCTATGCCCTTCAGTGACATGGAAAAAGATGGTGTGCTGCAACCTGTCGTCCTTCATGAAAGATGGCAGTCAAGGCCCACCATCTTTCCCCATTTTCTACTAGTGTGGCCTACAATCACTTTGCGAGTGATACCACTAAATAGTAGCACTATTAAAGCAAGTTAACTCTTGCATTGCACGTGAAAAATGAGTAAGAAAATAGCAGAAATAGAGTATTTAGCCACCCTAAATTGCATTTATTTAGCATACTAGTTAGAGACATGCGCATAATAGAATGTAGACTATAATGTAGATAAGGATGCTATTTTATGCGCATTTATGCATGAAACCGCATCATATACTCGCAACGCGCTAACATGATTAAAACACTGAGGAAGCACATTGCGATGCGTTTAAAAGCTGGAACAAGCAAGCTGACGAAACAGAAAAAGAAAGACTAGAGGATAATTAAATTATGGAATCACTGGAACAAGAATGGAAAGAATCAACAATTGAATAATCTAGGCAGCGATCTACGTGAAGATCGAACGTGATCAATATGAAACCTTGATGATATAAATGGAGAAGGAGTTGAAGATTTTAGTGTGCTTATTTGGAAAGGATACTACCATTGATGGGCAATGAAGACGTCGAGGTCTCTTGAGAGTTCTCGGTGAATTCTATTCATCTGTAGCCCTAGAAGAACTCAGTACTATGTCGTGTTGTAGAAGAAGGCTTCACTAGCAACAATGATGACGATTCCACCAACTCAATAGCCTATGGTGTAGTCTAGTATATTGTAGTTTTTACATCATGTAATGTAGTAGAATAGCATATTGTAGGAGTAATCTATAATGTTTTCTTGAAGTTAATACGATGCATATTTTTTCTCATACTTGATCGCATGTTAACAATTGATTGATTAGGATTAATATTAAGAAACAACCTAGGGAGAAGTTCGTAATGCTCAGAACTAGATTGATTAACGACATAGGGCTAAGGTAGTAAGGACGGTTGTTGTATTTATTTCTCAATGTCAGATTGGCGATCCACTTGTGAGTGCTTAGCATTTGCCTTGGAAAAGGAAACGCTAAAGGGATTAATCTCACCGTAATAACTAGGCAATGTTTAATCTTAGGCATTTTAGAGGGGAGTTAGGGATAACCAACTCACTAGTTGCATATGTAAAACTTGTTCTAAAAAGTAAATCTATGGGCAATGTATCGGCAGGTTATAGTCAGGTGCTTCGAAAGAAGCCTGAAGCAAAGTTTAGTATGTTCTATTTTTATTATGATAACTTATCTTTAATTAATCTAGTTCGTATTTCGAGGATCTCCTCATTAGTCACTTAGCGTTGTATCTAGGAATTTCTTGTTAGACTTGGGGTTAGAATTTTAATAAGAATGTGGGTGATAAGATTTTATAATGTTATTTAAATGTTTAGCACTCGTCGACTAGCTATCCACGTGTGTTTGCCTCCATTGGACTTGGAAGAGAAAACTGGCGGAAAACCTAGTTGGTTGTGTAGCACGATAAAGAGACATTATCCATAGACAATCTGATACAAAGAGTCGACCAAGTCTTCGCTAAAATAAATAGCTATGGGCTTATTTATGCGAGTAGACACAATGAACTATTTATGAAGACAGCGGTAGCACTGGAAGATTATTCCCAATGACCAGAATTCCTGAAGAACTTTATGAGTGCAGAATGTAGAAAGGGCAATGTGGAAAGATAGATGGAAATCTCACTGTCTTAACTTTTCTTCTTCAGCAATCACTTACCTTTTATTAATGCATGCGTTTCATTTCATTTCTCTAAGGATGTGATTTTGTTCCTATCTTTTAATTTAACCTTATAGTAGGAAGTCAGCATTTCCTTTGAAAGAGAAACACTAGAATTATACTTGGAAAATTTAGATTTTGGTATGAAATTCAATTTTTCTTAGAAGAATTATTTAATTCCCTTAGAATCAAACCTAGAAACAAAGTAATCCATATCGTGACATAAAGAACCAAAAATTTATGATTAAATTCTAAAGCTTGAAATAGAGTATTTCAACGATGAAAATGATTAAGTTTGGAGGAACTAATCCTTGCCTTCATTGAGGACAATGAAGACTTTAAGTTTGGGGGTGTGGGCAAAATCTTGAGGAGTGTATTGAAGAAAGAAAATAAAGTTAACAAGTTAAAAATAAAAAAAATTTAAAAAGAGAGTTGTGCAAAATAAAGATCAACACATTATAAGAAAAATAAAAAGCATAAAAGAGCGAATAGCTGTAGGAATTCTCGAAAATTCCATTTGCTTAGATGAAATGCTTTATGCTCAAGTAAATAGTCATAAGAAATACCGAATGCATAAAGATATAGCAGAAATCCTTGAGGGATCTAGGGACCTAAATAGAAGCTTTGACAGAATCTGTTTGACAACCTTAGTTAAAAAAATAGTTAAGTACAATAGGTTGAGTAATGAGGAACAAGCTATCGATCAAGATAGGGAGGACTTTAAAGCGAACCCGAGTCTTGCGGAAAATTTGAAAACTGAAGAGAGAAGGAAGTTTTATATCATGGTTGTAAAGGATGGGAGAAGACCATTCAGAGTTAAGCTTAATAAGAAAAACTTATTTAGAAGAACAAAATGCTAATAGGTAGACCATGCATTACTCAGGACGAGCAATTATTCAGGTTTGGGGGATTGATAGCTCTCAAATAGAGCATAAATTAGGCTACTTTATTCAGCATTTTTCTAAGGCTAATAAAAGCAAACGGCGATTAAAACCGATAGTCGCACGCATCCACTATTTAGCATTAGAAAGGTCATCATTGCATTTGTCGCATAATAGGAATAATAAAGTGCGCTAATATACATTTATGCAATGTAGAAACGCAAAAAAAAAACTAAGATGCTGGAGACAAAAGCTTTTACCGAAGGCAACAAAGAGAGGGAGACAAAAGCAATATAACACATTCATGAGACAACCACATTCAAAGAATCACGAAGAGAAGGAAAGAGGAGATAATAAATTAGCATGAAATTCGGTGTAATCTAAGAAATTGCAGCTCAAATCAAGAAATTAAGCATTGATGAATAAAATTCAAGAAACATCCAAACTTACTCGCTAAGTAATCTGACACTATTTAAGGAGCACCAGAGGCCAGAAAGAAGCATATAGTCGGTTGGCCGGGAGTCACTTCCCTCGGAGCAATCCACTCTTGGCGAAGACAATAAAAAGGTGCTCGTGGAAATCATAGACAACGGAGACTGCACATCTACAACAATCACACCATTTCAATTATTTCTCGTATGTTCGAAGAGATAGGAATAACCTTGCCGAGAACCAGCTGCGTAGATTCTTCCCCTTTGCAGCCACAAACCCCACATCCGCAACACCTCTTGGCCAAGTGCAACCATCGAGTAGCTACCTTACCGTCGATCGGATCCGTGCTTCGCTCACAGCCACATCATAGCAGTGATCCCGTCATGCACCACAAGTAGCCGCACCGAGGACAACCTTGCTTGTTCGCTGGCAGGCCCAGCTGCGAGTGCCTTCGCCGTCACCTTGCACACATGCTCCCGAGCACGCTTAACCTTGCTACTTGTCATCGCACGTTCCGGCTCTGCCAGTCTGCAACCCCTCGCCGAGCTTCGCACCAGCCGCCCCGCTCGCCCATTATTGTTCGTTGCCGCACGCATCCAGCACACTTGTCGAGCCAGCCCTTGGGTCGCGAGCCTAGCCGAGAGCCCTAGCTACCGAGAGCTTGCCTCCTCGGTTTTGGGTAGTCTCTTGTTGCCTTGTGTTTTTGGCTCCTGTTTCATTTAGTTAGCTCGGTTTATTTATGGTGATTGTATATATTATTGTTAGGTTGTGTTGACCCTACAGCTCAAGGAGCACATTACGCTATTATTATTTTACTGCTTGTTTCAGGTAAGGATTTCTTATCGGGGTTGTGTGGACCTTGCGATATGTCTTGATTGCACCTGGTATGCCTGTTGATTATTATGAGCATGTTAATGGATAGGACTGCTTTGTTGATTGATTTCTGCTAGCATGTTTACCTCTGTTTCTATATGTTAGTGTCATGTTATGTTTGTCGTTCCAAAATGTTCTGTGATTCCTGCTTTAAGTTCGTAGTATCATGCTAGCTTATGTATCTATACGGTTGAGCATGTTTGAATAGTCAGGAATCGATTACTCTGAAATCTTAGATAGAACTTGTCAGGTTGTCATCATCCAGAGGTTGAGAGCGGACATAACGTACTTTGTACCCACCGGTCGGGATCAGTGAGAAGCATAACGTACTTTGGTTTCACCCCGACAGCTAATGAGGATTAGCTCCTGCATCCGCATAAGCCTAGTTTGTAGCTTGCTATAAAGTGGAACCCTGCCAATGGTGTAAGCCTGCCTTGGCCGGTTCTTAACTTCAGGCGTCGGTGGTACATGCTGCTACAGTTGAGTGCAGAGGGCCTCGCACTACTGTAGAACAATGACACCGCTTCTGAGTCTTTAGGCATGCATACCTGGACCGCATAGTTTGTCCCTAGGCCCCCACATTTACGTGGTTTGCAGCAGCATGGTGTGTGCGCGCACACGTGTTAGTTGCCAGATCTGAGAGCTCCCATGGGCTAATATTCGTGAGTACAACACTTCTATTTCTGTTTAGAGCCAGACTTCGGGTACTCTCCCGTTTGTCTTAAAAATTGTTTAGCCGAGGGTAAAGGCCTTCAAGGACACCTATTTGGGATCAGCTTTTGAGTTGGTCATTTGGCCGAGGGAGAAAGACCCTCGAGGGTGTCTGACATCTATTTGGGATCAGGTTTTGAGTTGATCATTTGGCCGAGGGAGAAAGACCCTCGAGGATGTCATTTGGGATTGGTTAGGAGAGCCAATCATTAGGCCAGAAGTAGAAGACTTTCGAGATTTCTGGACTTGCCCTGTTAGCTCGTTGAGCAAAGATCTTTGTTGGTAACTATTTGCATGTATACTAGGATGCTAGATGATTGATGTATCGTATTGTACCCCGGTTGGGGATTCTTACTGAGTACCTTCGTACTTACCCTTATTTCTGTGGTTTTCCACCAGCTAACTTGGGACAGCACCGGAACGGCTAGTGGAGGGAGCTGAATGATCATGGGACCTACTGGCACTCTGTTGTTTTCTGTTTTAGTCTTTATTTGTTTCATTCAGCATGTAGTCGGGCACGGAGCCCTTAGGTTGCATTTGGAACCTGATAAAATGTTGTGGAATCTATTTTCTGGTTGTTTTTAAATTGTACTCTGGCCAGGGTTATTTTTATATTTCTGAATAGGTGATGTTTTAAATGTTTCAAAACAGGTTCTTCGAGGTTGAATGCTTTGACTATGCTAGTTAATTATGTTAAATTTTATTTATTTACTTTTGACACATGCATGCAGAGTAAGAACCCATGTCTAGGACCACTATTTGGGTCGGGTTCTTACAAGGTCTTCCACTAGTTTCCTCTTCCGAGATGACTGGTGGTTAGCATGTATGGGTAGTTAATCAACACATAGTTGGAATACAATGCAACATTATAAAACCTAGCTACCCTCAATCCTAACATGCATTCTACATACAAATTCTCACCAATGCTATTAATCTAATGAAACATAAATAAGAGTAACAGATGATGATGAAAATTATGAAATATCATTACTAAAAGTTAGCTACAAATCTATAAACTACTCCTAATTACAAACGAAATAAAAATAAGAAATGGTGCGACCATTAAAGATGGGTGGACTCCTTGTCATCGGATCCCACGAACATCGTCTAGTTGCCTTCTTCCCATGGTAGATTATCTCCAAGAGAATTGGCTTCTGGCCAACCGACCAGCTCTTCCATTTTGGCTTCTTTGTTCTTTATATAAATTTGATTTACTTGACTAGCAAGTTTGGATGAACTGGAATAACATCATAAATGATGGAATATCTTCATTGATTATACAATATTCTCATTAGTTGGTTCTTCGTATTAGCACCAGAAATCTTGTAATTAATTGCCTTGAATTCTACAATGATAAGATTCTCTAGATACGATGACTTCGTGATGCGTTAATGTCTTGGTGATTCTGTTGCCCTTGACATTTTACCCCAATGCAATATAGACTTGGGTTTCACAATCCTCCACAACAATTATAAACAAACTAGTGCAATTATTTTCTTCTTTACTTAGAAAATGTCATACGGTCTTTCTTCAATGCATAGATGTGTATGCACATGCATTTTAGCTATTTTTCTCGCACTTCGGCTTTTACCTAGCTCAATTATCCTGAAAACTTAGAGAAATGCTTAAGTAACCACCCAAATCTATGCTCTATTTTTAGAGCTATTAAATTCCAAACTTGAATCATTGCTAGTCCCTAGAATTGTATCTCCTACCTATTAGTATTCTATCTTTCTATATCCATTTTTCTTCTTAAGCTTAATCCTAGAAGGTCTTATCACATCTTCTTCTTTTATTATAAAACTTCATTCTCTCTTCAATTTTCATACTTTCCAAATACTCAGGTTCGCTTCAAATTCCTCTGTATCGTGACTGACAGATTGTTCCTCATTACAATTATTTCTCATCATTCAATCTATTGTGCTCAATCACTTCTTCAACTAAGTTTGCCCAAAAAATTCTGCCCGGGCTGCTTATTTAAGTATGGATCCCTCAAGGATTCCTGTTATTACTTTATGCATTCCAACTCAAATTGTACTCATATCTACAATTTTGTAGTTCTTAGGATGATTTACTTGAGCTTAAAGCATCTCAACTAAGCAATTGAAATATCACGGGCTTGCACTATTAGAAGATAGAGGAATGCTTTGAAGTCTACGGCTATTCGCTCTTTTATGCCCTTCCACTCATAATGTTTTTATCTTTATTTCAACATTCAACTTTTTTTCACTCTAAATTTTCACTCTAAAACCGGGCTTGGCCTCACGCCCAAACATAAATTTGCCATTGGCCTCGATAAAGGTGAGGCTTAGGTCTCCTGAACTTATTTCCTTCTATTATTCAAATGCTTTATTTCAAAATTTTGGACTTCTTTGTACCTTTTGATTCTTTATGTCATGTATGATAAGGACTAATCCATTGCTAGGTTTGGTTCTAAGGGAATTTTTTAATTCTTCCAAGTTAAGTAAATTGCATATTAAAAATTAAATTTGCAATAATAGTTCTAGTGGTAAACGTAGAAAGAAAAAACTGATTCCTATTATAATTTTGAGCTTTAAGATAAAAATAAATTACATCCTAATGGAATGAAATACATGCATTAAAAGAAATATTGCTGAAAAGAAAAGTTAAGGGAACGAGACTTCCATCTACTTTTTTGCATTGCCCTTAGCCTCTAGGTTGTCTTTGTTGCCATTCGCATCCATCAATTACTTTGAGAACTCCGGCCAATTAGGTTCATCATTTAGAGATTCCTTTTTAAGCAGCGAATCTCACTTCCTCGCATATGTTCACTAGGTCTGCCACTCAGCCTGACTAGCTCGATTTTCTGCGCTATTTGTTTTATAGATAATACCTCTTCACCGTAGTATTTCTTCTCCTTCCATCTTTACATTTCCTCATGACTTGGGATTATGGTGCGGATGCATAAGATGTCATCGCTAAGCTTGGGCGAACTCCATGGTCAATATATAACTGCGTTATAGAATGTCGAAGAACATCATATTTGCCTTTTCTCAACGTTGTCCTACATTTTTTTTATTGTATAATTGTGCTCAAGTTAATGCATTTTCCACCTTTTATTGCATAAAGCAGTAGTGTTTGGTCCCTACTAACCAACACAACATTCGTTGATGGCATAAACGAGGTCTTAATGAGATGAAGCCAATCATATAGATCAGGACTTTACCCAAAATGATGGGAATGGCATTGAATCTTTCCACTCTACTCTAACTCTTCCAATTACCTTAAGCATTCTTTCTATAGTTCCTTTGTAGGCGATTTTAATAGTTCTCAACAATCAGCTTCAACAACATCAGGAAGTGCAAATACTCAATTCTAATCAGCTATGCGACAATCAATCACTCGACCATCTACCCTTGAAAAGAATCGTTTTTCCTCATTTCGGATTGCATAAAACCACTTAACCCACTTTGGCCTCGCATTGACTGTTGGCTGCAAAACTTTGTCCATCCCAATGCACTAACCCTATCATCGGTTTCTTTCAAGGTTTTCTCTGTTGAAATCCTTGCTTGCCCCAAAACTCCATATTTCTCAGTGTTTCATAACAATCCTCTAATCTGATAGGTGAGAAGGTTTCACTTGCTCGTATTGCTCTATCCTTGGTTTTCATTGGTTCTGCTTACTGTTCCATTGATTGTGCGATTTATGATCGGTTATGTATATTATTATTTTTATTGATTTTAAGATGCAGTCGAATTGCGACAAGTGGTAAGTATTTATTTTATCTTTCTCCAAAGGAAATTTGTAATAAAAAAGTGAAATCATAGAGTCATTACAGGGAAATAAACGTTGTTCAATGGGATTTAGGTTTTTTTTATTTTCTTGATTAGAATAAATATGAAGGTAAAGATGTTCAAGTAAGATGCAGATGCTAATCATGCAATAATGATGAGTAAAATTTCATGCTTTCTTTTTGTAAAGAATACTTCCGCATTCGTTAATTTATGGTAAACCCAGCTTCCGCTGCGGTTCTTCACACTTAGCTCTGGGCAACACATGCCAAAGTATGGTTATTCCTAACTTCGTAACTGAAGTAAGAGAGCTCGCATCAACCTAATCGTAACCTACTTGATTTTTTACTAGTTTCCTCTTCCGAGTTCACTGGTGGTTAGCTAATCGACGCATACTTAGTGTAAATTTCAGCATTATAAAATCTAGTCACCTAAAATTATAACATGCATTCTTCATGTGACGAAAGGTCCTTAAAATCTGAATACATAAGATGAACTAAAATGGAGATAATGTGACGAAATAATTAACTTATGTTCAAGACAAGCAAGGATGAAAATGCTAATACATGTTATACTTTACTCTAAGCTCTTTTCTAGAATACTTAACTACAACTCATTGGTACATTGCCCGTGAGTTTTCTATTCAATCAAGTATGGTGCATGCAACTAGCGAGAAGGTTATTCCTAACTCTACTCTAAAATGCCTAAGATGAAGCATTGCTTAGCGATTGCAGTTAGGTTAAGCCCTCGCCACCCCCTTTTCCAAGGCGAATGACAAGCGATCGTCACTAGACCCTTGCTAATGGAAGGAATTGCCGCCCTTATTAATGTATCTCCTTTATCTTTATCTTAATTTAATAATTAACATTACATGTTTCTCCTAATAATGCTTCTTGATAATAGCACTATTCATGAGACTACATATAGGGGATCAAGTCTGAAACAACTATGCATAATATTAATTTCAAGGATCGATACAACCTAATCCTACAAGTCACAATAAGAAATGCAACAAAGTAGTATCTTAATATAACTATAAATACATAACAAAATAATGTGCTACTAGAGTAGATGTCGTTATCACAAACGAGTTCTTCTACCAACAGAAACCATGGTACTAGTTCCTTAGGATTACAAATGAATAGAAATGGCCAAGGTCTCAGTTGAGACCCTGGCGATTTCATAATCCATCGACAGTAGCTCCCAGGCACAACCAACATTCCTTGGTCCTCGGTTCATCACCTATTTATAGGCATCTGTGGTTCTTGTCGATTATGTTCAATCTTTGAGAAGATTTTCTGAATGATTTATTCGATTGACAACAACTTCCAATAATCGCCCACCAATTTCAAAATCTATGTCGATCAAAGAACTTTCCTTCTCTACTTGTTTCGAGGCATATCCATCTGTGCACTCTTTCGTGATGTGTTGCGATATGAAACGAAGTGTTACATTTTCCCCTGTGCAATTAATTCGCGTATTAACAAAGTTTCGATTAACCATGCGTTTTCGGCGTAAGTGTGTTTAAATTGATGTACTTCACTGCATTGTAATCCTACTTTTGACATGCACCCAAATTTACCTCATCGTGCGAAACTTATGTGAATATTTATATTTTACTTATCCATTTATCTTAGAATTTGTATTGAGACTCTTAAATCTGATGAAATGCTATGATTTGAAGGCTTAAATAGCGCTATTATTTAGAGCTATCAAACCCCCAAACTTGAACTATTGCTCGCCCAAATCAATGCTAACCGAGTTAATGCATTCAAGATGTTTCTATATGCATTATATTGATAAATAGAATTGTAAACCTCTCATATCCTTGCAATCCATAAGCCAAAATATTTTTGTGGAATAAGACATCGGAACTCATTAGTCTCTAAAATCTTGATCTTGGCGGCTTCCTTCTTTCACTAACACTAGCTTTCTCTGCTTTTAGCCAGCAAATTGGACACCCTTAGATCTAATGCCAACGAAACTGAACAAATTTAATCAACTCCTCACTCATCCTAAGTTTGCCCAAAACATTCTGTCCGAGGCTATTCTTTTAGGTCTCAAATCCTTCAAGGATTTTTGCTATGCTTTCCGTATTCCTACTGCAGTCATATCCACGAGTCAGTAGTTCTTAGCATGGTTCACTTGAGCATAAAAACATTCCACCTAAGCAATGGAATGTCTTAAGCTTGCGCTTTTAGGTGGACAATGGAGTACTTTGGGATTTCTACGGCTATTTGCTCTTTTGTGCCTTTCATTTTTTCCCAGAATGTTTTTATCTTTTTTTTTCAATACATTATTTTTCATTAATTGCAAACCTTACTTTTCTCTCATCTATTCACTATTCGGGCTTGCCCTCACTCCCAAACTTAAAATTTTCATTGTTCCTAATGAATGTGAGGCTTAGTTCCCTCAAACATATTTTGAACTTAAACTCGATCTCCCTTCTTCAAGCTTTCAATTTTAGATCTTAGAGGTAGCAAATCTCTCTTCCTACTTACAAATTTCACTGTATGTAAAGCTCTCCATATTCTAGCAATCTCACTCTCCTAAAAACTTCTAAGTTACTTAGATTTTATTTAGTCAACTGATTTATACCCAATGGAAAGTAAATCTATGATGAATTAAAACTATAATATGCGTTAAGATCAGTTAATTCAGACTAATCTAGGATGTAATGCTATGATTTTGGTAGAATGAACGATGTAGATATATGAATGCAATTAAGACAAGAATTTACAAATTAATTGCATTGTTACCTAAGCAGTTAAAGACAGGTACTTCCTTTAACTTTAGCTTGACGATGCAACTTCTTCAACATCTTGAGGAGGATCTTCTGATGCAACGAACTTTTGTCGAAAATGGCAGGAGCCAAAATTGCTAGTTTCTTCTTTGAAGTTCTCTTCTTATGGCTTGATCCTGTTGCTCCATATTTTCCCAGAGGGTGCGAGCTTGACGTATGAAGTGCAAGACCTGCCACTAGAATTCTTCATATGTACGTAGATTTTCATTTTCAGCTGGGATGGTTGTCCTCGTCCGAATAACTAGTTCTTGTAAAGGTATTTGGTTCTATGCAGGAGGACTTGGCTGAGGCAGCCTTTCATTTTGTGGTCCTATTGAGAGACTTATGCACTAGGGCTATAAGTTAGTTGAGAAATAATAAGGATGGGTTGCTAGGGTTCTTGCACTGAGGAATGGGAAGCTGTGAGCTTCCATTTAGCTTTTTAGGGTACTTATAATGTTTTATAGCTTTTTAGGGTACTTATAATGTTTTATGGCGTGTTTGGTGCAGGGATTATGATTAAGTTAGTCGGTATTAAGTTAAGCTGAGTATTAAGTTAAGCTGAGAGATTAAGTTAATCTGAGAGATTAAGTTAATCTGAGAGATTAAGTTAATCTGTGTTTGGTGGATATATTAACTTAACCTGGATTAAGTTAAGCTGACTGTTGTTTGGTGGAGAGATTAAGTTAAGTTGAGTTTTTATTTTATTATTTTTATCATTTTTCATGCATTTTGTAAATGTCTACCATTTAATTTGTTTTCATTTGACAATAGATAAATGACAAAATGATAGTAATAACATTTTTGTTTAATGAAAATAGTAACATGATATTTATTTAGTAAATATGTTTAAAATTTAAAAACAATACAACAAGATTTAATCATTTCAATACATTTAAGAAAACATCTAAATTATATCAAAATCATTTTAATTTAATTACTTAATTATAAGGTTGATATAAGTTTAAAATTACATGGCAAGATATTGCAAACATGCAAAGGAAGAACAAGAGATCGTACAAAAAATCTAAACAAATGATAAGAGGAAAATTCGAAACTCACAAAACTATGAAAATTGGAGGTTAAATGATGTGAAATTTAACATAGAACAAGATTAAAGAAAATAATAGACCCATTTGAAGTTTTAATCATAACGAAATTGGAAGAGAAAATCAGGTTGAGCGATGTTGAACCAGAGAGAAAAAGATGTCATAACAAGGAAGAGAGAGACGATTATTCACTCGGATTAGGATGAGGGCCATTGTAGCAAATCCGTATTATTCTAACTCGTATTACCGTTTTTGTTTAAATGCAAATCAAACACAGTTTTGAGTATTAACTTGATATAGATTAAGTTAATCCTCCCACCAAACACGCCATAAGGAATGGATAATGCTGAATAAGAGATTTGCAATTTTAAAAAAAAAATAATAATTACAAACCCCATATTTGCCCTTCTGCCATCGATTTCTTATTAATTTTCCCACATCTCCTTTTCTCTTTCATTTTTTTTAATTTCCAAAGTCCCTTTTCTTATTTTCTCCTATTTTCTTTGCATAAACCCTCTTCAATTCCCCTGTTTTTTCATCATCGATTCTCTTTTTCCCCTATTTTGTTGGTTGTTTATTAGATTTCGTGTTCAGATTTCAAATGGGTTCTCCAAAAAGTCGCAATCGACGACGGATTTGAAGCAGAGAGCAAAAACTAGGTAATCGTCGGCTTGTCGGCGAGGTGGTTGTTGAAGCCGATAGCGACAGGTCGTGTTTATTGACGCCGTCGACGAACGAAGCGAGATTACCGGTGAAACTCAGCTGGCCGCTGGCGACGAGGAAGGAGAGATCGGTAAAATCATACTCGAATCAAAATTCTAACCAAATGCAAATGAGAAATCCCTGACCAAATTAGACAAATCGCATCCCAAAAGAATCGAAATGAAAAATACAATCACTTTAATTAAGACAAGTGAACGATTACAAATGTGGTTGGGAAGAGAAATCCAAAAGAAAGCAAAGAGACGAACAGAGAAAAAAGAGAGAGATGAGCGCAGAAAAATCAGAGAAAAGAGAAGAATCTGTACGAATTTCAACAGTATTTACTATTTTAAATCCGAATTATCTCAACCCGTATTAAGCCGTTGGCAAATCTGTAAATCAAACAGGTATTAAGGGGGTTAATTTAATCCGAATTAAATTAACCCCCACACCAAACACGCCCTTAAGCTTTTCAAATTTTTGATCCCCGCACAAAAAAAAAAGGAAATAATCACATAAGAAAATTTTCAATTTCCTGAAGGTTCTCGCTCATATTTCAACATTATTCCTTACTCAATTCTAATAAAAGGGAAATGATACTAACAAGAAAAACTCTAAAAAGGAAAAAAAACTTATTCCTATAAATAAAAGAACATTTACTAAAATAATAATACGAGAAAAGAAAATACAAAGTTTTAAAAATACCAATTTTCGCATTCTAGGAATGCTGCATGGCGTGGGTAGAACCTTTGTGTCACATCTGTTTGATGCTTTTTGGCTACAGCTTGGGCCCTTTATATAATTTATGAGCGAAACCATCTTTGATAGCTTGCTCTTTTCTTACTCAGTCATTAGCCTTCATGCGTAGACCTCCTACTATTGTTGGTTTCAGTAGGATGTGGAGCGTCAAGATGAAGCTTAATTGTTTTGCTCGTATGTTGCTTCCTTGGCTGATCAATTCATGATGTGATTTTGGGCACGATGGTTAAAAAACGATGGGCACAATTGCTAGCGCTCCACTACTTTGTGAGCTATTTTCATTATTCTGTAGTTCATTTGATTTTGCCTCTTCCCTATTGACTGGAGACATGATTTGTTTGCTTATTATTGTAGGTTCATTGTTCATGAGGCTAAATGCATAAAGATTTCGATCCTTATGTGGATGCACATATTTTAGCTATTTCACTCGCATTTGACTTTTACCTAGCTCAATTATCCCGAAATACTTAAAGAAATGCTTGAGTAACTAACCTAATCTATACTCTATTTGAGAGCTATCATTAATTTAAGATTATATTCCCAATTTGAGGGAAAATGTTGGAGATACTCAACTTTTGTCCTACATTTATGTAAGACAAGGTGATATTCCCAATAAAATAGATATCTTCAACTTTTTTTTAAGATGTATAACCTTCTCACTTACTACTATTGAACATATTTACTCTCATGTATAAATTATTGGCAAATTGTAGTTGATAAACGATCTATACAAAATAATTATAAATGTAGGCACATCTTAAAATATTTGAATCCATAGTCATTAATACACTTTAATACGGTATTATAAATACTCATTAATACAATATTTTTATTAATACCTATCGACCTTATCTGCTAAATTTAAAAAAAAAATTGACCAGATTTGAAATTATTTTCAATATTTGACTCATCTCACAAGTTTCTCTATAGAAAGATAATGAAATAAATTTTCTTATTTTTTATGTTTTTTTTTAAATTTTAATGAATTTGCGGGATTGTTCTCTCAATGAAAGATAAAAGATAAGGATTCATCATATATAAGGTTTACAAAAGTTATGCCACTAGTGTCGTGACAAGTTTATGTAAAACAAAATATATTTTCTTGGTTTAATTAGAATAGTGATTTTTTTTTAAAGTAAAAGTTGGGGGTTGGTAGAACACAAACCCTATAAAGAGGGTACTACTTGTAAGGACTCGACCCAGACAAAGGTCTCAATCTAAAGCCCTTACCTTAATGCATGCAATTAAAACCAAGGACTAAAAACCACAAGGGCATGTGAAGGAAGAAACAAACTCATTAAGTAACCAAGAAAATTATTCAAAAATTATTAAATAGTTTAGGGTACCCAAAAGCTAACAACAAAAATCCAAGTAAAACAACAATATATCATGCCTTAGCAAAGTTCACGTGAGAATAAATTTTTACCCAAAATAAGGACTCAGAGAAAATAAATGCATCAAGCCCATGGTCAATCCACGTCGATCATCCATCCTGGTAGAGCCCGTGATACCTGTGGAAACCCATAGAAAGAAGGGGTGAGTTGTTAAACTCAGTGTGGATCCCTAACTTAAGATCTTTTAAGCATGATCTATAACAGGAAAATCAATCATCAAACACAATGGAGGGGTTGTAACGGCCCGAAAATTTCATCCCGGGAGGCCCAGGGGCATTTTGGTAATTTTGGGTCGGGCCGACAGGGCCGGTTTTGAAATTGAAAATTGCCGGAATAATTATGAGTCGATTTGAATGGGATCGGGAATTTTGGTGAAGACATTTGGGCTTGGGGAAAGGATAAAATAAATAGGGAATTAAATAGCGCGTCGAGTGAGATTCGAGCCAAGGACGTGTCGCGTGCTAGGCGAAGGGCGCTGCCAGCCGAGCCACCGGGCGCATTTGTTAATCTAAACGCGCGATCTGGTATATAAGCCCGTTTGTGCTGAGTTTTGGTTTAAAAGGCCAGCTCGCCCGAGCTTCTCCTTCTTCTTCCTCGCGATTTTCCTTCTCCGACCGATCGAGTTTTCTTCACGATTTCCTCCCTCGCCAGCTCCAATTCGACCGAGTTCCTCTCCATTTTGAAGTCGTTCTTCTTTTTCGAACAGCCGGTGAGTCATCTTCTTCTTCTCCTCCGATTCCTTCTCCTCTGTTTTCTGGTTTTCGCCATTGATGGCCGAGAAGATTGATTTGGTGTGTGTGTGATGTTGGTGCGGTGACCAAGGGATTCGTCCAACCAATTCGGCCGAGATCATCTTCTCCATCGCCAATTTGAGTTCTTCTCCATCGCGCTAGAAATCGCCCAAATCGCCCGATTCATCCTTCCTTCGCGATCGCGCCCAGACGCCGAGCTCGCCCGGCCGCGCGGAGGCGGCTCGTGTGTCGCGTCGCAACGCCAGCGCCTCGCCCAGCTCCGCAACGCGTCGCTCGAGCCCCTGCTCGCCGAGTCGTGCCAGCGCGAACGCCCCAGCCGAGCCTCTCCGTGTCGCCGCCTCAGACGCTCGCGACGCCCCTATGTCGCCGCGCGCGCCGTCCGCGTGAGTCGAGCCCAATGGCGCTATCGCGCCCGGCCCGCGCCCAGCCGCGCCCATTCTGCGCAAGGCTCGCCCGGCCCGGCCCGTTTCGCCGCCGTTCGTGCTCGTGCAATCGGCTCGTAAATGCGTTCGTCGTGCCTCGTGAGTTGCTCCCAGCCGAGCCTCATTTATTTTATTATATTTAGGCCTATTGTGTGATTTTTGTTGTGATTGATAGGTTCTCGGTAGCTAGTTCGGGTTCGTTCGCGCTTAGGATTTCGTGTCAATTTGTCCCGGCCAAGGTAAGGATTTCTTACGAGTTGTGTGGACCTGCGATATTATATGTGATTGCTTTGATTGATTGCTTGTTTGTGTTTATTGACATGTATAGCTAGGTATTCTATTCTGAATTCCTGATTAGCATGATTTTCCTGGTTTAATTCTCATGTTAATTCATGCTAGGTTGTTCCTCTCTAGCATGCTCGTATCTGTTCCTTGCTTCGTAGTATCATGCTAGGCTCGTTGTATTCTTATTGAGCACGTATTGGATTTTATGGAATTGTTTGCTGTTTGCTAGGCGAGTTAGTTAGAATTGCAGGTAGATAGCATCATCCGGGCCTGATGCATAAAGAACCTTGCATCCATGGCAGGGACGTCGAGCAAGTCATTCCGTCCCTGGACCTCGTGAGGGATTAGCTAACCCAAGCGGTAGGCCCTGCAATCTTGGGTGAGGGTGGCAGTTGTTAATGCCCCAACGGTCGGGATGATGACTTGGCATTGCCTCGTCCCCGGCAGCCGGCGCAGTCCTCGGCATGTTTGGCAAGAGCCCCGATTGCCACTGTTAAGGCAAGGACGGCTTCTCGGTGTAAGCCTACCACGACCGTTCCTGGGCCCAGTGCGGTGGTTGGTGACATAGTTTTACGTGTCGTGTCTCACACCTCTATGTCGGTGACACCGATCCAAAGATTTAGTTAGGCGTGGTGACTGGATATGGGCGGCTTGCCTCTAGACCCGGCACCCCCATAGTTCTGCAGAGCACGCGGTGCATGCTTACGCCTCATTCTACACGATCGGAGAGCTCCTCGGGATTGTGAGCGGTGTACCTTTCGTCAACAGTGAGATGGCCGAGGGGGACTTGTTTCTCGTATAGGGCAACTCATGTATTGGGTGTGTGATGATACTATTAGGACTAAGACCACGAGTTGGCATCCGAGGCCCAAGTGTGGGCTAAGCTATGTGCTCTATTCTCGTGTTTATATTCATAGCTTGCATACGCTCATCGAGATGGCCATGTATATCGTATTGTACCCCGGTTGGGGATTCTTCTCGAGTAATTCGTTACTCACCCTTATTCGTGGTTTTCCACGGTAATCGTGGTGCGTGACAGGATGCTGAAGAAGGAGCCGTGATCATGGGGCCCGATCTTTCCAACTCGATTTTTGTATTATGACTCTCGTGTGTTTTGTTTTCCCCTGAATGCATGTAGTCGGGCACGGAGCCCTAGGATGTTTGTAAATATTTGTGGATTCCAGCATTTTGTATCTGAACAGGTTTTGAATGGCTTTTAGTAAATCTCTGTTCAGAGTAAACTTTGGAAATATATTTATCTTGGAACAGTGCTTGAAACAGTGGGATGAGTTCCAGGAAATTGTCTAGTTTTTAAAGGAGTTATTTTGAATGTTTTTGTTTTAATTGGAATCCGAAATCATGTCTGTTTAAATGTCTTTTACTTTGAATGCATGCATTGGGATAAGGGCCCATTTAGTGCCCCATCCGGGTCGGTCCCTTACAGGGGTCCAATGACCCATAATCCTATGAGTTGTCTAAGGTCAATGCCAAAGACCAAAATACCCTTTGGAGTCCTTTGACCCACTTTGACAATTTGGGAGTTTTATATTAGAGGGAATGTCCTCGGCCAGGAGGTAACCTGATGGCCTTCAGAACACACTCTCCTAATGAACGGTTGTACAAGTACCATTCACAGTGGTATATCACTCACACAGTAGGAGAACTCTGATAGAGGGAGTACTTTGGTCGGCCGAACAGTCTCGAGCTCTAATAACGAGTGGGATATCGCCCCCTTTCTAGAAACCTGAAAAACACCTCCTCTATCTGATACTTGTATCCAAGCCATGTCTACCCCAGGCACCGACACGTGCTATAAACAAATAAGTCTCCTCTCGGACACTAAAGTAGACACGTGCTATCCAAGCCATGTCTACCCCAGGCACCGACACGTGCTATAAACATCCAAAACAACGATGTCAAAATTATGCAACAGGACCAAACACAACACCATATCTGACACCCAAGTCAACTATCTTAGATATGCTAATTAAATACCGCGAAAAGTCTCAAGCTAGGGAAAAATGTCCCTCACCTTGGCCGAAGAAACCCCTTTCAAGCAGCTCCTAAGGATTTTTCTACGTTCACGGGCTTATAAAAAAAGGAAGGGTTAGAATTAGCACTTTAGTCTGCCAAAAATGGACTCAGAATGTCGAAAATTGGCAGCGGTGGTCAACAGTGGTGCGTGGTTCTAGCAGCAGTAGTGCATGATTAGGTGGTTCAAATCTGGTTCAGCACGAACAAATAGGCTCAGCAAGCGGATCCCCGGCTTAGAACAGTTCACTAGGAGGTCCGGGAAACACGCCTTGTTTAGGATTAGGCGTTATCGCAGGCTCAGAATACATGCTAGGGTTTGGTGGTGGCTCGGACGCGGACTTGAGGCTCAAGAATGGATCATGCGGTGCGAAAGACGACGTTTGTCTTGAAGGTGCGATTAGCGGCTATGCGCGGCTCATGCTGAGGTTCCACTTGCAGTCTATCATGTCTTCTAAGGAGACACATTCAACTCTGACCTATAGAAGAATTTCAAACGCGTTTTCTTAAATGAAATTTTTATAATTCAAACGTTTTTCGAGAAAACCCAACTGCGGCAGAAATTTCAAAACTCACCTTTTGATTTGATGCAGGATTTCCAAGGTAATTCAAGGCATACGAATGCACGATTTCCAAGAAAAATAGTAGATACTTCGATCTCTGGGCAGGGATGGACAATCTAAGATGGTTTGGGACACGAAAATCAATAAGATGGTGAAGAAAGAGGTTTAAGGTTTGGCTTCTTGGGGGTGTTTGGTGGAGGTATTAAATTAATTCGGATTAACTTAATCCTTCTAATTCGTGTTTGGTGGACGGATTAACTTAATCCCTCAGATTAAGTTAATCCTTCACAAACTCCAACAATAATCCTCATATTTTCTCTCTCTGTCTCGTTTTCCAAAATTATCTTTAATTATATTTTTCAAACTATTTATTCAACTTTTAAAATTTAGATTTAAAAGTTTATTCATATTTTTTTTTTATGTTTTATAGTTCATTTAATATTTTTAAATTTAATATTAAATGTTAAATTATCTAAAGAAAAAAATGGTTCAAGAAAATAAAAAAAAATATATTTCATTTTCAAGAGACAATTATTTGAATGGAACAAAACAAATTCCTAAATTATAAAACTCATTTTTCTACTTAGAATATAATTAGTTTTATTATTATATACATACAAAATTTTACTTGTGTTATTTTATGACTTGTTTACTAAGCATCTAAATTGGTTGTTATATACACCTATTTGTGAATATACTTTTGTTATTATTATATTGACTACAATTTTAATTCAAATGAGTATTAACCAATAAAATAGGTAGAATGATTTAAAAATACATGAAAATTAGGTTTATACTTTCATTATAACTTTCATCAAGATAGTATAGTCCAACATATTTAAACTACTTTAAAAATATGAGTAAAATTGAATTTCAAACTTAATTACCATTCACACAAGTTAAGGTGTACTAAATAAATTAAATTGATTTTTTAAATTTTAAATTTATATCAATCTTGTAATTAAGTAATTAAAATGATTTTTTATATATAATTTCCTATATCTTTCTAAATTTTTTGAATGAAAATAAAGTTTTTTATATTGTTTTTAATTAAATATAGATATTAAGTTAAGATTGAAATAAATAATAAAATATATATTCATCAAGCATATTTTATTTAAATTAATATTATTGCTACATTTTCAAATGAATGTCATTTTGTCATGAAACTATTGTAAAGAGAAAACAAATTAAAGAGTAGACATTTAAAAAAATATATAAAAAATGTTAAATAAAAATTCAGTTTAACTTAATCCCTCCACCAAACAACATTCTGCTTAACTTAATCCAGCTTAACATAATATGTCCACCAAACACAGATTAACTTAATCTTCAGCTTAACTTAATACTCAGCTTAACTTAATACCGACTAACTTAATACTAATCCCTACACCAAACACCCCCTTAATCCTTACCCTGGGCCTTATTCCTCTGTCCATTTTTGTGGTCAATGTTTATTCTTTTTTAAATACATTAATAGTTCAAACTCCGCCACTTCAATCTGATCTTCCTTGGGAAAAACTCTAAACAAGAATGTCTACCAAATTTGAACACTATGCGCATTACAAATAAATCTATATCTTTACAAAAAGTTACCAGAAAGTCATGAAGGCCTTTCAAGCCATAGCCAATCACACTTCAATATCACTATCTCAGACCATAGCTATCGGAAATTGTCAGATTCCGTTTAGTAATTAGTTCGTTTATTATTATTATTATTATTATCTTTGAGAAGGTTGGTTTGTTATTTATTGTTTTTGAAATTTAAATTTATCTTTATTTAATTACTACAATGTATTCTATGTTTTTTGCAATGTATTCATCTTTCCTTAAAAATGTATATAAATGTTTTAAATTATTTTTAAATTTTGATTTGATTTCTAAGATTATAGATAAGAAGTAAATATCTAAATTAAAAAAAACATATGATAAGCTAATTACCATAACAACTACAAAAAAATGTGTAGCATTAAATTGATTACAATTTTTTTTTTGACAGGTAAATTTATTACAATCTTAAGACATTAGTTGATTGGCATTCAAATTTAGGTAAATTCTTATTTTTGTCGTTTTTTATTGGCAAATTCTTAGATAGATTCTAACTAAAAAATGTGTAAAATTAAGTTGATTCCAATTTAAGACATTAGTTGTTTCTTATATTTGAATCTATATAACACTATAACCCATTCAACATCTAATCCATGACCACTCTTATTGTGTTGACAATAATTATTTTTAATCAAGGATAAGGATAACAATGAAGTGAAACTTTTAGATAAAAAAAAACATAAACTATCATAAGATAGACATCCAAATATAGGCCCTAAATTCGTACAAAGTTTGGCCATCAAATAGGTTATGGAGGATCATTTTGAGTCGATATTGGATGTCAGCAAAAAATGAGAAAATGCACGTATTATATAACAATTCAAATTATCCTTATTATATCACATTAGAATATGATAAATGTACGTATAAGTTAGTAGATATCACATTATAAGTTGGAAATTGTAAATAGAGTTTTACAAAAAGCTAAATAGAGTTGTCTATATGGCAGATTTTATGAAGGGTCTATAATAACGACGTGCACAGCATATTTAATTACGTTCTGATTCTATATATTTAGCACTGGTCCATTTCATTTTTGAGAAAAAAAAAATCCATAAAAATGTTGATATTGATGAAAAATGTAATTAATCAATAAAGGAATTAGAAAACGAAATTTATCCTCAACAATACATATTTACAGCACAATTATTTAAATAATTTATTTATAACATATAAATTTCTTTAATAAAATTCAACTACCAATAAGATAAGTCTAGCAATAGAACAAATCTAATGGTGATAAAATTTATTTAATAATAAAACTCAATTTGAATTTATTGTTACAAATAAATTACTTATAATTTTATGGTATAATAAAAATACTTTGTTATTATACATGTAAAATCCCTTTTAAAAAGGAACATGGTTCAATACATAAATATAATTATAATTGTAAACCCAAAACGTTGGTCGATAATGAAACTTGGTCAATTCACATAATTAAAACTAACACAATTCAAAAAATAGAAAACAGATGGAAGAATAAAGAAGAATTTGAAAAGGCTCTGAAAATGTAATGCGAACAAATTAAGAGTTAATAATAAGAAGAAAACACCAAAAAAGAAGCGGATAAGACTGGATGCTCATATTCTATGGGTGTAAAGTGTCTGTCATGCCATGGCAACAGCATTCAGTACGAGGAATTTTTATAATCATCGCAACCAAGCCTTATCGCACGCATACAAACCACACTTTACACAAATTAACCAAAAACAGCATGAATAAGGTTACACAAATCGATTAAATCATGTAAGATAAATAGACCTTAGAAGCACAAAAACATAAAAAATTATCTGACAGCAAAGAAGAATATAAAAGCTCTAATACGAGAAAAGAATAACAAATATGCATAACATGTTGAAAGTGCACAAAGCTTGTGGCGCCATTTATATAGAGGACAACTTCTCGGAAACCCTAACTCCAAAGATTCTGTTCCGAAACCCTAGCCGAACCGAATGAAGCCTTTCGTTCAACAAGTCGGCCTCAATTGTTGGGCTGCGCTTACAATATTGGGCCGGCCACAGTATTCTTTGGACTCCACTACAGCTGTATTTTTAAAAAAATAAAATAAAATCTTGGGAAATTGTATTTTCTTTTCACAAAGTAATCACAAATTTTGGCAAATAAATTATTTACATCTACAATCGTTAATACATTTTAATACTATATTACTCATTAATAACAATATGATTAGATTTAATACCATTATTATAAGAAATGATTTACCAATACTTTTTTTAAAATCACCGATACTCATTAATATCGATAATTACATTTTTTTATGTGATCGTATCTGATTAGTATGACAAGTTTTTCTAAAAGCTTTTTATAATACAACTTATTTTCATCTTTAATTCATTTGTTTAATTTAAGTGTAATGGAAAGATATAAGAAGAAGGGCCGAATGAAGTTCACTTTTTTTAGAGAAACTCATGAGATTAGTTAAATATAGAAAATAATTACAAATATCGTTGCTTTAAAAAAAATTAGAAAATATAATCATTGATATTAATGAGTATTGTTACTGTTAACTCTAAAATTGAGAGAATCAATGTGTCTCATTTTATGTATTAGAGGAATCTTTATATACAAATATACAAAGTTGCCCTAGCTGTGTACATGTGAAAAGACGATAAAGGGTACTATAATTAAAACACTAATAAAATGTCTAATATTAAACTCCAACACTCCCCCTTAAGTTGAGCATATAGGTTGATCATTCCCAACTTGTTTAAGAGATAATCTATCCGTGCTCCATTCAATGCTTTTATGAAGATATCGCCTAATTATTCTCTAGTCTTCACGTATCTGGTGGAAACCATGTCTTGATGTATATTTTCTCGCATAAAATGACAATCTACCTTAATGTGTTAGTCTGCTCATGGAAAACTAGATTAGATGCGAATGATTGGCCACTTAGCTATTGATGTCTCTCAAATACAGTCAATGTTTAATATCTTCTAGAATCATTGTTGGAAATTATCATTGAAAATATAATGTGAAAAAGGTAAATATATTTAGTAAACGGTGAAAAAAGACTAATGTTGATGCATGAGGGGAATAATTGGAGAAGCATGAGTTATACACAAGAAAACGACGTTATTTTAGTCTAAATGCGTGTTAAAGAGTGGTTGCGCACTAATTTATGATTTTTTGTAAAAACAACCTACACATGCAGACACTAAGGAATTGTGATGCGATGCAGAGCAGAAAGGATTAATGCGGAGCAAAAGTGTGGGAACGCAATAATGCGAGTAAAACTATCTGAAGAGGCGTCAAATGCCACGCGAGCAGATAAGGAAGAATCAAGTGAGAAGCGAAATGTTGACTAATTAGATAGCTAGAAACAAATTGCAAAAATCACAGTATTCATGCCTTAATTCACAACGACAAGATAGGCGAAATCAATCAACAGAATTTTGTCGTGCTAGTGAAGCCGCTAATTCAAATTCAGGAATATTCAAGAAGTCAGATTGGAGAATACAAAAGGAAGTCGCCATTACCATTTCAAAGAGCTCGCTCTTTTTCAGTTTTTACTTTTACTTGCGGAGTTTTTAAACATTTGTTTTTATTGCTTCTTTATTAGACTCATTTTTGTAATTGATTTGTATAATGTTTGCATACTTTTTTTTCATGTTGTTATCTTTGTTTACTATTTTCATTATGAACTAATTCTAGTAAGGAGACGCTAAGGAAAAATGGTGTAACTAATGCGTGTGTTATTGAGTAGGGAGGATATAATTGGAGCATATTTAATTAGGAATGAATCACTAATAGTAAATGTCGATCAGCCATGCACACATACTATTAGGTTGTAAATCTAAAGAGGAAACAAGCTAAGGCTAGTTTGCATGTTCAGTAGGTTTTAGTGCTAAGTCTTTCGTACTTTGAATTGGAGTTTAGAGATAAATGCATAACTACTGCATACGTTTTGCAAGTTGATAATTACATTATTTTCTTTGTGATAATAGAGGTACTACATGGCTTAGCCCCTAACTTCTCTATTCCAGTCAACAGATCAAGTACATATTTTCTTTGTGATAATAGAATTCCTTTCTTGTTTCTTATAACCTCAATCCCTAGAAAATATTTCAACATACTTAAGTCTTTTGTATGAAATTGACTATAAAGAGAGGTCTTGAGTGATTATTACCCACTGCATCATAGCCTGTAATCACAATGTCATCAACATACACAATCAACAAAATAACACCATTATAAGATCGCTTAAAGAAGATAGAGTGATATGATTTGCTTTTCTTCATCCCGAACTCTTCAATCACCTGACTGAAATTGCCAACCAAGCTCGTGGGCTCTATTTTAATCCATACAAGGACTTCGAAGGTGACATACTGTAACGGCCCAGTTTTCTATTCCGGTTCTCGAGGTGCTTCCGGTTCAGTTTCAGTGGTTCGGTTGGGCCGTTAGAGCTGTTTTGTCCCTTAAGGGCATTTTGGTCTTTTGCTCCCCGGCAGGATTTGTGGATTTTAGGGCTTCGAGGAAGCTCTCGCTTTGTCGAGGCTTGTTTGTTGGTGGTCATGCGAGTCTCGAGATGTTTGGGCTAGTCGTTTGGAAGTTCGGTTGTGATTTTGGGTTTTGGCAAAGTGATGGTTGGTTGTGTGCTTCCTTTGGGATTCGAGCAGGGCCCTTGGTGTTGATTTTGGGAGTTGGATTTAGTGAGTTTTATTTATTGGGAGTGGTTGCTTCGGTCGGGTCTCGAAGGAGGAAGCCGGGAAATGGGATTTTAAGGTTTTGATTTGGATAAGGATGGAAATTAGGATGAAAATCCCTATTTTTCCTTTATTTTTCCCATTTTTCCCTTTTCTTTTCAAAATCACTTTTTCTCTCTCTCTCTCTCTCTCTCCCCCCAGCCCGAGCCTAGCCCAGCCCAAGCCCCACCGCCCCAGTCGCCCAGCCCGAGCTCGCTCGCCCACCTCGCCCAGACCAGTCGCCGGCCGAGCTCGCAACCCCGATCGCGTCTCGGCGAGCCCGCCCAGGCCAGTCGCGTCGCCCAGCCCGGCCGCGCAGTCTGCCGCTCGTCCGCGCGCGCCGCGCCGCCTAGATCCCGATCGCCTCGTGTTGATCGAGCGTCCCCGTAGCTCGTCGTGCGGATCGAGCGTCTTGTAGCCGCGTCGTCGCTGCGCGCGCGCGCTAGCGCCTCCCGTGCCGAAGCGCGCGCCGCGCCCTCGCCCAGCCGAGCTCGCGCCCGCGCGCCCTCGCCTCCCAGCCGGCTCGTTCGTGTGTCAGCCGCGCCTCGTGAGTTGCTCCCGAGCCGTGCCCTGTTATTTTATTATATTTAGGCCTATGGATTATGATTTTTGAATAGTCTGTTAGGTTCGCTTTAGGTTGCTCGGGTTCGATCGCAGCTTAAGTTTCTTGTGTGTTGTTGCCTTAGGCTGTAAGGGTTTCTTACCGAGGTTGTGTGGACCCTGCGAATAATTGATAGTATGCCATATCTTGTGATTGTATGAAATTCTAGTGGATAGGTTACATGTTTTCTCTTGCTTCCAGGTTTCTGTTGTAGTGGTGTTTCTGTTATATTAGTTACAGGCTAGGGTCTTTTATCTTGGCATATTCTGGTTCTTGTTATATTCTGACAGTTCCATGTTAGTGCTAGGCAGGTGATCCATAATGTAGGTAAGTCCCCGATGGGCACTGCACTGTTCCCTGGTGTGTAAGCCTCGATGGGCATTATGAGGTCGCTTAAGAGTGTAAGACCGATGGGCATCTCGGTGATCCTAGCTGGAGTAAGACCCCGATGGGCATCCTAGGTGTGTAAGACCCAGTTGGGCAGCATTGATAGCTAGAGGTGTAAGACCCCGATGGGCATCATTGTTTAGAGGTGTAAGACCCCGATGGGCATCCGTATGTGTAAGACTCCGATGGGCATCATTGTTTAGCTGGTGTAAGACCCCGTTGGGCAGCATTGATAGCTAGAGGTGTAAGACCCCGATGGGCATCCGTATGTGTAAGACCCCGATGGGCATCATTGTTTAGAGGTGTAAGACCCCAATGGGCATCCTTGTGTGTAAGTCCCCGATGGGCATCATTGTGTCATTGTATCCTAGGTTGTGTAAGACCCTGATGGGCATCCAGGTGTAGAACCTAGGATAGGCTGTAGTTGAAAGCCCTTGATAGGCTAGCTCTAGTGTTAGCACATAGCCTAAACCTACCATTTTGCTCTAAGTCATTGTTTGGTTGCATGTCGGTGTGCTAAATGAGATGTTTTCGTATTGTACCCCGATTGGGGATTCTTACTGAATAATTCGTTACTCACCCTTATTTCTGTGGTTTTTCCACAGGTAACCACGGTGCGAGACAGGATGGCTGGAGGAGGAGCTGTGATCATGGGAACCCGTTGTTCAACTCTGAGTCTTGTTTATGTTTATGTTTTAAATGTCCTCTGAATGCATGTAGTTGGGCACGGAGCCCTAGGGTGTTTGCTGACTGTATTTCTGGATTCTAGCATTGTTGTAACTATTGCGAAGCTTGTATGTTTTAAATAAATCTCTGATCAGAGCAAGTTTTGTAAATGTATTTGTCTTGGAGCAGTGCTTGGAAACAGGATGAGTTTAGTGAATTTTATGTTGACTTTTTAAATGGATGTTTTATGTTTTAGTTTTTACTTAGAATCCGAACATCATATTGCAAATTTTCTGTAGATTTGAATGCATGCATTGAGGTAACGGCCTATTTAAGAACCCCTTTCGGGTCGGGTCATTACACATACATTACCGTTCTTCTATGGAGCGACAAACCTAGGTGGTTGCTCCATATACACCTCTTCTTACAGATCACCATGAAGAAAGAAATTTTTATATTAAGCTGATGTAAGGGCCAATGGTAAATAGATACTAACGAGATAAATAACCTTACCGATGCCAATGATAGCACTAAACAATAGCACTATTTAGGCCCTAAAACCGCGCATTATATGAAAAAGGGCAAATATGTGAATAGTATAATAAGGAATTTCAGTGCAAATAGTCACATTATTCGGTCATGTATGCTAACATCATCGCATGATGAAATCTTTGCTAAAAATGACATTTAAGCTATAAAACGCGCGAAAATAAGGATATTAACCATAAAGCTGCTGATGTGTCCTATGTTCGTAGGAAGTCGTTGCAAAGAAAGAACAGATAAGGCATCAAAACAAAAAGGAAGAAAATAATTGGCAATCAAGCCATCGCAAGGAAGGAACAATTGAGTCATCAAAATAGAAAAGGAAAGAGATAAATTAGCAATCAATCACGAAATCAGCGAAACCGAGATGAAAACAATCGGCAAGGAGTATATTCCAGAACGACGTGGTTGACAAGAAACCCTGGCATTATAAATAAAAGATGAATCAAAGAAGGAAATGTGTCAATTCAAAGAGGAAGCTACTGATTGATGAGCGTCTGAGACGCTGGGGTCTCACTGGAGATCCCGACAGCATCTGTTCATCTGTAGACTTTGAACAATTGTGTTCCAATGCGGTGTCATAGATGAAGACGTCATTGGAAACAATGATGATTGACTCTGTTACTCCATAGAGATATTGTAGTTCATTTGGATTTCTGTAACGACCCGACCCGAAGAGGGGTTCTAAATAGGCCATTACCTCAATGCATGCATACAAATCTACAGAAAATTTGCAAGATGGTGTTTGGATTCTAAGTAAAAGCTAAAACATGAAAACATCTATTTAAAAATCAACATAAATTCCACAAAACACGTCCCCTGTTTCCAAGCACTGCTTTCAAGGCAAATACATTTCCAAAACTTACTCTGATCAGAGATTTATTTAAAACATACAAACTTTACAACAATGCTAGAATCCGGAAATACATTCAGAAAACACCCTAGGGCTCCATGCCCAACTACATGCATTCAGAGGACATTTAAATCATAAACATAAACATAAGACTCAGAGTTGAACAACGGGTTTCCATGATCACGCTCCTCCTCCGGCCATCCCTGTCTCGCACCATGGTTACTGTGGAAAACCACATAATAAGGGTGAGTAACGAATTACTCAGTAAGAATCCCCAACCGGGGTACAATACGATACACATGGTCATCTAGCAGAAAGATATGCAAGCTATGAATATAAACACAGATAGAGCACATAGCTTAGCTCACACTTGGGCTTCGGATGCCAACTCAGGGTCTTAGTCTGGAAATCAATCACCACATCCACACAATACAAAAGTCGCCCTATACGAGAAACAAGTCCCCGCCACTTCTCATCGTCGAATGAAAGGTGCACTAGCTCAAGATCCCGAGGAGCTCTCCGGTCGACGTTGTAATGAGCGTAAGCATGCACCGCGTGCTTCTACAGCACTATGGGGTGCCGGGTCCAGTGGCAAGTCGCCCATATCCGGATACCACGTCTAAATAAATCTCCGGATCGGTGTCACCGACATAGGGGTGTGAGACACGACACGTGAACTATGTCACTGTACCACCGCACTTTGAGGCTAAGGAACGGGTCGTGGTAGGCTTACACCAGAAGCCGCCCTTACCTTAACAGTGGCAATCAGGGCTACCGCCGAACACGCCGAGGACGTGTTGCGGGCCGGGGACTAGGCATTGCCAAGTCATCATCCCGACCGTTGGGGCATCGCTTAGACTACCACCCTCACCCAAGATTGCAGGGCCTACCGGTTGGGATAGCTAATCCCTCACGGGGTCCAAGGACGGAGAACTGTCTCGAACGTCCTTGCCATGGATGCAAGATACTTTATGCATCAGGCCCGGATGATGCTATCTACCTGCAATTCTAACCTGCCCTAGCAATCAACACACAATTCCATAAAATCCAATACGTGCTCAATAAGAATACAACGAGCCTAGCATGATACTACGAAGCAAGGAACAGATACGAGCATGCCAGAAAGGAACAACCTAGCATGGACTAACATGAGAAACAACATAGGAAATCATGCCAGTCGGGAATTCAGAATAGAGCACTTATCAGGGAACATGCCAATAAACACAAACAAGCATACAATCAGCATCACATGATACATTGCATGGCCCACACAACTCCCGTAAGAAATCCTTACCGGCGGGAAGACCTCTAAACACAAGAAACCTAAGTCGCGATCGAACCCGAGCTACCTATAACGAACCAAGCAAAACACATCAATAATCATAGAATAGCCCTAAATACACTAAAATAAATAGGGCTCGGCTCGGAGCAACTCACGAGGCGCGACGGACACACGAACGAGCCGATTGCACGCGCAGGCAAAGAACAGGCGGTGGCTGGCGCGCTAGGGCGCAGGAATGGGCGCGTGGGCGGCTGGCTCGCTGGCCGGGCGTGGCGCTGGCTGGCGCGGCTGCGCAGCTGACACGCTGGCTGGGCACGCATTGGGACGCGCACGGCGGCGCGCGCAGGCGGCGCGTCTGCGGACACGGCGGCGGCGCGCGCGCGGCGGCGGCAGCAACGGCGAGCGAGGAGCGCGCGCTCAGGCAGGACGGGACGCGCGGCTTCGGCAGATCTCGTGCGACGACGACGACGGCGCGGCCGGGCGAGACGGGCGGATCTCGTGCGACAGGCTCATTGGGGCGAAGACGGCGGATCTAGCGCGCGCGAGCTCGCGATCTCGCCGGGCTGGCGACGCGGCGGCGGCGAGCGAGCGGAGGCCGACCGGCGGCACGGCGAGCGGCGATGACGAGCTCGGGTGGCGGCGATAAGTGGCACATTTGCCGGGCCGGCTGCTCGGGAGAGAGAGAGAGAAAAGAGAAAAAGAGAAAAAGAAAAAAAAAAGAAAAAGAAAAAGAAAAAGAAAGGAAAAAAAATGAATTTGGACAAGAAAAGGGAAAATGGGAAAAAAAAAAGGAAAAAGGGATTTTATCCCAAAAATCCATCCTTATCTAATAAAACCTCAAAAATCCCATTTCCCGGCTTCCTCCTTCGAGACATGACTGAAGCAACCTTTTCCAATAAAAAAATCTCACTTAAATCCATCTCCCAAAGCAACACTAAAGGGCCCGGGCTCGAATCCCAAAGGAAGCACACAACCAACCATCACTTTGCAAAAATCCCAAATCACAACCGAACTTCCAAACGACTAGCCCAAACATCTCGGGACTCGCAGTCCAACCCAAACAAGCCACGGCAAAGGCAGGAGCTACCTCGAAGCCCTGAAAACCACAAATCCTGCCCGAAGAGCCAAAAGACCAAAATACCCCTAAGGAACAAAACCGCTCTAACGACCCAACCAACAACCGAAACTTGACCCGAAGGCACCTCAGCGGGATAGAAAATCGGGCATGTTATAATACTCCCTCCTTTAAAGACTTTCGTCCTCGAAAGTCCTAAGACGAAAAAGCTCCAGGAAAACTCAACTGAACCAGCCAACTGAACTTCTCGGCCAACAACACCAACCTTCTTCGAAAACCAAACCCTCTTGGGTTCTAAAAAACTCAAGGCCACAATGCCATCCAGACTACCAAACACTGAACTTTCCAGATTCCAAAAAACCAAACGGCCTACTCTTACTTCACAAGAGACTAACAAACCTCAAACCTTGTCTACAGCCTTAACGAGATCCAAGCGAATCACCAACTGGCGATTGATCCAAAAAGGCAATCTTCTCCAACTAGAACACGACCACAACACTTAAGCAACCATCTTAAGGAGAAAACGCCAACCAAAGGCAAGGGCACCATCTGGTACACGGACGGCCAACAACACTCACACCGGTGAAACTTCGCCACGGCCACCTCTAAAAGACAAGGGCCAAGCACAGCTCCACTCGGCCAAACCAACAAACTAGAACTCCTCATCGGCCGAACGCAAACTTTCCAAAGAAAACCTACCAAAGAATCGCCAAGGAGAACATCGCCAGCAAGGAACGACCAACATTCCTCTCAAGGAAAACTCGGGAAGCAAGGACTAAACCATCACACAGCTATCTGCGACACAACACCTTGAGGAAAACAGCTCAACAGCTTACCAACCAATGCCACGGCACCTCTGTGCCAACTCACTCAAACGCGGCTCTGCTAATGCCAACTGCGAACGCACAACAACTAGGAACAAAGCCCGAGAAGGGCTTGCTCTGCAAAACTCAACCCAACTTATGACGAGCAACGCTCGCCACCAAGCTACTACTCAACTCTTAAAATCCAACTGGCTACTCAAAGGACTTCTCCTTTAAGCTTAAGCCTAATTCAACTTCCAACCAGAAGCTCCACTCCCGAAACCTTACAAGGAAAACGGGAAACGACAATCTCAAAGCTTACAGATCCTGAGCCACACGAAGCATCAACCTGCCACCACACCGGAACCAATCCGGACTTTACTCCAAACAAACACTAGCTTGCTAGCCTACCAAGACTACTAGCAACTCACCTGAGGCTACAAACTACACGCCTCCAGCTTGCCAACTGAAACTCACTACCTGGGCCTGACTGAGCTCTGGAGAGGCTCTCCACAACCTTGGGTTCTCCGGCAACCCTCGACACACACTGTCGACAAACGAGCTAACACCAACCGCTCGACAGCACAACTCTCTCAAAGAACTTAACCATACAAAGCCAACACCAACTCCTTGGGAACCAAGAGGACCCAAACGCTCATGAATGCGTCATCCTCCTGCTCAAACAACAGCCACAACAAGGCTTCTACCCAAGGAAAGGATCCGAACAACTCTCTTAGCCATGACGATCAGAAACTGCGCGGCTTTGCTACCACCGCTCTTGATCAGTTTCCAACTGAACTCCAACCAACAATCAACAAGAAGATCCGCCAACCAAGCTTAGGTCCAACCCAACAACACCGCCTAAGCAACAACCTCGATACCACGAGCACGGTATCCTTACCACCTCGCTAAAGCCTTACAACATCCACCTGGAGTTCAACTTCTCCAGAAACTGAGCACCAGATCTCCAAAGCAAACCCTACACGGATCTGAAACTTTCGCCACCGAATGAACCACACAAAACACACTTGTGTGCACAACTCTCAACCTTCCTTCAGAGATCCAAGACTAACAAGCGCTTTTCCAAAAAAAAAAACAACGCTAACTCCTGGCAGAGATACAAACAATCCAAGGAACACCAAAAGTTCCATCTCCACACGATACTCGAAGCTGAGGCAACCTTGCTCTACCAAAGCATAACAATGCCAAACCGAACTTACTTTATACCAAGCCTCTACCGAGGGTGCTTACCCAAAAAGGCATCCGAAACCTCTCACAAGGCATCAGCTCATCTCGCCTCATAGGCATCCAGCTCATCTCATGAGCATCCAACTCAGATCCTCTCTTTGGACCAAACTCGCATCTACAATGCTCAACTCTCCTCGATTTAGGCACTCGAAGGTAGTTGACCGCACTACCAACCACAAAGAAAATCTCTTGGCCTTAACACTAGCGCGAGACTCACGCGCACCAACACTTACCAACCGCCAACCTCACGACTTACTCAACCTCCGTAAACATCGGAAAAGGCTCCGGCTCTGGCTCCTCTCGAGCATTCTCTCGCTTGTAGTCCATCGACTACCACTGAACTAGCCCTCTGGCACGACCTAAAGAGGTGCAACTGCCATAAACGGATCCAAGGCTAAAGGAGTGCGCTGAACTCCGGACGGCATAGAACCATCTGCTATGCCCAAGCCAAACTCAAGCCTGAACCAGACTTAGTGCCAAAGCGGCACACCAACCAATGCACCTCAAGTGCCACTACTACCAAAACCACATCTTACTACCAATGGGGCCAACAAGATCACAACCTCAAGTGACAAGAACTCGGCTAGGCATACAAGGGCTCCAACTCAAAACCATGCCTATGTCATCTCATCAAACCGAAGGCTCACCGCCTACTCTTGCACCTCCACATGATGCTCAACAAAACTCGCCGGCTCTCTCAACATGCAAAGCAGCCTAGCTCCACTCCAGAGCTCACCAAAGGAAGAGTGTTCAACTCTACCAAACATCCGAGGAAAACACCAACGGATCTAATCCGGAAGGGAATATCGCTCACTCGCACCCTTAACCACGTGGTTCCGCCATCGGGCCTGCAAACAACAACACTTTACAGGAGCACAAAGATGCCTCAACAATCTCTCTCTCGAAGGTCGCCAACTCTGCAGCCTACTCACTGGGCAATCAAACAACTGCTAAGGCTCAAGATCAACACTTTAGCTACCCTGTGCTAGTCCACACGGGGACTCGCTCCACAAGCATCCACATAAGCATGACCATAGCTAACTCCTCTCTTGGAGTAGCACTCCAAGGCAAAGCACCTCCACCCTCTCCCTAGGGAAAACCAACAATCGGGCCACAATTGGCCTCACGGAGTCCAAGCTCGCCTCCCACGGGGACGACGCCCTGGGGCATCCGAAACTGTCTCGGATACCTCAACAAGCCACAACATACATCACACATCGCGGGAAGTTGGCATGATGGCGCTCTAAACCCAAACCAACAACGAGTCGTAACCGCTTCGTCTCGCTCCACAACACTACACAAGGCATACACTAGATGACGTGTATTGTAAATTCTTAACCCTTTTTCAACAACAAATAGTAAACTTAGGCGCACTGATGACTCGCTTGAGTGAGGCCGATGATCATGGAAAAACGACCTACAACAAAAAAGGTCGGTCCTACAGAATCTATGTCTCGAGCTCGATACCAATCAGAACGACCCGACCGAAGAGGGGTTCTAAATAGGCCATTACCTCAATGCATGCATACAAATCTGAGAAAATTTGCAAGATGGTGTTTGGATTCTAAGTAAAAGCTAAAACATGAAAACATCCATTTAAAAATCAACATAAATTCCTCGAAACTCGTCCCTCTGTTTCCAAGCACTGCTTTCAAGGCAAATACATTTCCAAAACTTACTCGATCAGAGATTTATTTAAAACATACAAACTTTACAACAATGCTAGAATCCAGGAAATACATTGAGAAAACACCCTAGGGCTCCGTGCCCAACTACATGCATTTAGAGGACATTTAAATCATAAACATAAACATAAGACTCAGAGTTGAACAACGGGTTTCCATGATCACAGCTCCTCCTCCACCATCCTGTCTCGCACCATGGTTACTGTGTGGAAAACCACATAATAAGGGTGAGTAACGAATTACTCAAGAAGAATCCAATCGGGGTACAATACGATACACATGGTCATCTAGCGAGAAAGATATGCAAGCTATGAATATAAACACAGATAGAGCACATAGCTTAGCCCACACTTGGGCCTCGGATGCCAACTCGTGGTCTTAGTCCGAAATCAATCACCACATCCACACAATACACAAGTCGCCCTATACGAGAAACAAGTCCGGCCACGGCCATCTCTTTGTCGAATGAAAGGTGCACTAGCTCAAGATCCCGAGGAGCTCTCGGCCGACGTTGTAATGAGCGTAAGCATGCACCGCGTGCTTCTACTGCACTATGGGGTGCCGGTCCAGTGGCAAGTCGCCCATATCCGGATACCACTCCTAACTAAATCTCGGATCGGTGTCACCGACATAGGGGTGTGAGATCCGGACACGTGAACTATGTCACTGTACCACCGCTTTGAGGCTAAGGAACGGGTCGTGGTAGGCTTACACCAGGAAGCCGTCCTTACCTTAACAGGTGGCAATCAAGGGCTACTGCCGAACACGCTGAGGACGTGCCGGCTGCCGGGGACTAGGCATTGCCAAGTCATCATCCCAACCGTTGGGGCATCGCTTAAACTACCACCCTCACCCAAGATTGCAGGGCCTACCGGTTGGGATAGCTAATCCCTCACGGGGTCCAAGGACGGAGAACTGTCTCGAACGTCCTTGCCTTGGATGCAAGATACTTTATGCATCAGGCCCGGATGATGCTATCTACCTGCAATTCTAACCTGCCCTAGCAATCAACACACAATTCCATAAAATCCAATACGTGCTCAATAAGAATACAACGAGCCTAGCATGATACTACGAAGCAAGGAACAGATACGAGCATGCCAGAAAGGAACAACCTAGCATGGACTAACATGAGAAACAACATAGGAAATCATGCCAGTCGGGAATTCAGAATAGAGCACTTATCAGGGAACATGCCAATAAACACAAACAAGCATACAATTAGCATCACATGATACATTGCAGGGCCCACACAACTCCGGTAAGAAATCCTTACCTGGCTGGAAGACCTCTAAACACAAGAAACCTAAGCTGCGATCGAACCCGAGCTACCTATAACGAACCAAGAAAAACACATCAATAATCATAGAATAGCCCTAAATACACTAAAATAAATAGGGCTCAGCTCGGGAGCAACTCACGAGGCGCGACGGACACACGAACGAGCCGATTGCACGAACGGGGCAGCAACAGGGCCGGCTGGGCGCGCTGGGGCGCAGGAATGGGCGCGTGGGGCGCTGGGGCGCTGCGCGTGCGGCGCAGACACGGGCGATGACGCGCGGGGGCGAGCGACGGCACGACGAGGGCGCGGCGCTGCTCGGCAGGGACGGCACGGCGCGGCTCGGCAGATCTGGTGCGACGACGACAGCGTCTTTGGCGGGGCGAGACGGCGATTCGTGCGACGGGCTCGGCTGGAGCGAGCGACAAGGCTGGGCGAAGACGGGCGGATCTGGCGCGCGAGCTCGGGCGATCTGGCTGCTGGCGACGTGCGGCGAGCGAAGCGAAGGCCGACCGGCAGCACGGCGAGGCGGCGACGACGAGCTCGGCTGGTGGCGATGGCCATTGCCGCCGGGGGAAATGCTGCTCGAGAGAGAGAGAGAGAGAAAAAGAAAAAAAAAAAAAAAAAAAGAAAAAGAAAAAGAAAAGAAAGGAAAAAATGAATTTGGACAAGAAAAGGGAAAATGGGAAAAAAAAAGGAAAAAGGGATTTTATCCCAAAAATCCATCCTTATCCAATAAAACCTCAAAATCCCATTTCCGGCTTCCTCCTTCGAGACCCGATCAAGCAACCTTTTCCAATAAACAAATCTCACTTAAATCCATCTCCCAAAGCAACACTAAAGGGCAGGCTCGAATCCCAAAGGAAGCACACAACCAACCATCACTTTGCAAAAATCCCAAATCACAACCGAACTTCCAAACGACTAGCCCAAACATCTCGGGACTCGCAGTCCAACCCAAACAAGCCACGGAAAAGGCAAGAGCTACCTCGAAGCCCTAAAAACCACAAATCCTGCCCGAAGAGCCAAAAGACCAAAATACCCCTAAGGAACAAAACCGCTCTAACGACCCAACCAACAACCGAAACTTGACCCGAAGGCACCTCGAAAACTGGGATAGAAAACTGGGCTGTTACAATTTCATACTTTATTTATTGTTTCATTCATAGTCGTTGCTTTCTTGAAATAAATCTACAAGTATATTGTTCCAAAATTGATCTCCGCAACTTGCTATGTGTAATTAAACTTTAAGAAAGTAGGTAAGCTAAGTAATGTGAGCAATAATTTAAATATTAAGTTAAGGGGGAAAAGGAATAAGAACGACAGTTCTTTTAAGTCACTCGAGTCGACTGACCATCCACTTGAGAGTGCTTAACATTGATCTTGGAAAAGAAAATGTTAAGGGTTTAACCTCACCGTACTCAATAGGTAAGGCTTAGTCTTAAGTACTTTTTGGAGGGGAGTTAGGAATAATCATCTCACTAGCTGCATATGCAAGGCTTGGCTTAAAAGCAAACTTACGGGCTTTGTACCGGTAAGTTAATGTCAAGTACTCCGAGAGGGGCTTGAGGTTTAGTCAAGTATGTATTTTTTTTATCACGACAACTTAGCTTGCTTCTCTGTATTACGAAACTTTTCATAGTCATCATTCATATAAACTTAAGAAGCAAAGTTGATTGAGTTGAGTTCAGCATAATTGTGGGTGATTAAATTTATAATGTTGTAATTAAATAAGTATGTGTCGGCTCACTACCCACGTATGCTAGCCTCCAGCTTACTCGGAAGAGGAACTTGGCAGATGACCCAACGAGTTACGTTAGTATTGTGCGAAGACTCTTCGTGCTACCCAATGGGAGTTAAGGTTTAACCCTACTAACGCATGCGAAACCCTGAGTCTATCTACATAGAGCTGCAGTGAAAGCTGAGTTTTGTATCCGTAAATGTAGAAGTATTTATGCGGTTGGCTAGTATGATTTCTTTATCACCAGGTAACACATCTATATTCTTTCAAAACTTCTAATTAATTTAAGCAACTCTATTTTTGCATTAGTGCGTAAGTGATTCCCAAGTTACACTTAGCATAAGTCAACTTCGAATTAATTACTGTACAATATATTAATACTGGAATCCCCCAGTCAGCCATCTTTGCAACTAGGGAGAACGTATCTTCATAATCAACTCCTTTGGCAACAAGGCAAGCTTTCAATTGAGCTATAGACCCATTAGGATTCACTTTAACCATAAACACTCATTACAACCAATAGACTTCTTTCCTGCAAGAAGAGAAACTAAATCCCAAGTACCATTGTCATTTAAAGTAGTCATTTCCTCTACCATTGTTGCACACCAACTAAGGTGAGACAAGGCTTCACAAACCATTTTAGGAAGAGATATAGACTCTAGAGAAGCAATGAAGGAACGCATCAATAATGAAAAATGATTATAAGAAACAAAAGATGAGATAGGGTGAGCACACTGACTTTTACCTTTACGAAGAGCAATAGGAAGATCGTTGCTCATTCCTGGATCTACTATCAAAGAGACCACTAGTAGTGGACATGAATCTGGAGTGGATAGAACGGTAGTGTGTGTTGCCTTCAAGTATAAACATGAGTTATAGGTAGGAATGGATAAAACTGGATTAGTTGGAAGCTCACATGTGGTCAACAATTGTATAGATAAGAAAATTTTCATCATCCTCTTGACGCTCCCCTCGTCTCGTACTCGGCTGAGAAGAAAAAAACGAAAAATGCTAAAAAAGGTGACATCAAGAAGACATAATATTTATCAAGATTTGGACAATAACACCGATACCCTTTCTGGACTTGAGAATACCCAAGGAAAACACATTTCAAAGATTTTGGATCAAGTTTACTTAGGTTAGGACAAACATCCCGAACATAGTATGTGCACTCAAATATTTTTTGTGCATCTGAAATAGTAAGTCCCTAACTATTTCAAGGAGATGGCGATTCTGACGCTTTGCTACTCCATTTTGGGATGGAGTATCAACACATGAAGAATGATGAAGAATACCATGTGCATCAAGATAAGATTCGAGAGCACTTGAAAAATATTCTTTAGCATTATCACTACGTAAAATTTTAAGGCACCCACCAAATTGTGCTCAAATAATCATCAACAAAGGTGATAAAATATCGAAAATCTAACTTGGACTCTAAAGGAGAAGGACCCCAAACATCGGAATGCACTAAGTCAAATGGAGCACTAGCTCGCTTATTGAATTGAGGGTACAAACTTAAATGATGAAACTTAGAAAACTAACACGACTCACAATCTAAAGATGATAAATGTTGGAATTGAGGATGCAAACTCTTTAATGGAGAGATAAATGGATGACCCAAATGATAATGTTTTTCAAAAGGAGAAGGCACACAAGAGTAGGTGATGGCAGTTGGTACAAATAGCTAAAAAGTGTAAAGACCTCCGAATTCACCCCTTTTACCAATAGTCATCTTCTTCGTAAGATCCTAAAACAATGAATAGCAAATAAAAAAGGACACAAAACAGTGAAGATCACGAGTTATTTGCTAATAGAAATCATATTCAAAGAGAACTGTGGCAAACTTAAAATAGATGATAGGGAGAGATTGACTCAATAAGATTATCAGTACTTGAACCTAAAACTTGATTAGTTGGTTACATTAGCTATAGTAATTGGAGGTAAAGATGAGGATGAGAAAAATTTAGAGAATATACTAGGATTACCTGTCATGTGGTCTACAACCAGAGTTAAAGACCCATTTTGTGGACAAGGAAATATGACATTTGGATGTGTACCTGTCTCGGCGATGGCAGTAACGGGGTAAACGATGTTGTCAATGACTTTTGATACTGCTGCAATTTAACAAGCTGCTCTACTGAAACTGTAATAGACTACCCCAAATCTCCAATAGTTGAAACAACATTTGCAACTAGAACTCTTTGACCCTGATTTAACAACTTTCGACATTCTCGTTTCATATGACCAGGCTTGTGATAGTAATAACAAACCACATTCAAATTTGACCGGTGAGTATTAGAATATCCATAAGATTTTTAGTTGATTGTTCCAGTCTCGTTTTCCCTAGCGTTCGATCCAACTCTCTTGTTCCTCCTATGATCACTAGTTTGTCCAACCAAGGCAATGTTAGAGTTAGATGAAAAAAATGACTCGTGGCTTCCATATTCGAAGAATATGAGTGTATAAGCCCCCTCCAATTATGAAACATCTGAACTTGAGAGAACATGATCTCTGACCATGTCATAATTTGAAGAAAGACCAACATTTGTTCTCGTTGAACTAGGTGCACTTTATGATTAGTACTAATGGGCATCAAAGTATTAAATTCTGCACATGTTTTCTTCACTTCCATGAAGTATGAATTAAGTAGGGTCTTGCATACGTTAATCACTTTATTAATATTCTCTTTACTTGGATACAAAACCTCTAGATACTCGAGGATCTCTTTGACTGAGTCACAATGATTAACCAACTCAACAATGTCACTTTCAATCGAGTTCTTGATTGAAGGAACATTCTTAAGTCGTATCATAACCAAGATTTCTTATTATCACCAGTTGGTGGAGACTCTATCATATGATCGTCCATCTCTATACTCCAAATATAATGACCAATTTTTTATCGCCATGCATAATAATTGGACCTATTGAACTTGTGTTTGTTAATTTTTGACACCATCAAAACCATCTTTATCACAATTGGCGACTTCTTATCACCCATAATCATCATAAAAAAAAAGCTAAACAACAAAAATCAGATATGAATTACCCAACAAAACTGCAAAGAAAAGTCACCTAGAAGTCACAAAAATACAAGGAAGTCAATAACTCCTTGTAACACTCATAATCGAGTGACAAAACCGCTAAATATTAAGCACAAATAGATCTGAAAAGAAATTGTCAGAAAAATCGCTTAGCAAACAAACTCAAATAACCAACGATTGCTTGAAACACCCAACTTCGAGCATCGACACAGCACGAAAAGTCTACCACTGGAAAGAGGAGAAGACAACAAGAAAATCCCAAAAAAATTGTTGAAAAATGATCACTCACGTGCCTACATGCGCTTGTGCAAGATTCAGGAGTCAAAAACTTGTCTAGGAGAGTTTGACTTACTCGTGGCTCAGTTCATAACGAAAATTTGCAGATTTATAGAACAACTAATGGGCTTTCTAATGGTGTGTATGCATGGATGGGCTTGGCAAGGTATTTTTGGGGTTCGATGGGAATAATTTATGGAGGGGTAAAAGGGAAACTTCTACGATGTGGGAACCAGGGCTTAGAGTTCGGTTGGGGTAGTGGGTGAGTTCAAGTGGGGTTATCTTTTGGGAACTTAACAAGCCCATTAACCTCTATGTTTAATTTAATTAATGTGTTCACTGGTAACTATAGAGTGGAAAGAAGATAAATGAAGGTTTATTGTGTGTATACAGATAGAACGGTAGCATCTAGAATCGGGTTTCACAATGAGGAGTTCAATAAATAACAAGTGAGGTGTTTTATCCTTGTGGTAAGCCTCCATAGGTGTTTTGGGTGGTTTTCTTTGAAGGTTGTTGTCCAGAAATCAAACACACAACTAGATTATGCTCAAGATAAGGTATGGCCATAATTCAATCCTAAATGTAAAATTCTTAAGCATATATGTGCAAGTATTCACAATCATTGTTGTATCAAGTTTTACTCTCTCAAAGGTCATCTCCTCAGGGATTTGGTATTAATTTTCTATTCCTTTTTTAGATTAAGAATACATGAGGGTGAAATAATGTTGTACTACGATGAATTAACGAAAATACTAAAACAAAAAAATGAAATCCATTGCTTTAACAACACTGCTCTAAAGTAAAATAAATGCTTAAACATAAGAATAGACAATCAAATTCAATGATTGGAATGAATTAAGCGGTTTTAGAGGAGAATTGCTTCAGCATCGAGTTTTACTGGTAAGAAGTGAATTCCTGATTTACTCTTACTCTACTCTCTCTTGAGGTTACAACATTCAAATATAAATAGATTCAACAACATTAGTGAAATCGTTATCTCTAATAGATCTCCAAATTGCAAGGAACTTAAACAAACCTAATGTGATCCTATGTGAATCCACTCCATTGCGTCCCTCTCGAAATCGAATTAAAGCAAGCATGAATTGTTGATCAGACAAAACATACTTGACATTAAAACAGCATGGATACATAATTCAACATCTTCCTACTCGACGCAACAACAATTTCACTCCTACTTACCTAATCCTTCTGATTAGAAATTTAGGTACTCATATTATCAAGCAAAACAACAACAATTTTCAAAACAATAAAATCAGTCATCATACAAACTCACAGAAATGCTAAATCAATTCGCAAAATTTCAATCAAAGTAAAACTCAAGTAAACAGAGATAAGAAAGAATAGATAAGAGAAAGCCTATTGCGATCTTTAGCTTGAACACTATTACAAGAAATAAAATGTCTAAACTAAAATTTCGGAATGCTGAAAAGTAAAAATGCCCTCAAAGAGTAAAATGCATAAAAACTTAGAAAAACTGGGTAAAAGTTCAAATCGAAATTCTAAAATCTGAGAAAATGGAAAAAGCTCATTCAATTCAATATGCTCCAGCTTAAATACTCGTCCCAATTGCTGCCGCCTAAACGATCAACGGCTGAGATTAGACACTCCAACATTGTAAATATCTCCATTTCATTGATGCTCAACACGTGTCCATTTCTAGAGTAGCCATGCCATTTCTGTTTTCTTCATCCTAGCTTCCAGTAATGCTTCCGCTTAATACTACTTTGTGGACCTGAATGTTATAGCAATTTAAGATAATCAGATTTTTGCACTTATCATCTTATTATTTCACCCTGCACAAATGCTACAAAATTCCTGGAAAACCTGTTCTACTCAGAAAACTATAGAACTTAACAAATTCCTAACTGCATTTTATGTCTTAGTCACAATTTCTCTCAATTCATATTATCAAATCAGGGATTTTACTTAGAATATTCTCAATACTACAACAATTACTCTCAATATTTGAGAGTTATCAGTTGTGTTTAAAGGGTGATGCATATTGTGTATCTAGCATGGAAGTGAATCTAGGTTTTGTTGAAATAAAGGGTGGGTGAGCTTGTCACAAAGGGAAGTAGATGGAAGTGTGTTACTAGTTATAAAAAAGCATGAATTAGGTGTTTTATAATTATTGTGGTATGAACTTATGAATATATGTGTAAGGCATTGATAGCTCTCAAATAGAGCATAAATTAGGCTACTTTAATTTGCATTTTTCTAAGGTTCGGGGGACATAATTGAATAATTAAGAAAAAAAGAGATTAAAACTGTTATAAATTTCATTGTAACGGCCTAGATTTTAGTTCCGGTTCCCTAGGTATGATCGGTTATTATTTCGGTTGTTTGGTTGGGTCGTTAGGGCAGTTTTAGCCCTTAGGGGCATTTTGGTCATTTTGCCCTCAGAGCCTGTTTGGTGTTAAACCAGAGTTTTGGGCTGTTTCTATCATTCGTTAAGATTGGTTGTTCTTTGGTTTCAGGTTTCCAGGGTTAGAATGCATTTGGGGTAGTTCGGAGGACTTTCGGTTTAAAAGATAAATTAAGTTTGTTTTGTGTGTCCGTTGGGTTTCGAACCTATGACATATTAGGCTTTTGGTGGCTTGGATTGGAAAAGGATCATAAAAAAGAAAAGTGTTCAAGCCAGGACTCGAACTCGGGTCGGTCTGGTTGCAGCAGTTGCCAAAAGAAAACAGTTCCATTGGAGTCGAGCTTGTAAGTTATGCTCTTTATCGTTTGGTAATCTATTTGTCCTGAAATTATTCGGAGTTAAAGGCTAAATGGAATTAAAAGGGTTTTGTGTGTTGTTGTTCGTACAATAGGAAAAAGATGAGCAGCCGCTCCCTGTTCTCCCAAGCTCCAATCGCAAACCTTCTTTCCCTTCCTCCATCGTTGATCAGTTCATCCCCTTGGCCGAGCCGCTCCAGCCCACAGTTGCACCGCACGCAGCCTGGGTGCACGCTGCTTTGTGCCGCACAGCAGCCCGCTTACGATCGCACACCCTCAGCAACAACGTCGCAGCCTCCTCCATCGCTAGTCTGTTCGCTGCCGACCTAGCACCAGCCACATCTGAGTCCCAACGCAGCGTCGTTTTTTTCCTCCTCTCGCACTCGCAAGCACAGATGCGTGTGCCCTTGCCGATCCAGCGACGCAACTTCCTCACATAGCCACTCAGCCCTTCGCACCCGCGCACCTGGGAGCCAATCCGCCTCTACTGATCTGTTCGTAACAGCGAACCCCAACTTTGGCTCGCCTCGCCCGTTAGCACAGAAGCCCCTTGGCTTCGCCTCAGCGACACGCGTATTAGCCCCGTTTCACTTCGCCGCTCGCTGTCGAGGCCTCCTGCTGGCACCATTATCGCACGTCCGTGAGCATCCGTGCCAGTCCTGCCGAGAGCTCCTTGTCGAGTTGGAACTTCGGTTTGGATAAGTTTCTTTTCGAGGCTGTTGTGTTTGTGCTTGTTGGTTATTCATGACGAGACCTAATGTTGTGTGTGGTTATTTGCCTAGCCAAGTGTCGCCTCGTTGGGTGTGGACTTTTGCTTAGCTTGCTGAGAGCCCCTGTTTGGCCAAGAGGTTGTCCCGAGCACCTATTTGGAGCGAAGTCTCTTGTTTCAATTGAGGAGTTAGGAATAACCCTACTATCGCATGCGTTGCCCAGAGTCAAGTATGAGAACTGCAGCGAGAGCTAGGTTTTCCATAAATCAATAAGTGGAGAATCACTTGTTAGAGTAGGGAAGCATGAAATCTGATCTACAACTATCGTACGCTTAGCATCTCCTACATCCACATTTTACCATTACTTTTATATGTTTGCTATGTAATTGCTTTTGGAGTCTTGAAAACTCTAAAAATCACCAACCCATTTGTTTTACTTTTCTTGCACGACTCTTAAATTAGTCAAATTAATTCTAGACATCAATCTTTGTGGAGAACGATATAAATAAATACCTATCACTTGTCGCAATTATACTTTGTATACTTGCGTAATGCCTGGGATTTAATACTTAGTTGATATTAATAGCATCTGAAGTCTAAAATCAACATCATAATACTATACATAGCCGAACTTAAATTGCACCAGTCATGTATGTTATAAATGTACATTTTAAGCATAGAACATGTATAGGAATAAGGTGTAAATGTGGATTTTGGACATGAGATGTAATTTTTATTGGTTTTGGTTGTGGATGGTAAACAAAATACTCTGAAAGGGAAAAAATGTCAAATTTATGGGGTTGTAGAGTAATGATCACTTGATAAAAATTGATAGCATTTAGTAACATAGGGATTTAGCTATAATTGTTGTTTTGTTGCTATGATGCTTTTTTTTATCTTTCAAGAATCGCCTATTGAGAAATGACGAAGCGCTTAGGAGGTTCAAACAAGCTATACATGATATTTTTTTGTACCATGGTTTATATTTCGATATGTAAGTGGGTGTTATCATTTTGAATTTCCAGATATGTTTGTATAGGAGAAAGTGAATAGAACTCCGTTAGACTAATAAATGTAGCATAACATATTATTGGAAACTGCTATGGTTCTTGGGTTGTATTATTTTTCAAAAAATTAGCTAATGATATAACAAGGTGATTTCTGCGTATATATTGCTTGAGTTGCAGGTAACGGTACATCCTCGAGAATCGGGGTGTTACAACTTGTATCAAAGCTTATGAATAGATCTCGTAGACATTAAGATATTTTAATCCCATGTCACATATCATTTATTCCATGGTAAACTTCAATCTTGCATACATTGACTTCCAAAGCATCAAAGGGTTATTCCTCCCTTGAAATGGTTTCTAGCTCATGAAATGGATTTTAAATTGAGGTTATTCACAGTTGAATGTGAAGAATGAATGTTTGTTGAATCTTCTTTGCTTTGGATTGTGCAATAGGTCCAAGTGAAACTTTTAGAACTCCATGATCCTTATCATCTTCCCCCTTTTCAAAAGGATTCGTCCTCGAATCAAGAAAATCATCACCTACATCAAAAGGACTCAAGTTAGCAACATTGAAAGGGGAACTTATTGAAATTTCTCCTAGAAGATCGATTTTGTAGGCATTTTTGTTAATCCTCTCAAGAACTTGAAAAGAACCATCTCTTATTGTATGTAACTTGGTCTTCCTTTGAGATGGAAATCACTCCTTACAAAAATGTGCCCAAACCCAGTCTCCTGTTTTAAAAATGAGTTCCTTACGTCCTTTGTTGATTCGCGAAACAACTTAAAAATTTTGTTTCTCGATTCTCTATTTGACATCCTTGTGCAAGTTTTTGATCAAATCAGACTTATTTATTGCTGCATCACTCACAAAAATATTAGAAGGAATAAGAAGCAAATCAAGAGGTGTAAGTCGATGAAATCCATAAACAACTTTGAAAGGAGAACAATGAGTGGTACTATGAATTGCTCTATTATATACAAACTCTACAAATGGAAAACATTCCTCCCAAGGCTTAATGTTTTTAGAAATAGTAGCTCTAAGCAAGGTTCCCAATGTTCGATTAACCACCTCAGTTTGCTCATCAATTTGGGGATGACATGTGGTTGAAAACAACAATTTAGTGCCCAACTTACCCCATAATACTTTCTATAAGTGGCTTAAAAATTTAACATCCCTATCACTAACAATAATTTTAGGAATTCCATGTAATCATACTACTTCTCAAAAGAAAAGATCAGCCACTTACTTTGCATCATCCGTTTTGTTACATGCTATAAAATGAACCATTTTACTAAATATATCAACCACAACAAGAATACTATCTTTAACCCTCTTCGTTCGTGGTAAACGAAGAATAAAATCCATAGATATATTATTATATGGTTCATTAGGTACATTCAAAGGAGTACAAGATCCATTTGGTTGTGATCTAGACTTAGCCTCTTTGTATTTAAAACATTGGCTACAAACATAATGAACATCATGTTTCATCTTAGGCCAAAAAAAGTATTCATGCAATATATCATAAGTTTTATGAATCCCAAAATGTCTCATTAAGCCACCACCATGTACTTCTTTTACAAGTAAATCTCTTATAGAATATTTAGGAACACGAAGTTTACTTTTCTTAAACAAAATTTTTTGAAAGACATAATAATCATCTAAAACTTTTCCAGCACGATAAGATGCAAAATCGGTTCCAAAATCTTGGTCATCTCTATATAGCTCTTTAATATGCTCAAATCCAAGAATTTTTGCACTAAGAGAAGTAAAGAGAGATTGTACCTTCTTAACAATGCATCAGCCACAATATTATCCTTACCTTGCTTATATTTGATGACATAGGGAAATGTTTCAATAAACTTTACCAACCTTGCATGCCTACGGTTCAATTTTCTTTGACCCTTAAGATGCTTCAAGCTCTCATGATCAGTGTGAATCATAAACTCTCTTGGCCATTTGTAGTTTTGCTACACCTGCAATGTACGGACTAAAGAAAATGATTATTTATCATAGGTAGGACAGTTCAACGCTGCCCCACTTAGTTTTTCACTAAAGTCATCAAGGGCTTTCCATCTTGCATCAAAATAGCACCTATGCCCAAACCACTTACATCACACTCAATTTCAAAGGTCTTATCTAAGTTAGGCAAGACAAGTAATGGTGCATTGGTTAAGTTCATTAAAGACTTTCTCTTGCATTCCACCCCCCCCATTTACCTCACTTGCATTTGTTGGTGTTGGTGTTGGCCAATCTCGATTGCCTTCTACTCCATTTTTACCAACTATAAATCCAAGAAAGTTAACCTTTTCCATTAAAAAACAACATTTATTTAAATTAGCATAAAGTTTCTCATTTCTAAATATAGTTAGAACAGACCTAACATGCTCAAGCAAAATCTTTGAATAAATTAGAATATCATCAAAATACACAACAACATACTTTCCTAAGTATTCTTTCAAAATATATTTCATTAAACGCATAAATGTGCTAGGAGCATTAGTTAGCCCAAAAGGCATAACAAGTCATTCATACAACCCAAACTTAGTTTTGAAAGCTGTTTTCCATTCATCTCCTACATGTATTCTAATTTGTCCACACACATGCACCAAGTTCCATCTTTCTTTGGCACGACCAATATGACAGGTATCGAGCATGGACTCAAACTTTCTCGTACATTTCCTTTATTAATGAAATCTTCCACTTGTCTTTGAATTTCCTTGGCCTCGGTTGGATTGGCTCTGTAAGCTAGCCTATTGGTAATGATAGCCCCTAGAATGAAGTCTATGTTATGTTCAATTCCTCGAATGGGAGGTATTCCTTTAGGTACTCCATCTTGGAACACATCCTCAAATTTATGTAAAAGAGATTGAAACATACTACACAAAGAAAAAGTGTTATCGTTAGAAGCTAAATACCCTTCGTTGTACATAAGTACAAAGATTGGTTTTTGGGAAAACATTTCCCTTCTCACCCCTCCCACTATAGCCAAACAACCCACTCTTTTTGTATACATCAGTAAAACTCAAAGGTACAAGAGTTTTTTTCTACCATCTTTTGTGAAACAATACATATTCAAATAACCTCCATACATGTAACGGCCCAGAAATTTCATCCCGGTCTTCCCGGGAGGCCCAAGGGCATTTTGGTAATTTTGGGTCAGGCCGACAGGGCCGGTTTTGAAATTGAAAATTGCCGGAATAATTATGAGTCAATTTGAATAGGATCGGGATTTTTGGTGAAGGCATTTGGGCTTGGGAAAGAGTAAAATTAAATAAGGAATTAAATAGCGCGTCGAGTGAGATTTGAGCCAGGGACGTGTCACGTGCTAGGCAGGGGGCGCTGCCAGTCGAGCCACTGGGCGTCTTTGTGATTCTAAACGCGCGATCTGGTATATAAGCCCGTTTGTGCTGAGTTTTGATTTAAAAGCCAAAAATCGCCCGAACCTTCTTCTTCTTCTTCTTCTCCTTTCGCGATCCCTTCTCCATTCCTCTTCGGCCGACTGCACTCTCTCCCTCGTAGACCAGCGATTCGCCGGAGCTCCCTCACCGTTCGTCCCTCCGGTAAGCTCTCTTTCTCTTCTCTTCTTCTTCTTCTTCTTTTTCTCCTCTAATTCCGCCTCCCCTGTTTTCTTTTTCGCCATTGATGGCCGAGAGAGTGGAGGGAATCGTGTGGGTTTTTTGCAGCAAGTAAAGAGGAGCTGATCCAGCTGAAATCGCCTGCCAATTCGTCGCCGAGCTCGCCGATCGTGTTCGCGCGATGTATTCGCGCATGGCAGAAGCCGGAGTCCGCTGCAGCCACCCCGCCGAGCCACGCCATTCCTCGGCCAGTGCCCGCGCGCGCGCCTCGCCCAGCTCCGCAACTCGTCGCTCGAGCCCCTGCTCGCCGAGCCGTGCCAGCGCGAGCGCCCCAACCGAGCCTCTCCGTGTCGCCCGCTCGCCCCTGTGTCGCCGCGCGCCCACGCGCCCACTCCTGCGCCCCAGCTCGCCCAACCAGCCCCGTTGCTGCCCCGTTCGTGCAATCGGCTCGTTCGTGCGTTCGTCGCGCCTCGTGAGTTGTTCCCGAGCTGAGCTTTGTTTGTTTTACTATATTTAGGCCTATTGAGTGATTTTTGTTGTGATTGATAGGTTCTCGGTAGCTAGTTCGGGTTCGTTCGCCGCTTAGGATTTCGTGTCAAATTGTCCCCGGCCAAGGTAAGGATTTCTTCTAGGAGTTGTGTGGACCTGCGATATTATATGTGATTGCTTGATTGATTGCTTGTTTGTGTTTATTGACATGTATAGCTTGGTATTCTATTCGAATTCCCGATTAGCATGATTTTCTGGTTTAATTCTCATGTTAATCCATGCTAGGTTGTTCCTCTCTAGCATGCTCAGATCACATTCCTTGCTTCGTAGTATCATGCTAGGCTCGTTGTATTCTTATTGAGCACGTATTGGATTTTATGGAATTGTTTTGTCGTTCGCTAGGCGAGTTAGAATTGCGGTAGATAGCATCATCGGGCCCGATGCATAAAGAACCTTGCATCCATGGCGGGGACGCCGAGCAAGTCATTCATTCCGTCCCCTGGACCCGTGAGGGATTAGCTAACAAGCGGTAGGCCCCGCAATCTTGGGTGAGGGTGGCGATCGTTAAATGCCCCCAACGGTCGGGATGATGACTTGGCATTGCCTCGCCCCCGGCGATCGGCATGTCCTCGGCATGTTTGGCGGTAGCCCCCGATTGCCACTGTTAAGGCAAGGACGGCTTCCTGGTGTAAGCCTACCACGACCGTTCCTTGGCCCCAGGTGCGGTGGTTCAGGCTGAAATAGTTTACGTGTCCAAGTCTCACACTCCTATGTCAGTGACACCGATCCAAAGATTTAGTTAGGTGTGGTGATTGGACATGGGCAGCTTGCCTCTAGACCCGGCACCCCCCATAGTCTGCAGTAGCACGCGGTGCATGCTTACGCTCATTACAGCGCCGACTGGAGAGCTCCTCGGGATTGTGAGCGGTGTACCTTTCGTCGACGATGAAGCGGAGGCGGGACTTGTTTCTCGTATAGGGCGACTTATGTATTAGACTGTGTGATGATATTATTTCCGGACTAAGACCCTAAGCTGGCATCCGAGGCCCAAGTGTGGGCTAAGCTATGTGCTCTATTCCTTGTTTATATTCATAGCTTGCATACGCTCATCGAGATGACCATGTATATCGTATTGTACCCCGGTTGGGGATTCTTCGAGTAATTCGTTACTCACCCTTCATCGTGGTTTTTCCACAGTAACCAAGTTGCGAGACAGGATGGTGAAGGAGGAGGCTGTGATCATGGGGCTCAATCATCAAACTCTGATTTTGTGTTATGACTCTTTATGTTTTATTTTCCCTTGAATGCATGTAGCCGGGCACGGAGCCCTAGGATGTTTTCTGAATATGTTGTGGATTCCAGCATTATTATATTTAGACATGCTTTGAATGATTTTAAGAAATCTCTGATCGGAGTATACTTTGGAAATGTATTTATCTTGGAACAGGTGCTTGGAAACAGGGACAGGTTCCAGGGAAATTGTTTAGTTTTTAAAGGGGTTATTTTGAATGTTTTGTTTTAATTGGAATCCGAAATCATGTCTGTTTAAATGTCCTTTACTTTGAATGCATGCATTGGGGTAAGGGCCCATTTAGTGCCCCATTCGGGTCGGTCCCTTACAATACATGACCTTCCTATCAAATTTCCAAGCTCTACCAAGCAATATATCTCCAACAAGAATAGGTTGCATCACAAAGAATCTCATCTTTATACTTCCTAAAGAAAAAGTAATTAAAGCTTGAGAAACTATCGTCATTGCTCCACTATCATTGAGCCATTGGAGCTTGTAAGGTTTAGGATGGTGTTGAGTTGGAATTTGCAACCTTTTGATAAAAAATTTACTTACGGCGTTCATGCAACTTCCACTATCAATAACAAGACTACAAGGAGTCCCATTAACTAAAAACGGTGTATGGAATAAGTTGCCTATTTGGTCATCAACATCATTCTCCTTGATTTGAGTGGCGATGAGTCTTCTTGTTACAAGGGCCAAATGACTCCTGATAACTCTCAAATAGAGCGCATTTTAGGCTGCATTAGTTTTCTTTATTTTTAGGATTAAGGGAAATAAATGAGCATCAGATGGACATTTGCGAGTAAAAATCATAGAAATCATCATTCATTCATAAAGTAGCATCAGAAGCATAGTTCACGGATTATGTAAGAATTTTGTACCTCTTTGTACTAAAAAGATTATTTAATGCAGGAAATGTTGAACACTTATGCTAGAGGGACAAAGAAATCTGACTAATGATACACACAAAAGACTCACGCGTTTCACAAGGCAGTCGCGATCGAAGAATCACACCAATAAGGAAAGAAAAGAGAATCAACCAAGCAATTAAGTTAGTGTCAATCAAATAAATTCCAGTGGAAATAAAGATATCCTGCATTAATGAGGATTCTCCAGCTCATTGAGCCTTGTTGACCAAGTAAATCAACTCTATAAATTACAAGAAGAAAGCCAAGGTTTGTTGAGCTGGTCGGATGGCCAGATGCCAATCCATGCAAAAAGCAACTGGTGGTGTTTATAAAAGCTAATGACAAGGGGACTGCACATTTCAACAACCGAGCCAATTCCATTTTTATTGTTTTCTAGGAGTAGTTGTAGTTATAAACATCTCATAGTCGTAATCAAATCAGCTGGTTTAAACTTCTTACTTGTGTTTATATCTATGTTGCATTATGAGAGTTTTTGCATGAATATTCTCTAGTAGAAGCATGTTAGGAATGTAGGTTAAAGAGTCTTACACTATTGCCCCTACTAAAAAAATTAAGAAAGTTGACGCACACAGAATATCAGCTCTGTAGTAAAGTTGACGCTTTCAAAAGTGTCAACGAATCGACTGTCAACTAACGTCACTATAGTTGACGTTCGAAAAAACATTTGATGTTATAGTTGACATGTTATAAATGTCAAAACTATAAGTCGTTGATACTCTATAAGCGTTAGGCGATGATTTACTTGAACTAGTTTATAAACGTCAAGCAAGAGTTTGGTTGACGTGCTGTGAATGTCAATTACTAACAAAAACGTCAAGTAAATATACATATGTTAAAGGTTTGTAATGTCATTAAAATAGAAGGTTGACGCCTGTCAAACATTAAGTTGGTCCTTATTGTTGACACTTATGAAACGTCAAAGAATGTGATTTTTTTATAAAAAGAAATTGGCCACATTTATCTAATTATCTCCTTCATCCTATCAATATATACATAATGATATAATGCTGGACAGAATTCCAACAATAAATTACAATTTCAATATTTCCACATAAGCATTATATATATATATATATATATATATATTCAAGTACTAATGTCTTACAATCCCAAACCACAAATAAAAGTATGGAACCACATTTCAAACTAAGTATGTCATTTTTTGATAAAACAAGAAACTGAATTTTTTCTTTACCAACGCCAATGTTTATCACAAAAGGAAGTAAGGTCAATCAGGCGATCACGAGCTAAATAATAGTAGATTCCACCCTTTTGGGAAGTTGAAGGATTTCCAAGTACATCCTTTTCCTACAAAAAAGAATAAGAATAGTGTCAAACGCAAATAATGAAAAATGAAAGACAAAGAAATTAGAATACTCGAACATTACCGGCAGTTCCAGCAATTAGTACTTCAAATTTGAAACTATTCAAGGAAGCTCGATTGAGGTATCTGGCATTCTGTAAGGGACCGACCCGAATGGGGCACTAAATGGGCCCTTACCCCAATGCATGCATTCAAAGTAAAGGACATTTAAACAGACATGATTTCGGATTCCAATTAAAACAAAACATTCAAAAATAACCCCTTTAAAAACTAGACAATTTCCTGGACTCCGGCCCCCTGTTTCCAAGCACCTGTTCCAAGATAAATACATTTCCAAAGTATACTCCGATCAGAGATTTCTTAAAATCATTCAAAACATGTCTAAATACAATAATGTTGGAATTCACAAAATATTCAGAAAACATCCTAGGGCTCCGTGCCCAGCTACATGCATTCAGGGGAAAATAAAACATAAAGAGTCATAACACAAAATCAGAGTTTGATGACTGAGCCCCATGATCACAGCTCCTCCTTTGACCATCCTGTCTCTCGCAACTTGGTTACTGTTGAAAAACCACATAATAAGGGTGAGTAACGAATTACTCAAGAAGAATCCCCAACCGGGTACAATACGATATACATGGTCATCTCGATGAATGTATGCAAGCTATGAGTATAAACACAGAATAGAGCACATAGCTTAGCCCACACTTGGGCCTCGGATGCCAATTTAGGGTCTTAGTCCGGAAATAATATCACCACACACGTCGCCCTATACGAGAAACAAGTCCCGGCCTCAGCCTGTCTACTGTCGACGAAAGGTACACTGGCTCACAATCCCGAGGAGCTCTCGACCGGTATTTGTAATGAGCGTAAGCATGCACCGCGCGCTACTACTGCACTATAGGGGTGCGGGTCCAAGGCAAGCCGCCCATCTCCACCACCACGCCTAACTAAATCTTTGGATCGGTGTGTCCGACATAGGGTGTGACACACGGACACGTAAACTATGTGAGCCTGAACCACCGCACCTGGGGCCAAGGAACGGTCGTGGTAGGCTTACACCAGGAAGCCGTCCTTGCCTTAACAGGTGGCAATCAGGGGCTACGGCCGAACACGCTGAGGACGTGCCGACTGCTGGGGACGAGGCAATGCCAAGTCATCATCCCGACCGTTGGGGCATTAACAACTGCCACCCTCACCCAAGATTGCAGGGCCTACCGCTTGGGTTAGCTAATCCCTCACGGGGTCCAGGGACGGAGCACTATCTCGACGTCCCTGCCATGGATGCAAGGTACTTTATGCATCAGGCCCGGATGATGCTATCTACCTGCAACTCTAACCTGCCCTAGCAATCAGCAAACAATTCCATAAAATCCAATACGTGCTCAATAAGAATATAAAGAGCCTAGCATGATACTACGAAGCAAGGAACAGATACGAGCATGCCAGAAATGAACAACCTAGCATGGATTAACATGAGAATTAATCAGGAAATACATGCTAATCGGGAATTCAGAATAGAATACCTAGCTACACATGTCAATAAACACAAACAAGCAATCAATCAGCAGTCGCGTAATATATCGCAGGGTCCATACAACTCCGGTAAGAAATCCTTACCTTGGTCGGGGACGATTTGACACGAAAACCTAAGTGGCGAATGAACCCGAACTAGCTATCGAGAACCTATCAATCACAACAAAAATCACACAATAGGCCTAAATATAATAAAATAAACAAGGCTCAGCTCGGGAGCAACTCACGAGGCGCGACGAACGCACGAATGGGCCGATTGCACGAACGGGGCAGCAACGGGGCTAGCTAGGCGCGCTAGGGCGCAGAAATGGGGGCGCTGGCTGCGCGCGCTGGGGCGCCAACGCGCGAGAACGGATGCGGGGCGATGCAGGGGCGCGCGGCGTGACACGGAGCTGGGCGAGGACGCGCGCGCGAGCACGGCCGATGCGCGGCGTGGCTCGGCGGTCTGCGCAGCGACAGAGCACGCGACTCGCAATGGAAAGGAAGCTCGAATTCGGCCGATAGGGGAGGATTCGACGAGCGATTTATGGTTGGTCGAACTCCTCTACTCCAGCTGAACAAAACCCACCCAACAAATCACTTCAACACGACCGGAAAATGGAAATCGAAAAATAGGGGAAAGGGTCGATGGAAATGCGAAGGAGAAGAAGAGAAGAAGAAACTCACCAGCTGCTCGAGATTTGGCTTCGGATTTGAGGAAGGAACTCGGTCGAATTGAAGCTGGCTTGGGAGAAATTGCGGAGGAGAGCTCGGTCGGTTGGAGAAATTCGCGAAGGAGAAGAAGAGAAATGGAGAAGAAAGCTTCGGGCGAGCTCTGCTTTTATACCAACCGCCTTCGAAAACACGCATATGTATTAGATCGCGCGATTAAGAAAACAAACATGCCCAGTGGCTCGGCTGGCAGCGCCCCTTGCCTAGCTTGCAGCGCGTTTTTGGCTCGAATCTCACTCGACGCGCTATTTAATTCCCTATTTATTTTTACCTTTTTCCAAGCCCAAATGTCTTCACCAAAATTCCCGATCCCATTCAAATTGACTCATAATTTTTCCGACAATTAACAATTACATAATCGGCCCTGTTGGCCCGACCAAAATTACCAAAATGCCCCTGGGCCTCCCAGGAAGACCGGGATGAAATTTCCGGGCCGTTACAATATTCCCCCCTTATAAGACTTTCGTCCTCGAAAGTCCCTTAAGACTGGAACAGCTCGGGATACTGCAATCTCATCTCATCCTCCCGCTCCCAAGTGGCTTCCTCTGAACTTTGACTCCTTCACTGAACTTTTACCAACCGGATTTCACGATTACGCAGTGTCTTTGTCTCGAAAGCAAGAATCCCCACTGGTTTCTCCTCGAAGCTCAAATCCTCATTCAGCTGCAAAGGCTCAAAATCAACAATGTGCGACGGGTCCGCACGCGTCTTCGCCTCAACATCGAAACATGAAAAACAACGTACGCTCGCCGAAAATGACGGAGGCAAGGCTAATCGATAAGCAACCTTGCCGATCCTCTCCGAATCTCAAACGGACCAACAAAAGCGGGGACTCGACTTTCCACGCTTGCCAAACCTCAAAACACCTCGCATCGGTGCGACCTTTAGGAATACATGTTGACCAACCTCAAACTCCAAATCGGAAGCGCCGAACATCGGCATAACTCTCTTCTCGCTCTCCGAAATCACAACATACGAGCTCTAATCTTCTCGCACAGCACCATTGGTCAACTGCAGCAACTCGGGACCCAAAACCTGTCTATCACCAACCTCTTCCCAAAACACAGGAGATCGGCAAAGCTTACCATACAAAGCCTCGAATGGAGCCATCTCGAATCGCCGATCGATAATCGTTGTTATATGCAAACTCCATCGATATGTGTCATTTGGTCCCAACTGCGCGGGAAATCCAACACACAAGCCCTCAACATATCTTCGAGAATCTGGTTCACCCTCTCGATCGCTCCATCGGTCCGAGGGTGAAAAGTTGTGCTGAAACTGCACTCAGTGCCTAAACCCTTCTGGAGCGCTCTCCAAAAATGAGAAGTGAACCTCGAATCACGGTCTGACACAATCCTCACAGGCACACCGTGATAACGAATGATCTGCTCCAACAACAACTGCGCCCACTGTTCCACGGTATAAGTGTCTCTACCGGGAATGAAGTGTGCGCTCTTAGTCAATCGATCGACTATCACCCAAATCTGAGAGAACTTCCTCGGAGTCCTCGGCAAACCGTAAATAAAGTCCATGGAGAGTCTCTTCCCATTTCCATCGAGGCACACTCGTGTAGTGCAACAAACCAGTGGTCTCTCTGCTGGGTGCCTTCACTTGGCGACAAGTGAGACATCGACTGACAAACTCCGCAACATCTCTTTTCATACCCATCCACCAGAATGTTTGCTTAAGATCCTGATACATCTTGGTACCCCCGGGGTGCCAAGCAAATGGAGAACTGTGGGCCTCTGAGAACAACTCTGCTCGCAATCCTGCAACATCCGGAACACACAACCGGCCTCTGTACGTCGGCCCACTGTCTGGTGAATATACGAAGTCAAAATCTCCATCAGCACTAACTCTGTCACCCAATCTCTTAAGTGCGGGGTCACTCAGCTGACTATCAATAATCCGCTGTCTAATCGATGGTCGGATCATCCAATCGAGCTACTCCGCGATAACCTCACCCAACAACATCGCAATCTCGGCCCGCTCGAACTCTCTCTCCGTAACTGGCTGGGAACTCAACAACACCGCGGAGTGCGACGTCTTCCTACTCAGAGCATCGGCTACAACATTGGCTTTACCCGGATGGTACAGAATCTCGCAGTCATAATCTTTCACTAACTCTAACCATCTCCTTTGCCTCATATTCAGCTCCTTCTGAGTAAACAGATACTTGAGGCTCTGGTGATCGGTAAACATCTGGATCCGCTCACCATACATGTAATGCCTCCAAATCTTGGTGCAAACACCACTCGCCGCCAACCCCATATCATGAGTCGGATAGTTACGCTCATATGGCTTCGGTGACGGAAGCATAAGCAATGACCTTCCCGTTTGCATCAACACACACAACCCAACCCGAACTTGGAAGCATCATTTGTAAACCACGAAACCACTGTCCCCTCCGGATCGCCAACATCGTGTTGAAGTCAAATCTGCGCTTGAGAGCCGCAAAGCTCTCATCACACCTACCGTCCCAAACAAACTCGACACTCTTCCTCGCGCAGAGTGAGAGGGGTGAGGCTATGGCGGAAAAGTCCTTAACAAAACCGACGGTAGTAACTCGCCAAACCTGTGAAGCTGGGTATCTCGATGAATCAAGTCGGCACTCGCCCACAAACTCACGGCCTCAATCTTTCTTTGGATCCACGGCTATACCATCCTCGAAACTACGTGACCTAGGAAGGCCACTTGTTCCAACAGAACTCACATTTGGAAAACTTCGCATAAAGTGGTTTTCCTCAAGGTCGCCAACACTTTCCTCAAATGCTCTGCATGATCTTCCCTGGTCCTTGAATAGATCAGAATATCGTCAATGAACACGATGACGAAGCGGTCCAAAAATGCTTTGAACACCCTATCCATCATGTCCATGAATGCTGTTGGTGCATTAGTCAATCCAAACGACATGACCCCAAACTCGTAGTGTCCATATCTAGATCTGAAGGTTGTCTTAGGAATGTCGGCGTCCCTAATACGCAACTGATGATAACCGGATCTCAAATCTATTTTGGAGAACACGGAAGCTCCCTGAAGCTGATCGAACAAATCATCGATACGGGGCAACGGATACTTATTCTTCACTGTCACCTTATTAAGCTCACGATAGTCAATGCATAGGAGCATCGAACCATCCTTTTTCTTCACAAACAACACTGGCGCTCCCCACGGGGACACACTCGGGCGGATGAACCCTCGATCTAACATCTCCTGCAACTGAACCTTCAGTTCCTTCAACTCGGCTGGCGCCATACGATACGGAGTCTTCGAGATAGGGAGGGTCCCTGGCTCGAGCTCAATTGTGAAGTCAACCTCTCTCTTCGGGGGCAATCCCGGTAACTCCTCAGGAAACACATCAGCAAACTCCCGCACAACCGGCACTTGATCAATAGTCAGTGAGGGACGGCTCCCTCCGGACAACTTGGCTAGGTAGCCCCAAGCTCCATGAGCTAGCAAACGACGAGCTTTCACAGCTGACACCATCGGCGGGCAAACTCCACCCTGGACTCCACGAAACTTGAAGCTGGGCCGACCCGGCGGCCTGAACACTACTTCCTTCCGGTGGCAGTCAATCAATGCGTGGTTAGCGGCTAACCACTCCATACCAAGAATCACATTGAAACCACTCATGGGTAGAATTATGAGCGTAGCTACCAGCAACTCTCCGGATATCTCGATCCGGCCATCCTTAACCTCATCTTTTGCTAACATATTAACTCCCGAAGGAGTTGCAACAGATAATTCAAAACCTAGAGGCTCTAATCTCAACCTAGCATGCTCAACAAACAATACAAATACAAACGAGTGCGTAGAACTAGAGTCAAACAAGACAAATGCACAATGATCCAAAACAAGAACCGTACCTGCCACTGCGGCATCCGCACGCTCGGCCTCCTGACGGTTCGTAGCGAACACCCGGCCCTGCTGCTGCTGCACATGCTGAACTGCCATGGCTGGCTGATCACAAGAACGGATCATATGACCCTCTCTTCCACAACGGAAACACCGCCTGGGCCCGGTCTGACAAGCTCCGAAGTGGGTTCTTCCACAAGTGGCACAGGTGGGAATCTGCCTAGGACCGCCCTGCTGGCGAGGCTGGAACTGGGTCGGTATCCTACGCTGATCCCGGTGTTGGAACTGTCCTTGTCGACGCTGGCCGCCTCCTCTGAACTCAAACCTCCTCTTCTGCCCCACTACAGCTGGGACATGACGCTGCACCGGAGCGACGACAGTCCGCTCAACATGATACTTTCCATTGTAAATAGTCGCCAGCTGAACAGCTCTAGCATAAGTGTCAGGGGCCTGTGCCCTGACATCTTAAGACACACCCTGCCTCAGACCAGAAATGAACTTCCGAATTTTCAACTCAGGGGTTGCTATCAGCTGCGGAGCAAAATAACCATACTCCGAAAACTTCCTCTCGTACTCCTCTATAGAATCGGAACCCTGCTTCAGATTCTGGAAAAGCGCTACCATCTTCTCTTAAGCCTCATCACTAATGTACTTGGCCTTAAACTCTGACTTGAAGAACTCCCAGGTAGCAGGTGGAGACCCAGCTGGTCTCTCACTCAAGGTGGACTCCCACCACCATCTAGCTACGCCCTCTAACACATGGGCTGCACACCTCGGCCTCTGAACATCGGGGCACACCATAATCGTGAAGGTGTACTCCAAATGGGCAATCCATCTAGCTCTTTGCTAAAGCATCGCTGTGGCATCAAACTTATCGTGGTTCCATTTTACGAAATCCTTCAACCATTTACCAAGCTCATCGGCACCTTTCGCCACCCTCGCCCACAAGGGTGCTGGCTCTGCAGAGTGAAGTCTTTGCGCGCCTCTTTGAATCAAACGAGTCAGCTGCTCGATCTGAGCTCGGGACTCTTCCCGCTGCGCTACCAACAAAGCCTGGGTTTCTGCCCTCTGGCCACTCAATAGGTCGACCACCATAGACCTCATAGAATTAGCAAATTCTGCGCTCTAGGAGCGATCTCACGCCCGCACTGATCGCTTCAACGCCTACTACGGGCTCAACAGGGGAGCTACAGCGGAATGCTATCGATCTCGGCTTGGGACGATGTCCCTGCGGTGTCGATCCGATCCCGACACCTCGGCCTCCTCTCGGGCGTCCTCTTCCCCTGCGACGGGTAAGCGGCATCTTGGCGATCTACACCCAAACCAATAACGAGTCAGAACCTGCTCCGTCTCCGCTCCACAACCCTACACAAGGCATACACTAGATGACAGTATTGTAAATTCTTAACCCTTTTTCTACAACAAATTGAAAACTTAGGCGCACTGATGACCGCCGGAGTGCTAGTGATCATGGGAAAACGACCTACAAACAACGAGGTCAAACTACGAATTTATGACTCGAGCTCGATACCAAGCTGTAAGGGACCGACCGAATGGGGCACTAAATGGGCCCTTACCCCAATGCATGCATTCAAAGTAAAGGACATTTAAACAGACATGATTTGGATTCCAATTAAAACAAAACATTCAAAATAACCCCTTTAAAAACTAGACAATTTCCCTAGAACCTGTCCCTATTTCCAAGCACATGTTCCAAGATAAATACATTTCCAAAGTATACTCCGATCAGAGATTTCTTAAAATCATTCAAAACATGTCTAAATACAATAATGCTGGAATCCATAAAATATTCAGAAAACATCCTAGGCTCTCGTGCTTGCTACATGCATTCAGGGAAAATAAAACATAAAGAGTCATAACACAAAATCGAGTTTGATGGTGAGCCCCATGATCACATCTCCTCCTTGACCATCCCTGTCCCACAACTTGGTTACTGTGGAAAAACCACAATAATAAGGGTGAGTAACGAATTACTCAAGAAGAATCCCCAACAGGGGGTACAATACGATATACATGGTCATCTCGATGAATGTATGCAAGCTATGAGTATAAACACAGAATAGAGCACATAGCTTAGCCCACACTTGGGCCTCGGATGCCAATTTAGGGTCTTAGTCCGGAAATAATATCACCACACACGTCGCCCTATACGAGAAACAAGTCCGGCATCGGCACCGCTTCATCTGTCGACGAAAGGTACACTGGCTCACAATCCCGAGGAGCTCTCGATCGGACTGTAATGAGCGTAAGCATGCACCGCGTGCTATCGCAGAACTATAGGGGTGCCGGAGTCGAGAAGGCAAGCCGCCCATGTCCAGTCTCCACGCCTAACTAAATCTTTGGATCGGTGTCACTGACATAGGGGTGTGAGACCTGGACACGTAAACTATGTCAGCCTGAACCACCGCACCTGGGGCCAAGGAACGGTCGTGGTAGGCTTACACCAGAAGCCGCCTTGCCTTAACAGTGGCAATCGGGGCTACGGCCGAACACGCTGAGGACGTGCCGACTGCCGGGGACGAGGCAATGCCAAGTCATCATCCCGACCGTTGGGGCATTAACAACTGCCACCCTCACCCAAGATTGCAGGGCCTACCGCTTGGGTTAGCTAATCCCTTACGGGGTCCAGGGACGGAGCACTGTCTCGACGTCCCTGCCATGGATGCAAGGTACTTTATGCATCAGGCCCGGATGATGCTATCTACCTGCAACTCTAACCTGCCCTACCAATCAGCAAACAATTCCATAAAATCCAATACGTGCTCAATAAGAATACAAAGAGCCTAGCATGATACTACGAAGCAAGGAACAGATACGAGCATGCCAGAAAGGAACAACCTAGCATGGATTAACATGAGAATTAATCTGGAAAATCATGCTAATCTGGAATTCAGAATAGAATACCTAGCTACACATGTCAATAAACACAAACAAGCAACCAATCAGTAATCGCATAATATATCGCAGGGTCCACACAACTCCGGTAAGAAATCCTTACCTTGGTCGGGGACGATTTGACACGAAAACCTAAGTGGCGAACGAACCCGAACTAGCTATCGAGAACCTATCAATCACAACAAAAATCACACAATAGGCCTAAATATAATAAAATAAACAAGGCTCAGCTCGGGAGCAACTCACGAGGCGCGATTTAACGCATTTAACGAGTCGATTGATTGACGAACGGGCAGCACGGGCTAGCTGGGCGCTATTGGGGCGACGACGCGACGGATGTGGGCGGATGCGAGGCGTCGCGCGCGCGCGACACGGAGCTGGCGAGGCGCGCGCGAGCACGACCGATGCGTGGCGTGGGGTTTCGGTGATCTCATGCGAAATGACAGAGCACGCGACTAGCGATGGAAAGGAAGCTCGAATTCGGCCGATAGGGGAGGATTCGACGAGCGATTTATGGTTGGTCGAACTCCTCTACTCCAGCTGAACAAAACCCACCCAACAAATCACTTCAACACGACCGGAAAATGGAAATCGAAAAATAGGGGAAAGGGTCGACGAAAATGCGAAGGAGAAGAAGAGAAGAAGAAACTCACCAGCTGCTCGAGATTTGGCTTCAGATTTGAGGAAGGAACTCGGTCGAATTGAAGCTGGCAGGGGAGAAATCGCGGAGGAGAGCTCGGTCGGTCGGAGAAATTCGCGAAGGAGAAGAAGAGAAATGGAGAAGAAAGCTTCGGGCGAGCTCTGCTTTTATACCAACCGCCTTCGAAAACACGCATATGTATTAGATCGCGCGATTAAGATAACAAACACGCCCAGTGGCTCTGCTGGCAGCGCCTCTTGCCTAGCTTGCAGCGCATCCTTGGCTCGAATCTCACTCGACGCGCTATTTAATTCCCTATTTATATTTACCTTTTTCCAAGCCCAAATGTCTTCACCAAAATTCCCGATCCCATTCAAATTGACTCATAATTTTTCCGGCAATTAACAATTACATAACCGGCCCTGTCGGCCCGACCAAAATTACCAAAATGCCCCTGTGCCTCCCGGGAAGACCGGGATGAAATTTTCGGGCCGTTACACATTCTGAACTGAACAACTTCAAGTAGCTCCAATGCCTGAACATGAGAAATTGAGGAATAGATACCTAAAAGTAACTCATCAAGAAAAAACAAACATGATGAAGGGAGCAAACGCGAAGGGTGGGGTTGTTTCCAAGTGCTACCATTACAAGCATGAAAAAGGTACGAATGGTGAAAGAGAGAGTGGAAAAATTTATCCAATAAATGAATATAACTTAATTTTATTTTCAAAAAGCATACACAACATTTAACCCAAACAGATTTCGTTTTTGTTAAAAATGTGATATTTCTGATTTTATCATGACAAGACACAGACAACAAAAGCTCTTACCATATCCATAATGCAAGTGACTAAACAAGTTATGTTGAAAATTTTACTTTCCCCTAATTAGAATAATAATCCACAACATTTAACTTGAAAATCAAACTCATAATGCAATGCAATGACTTCTAGATTTGAAAGCTTTTACAAAATCAAACTCATAAAGCAACATTTAACCTGAAAATCAAACTCATAGAGCAACGCAAGACCCAAGGTAGGATGCATAATCCTCGACTAAAGAGCTTCCAATATTATATTTTAGTAGTAACCACACTAGCCCAACCATACAAGAACTACAACAAAAAAAAAATGTTTTGCTAATTTTGTTGATACTTAACAATTTTATTCTCATCGCTTAATTTTGGTTGCCAAAATTACTCAAGCTAATTAGAGTGTACTTGCTAATTTTGGTTTCCAATTTTATGGAATAGAGTGTGAAGGTCAAAAGATATACCCTTTAAACGAAAACTTTACATAAAACTTTGATATAAAATATGAGAGAAGTCGGCAAAACGTACCTGAAGAAAGTAGAAGTTGTACTCATTCTCTAACTCCTGTGACCTTCCAAGCACCTCGCAGAAGAGCGAAGCAACTACCTGCAAGTTTATTTATGCAACAAGACATATAAAAATATATATGAAACTAACGCTCCATCTATTAGTAAAGTCCATAATCACCCGTTTACACATAAATACCCAAAAAACATGTTTGATACCACCTACTACAAGTTTACGTTCTCACGAAAATATTATTGATAGCATTACAAACCATTTCTAAGAACAAAGCATCAAAATAAGAAAAGTGTTGAAAAACCATAGAACATCCTATGAGCCACGTCCGCCCATTAATGGCAACTTACAACAATCAAAATTCAGCAACCACCAATCAATTCACACTATAGCTAACCTTCCACAACATAATTTAACACTAGGAGAAAGAAAAGAAAATATAACATAGCAAGGAAAAAGAACCAAGTTTAAATTAACCACCCAAATCGTGTAAACCAACTCAATGCTTAAATACTGACAGAAACCTACTCTAATGCTCTTTGCTAAGTTCTGCAAATTACCCAAAGAGAAATCGACAAAAATATCATGAAACGATCAAACCCGAGCTCCACAACACCCATCAGAGTTTCAAACATAAAGAGGTCGATACTTTATATTTTCATGTAAATCTATATACCAAAAGAAAAAGTAGACAAATACGAGTTCAATGCAACAAGAATTGTGAAATTTCAAGTTCACAATAAAACGTTGTCACCCTTCGAATTCTACGTTGTCGAAAAAATGAATTAAAATTCAAGAACTTACATTCCCACTTCCATCGCACCTTAAACCGTGCCAACAAGACCTCAAAATCTGTTTGAAGAATTTCGATTGATGGCTGGAACCTTCCCTTCGACTGCTGTGCCTCCCCTTCAGTCTCTTTTTCTTTTTTCATTCATTTTTTCTTCTCAATTCTAATCAATAACCACAAAAACAAGCAAACCCCACAAAAAAATTAACATAAAAAGCAATAGATCAGAAAAATTTCACACATTAGCAACAAAACAGAATGTTCTCAATAGTCATAATTATGGAAGAAAGCTCATGAAACTGGAAGCAAGCAAAAAAAAAGGGGAATAAAGAGCAGGTAGAGCATGATCAAAACAAAGTGGGAAATGTGTGAAGCAACAATTGAAACGACAACAAAATGAGATTCCATGCGAAAGTGAAAAAGCAAAGCAAAAGGCGAGATAACCTGTTGGAGGAACGAATCAATAATTAGAGAAATCGATGAAGGAATTGTTAAGGTGTTGTTGTTACAGTGATTGAAATTGAGGCATTCCTTCTTCTTTGTGTGGATCTATAATACAGAGAGAGGGAGGGGGAGGGATTTGGAAGCAACTATTCACTACTCTTTCACCACACACTCTCTTTCTAAGATCTCACTTCATGATTGAAGTTTTTCCAGGGGCGATCACGCGAGCTGGTCGAATTCCCTGCGCGCGATTCTGCACCCTTGGTGGGAGGTGGGTGGCCGCAAAGACCTGCAGCGTCGGCATTGGAGCGAAGTGTTTTTTTCAAAAAAAATATTATTATTTCTTTTTTTGGTCGGGGGACAAATCTTGTTTTTCTTCTCCTTTTTTTCATGTTTTTGTTTTGCTTTCCTTCATGCCCCTAATCTATTTAATTAAAATTTGAGCTCTAGTGCATTGTATTTTTAGAATAAAAAGAAGTTCAATGACCATTGTCTTAATTTCGTAAGAAGAGTGAAGATATGATGAACGATACATGAATATCAAGAAAAGTATAGTATTAAAAGTTTTTTTTAACCCACTATGACAAATTGGTTTTTTTTTTTTTTTTTTTTTAAATAGTTATAAATTCAATATGAGTTAACTCACTAAAATAGAAACCAATTATCAATATAAATTAAACAAAGTTTTTCCCAAAAGTTATCTATAAAATTATTAAAAGTAAAAGAAATACAAAAGATTTCATGAAATTGTTAAAAAGGAATAACGTTCGACCAACTATTATGGGATAATGTAGAGGTTTAGAGTACTTTGAAAAAATAAAAAATGAATGATTCAATAATTTATGGTGTCCACGTGTCTCTTTAGTCAATTTCAATATAGGTTTTTTGTTCTTCTGTTTATTTATTCTTTTCATCAATCCAAAGATAAAAGTTCGTAAATTAAGCCAAAATAACATGACATATAGCTTTTTTTAACTCAACAATGGGAAACCGACTAAATCCATTATATTGAAATTGACTAAAGAGACACGTGGACACCATAGCCTTTTTTAACATGACATATAGTTTATTTATTCTTTTCATCAATCCAAAGATAAAAATTCGGTTTTTTGGTTACTTAGTCTTACCTAATGCCATTGACATTGACATATAACTTACCATAATCAACAAACGCTCAAAGACGAAAGGACCCATCTTACTTTTTTTTTTAAAAACCTAGAAATCGGAACTTCGCTCCACTACATTCAACATAACTATGCCCGTAACTAGGCAAGGCACAGGGAGACATCATAGTAGGGGTGGTCAAGCAACCCGAGTAACCCGAACCAATCCAACCCAACCCAATTTGACGGGTTGGGTTGGGTTAAATATATTTTTGGGTTGGGTTGGGTTCAAAGTTATGAATTTTTCATGGGTTGGGCTGGGTCAAGGGTTGACCTAAAATCAGCCCAACCCAACCCAACCCAACCCAACCCAACCCAACCTGACCAACCCGAATTTATTATTTATTTATTTTTACCTATAACATAATTATTGTGTTATCTAATTATTTAGATTATATGTATATTTATTTTATTTAATTATTATTGTTAGATTTCTTATTTTCCAATATATATTTTTTAAGTTTTTATAATCTATACATCAAGATAAAAATATATATTAAAATTATGTCATATATTTTTTTTTTGTTTTTAATTACCTATTTGTTTTAAGGAAGTCGAATTATGTCATCTAGTTTTTTTTGTTTTAATGATCTATTTGTTTTATGTTATATAATTGATATCTTCCATATGAATCATGATGGTAGGACTAATAGTGAGTGACTTTTGATTGAATATTTTGCATATTTAATATTTATATTCATTTCATTAACTTTATGTTAATGATTAGAGATTATATTTTGTTTATGTATAGGATATGACTAATTAGTTTGATAAAAACATATCTATATTTGCAATTTTTTTTATGAACCCGATAACTCAATCCAACTCAACCCAAAAATATAGGGTTGGGTTAAGTTGGGTTGGGTTGGGTTGGAAAAGTGACCAGCCCAAAAAATTGGGTTGGGTTGAAAAGCTTCTTCAACCCAATCTAACTCAACCCATGTTCATCCTTACATCAAAGAAATATAGACATGGGAGGTGTCTACAAATTAATGTCACACGGGAGGTGGTGTATACAAATGAATGTCACAGGTAAAGTCTTGGAGGAGTGACTTGAAGGAGCACACTGCCAAAAACCCATGGTTTTGACCACCGCACCACTCGATGGAGACTTATCTTACATCTAAAAAAATGAGTAAATATATCTCTCAAAACTAGGTTTCAAGGAAAGGAAAGTCTGAACCAATCTAAGAATCTATAAATTGGGTGGATTTTAGAGTTTCAGGCAAAAGAAACTTGAAACCCAAATGCTTAATAATGCTCACCTATATGTAAGGCAGAAAAAACCCAGTAAGCTTTATAAATTTAGGACATAGAGTAGCAAAATTCAATAGATTAACAAACAAACAATAAAATGAAACAAGGAAACTGACTTTCGCTTTCGCCTGGACGTGGGTGTGGGTGAAGAAGACGACGCGTCTTTGTAGGGCTTGGTACGACTGCGCGCGGGGCGGACTCGCCATGGGTGTGTGTAAGAACCCGACCTGAATAACGACCCTAAACTGGATTCTCACTCAGCATGCATGCATAAAATCATAAAATTTCAAAGCATAGTTTACAACTCGAAGAAATAACATTTAAACCCTAGGAACCTGTTTTGCAATAATTAAAGTATCTCCTGTTTTCAAAATATAAAGGCTACCACGGCCGGAGTATAGTTTTCAAACAACTTAGAAATCATAAAATCTAAATCACGCAAACGTCAGGAGAATCATAATAATATATACACCAGGTTCCAATGCAATAACCTACGCACTCCGTGTCCACTACATGCTGAATAAACATAAACACTAAAACAACACTAGAGCGAGCGCTGGCAACCCCCATGAACATCCAGACTCCTCCGCTAGCCGTCCTGGTGTCGTCCCAAGATACCTGGTGGAAAACCATAGAAATAAGGGTGAGTATAAACATACTCAGTAAGAATCACCAACCGGGGTACAGTACGAACATCAATCATACAACATACTAGTATACATACAACCACTACCAACACAGATCAAACCCTTGAGTCAACCATGTGACTCCTGAATCATCGGTGTCTCTTACCACCAGCCTATGATTAGCTCAACAACTGATCTGAAACTGGGACATCACTGTCCAATATCTGGGACCCGAAGGTCCAAACATTTGGGACAATAATGTCCTATCATCTAGGACTCGTTAGTCCAATCAACTGGTGACCAGGTATCCTAACTGGTCCTGGACACTCAAGAGAGTACCCGGTGTCTAGCTCTAGACTCGGAATGGAAATGGTGTACTGAAAGCATTATCCTGGGGGAGCTCTCTGCCAAATGCTCGTGCGCGCACACCGCATGCTACTACAAACCGTGTAAAGACGTGGGACCTAAACTTGCTGCTGCACCGGTCCAGGTACGGATGCCTACGACTCGGAGCAGTGTCATTGGATGAATAGTAGTGCGAGGTCCTCGGCACTCGACTGTAAGCAGCATAGACCACCGCACACAGTGTAACGGCCCGTAAATTTCATCCCGGTCTTCCCGGGTTGCCCAGGGGCATTTTGGTAATTTAGTCGGGCCGACCGGGCCGGTTATGCCTTCTAATTGCCGAAAACAAATTATGAGATGATTTGAATGGGATCGGGAAGCTTGGTGAAGGTATTTGGGCTTGGTAAAAGGTGAAAAGAAATAGGAAATTAAATAGCACGTCGAGTGAGATTTAAGCCAGGGTCGCATGGGAAGCTAGGCAAGGGTCGTTGCCAATTGAGCCGCTAGGCGTGTTTGTTAATCTAATCGCGCCAGCTTGTATTTAACCCTGTCGTCGTGCGTTTGGTTTAAAACAGCCTGCCCGAGCCACTGGGCGTGTTTGTTATTTTATGCGCGCGATCTTGTATATAAGCCTGTCTTCGTGCGTTTTATTTAAAAGCAGAAATCGCCCGATTCCTTCCCCATTTCTATTCTTCTTCTTCGCGACTCTTCTCCGACCGACCAGCGAATCTCCCTCACGATTTCTCCCTCGTCGACCGGTCAATTCCGAGCTCCTCTTCTCCAATTCGAAGCCGATTCTTTCCCCCCGAGCAGCAGGTACGTCTTCTTCTTCTTCTTCTCCTTCAAAATTCGTTTTCTTCTCCCCTGTTTCGGGCTGTGCCATTTCCGGCCGAGTCGCGGTGATTTGAGGTATGGGTTTTGTGCAGCTAGTGTAAGGGAGTTCGCCATCAACGAATCGCTCGTCGAATCCTCTCGGATCGCTCGATTTTGGGTTTTCTCCATCGCCCCTGTTCGCGCGCAGAAACAGAGCGCTCCGCCGAGCCACGCCGCGCATCGCCTCGCGCCCGCGCGCGCTCCTCGCCCAGCTCCGTGTCACGCCGCGCGCGCCCGCTCCCGGTCCCGCCGCTCGCTGCGCGCTCGCGCGCGCGCGCTAACGCTCGTTGCGTCGCGCGCGCGCGCGCCGCGCGCCGCCGTCCGTGCGCTGGCCTAGCGCTTACGCGGCCATTCCTGCGCCCAGCGCGCCCGATAACCAACCCGCTTTGCGCCGTTGCTCGTGCAATCGGCTCGTTAAATGCGTTAAATCGCGCCTCGTGAGTTGCTCCCATTTGCGCCTTGTTTATTTTATTATATTTAGGACTATTGTGTGATTTTTGTTGTGATTGATAGGTTCTCGATAGCTAGTTCGGGTTCATTCGCCATTTAGGATTTCGTGTCAAATTGTCCCCGACCAAGGTAAGGATTTCTTACCGGAGTTGTGTGGACCCTGCGATATATTATGCGATTGCTGATTGATGCTTGTTTGTGTTTATTGATATGTGTAGCTAGGTATTCTATTCTGAATTCCCGATTAGCATGATCTTCCTGATTAATTCTCATGTTAATCCATGCTAGGTTGTTCCTTTCTAGCATGCTCGTATCTGTTCCTTGCTTCGTAGTATCATGCTAGGCTCGTTGTATTCTTATTGAGCACGTATTGGATTTTATGGAATTGTTTCTTTGATTGCTAGAGGCGAGTTAGAGTTGCAGGTAGATAGCATCATCCGGGCCTGATGCATAAAGTACCTTGCATCCATGGCAGGGACGTCGAGACAGTTCTCCGCCCTGGACCCCGTGAGGGATTAGCTAACCCAAGCGGTAGGCCCTGCAATCTTGGGTGAGGGTGGCAGTTGTTAATGCCCCAACGGTCGGGATGATGACTTGGCATTGCCTCGTCCCCGGCAGCCGGCATGTCCTCAGCATGTTTGGCAAGAGCCCACGATTGCCACTGTTAAGGCAAGGGCGGCTTCTGGTGTAAGCCTACCACGACCGTTCCTTGGCCCCCCAGTGCGGTGGTTCAGGTGACATAGTTTACGTGTCAGTCTCACACCCTATGTCGGTGACACCGATCCAAAGATTTAGTTAGGCGTGGTGATTGGACATGGGCGACTTGCCTCTAGACCCGGCACCCCATATAGTCTGCGGTGAGCACGCGGTGCATGCTTACTCTCATTGGCGCCGACTGGAGAGCTCCTCGGGATTGTGAGCGGTGTATCTTTCGTCGACGATGAGATGAGCAGTGAGGCGCGGACTTATTTCTCGTATAGGGCGACTTGTGTGGTGATATTATTCCGGACTAAGATCTTAAATTGGCATCCGAGGCCCAAGTGTGGGCTAAGCTATGTGCTCTATTACGTGTTTATACTCATAGCTTGCATACATTCATCGAGATGACCATGTATATCGTATTGTACCCCGGTTGGGGATTCTTCTTTGAGTAATTCGTTACTCACCCTTATTATTGTGGATTTTCCACGGGTAACCAAGTTGCGAGACAAGATGGTGAAGGAGGAGCTGTGATCATGGGGCCCGATCTTCCAACTCGATTTTTGTATTATGACTCTTTATGTTTTGTTTCCTGAATGCATGTATGGCAGGCACTGAGCCCTAGGATGTTTTGTAAATGTTTTGTGGATTCCAGCATTTTGTATCTGAACAGGTTTTGAATGGTTTTTTAGTAAATCTCTGATCAGAGTAAACTTTGGAAATGTATTTATCTTGGAACAGGTGCTTGGAAACAGGGGACGAGTTCTAGGAAATTGTCTAGTTTTTAAAGGGGTTATTTTGAATGTTTTGTTTTATTTGGAATCGAAATCATATGTCATTTAAATGTCCTTTACTTTGAATGCATGCATTGGGGTAAGGGCCCATTTAGTGCCCCATTCGGGTCGGTCCCTTACAGTTGGTATCAGAGTTTAGAGTCATAAATTCTGTAGTTTGACCTTTTGTTGTAGGTCGTTTTCCCATGATCACTAGTACTCCGACAGTCATCAGGTACGCCTAAGTTTACTATTTGTTGTAGAAAAAGGGTTAAGAATTTACAATACCTGTCATCTAGTGTATGCCTTGTGTAGTGTTGTGGAGCGGAGACGCAGCGAGTTCGACTCGTTATTGGTTTGGGTTTAGAGCGCCATCATGCCAACTTCCCGCAGTGTGTGATGTATGTTGTTGCTTGTTGTGGTATCCAGATAGATTTGGATGCCCTGGGACATCGTTCCAGAGGGAGGTAGAGATTGGACTCCCATAGGCCAGTTGTGGCCCAGTTGTTGGTTTTCCCCTAGTGAGAGGGTGGAGGTGCTTTGCCTTGGAATGCCACTCCAAGAGAGGAGTTAGCTGTGGTTGTGCTGATGTGGATGTTGTGAAGCAGGTCCCCGTGTGGACTAGCCTGGGTAGCTCAAGTGTTGATCTTGATCCTTGTTAGACTATTTGGTTGCCCAGAGAGTGGTTGCAAAGTTGGTAGCCTCGAGGAGGTTGATGAGGCATCTTTGTGCTTCTTTAAAGTGTTGTTGTTTGCAGCCAGTAAGCCGGAACCCTGTGGTTAAGGGTGCAGCAAGCAGTGTTCCCTTCGGACTAGATCCGTTGGTAGTTTCCTCAGTTGTTTGGTAGAATTGAACACTCTTCTTTTGGTAAGCCCTAGAGTAGGGCTAGTTGCTGCATGTTGAGAGAGTCGGCCAGAGTTTGTTGAGCATCATGTGGAGATGCAAGAGTAGGTCGTGAGCCTTTAGCTTGATGAGATGCCTTAGGCATGGTTGTTGGAGTTGAGCCCTTGTATGCCGAACCAGAGTTCGTGTCACTTGAGGTTGTGACCTTGTTGGCCGCGTTGTAGTAAGATGTGGATTTGGTAGTAGTGGCTTGAGGTGCATTGGTTGGTGTGCCACTTTGGCACTAAATCTGGTTCAGGCCTGAGTTTGGTATGGGCATAGCTGATGGTTTTATGTCGTCCGGAGTTCAGCGTACTCCTTTAGCTTTGGATCCGTTATGGTAGTTGCACCTGTGGAGGTCGTGCAAAAAGGGCTAGTTCAGTGGTAATCGAAAGGTTTCAAGCGGAAGGATGTTCGAGAGGAGCCGGAGCCTTTTCCCAGTGTTACTGGAGCTTGAGTAAGTCAAGCAGGTTGACGGTTGGTAAGTGTTAGTGCGCGTGCATCTCAAGCTAGGGTTAAGGCCAAGAGATCCTTGTGGTTGGTAGTGCGGTCAACTACCTTCGAGTGCCTAAATCTGAGGAGAGTTGAGCATCGTAGAAGCAAGTTGGGTCCAGCTGAGGGACCATGAGTTGGATGCCTATGAAGTGAGTAGGATGCCTTGTGAGAGGAGTTGGATGCCTTATGGGTAAGCACCCTTGGTAGAGGCTTGGTATAAGTAAGTTTGGTTTGGCATGGTTATGCTTTGGTAGAGCAAGGTTGCCACAGCTTCGAGCATCGTGTGGAGATGGAACTTTGGATGTTCCGTTGATTGGTTGTATCTCTGCCAGGAGCTAGTGTGGCTTTTGGGAAAAGCATTTGTTAGGCTTGGATCGCTAAATGAAGGTTGGGAGTTTTGCACACAAGTGTGTTTTGTGTGGTTCGTTCTGTGGCAGGAGTTTCAGATCCATGCAGGGTTTGCTTTGGGAATCTGGTGCTCAGTTCTTGGAAAAGTTGGACTCCAGGTGGATGTTGTAAGGCTTTAGTGAGGTGGTAAGGATACCATGCTCGTGGTATCAGGTTGTTGCTTAGGTAAGATTTGTTAAGTTGGACCTAAGCTTGGTTGGCGGATCTTCTTGTTGATCGTCATGGCTGAGAGAGTTGTTCGGATCCTTCCTGGGATAGGAGTTATGTTGTGGTTGATGTCTGAGTAGGAGGATGACGCATTCGGTAGCGTTTCGGATCCTCTTGGTTCCCAAGGAGTTGGAGTTGGCCAGCATGGTTATGATGCTGGAAAAAGGAGTTGTTGTTGTTCGTGCGATTGGTATGTTAGTCCGTTAGTTGGCAGTGGGTGTCGAGGGTTGTCGGAGAACCCTGGGTTGTGAAGAGCCTCTCTAGAGCTCAGTCAGGCCTAGGTAGTGAGTTTCAGTTGGCAAGCTGAAGCCGTGTAGTTTTTAGCCTCGGGTGAGTTGCTGGCAGTCTTGGAAGCTTAGCAAGCTGGTATTTGTTTGGAGAGGAGTCCGGATTGGTTCCGGTGTGGTGGCAAGTTGATGCTTGGTGTTGACTAAGGTGTGGTTTGGAATTGCTAGAACTCAGTTTTGCTCGTGGGGCGAATGGTTCGTGCCCTGTTGGTTGTCTTCCTGTTTCCAGGAGGTTGAAAGTTGCCTTGTTGGTATTTGGAGGTTCAATCCGTGGTAGACCCCTGTTGCTACCCCGTGAGATTTAGATCTTGTTGCTTTAGTGGAGCAAGACAGTGAGTGTATGTGGAGCTCTGTTTTTTTGATTGTATCGCTCGTAGGAGCCGTTTCTTTCTGGGTTTGGCAGTTTGCTGCCGTCGGTTTGTTAAGGATTTTTCCACCATAGCCTCGCCCCTCACTCGTCTGAAGAGGAAGGGTGTCGAGTTTATTTGGAACAGTAAGTGTGATGAGAGCTTTGCCAGGCTCAAGCGCAGTTTGACTTCAGCACCAGTGTTGGCAGTCCCAGAGGGGACAGTGGTTTCGTGATTTACTGGCTGATGCTTCCAAGTTTAGGTTGGGTTGTGTGTTGATGCAAAGACGGGAAGGTCATTGCTTATGCTTCCCGCTTGGTGAAGCCATATGAGCGTAACTATCCGACTCATGATATGGAGTTGGCAAAGCAGTGGTGTTTGCAATCAAGATTTGGAGGAATTACTGTATGGTGAGCGGATTGGATGTTTACCGATCACTAGAGCCTCAAGTATCTGTTTTTCTCGAAGGAGTGAATATGAGGCGAGAGGAGATGGTTAGAGTTGGTGAAAGATTATGACAGCGAGATTTTGTACCATCTGGGCAAAGTAAATGTTGTAGCTGATGCTTTAAGTAGAAAGACGTCGCACTCCTCGGTGTTGTTGAGTCCCCAGCCCAGATTGCAGCGAGAGTTTGAGCGGGCTAAGGTTGCAGTGTTGTTGGGTGAGGTTACTGCCAGAGTAGGTGAGTTGATGATTCGACCATCGATTAGACAGCGGATTATTGATAGTCAGCTGAATGACCCCGCACTTAAGAAATTGGGTGTGAGTTAGTCTTGATGGAGATTTTGACTTTGTATATTCACGGGCGGTGCAATGACGTCTGAGAGGCCGATTGTGTGTTCGGATGTTGCAGGATTGCGAGCGAGTTGCTCTCGAGAGGCCCACGATTCTCGTTTGCTTGGCACCCCGGGGTACCAAGATGTATCAGGATCTTAAACAGACATTCTAGTGGATGGGTATGAAGAGAGATGTTGCGGAGTTTGTCAGTCGATGTCTCACTTGTCAGCAAGTGAAGGCACCCAAGTAGAGACCAGACGGTTTGTTGCGGCACTGAGAGTGTACCTCGGTGGAAATGGGAAGAGATCTCCATGGACTTTATTTACGGTTTGCCGAGGACTCCGAGGAAGTTCTCTCGATTTGGGTGATAGTCGATCGATTGACTAAGAGCGCACACTTCATTCCCGGTAGAGACACTTATACCGTGGAGCGAATGGCGCAGATTGTTTTTGGAGCAGATTATTCGTTATCACGGTGTGCTGTGAGGATCGTATCGACCGTGATTCGAGGTTCACTTCTCATTTCTCGAGAGCGCTCCGGAAGGGTTTAGGCATCGAGTGCGATTTCAAAGATGACTTTTCACCCTCGAGGCCGATGGAGCGGTGAGGGTGAACCGATTTCGAAGATATGTTGAGGGCTTGTGTGTTGGATTTCGGCGATTGGGACCATTATCTCGTATTCGATGGAGTTTGCATATAACAACGATTTATCGATCGGCGATCGAGATGGCTCCATTCGAGGCTTTGTATGGTAAGCGTTGCCGATCTCCCGTGTTTCGGGAAGAGGTTGGTGATAGGCGAGTTTTGGGTCCCGAGTTCTTTGCGATTGACCAATGATGCCGTGCGTAAGATTAGAGCTCGTATGTTGACACCGGCTCAGAGCAGACGAAGAGATTCTGCCGATGTTGGCGTCGGGATTTGGAGTTTGAGGTTGGTCGACATGTATTCCTAAAGGTCGCACCGATGCGAGGTGTTTTGAGGTTTGGCAAGCGTGGAAAGCTGAGTCCCCGTTTTGTTGGCCCGTTTGAGATTCTGGAGAGGATCGACAAGGTTGCTTATCGATTAGCCTTGCCTCCGTCATTGTCGGCAGTGCACAGTGTTTTTCATGTTTCGATGTTGAGGCAGTACGTGCCGGATCCGTCGCACATTGTTGATTTTAAGCCTTTGCAGCTGAATGAGGATTTGAGCTTCGAGGAGAAGCCAGTGGGGATTCTTGCTTTCGAGACAAAGACACTGCGTACTCGTGAAATCCGGTTGGTAAAAGTTCAGTGGAAGAGTCAGAGTTCAAAGGAAGCCACTTGGGAGCGGGAGGATGAGATGAGATTGCAGTATCCCGAGCTGTTCCAATCTTAAGTGACTTTCGAGGTCGAAAGTCTTATAAGGGGGGAATATTGTAACGGCCCGGAAATTTCATCCCGGTCTTCCGGGGAGGCCCAGGGGCATTTTGGTAATTTTGGTCTGGCCGGTTATGTAATTGTTAATTGTCGGAAAAATTATGAGTCGATTTGAGTGGGATCGGGAATTTTGGTGAAGACATTTGGGCTTGGAAAAAGGTAAAAATAATAGGGAATTAAATAGCGCGTCGAGTGAGATTCGAGCCAAGGACGTGCTGCAAGCTAGGCGAGGGTCGCTGCCAGCCGAGCCACTGGGTGTGTTGGTTATTTTATGCGCGCGAACTTGTATATAAGCCTGTCTTCGTGCGTTTTATTTTAAAGCAGAAATCGCCCGATTCCTTCCCCATTTCTCTTCTTCTTCTTCGCGACTCTTCTCCGACCGACCAGCGAATCTTCCTCGCGATTTCTCCCTCGTCGACCGGTCAATTCCGAGCTCCTCTTCTCCAATTCGAAGCCCATTCTTTCCCCCCGAGCAGCAGGTACGTCTTCTTTTTCTTCTTCTCCTTCAAAATTCGTTTTCTTCTCCCCTGTTTCGGGCTGTGCCATTTCCGTCCGAGTCGAGGTGATTTGAGGTATGGGTTTTGTGCAGCTAGTGTAAAGGAGTTCGCCATCAACGAATCGCTCGTCGAATACTCTCGGATCGCTCGATTTCGGGTTTTCTCCATCTCCCCTGTTCACGCGCAGAAACAGAGCGCTCCTCCGAGCCACGCCGCGCATCGCCTCGCGCCCGCGCGCGCGCCTCGCCCAGCTTCGTGTCACGCCGCGCGCCGTCCTTGCTGTGCCGCTCGCCCGCGCGCGCCCTCGCGCCCCTGCATCACTCGCGCGCCCGCGTCCGCGCCCAACGCCTTATTCGTCCGCGCGCAGCTCCCGTCCCTGCGCCCGTCCGCTCGCCCACGCGCCCATTCCTGCGTCCCAGCGCGCCCAGCCAGCCCTGTTCGTGCAATCGGCTCGTTCGTGCGTTCGTCGCACCTCGTGAATTGCTCCCGAGCTGAGCCTTGTTTATTTTATTATATTTAGGCCTATTGTTTGATTTTTGTTGTGATTGATAGGTTCTCGATAGCTATTTCGGGTTCGTTCGCCATTTAGGATTTCGTGTCAAATCGTCCCCGACCAAGGTAAGGATTTCTTACCGGAGTTGTGTGGACCCTGCGATATATTATGTGATTGCTGATTGATTGCTTGTTTGTGTTTATTAACATGTGTAGCTAGGTATTCTATTCTGAATTCCCGATTAGCATGATCTTCCTAATTAATTCTCATGTTAATCCATGCTAGGTTGTTCCTTTCTGGCATGCTCGTATCTGTTCCTTGCTTCGTAGTATCATGCTAGGCTCGTTGTATTCTTATTGAGCACGTATTGGATTTTATGGAATTGTTGGCTGATTGCTAGGGCAGGTTAGAGTTGCAGGTAGATAGCATCATCCGGGCCTGTTGCATAAGTACCTTGCATCCATGGCAGGGACGTCGAGACAGTTCTCCGCCCTGGACCCCGTGAGGGATTAGCTAACCCAAGCGGTAGGCCCTGCAATCTTGGGTGAGGGTGGCAGTGGTTAATGCCCCAACAGTCGGGATGATGACTTGGCATTGCCTCGTCCCCGCAGCCGGCATGTCCTCGGCATGTTTGGCAAGAGCCCACGATTGCCACTGTTAAGGCAAGGGCGGCTTCTGGTGTAAGCCTACCACGACCGTTCCTTGGCCCCAGTGCGGTGGTTCAGCCGACATAGTTTACGTGTCCAGGTCTCACACCCCTATGTCAGTGACACCGATCCAAAGATTTAGTTAGGCGTGGTGACTGGACATGGGCAGCTTGCCTCTAGACCCGACACCCCCCATAGTCTGCAGTAGCACGCGGTGCATGCTTACGCTCATTACAGCTCCGACTGGAGAGCTCCTCGGGATTGTGAGCTCCTCGGGATTGCCTTTGAGACCAAGACGTTGCGTAATCGCGAGATTCGTTTGGTAAAGGTTCAGTGGAAGAATCAGGGTTCTGAGGAAGCCACTTGGGAGCGGGAAGACGAGATGAGATTGCATTATCCCGAAATGTTTGAGTTCTTAAGGACTTTCGAGGACGAAAGTCATAAAAAGGAGGGAATATTGTAACGACCCAGGTTTTTCATCCCGGTCTTCCAGGTATGCCCTAGGGGTAATTTGGTAATTTGGTCGGGCCGTCAGGGCCGTTTGTGTCTTTTCTAGTTACTAAAATTATTGGATGGATTTATGTAGGTTTTTGGAAGGATTTGTGGTTTGGTTTGAGCAAGGTTTGATGCAAAAGTAAAAATAAAGGAAATTGTCTTTTGGTGGGGTTTGAACCCGGGTCTCTGGAAAGCTTGTGGGGATGTGTGCCAATTGAGCCATTAATTGCTCTTGTTGCTCTTTCTGCATCACATCTTAGTTAACCTTGGATCTTTGGTGTTTGGTGCATTTGGTTAAATGAAATAGAAATTAGGTTTGTCCATCTTCTTCTCCAAAGTGTGTGGCCGCCCAAGCTTTGCTCTCCATTGCCTTGCCGAATTCTTCATCCTTGCGGCTCCTTGGATCGTTCATCATCATTAGGGTAGGTATCGATCTCCCTCTTCTTCTTCTCATCCGTTTGGTGTCTTTGTTTGGCCAAGTGAATAGAGGAGTGTTGTGTGTGTTTGTGTTGATTGCAACCACCGAGAGAAGCCCCACCCAGTGACCATCGTCGCGCGTCGCCCAGCCGGGCCGCTCGCGCGCGATCGCGCCAAAGATAACCCCAGATCGCTTCCTGCCGCACCGTCGCACGGATCGCTTGCCGTCACACGGCCGCGCGCGCCCAGATCTCGCACAACAACGGCCCGCCCACCGCTCGCCATCGCCCGGCCGACGTCCACGCTGATCGCAGCAAGAGAAGAGCGCTCGACGCGCGCGCGCTTCACCGTGTCGCTTGCCGAGCCGCTCGCCCGCACGCGCCAGACTTTCGCCCGCGCGCGTCGTCCTCGCCTAGCGGCTCGCCGTGTATCCGCGATCGCGACGCCAGCCGTCGTCGTGCGTCGCTTCGCCGCCGAGTCCGTCTGTCGTGCGGCGCCTACGCCGCGCCCAGCGCACATCCGCGCGCAGCTAGCGCCAACCTCGCCGTGTTACCGCCAAAGAACTCCCGGGTTCGTGTCGCGTGTGCGCGTGAGTGCCCCGAGCCGAGCTTGCTGTTCTATTGTTTTTAGACGTTTTAGATGCTGATTATTATTGGTTTGCTAGGTTCCCGCTCGCTAGCTCGGGATTGTTCCATGACTTAGGATTTGTGGGTAGAAGCCTCCCGACCAAGGTAAGGATTTCTTACCGAGTTGTGTGGGCCTGCGGTATATTTGTGATTGTTGTTTTGTATGCTGTGTATGATTATTAGCATGTTTAGCCCTAGGTGCTCTGTTCAATTCTGATGGCATGAACTCTTGTATTGTTTCTCATGTTAACCCATGCTAGGTTGTTCCATTCGGCATGTTCGATATCTGTTCTTGCTTTGTAGTATCTTGCTAGTTTCCTTGTATCTGTTGAGCACGTATTGGGTCGCATTGAATGAATTGTTATTATTGCTATGGTTTAGAGTTGGTAGGTAGCATCATCGGGCCGGATGCATAACGTAACTTGCATCCCCGAGCAGGACGTGCGAGATGGTACTCCGTCCTCGATCCCGTTAGGGTTTAGCTAACCCTAACGGCCGCCCCGCAATCTTGGGTGAGGGTGGCGATCGTTAAATGCCCCAACGGTCGGGATGATGACTTGGCATTGCCTGCGTCCCGGCGATCGGCACGTCCTCGGCGTGTTCGGCCGTAGCCCTTGATTGCCACTGTTAGGGCAAGGACCGCTTCTGGTGTAAGCCTACCACGGCCGGTTCCTTAGCCTCAAAGTGCGGGTGGTACAGTGACATAGTTCACGTGTCCGTGTCTCACACCCCTATGTCGGTGACACCGATCCGAGATTTAGTTAGGCATGGTGGATCGAACACGGGCGGCTTGCCACTAGACCCGGCACCCCGAGTTTGCGGTAGCATGCGGTGCGCGCTTACGCTCATTACAGCGCCGACTAGAGAGCTCCTCGGGATCTTGAGCGAGTGCACCTTTCGTATCGGCGATGCAGAGAGGCAGTGAGGCGGGACTTGTTCCCGTATAGGGCATATAGTGTGTTGTGGTATTTCCGGACTAAGACCCCGAGTTGGCATCCGAGGTCCAAGTGTGGACTTAGCTATGTGCTCCGCTCGTGTTTGTACTCATAGCTTGCATACATTCTTCTAGATGATCATGTATATCGTATTGTACCCCGGTTGGGGATTCTTCTGCGAGTAATTCGTTACTCACCCTTATTCTCGTGGTTTTCCACAGTAACCAAGCGGGAGACAGGATGGGTGAAGGAGGAGCTGTGATCATGGAATCCTCTTTGTCATCTCGACCATTTTATTATATCATGACTCTTGACTTTTGTTATTTCCCCTGAATGCATGTAGGCGGGCACGGAGCCCCTAGGATGTTTTTTCTTACGTTTATGGATTCCAGCATATTTGTACTTGTGGAATGTTTAAATGGTTTAAATAAATCTCTACGATCGAGTATGCTTTTAGAAATGTATGTTTTGATTGTTGAATGTTTCTGTTTTTACTTGGGATCCGAAATTTATTTTTCATAATGTCTTTTATTTTGAATACATGCATTGGGGTAAAGGCCCATTTAGAGCCCCTTTTGGGTCGGGTCTTTACATTGGCAGTGGGTGTCGAGGGTTGTCGGAGAACCCTAGGTCGTGGAGAGCCTCTCTAGAGCTCAGTCAGGCCCAGGTAGTGAGTTTCAGTTGGCAGGTTGAAGCCGTGTAGTTTGTAGCCTTGGGTGAGTTGCTGGCAATCTTGGTAGCCTAGCAAGCTGGTATTTGTTTGGAGTGGAGTCCGGATTGGTTCCGTTGTGGTGGCAAGTTGATGCTTGGTGTTGACCAAGGTGTGGATTGGAATTGCTAGAAGTCAGTTTTGCTCGTGGGGCGAATGATTCGTGCCCTGTTGGTTGTATTCTTGTTTTCAGGAGATTGAGAGTTGCGCCGTTGGTATCTGGAGGTTCAGTCCGTTGTGAACCCCTGTTGCTACCCCGTGAGAATTAGATCCTGTTGCTTTAGTGGAGCAAGACAGTGAGGGTATGTGGAGCTCTCTGTTCTTCGGTTGTCTGCTCGTAGGAGCCGTTTCTTTCTGGGTTTGGCAGTTTGCTACCGTCGGTTGTTAAGGATTTTTCCGCCATAGCCTCGCCCCTCACTCGTTTGACGAGGAAGGGTGTCGAGTTTATTTGGGACGGTAAGTGTGATGAGAGCTTTGCAAGGCTCAAGCGCAGTTCGACTTCAGCACCAGTGTTGGCAGTCCCGGAGGGGACAGATGGTTTCGTGGTTTACAGTGATGCTTCCAAGTTTGGGTTAGGTTGTGTGTTGTTGCAGCACGGGAAGGTCATTGCTTATGCTTCCCGCCAGCTGAAGCCATATGAGCAGAACTACCCGACTCATGATATGGAGTTGGCGTGAGTGGTGTTCGTGACCGAAGATTTGGAGGCATTACCGCATGGTGAGCGGATTCGAGATGTTTGCCGATCACGAGGCTCAAGTATCTGTTTACTCGAGAAGGAGCCGAATATGAGGCGAGAGGAGATGGTTAGAGTTGGTGAATGATTATGACTGCAAGATTTTGTACCATCAAGGTAAAGCCAATGCGATGGTGATGCTTTGAGTAGGAAGACGTCGCACTCTCGCGGCGTTGTTGAGTTTCACCCAGTTACGGAGAGAGTTCGAGCGGTGAGGTTGCAGTGATGTTGTTGGGTGAGGTTTCTTGCCAGAGTAGCTTAGTTGTGATCCAACCATCAATTAGACAAATGGATTATTGATAGTCAATTTGAGTGACCCCGCACTTAAGAGATTGGGTGAGCGAGTTAGTCTTGATGGAGATTTTGACTTTGTATATTCACGCGGTGGGGTGACGACTGAGGGCGGTTGTGTGTTCCGGATGTTGCGAGGATTGCGAGCGAGTTGCTCTCAGAGGCCTCTGATTCTCCGTTTGCTTGGCACCCGGGGTACCAAGATGTATCGAGATCTTAAGCGGACATTACGGTGGATGGGTATGAAAAGAGATGTTGCGGAGTTTGTCAGTCGATGTCTCACTTGTCAGCAAGTGAAGGCACCCAGGCAGAGACCGGTCGGTTTGTTGCAGCCGCTGTGTGTGCACCAGTGGAAATGGGAAGAGATCTCCATGGACTTTATTTCTGGTTTGCCGAGAACTCCGAGGAAGTTCTCTTAGATCTGGGTGATAGTTGACCGATTGACTAAGAGCACACACTTAATTCCCGGTATAGACACTCATACCGTGGAACAGTGGGAGCAGTTGTTTTTGGAGCAGATCATTCGTTATCACGGTGTGCCTGTGAGGATTGTGTTTGACCGTGATTCGAGGTTCACTTCTCGTTTCTGGAGAGCACTCCAGAAGGGTTTAGGCAATCGAGTGCGATTTAAAGATGACTTTTCACCCTGCATCGAGAGGGTGAACCAGATTCTCGAGGACATGTTGAGGGCTTGTGTGTTGGATTTCCCGGCGGTTGGGACCGATGACTGTGATATCGATGGAGGTTGCATATAACAACGATTATCGATCGGCGATTCGAGATGGCTCCATTCGAGGCTTTGTATGGTAAGCGTTGCCGATCTCCTGTGTTCTGGGAAGTGGTTGGTGATAGACAGGTTTTGGGTCCCGAGTTGCTGCAGTTGACTAACGGTGCCGTGCAGAAAATTAGAGCTCGTATGTTGACAGCTCAGAGCAGACAGAAGAGCTACGTCGATGTTTGGCGTAGGGATTTGGAGTTTGAGGTTGGTCAGCATGTGTTCCTGAAAGTTGCACCGATGCGAGGTGTGTTGAGGTTCGGTAAGCGTGGAAAGCTGAGTCCCCGTTTTGTTGGTCCGTTTGAGATTCTAGAGAGGATCGGCAAGGTTGCTTATCGGTTCGCCCTACCTCCGTCATTGTCAGCGGTTCACAGTGTTTTCCATGTTTCGATGTTGAGACAGTACGTGCCGGACCCGTCGCACATTGTTGATTCTGAGCCTTTGCAGCTGAATGAAGATTTGAGCTTCGAGGGAAAAGCCAGTGGGGATTCTTGCCTTTGAGACAAAGACATTGTGTAGCCGTGAGATTCGTTTGGTAAAGGTTCAGTGGAGGAGTCAGAGTTCAGAAGAAGCCACTTGGGAGCGGGAGGATGAGATGAGATTGCATTATCCCGAGCTGTTCCAGTCATAAGGGACTTTCGAGGACGAAAGTCTTATAAGGGGGGAATATTGTAACGGCTCGGAAATTTCATCCCGGTCTTCCCGGGTTGCCTAGGGGCATTTTGGTAATTTGGTCGGGCCAACCGGGCCGGTTATGCCTTTTCTAATTTCCGGAAAAAAATTATGAGATGATTTGAATGGGATCGGGAAGCTTGGTGAAGGTATTTGGGCTTGGTAAAAGGTGAAAAGAAATAGGAAATTAAATAGCGCGTCGAGTGAGATTCGAGCCAAGATCGCATGGGAAGCTAAGTAAGGGTCGTTGCCAATCGAGCCGCTGGGCGTGTTTGTTAATCTAATCGCGACAGCTTGTATTTAACCCTGTCTTCATGCGTTTGGTTTAAAACAGCATGCCCGAGCCTTCCTTCTTCTTCCCCTTTCTTCTCTTTTCTTCTTCGGAAATCTCCTCCGACCGACAACTATTTTCCTTCGCGATTCCTCCCCCTCCAGCTCCATTTTTGACCGAGCTTCTTCTCCAATTCGAAGTCGATTTCCATTCCCGAGCAGCAGGTAAGCTTCTTCTTCTTCCTTTCATTCAAAAATCAGATTTCTTCTCAACTGTTTCTGATTGCGTTTCTGCCGGCCATGGGAGTGAAGAGAATCGTGTGGTTTTTGTGCAGCTAGTGTAGGGGAAGTGGTCAAGCAACAAATCGCGCGTCGAATCTTCTCCAATCGCCCGGAATTGAGCTCGTTTTCTCCAACGCCCTGTTCGCCCCTGTTCGCGCGCAGAAGCTGGCGTCTGTCGCAGCCCAGCCCGCCGAGCCACGCCGCTCATCAACCCGTGCCCGCGCGCGCGTCCTCGCTCAGCTCCGTGTCGCGTCGCATCGCCAGCGCCCAGCCGAGCCTCGCCGCACTCCCCTGCATCGCCCGTGCGCCCACGCGCCCATTCCTGCGCCCCAGCGCGCCCAGCTAGCCCTATTGCTGCCCCGTTCGTGCAATCGGCTGGTTCGTGCGTTCGTCGCGCCTCATGAGTTGCTCCCGAGCTGAGCCCTGTTTATTTTATTATATTTAGGCCTATTGTGTGATTTTTGTTGTGATTGATAGGTTCTCAATAGCTAGTTCGGGTTCGTTCGCAGCTTAGGTTTTCGTGTCAAATCGTCCCCGACCAAGGTAAGGATTTCTTACCGGAGTTGTGTGGACCCTGCGATATTATATGTGATTGCTGATTGATTGCTTGTTTGTGTTTATTGACATATTTAGTAATAGGTGCTCGTTTACGAATTTCGGTTAGCATGATTTTCTGATTAATTCTCATGTTAATCCATGCTAGGTTGTTCCTTTACGGCATGCTCGTATCTGTTCCTTGCTTCGTAGTATCATGCTAGGCTCGTTGTATTCTTATTGAGCACGTATTGGATTTTATGGAATTGTTTTTTGATTGCTAGGCGAGTTAGAGTTGCGGGTAGATAGCATCATCGGGCCCGATGCATAAAGTACCTTGCATCCATGGCGGGGACGTCGAGGCGTGCTCCGTCCCGGACCCCGTGAGGATTAGCTAACCCTACGGTAGGCTCTGCAATCTGGGTGAGGGTGGCAGATATTAAATGCCCCAACGGTCGGGATGATGACTTGGCAATGCCTCGCCCCGGCGATCGGCACGTCCTCAGCATGTTTGGCCGTAGCCCTTGATTGCCACCTGTTAAGGTAAGGACGGCTTCCTGGTGTAAGCCTACCACGACCCGTTCCTTAGCCCCAGGTGCGGTGGTTCAGGCTGACATAGTTTACGTGTCCAGGTCTCACACCCCTATGTCAGTGACACCGATCAAAAGATTTAGTTAGGCGTGGTGGATTGGACATGGGCGGCTTGCCTCTGGACCCGACACCCCCATAGTCTGCAGAGCACGCGGTGCATGCTTACGCTCATTCTGGCGCCGATGGAGAGCTCCTCGGGATTGTGAGCCAGTGTACCTTTCGTCGACAGTAGACAGGCTGAGGCCGGGACTTATTTCTCATATAGGGCGACTTGTGTGATGGACTGTGTGGTGGATATTATTCCGGACTAAGACCCTAAGTTGGCATCCGAGGCCCAAGTGTGGGGTAAGCTATGTGCTCTATTCTGTGTTTATATTCATAGCTTGCATACGCTCATCGAGATGACCATGTATATCATATTGTACCCCGGTTGGGGATTCTTACTGAGTAATTCGTTACTCACCCTTATTATTGTGGTTTTTCCACAAGTAACCAACTTGCGAGACAGGATGGCTGAAGGAGGAGCTGTGATCATGGGGCTCGATCATCAAACTCGATTTTGTGTTATGACTCTTTATGTTTTATTTTCCCTGAATGCATGTGGCAGACACTGAGCCCTAGGATGTTTTCTCGAATATTTTGTGGATTCCAGCATTATTGTATCTAGACATGTTTTGAATGATTTTAAGAAATCTCGATCGGAGTATACTTTGGAAATGTATTTATCTTGGAGCAGTGCTTGGAAACGAGGGACGAGTTGCGAGGAAATTGTCTAGTTTTTAAATGGGTTATTTTGAATGTTTTGTTTTAATTGGAATCCGAAATCATGTCTGTTTAATGTCCTTTACTTTGAATGCATGCATTGGGGTAAGGGCCCATTTAGTGCCCCATTCGGGTCGGTCCCTTACACACCGTCTGCTGGGTTCCGCTCTAGCAGGCTATAGACTAGGCTTATCCCGATACGGGAACTACTCCGTACAGGCTACTAGGGCGGAAGCAACATACGCCTTGCAACTCGCGATCCCGGCCCGTGGGGACAAATTACTTTATGTCCGCTCTCAGCCTATAGATGAAGACAACTTAACAAGTTTATCTAAGAGTCCCACCCTATGCCTTAACAGGCCAAACATGCTCAATAGATAACAAGGAATGCATGCCAGAGAGCAACCTAGCATGGTACTAACATGTCACGGGAAGTATAACACATGCTAGTAGAACAAGATAGGAAGATAATCAACATGCTCAATCACAAACAAGCAACCTATCCACTAACATGCTCATAACAATCATATATATAACAAACAGTAGTCATGATGAACGCAAGGTCCACACAACCCTCGGTAAGAAATCCTTACCTGGAACAGCAAAAACATACAGCAATAACTAATTGCTCATTGAGCTGCAAGGTACCAACAATGCACAACACACCTAGCAATAATATATACATAACTCATATTAAAACCAACAAGCTAAACAACTAAGCCACAAGAGACAAAGGCTCAGAAACTACCCAAACCGAGAAGAATAGACTCGGCAGCAAGGCTACGACGAAGGCGAATAACCACACAAACACACACATTAGCTCTCGGCAAAATAGGCGGCCAACAACAAAAAACCTCGGGATAAGCTTACCTTAACCGAACAAAAAATAGCTCGATAGTAAAGGGACTCGATGAAACAAGGACCTCGACAGCGGAGAAGGAAAAACTGGCTCGGTGAGGATGGCAATCCTCGTGCCTCGGTGCTGCAGCTGCGATTGCACCGCGAAGGCTCGCTGCTACGATACGGGCTGAGGATGTGGTATGCGTACTGGCGAAGGAGATGTGGTAAACAAGGGCTTACCTCTGTGCGGCTGCTGCGGTGCGGGTACGAGAAGGCGATCGATGTTGCGGCTGTGTTGCGGTGAGGTGTAGCGGCTGCGAAGGAGATCGCTCTTGCGAAGCGGTTGAGGGCAAGGCACGGATTCGAACCAACTCGACAACACCAGGAGAGGGAGTGAGTCTCGACCAGGGCTGCAAATCCAAGGCTTGCAAAGGGCCGCAATCGCAAGGCAAGGACGGCGATGCGATCGGCCAAAGGTGCTGCAGATCCTTGGTTGCGATGAAGGAAATCTCGACTGCCAATAGGGTGAGGTTCGCGGCCAAATTAAAAGAGTTTCACATACACAAGACAATAAACCTCGATTAGAGAAACAACCAACCAGCACACGAAAGGATTTGTGATACGAATCAAACAAATAATTCCTTGCATGTACGTGAAGGACCTATTACAAGAAGCAAGACAAAGAAGATTTGAGAGGCTTATATATTACATCTTCAAATGCTTTCCAATGCAAAAGAAGAGATAAAGCTTTGTCATTCCGAAATTATTTACAACATTAGCACAACAAGTGAAGAAGAGATTGAAGTGAAGATGACATGAGAGTAGATTTATTTTGGAAGATGACAACATGACAGAATTTTAAATAAAGAAATTTAAAGATTTCTTATTTTGAGACATTTTGATTTCAATTCTTGCCAACCATGCTCATAATTACAAGAGACCTTCTAGAAGAGTTGGTTGAGTCTATTTAAAGCATATCTACCCTTTTGTCTAGCATTTAAGCCATGCAATTGAGTTTTGGTTTCCTAGGCCTTATTTTTTTTATAAATGCATTTAATAGCTTTTTTAGTCATTTTTGTATTCCAAGGCATGCACATACAAATGATTTCTCGTATGTTGACTGCTTAGAGTAGGCAGAAGAGCTATCCCGATGTTAGACGTAGGAGCTTAGAGTTTGAGGTGGGGCAACATGTCTTCATGAAGGTAGCACCGATGCGTGGAGTATTGAGATTTGGTAAACAGGGCAAGTTGAGTCCCAGGTTTGTGGGACCTTTTGAGATACTTGAGCGAATCGGTCCAGTGCCATACCGATTAGCCTTGCCTCCGTCGTTGGCTTCTGTGCATAGCGTATTCCACATATCGATGTTACGTCAGTACGTTGCAGACCCGTCCCACATTGTTGATTTTGAGCCGTTACAGCTGAACAAGGACTTGAGCTTCGAGGAGAAACCTGTGTATATTCTAGCTCGGGAACGCAAAGTTTTACGTAATCGGGAGATCAGCTTAGTTAAAGTTCAATGGAGAAATCAGAGAGCAGAAGAAGCCACTTGGGAACTTGAGGATGAGATGAGGACGCACTATCCGAAGTTGTTTTAGCTTTAGGACTTTCGGGGACAAAAGTCTTAAAAGGAGGGAATATTGTAATAGCCCAAGTTTTCCTTCCGGCTCTCCAGGCATGACAGGTTGTTCTTCCAGTGAATTGTTGGGTTGTTAGGGCTTTTTGTGCTTCCAGGGGTTTTTTTGTCATTTTACTCTCTAGGGGTATTGTGGTCATTTTTTCCCTCCAGGTTGTTCTCACAGTTACTCAGGGTTTCAGGAATGTCTGTGTTGGTTTTGGACTTCAGTTTCCTCCGGTTTTGGTTTCCAAGCCAAGAGTTCCATTTTAGGAAAGTTTGGTGGTCTCCCAGGAAAAAGGAGTAAATTAAAATAAATAGGGGTTGAGTTAGGATTTGATCCTTGGTGTGTGGTGGTCGAATTGGAGGCAAGTGTAGAGGGAAAATAAAATGTTTTAAAAAGATGTTGGAGTTGGGACTCGAAGGGGGAACCTCATTTGACACTTGTCAAATGGAGGGATTTTTTAAGATTTTAAAATAAGAAAAATCAGCCTTTTCTCCTTCCCTTCCCCAACCCTAGCCGACCACCTCACCTCCCTCTCTCTTTGTCTTCTTCTTTTTCCTCTCTTGGCCGAACAAGCAATCCCTCAACTCCATTGTTGTTCCAAGCTAGTTGCATCTTCCTTTTTTCTCTTGCTAGTGTAGATCCGAAGGGCTTCATCTTCTCCATTGTGTTGGATTTAGCCAAGCTCAAGATCTCCATCTTCAATCCTCCTCCATTGCCGAGACCTCAAGGTAGGTGTTTGTTTGGTTTTGCTTTCTTGAAGAGTAGATCTAGCCGAGAGACACCATTGTTGGGTGTGTGTGTTCTAACCAAGCCCTTATTATTGTTTTTGCATAGCCTAGCCGAGATCTCCCTTGCTCTTGCAACACTTCCTTGGCCGAGATCCTTAAGGTGAGTGTGTTGTATCTTTGCTCTTGTTTTTGTTGTCCAAATGGTTGGAGGTTGGTTCACTCAAGTGTTTTTCTTGTTTGTGTAAGTTGAAGCCTAGCCGAAACTCAAGTTTGTGGTGTGTTTCTGAGACCTCTTGTGTTCTCTCCTTGGCCGAGACTACAAGGTGAGTTGGTGTGATGTTGATGTTTAAATTTTGCCATAAATTCCCTTGGTGGCCGAGAGCACCATGTGGAAGGGTTTGGTTTGTGTGTTGTGTGTAGGTAAAGCTAACCTATGCTTGGTGTTGTGTTGTTTTCCTAGCCGAGAGTGAAGAGGGAAGGGCTTGAATTCTCTTGTGTGTTGTTGGACTTCCTTGGCCGAGACCACCCTTGGAGGTTAAGGTCTTGCTCGGGTTCCGGTAAAGCCCTAACTCCTGGTGTTTGGTTGTTTGGTTGTTTGGTTTGGTTTGTGACTTGATTGTTCTATTGTTAGGTTAACTGTGTGGTGTTCTTCAGCTTGTGAATCATTTCGGGTTTTGGGATTCTACTGTTGATAGGTAAGGGTTCCTTGCCAGGGTTGTGTGGGCCCTGCGCACCTCATTGATAACTCCTAGTTGTGTGTTGTATTGAGCTGTTAGTGGATACGCTTTTATGCAGGTTGTCTGGACTTTATAACTGTTAGTGGATTAGGCTTCTATGCAGGTTGTCTGGAAAATATAAACTGTTAGTGGATTAGGCTTCTATGCAGGTTGTCTGGAAAATATAAACTGTTAGTGGATAGGCTTTTGCAGGTACCCTGGAAGAGTTTGTGCTTGTAGATGCTTAGCTCTGTTTATTCTCTCTTGTGTGTAAAATGGAATTGTATGTTGTATATGTTCTGTGGTGGTGTATGCTTTAACATGATTGTAGCTAGGTTCTTCTTGGATTATTGTTAGGGTTGGCATGTAGAATATATCCTGTTTATGTGCTTCTCTACTTATTGATTGTTTATCTGTCCTCTTTACATTCTTATATCCTGAACTTAGTAATTATTATACCATGACTGTAATAGTGTGTTAGAGTCATTAGGGAGTCCCGAGTGTCAGTCGAGTTGAGTGCTGGCTCGGTTTGCTCAGGACTGCCCAATGTGTTGCAGTCCAGGACTAGCCATGTGTGTGTTGTCCCCTGTTAGCCCAAGGTGTTGCAAACCAGGTAGAGCAAAACTGCCCAGTGTGTTGTAGTTCAGGGCTGCCTAGTGTGTTGTAGCCAGGACTAGCCTAGTGTGAGCTGTCCCTTATTGGCCCAGGGTGTGCTGACCAGTTGCTAGGACTAGCACAGTGTGTGCTATCCCCTGTTAGCCCAGGGTGTTGCTAATCAGGTAAAGGAGAACTGCCCAATGTCTTTGCAATTCGTGGCTGCCAGTGTGTTGCGGCGAGACTAGCCTGGTGTGTGTCTTTGTCCTTAGTTAGCCCAAGGTGTGCTAATCTTGTTTTATTGTCTTTATTATAGCTTGAGAATTATTTGGTTTGTACTCCTGTTAGTTAGCCCAGTATGTGCTAACCTTGTCTGGCTGTGAGCTTAGACCATGTTGATGATTATCCTGCTGTACTGTTTAAGACTGCCATGTTATGTTCTATTGCTTGTATGCTAGGGTGTTAGGTGATTTTTTGTGCGTATTGTACCCCGGATGGGGGATCCTTACTGAGTGCAATTTGTACTCACCCTTTCTGTGGTTTTCTCCACCAAGTAACTTAGCACAGCATCGAGGTGGCTAGAGGAGGGAGCTGATGGATCATGGGCAGGCCACTGCATAGTCTGAGTCTTTATAATGCATCTTGAAAGTGTTTTAGGAAATTTGTACTATTGAACTTGGATTTATGTTATTGTTATTTGTAATGTTTTGTAAACTCTGGCCAGAGAGTGTTTATTGTTTTCCTTTGAAGAATTCCAAACAGATTTTATGTTTCCAATGTTTTATTAAAGATGTTCTTTTCCAGCCCTTGAATCATTTTCACTGAATTTTACATGTTGAGTAAGGGCCATTAGGGCTACTTAGTGTCTGGTCCTTACAGTTGGTATCAGAGCTCAGAGTCATAGGTTCTGTAGACTGACCTACTGAGTTAGGTTGTTGTGTCCCATGATCATCAGCACTCCTACAGCCGCCAGGTATTTGTTTAAGTTTATTTAAGGGTTTAAGGTTTCAATACTAGCACCTAGCATACTTGTCTTATTTTGTTGTTGGCAGTGTTGGTCCAAGCATGGACTAACTTAGTATGTCTTGGGTACAGATCGCCAGTATGTCGATTACCCGGAGAGAAGCAGGATCTTCTGGGACAGCCAACCGAGGAGTTGGCATTGAGATTTCCACTGATAGAGTTGCATCAGGGCTACATCATTGATGGGCGCTTTGTGGCCCTAGGCGCTAATGTACCCTTGAGCGGGGAAGAGAGCTGTCGGACTACAGCTCCTAGAGCTGAGTTAGCCTCCATGATGAGGGAAATGATGTTACTGATGGCAGAGCAGGGGGCAAAGTCTTAGGTTTAGTTTTCTGCTCAGCTTGCAGAGCAGTTAGCAGCATAGAGGGAGGAGTCCAGAGCACAAATGGCTCAGTTGACTCAGCTGTTAGGACAGGCTGGACCAGTTGCACCAGCTGCCCCTACAGCTCCAGTGCTACCCCAGGATGGTCAGGAGCCCATGGAGGTTGAGAATGTAGCAGGGATTGGAGCTGCTGAGTTTGAAAAGTGGTTGAAAGACTTCTGTAAGTGGAAGCCTAAGAAGTTCCATGCAACCGAGGAACCGTTGATGGCAGCTAAGTGGTTCTCCGGGATGGAGTACATTTTCCAGGTCATGGACAGCCCAGATGTGCAGAGACCGCGTTGTGCAGCTCATGTTCTCACTAACACAATAGTGTGGTGGTGGGAGTCCACCCTTAGAGGCAGACCTGCAGGATCCGCACCCTCTACATGGGAATTCTTCAGGTCTGAGTTTAAGACCCAGTATATCAGTGAGGAGGCTCAACAGGAAATGGTTGAGGCGTTCAACAACTTGAGGCAGTGGTCTGACTCCATAGCTGAGTATGAGAGGAAGTTTTCGAAGCACAGCTACTTTGCTCTAGAGTTGGTTGCCACCGAGGAACTTAAGATAAAGAAGTTTATCGGTGGGCTCAGATTAGAGGTTGCCTAGGACATTCAGGCACTTGCCCCGGAGACTTATACGAGGACAGTGGCATTGGCCAAGATCTATAACAGGAAGTATCCTCTAGTGCAGACTCCAGCAGTAGCACATCGTGCCTCAGTCAGTTCGAGGCAGAAGAGGAAGTTTGAGCAGAGAGGTCAGCCGCGCCGTCAGGGCCATTTTCAGCCGAGAGACTAGGGCCGTCAGTAGAATGCTGGGAGGCAGCCACCGTACTGCCGAACCTGTGGTAAGGCTCATGATGGTCTGTGTGGAGCACGGCCCAGAGCATGTTTCAAGTGTGGCAAAGAGGGTCATCTAGCTAAAGCGTGCCCGTAGGGTGAGGCAGTTGCTAGACCGGCTCAACAACATGGTCGTGTGTTTTTCACCACTCGGCAAGAGGCCGAGAAGACTGATGCAGCTGTGGCAGGTACTTTACTTGTTTTGGACCATTATGCTTATGTGCTATTTGATTCGGGCTCGACCCACTCGTTTATTTCTGCCTTATTTGCTAGTCAAGCCTGTTTAGTATCGGAACCCCTAGGGTTCGAGTTGTGTGTTGCCACTCCTTCGGGAGTTAGTATGTTGGCAAGTGAAAAGATTAGAGATGGTCGGATCATAGTATCCGGGGAGTCTTTAGCTGCTACGCTTATAGTACTGCCTATGAGTAGTTTTCATGTGATCCTCGAGATGGACAGGTTAGCCGAGCACCATGCCTTAAATGATTGCAGCCAGAAGGAGGTTGTGTTCAGACCGCCTAAAATGCAGAGCTTTAGATTCCAGGGTGTTCAGAGTGGAGTTTGTCCACCTTTGATTTCGACAGTGAAAGCCCAGCGTTTGTTAGCTCGAAGGAGCTTGGGGTTTCCTAGAGAAGTTGTCTAGAAGAGACCATCCTCCGCCGTCTGTGGATCAGGTGCCGGTTGTTCAGGAGTTTGCAGATGTGTTCCAAAAAAAGTTGCATGGTTTACCACCTAAGAGATAGGTGGACTTCACAATCGAGCTTGAGCTAGGAACTCTCCCTATCTCAAAGGCTCCTTACCGAATGGCACCAGCTGAGCTGAAGGAGCTGAAGGTTCAGTTGCAAGAGATGTTGGACCGTGGTTTTATTCGTCCCAGTGTGTCCCCGTGGGGAGCACCCGTTCTGTTTGTAAAGAAGAAAGACGGTTCGATGCGCCTCTGCATAGATTACAGGGAACTGAACAGGGTTATTGTGAAGAACAAGTACTTGTTGCCCCGTATTGATGATTTTTTTTACCAGTTGCAGGGAGCTTCAGTCTTTCCGAAGATTGATTTGAGGTCTGGATATCATCAGCTGAGGATCAGGGATGCTGACATCCCCAAAACAGCGTTTAGGTCGAGGTATGGCCATTACGAGTTCGTAGTAATGTCTTTCGGGCTGACCAATACCCCAGCAGCCTTCATGGATATGATGGACAGAGTATTCAAGGCATTCTTTGATAGCTTTGTCATCGTATTCATTGACAACATCCTGATTTATTCAAGGACGAGAGAGGACCATGCTTCACACCTGAGGCAAGTTTTGACAACTCTGAGAGAGAACCAGTTGTATGCAAAATTCTCCAAGTGTGACTTTTGGTTGGATCGAGTTGCCTTCCTAGGGCATGTTATATCTAAGGATGGCATTGTAGTGGACCCCTCCAAGATAGATGCAGTGAGTTCGTGGGCTAGACTGACCACAGTCGCCGAGGTTCGCAGTTTTCTGGGTCTAGCAGGCTATTATCACAGGTTTGTTCAGGGTTTTTCAGATAAAGCTGCACCTTTGACCAGGTTGACCAGGAAGGGTGTGGACTTTGTTTGGGATGAGAAGTGTGAAGAGAGCTTTGCCCTGTTGAAGCATACTTTGACATCCGCTCCAGTTTTGACAGTGCCGGAGGGTACAGGTGGTTTTGTGGTTTACAGCGACGCTTCTAAGTTTGGTCTGGGTTGTGTTCTGATGCAGCATGGTAAGGTTATTGCTTATGCTTTGAGGCAGTTGAAATCGTATTAGCAGAACTATCTGACGCATGACATGGAGCTAGCTGCAGTGGGTTTTGCTTTGAAAATCTGGAGGCATTATTTGTACGGTGAGAAGATTCAAATTTTCACTGACCACCAAAGCCTCAAATACTTCTTCATGCAGAAGGAGCTAAACATAAGGCAGAGGAAGTGGTTAGAGTTGGTTAAGGACTATGACTGCGAGATTCTGTACCATCCGGGTAAAGCTAATGTTGTAGCTGATGCTTTGAGTTGGAAGACTGCTCATTCTACCGCATTGTTGAGTTCACAGGTTAAGTTACAAAGGGATTTAGAGCGAGCTGGGATAGCTGTACTGTTGGGAGAGGTTACTGCCATAGTGGCCCAGTTGACTGTTCAGCCATCCATCAGATAGAGGATCATCGACATCCAGCTGAGTGATCCAGAGTTGAGCCGTTTGATTGCCAGGGTTCAGGCCGACGGAGACTTCGACTTTGTTGTGGCTCCAGATGGTGGTTTGAGGTATAGAGGACGCCTTTGCGTGCCAGCAGACGCAGAACTGCGAGCTAAGTTGCTTTCTGAGGCTCACAGTTCTCCGTTCGCGTGGCACCCAGGGGGCAACAAAATGTATCAGGACCTCAAACAAACTTTTTGGTGGGTTAACATGAAAAGAGACATAGCAGAGTTCGTCAGCCGGTGTCTCACCTATCAGCAGGTGAAGGCTCCCAGACAAAAGCCAGCAGGGCTGTTGCAGCCACTGAGTGTACCTCAGTGGAAGTGGGAAGAGTTCTCAATGGATTTCATTTCTGGTTTGCCGAGGACACCGAGAGGGTTTACTCATATCTGGGTGATTGTCGACCGCTTGACCAAGTGTGCACACTTCATCCCCGATAGAATTACTTATACCGTGGAGCAGTGGGCACAGTTGTTCTTGGAGCAGATTTTGCGGTACCACGGGGTGCCAGTTAAGATTATTTCTGACAGAGATTCCCGTTTCACTTCTCGTTTCTGGAGGGCACTCCAGAAGGGCTTGGGTACCGAGTGTAGTTTCAGTACTGCTTTTCACCCTCAGACTGATGGGCAGACCAAGATGGTGAACCAGATATTAGAGGACATGCTGAGAGCCTGTGTTAGACTTCCCGGGCAGTTGGGATCAGTACTTGTATCTGATGGACTTTTCTTATAACAACAATTATCAGGCGATAATTCAGATGGCACCGTCTGAGGCACTGTATGGTAAACGATGTAGGTCTCCTGTGTTTTGGGAAGAGGCGGGCGACAGGCAGGTTTTGGGTCCAGAGTTGCTTCAGTTGACCAACGAGGTAGTGCAGAAGATCCGAGCTCGTATGTTGACTACTCAGAGTAGGCAGAAGAGCTACGCCGATGTTAGGTGTAGGAGCTTAGAGTTTGAGGTGGGGAAACATGTCTTCCTGAAAGTAGCACCGATGCGTGGAGTACTGAGATTTGGTAAACGGGGCAAGCTGAGTCCCAGGTTTGTGGGACCTTTTGAGATGCTTGAGCGAATCGGTCCAGTGGCATACCGATTAGCCTTGCCTCCGTCATTGGCTTCTGTGCATAGCGTATTCCACGTATCGATGTTACGTTAGTACGTTGCAGACTCGTCCCACATTGTTGATTTTGAGCCGTTACAACTGAACAAGGACTTAAGCTTCAAGGAGAAGCCTGTGCAGATTATAGCTCGGGAACGCAAAGTTTTGCGTAATCGAGATATCAGCTTAGTTAAAGTTCAGTGGAGAAATCAGAGAGAAGAAGAAGCCACTTGGGAACTTGAGGATGAGATGAGGACGCACTATCCAGAGTTGTTTTAGCTTTAGGAATTTCGGGGACGAAAGTCTTAAAAGGAGGGAATATTGTAACAGCCCAAGTTTTCCTTCCGGCTCTCCAGGCATGACATGTTGTTCTTCCAGTGAGTTGTTGGGCTGTTAGGGCTTTTTGTGGTTCCAGGGGTATTTTGGTCATTTTACCCTCTAGGGGTATTGTGGTCATTTTTGCCCTCCAGGTTGTTCTCACAGTTACTCAGGGTTTCAGGAATGTCTGTGTTGGTTTTGGACTTCAGTTTCCTTCAGTTTTTGTTTCCAGTGCAAGAGTTCCATTTTAGGAAAGTTTGGTGGTCTCCTAGGAAAAAAGAGTATATTAAAATAAATTGGGGTTGAGCTAGGATTTGATCCTTGGTGTGTGGTGGTCGAATTGGAGGCAAGTGTAGAGGGAAAATAAAATGTTTTAAAAATATGTTGGAGTTGGGACTTGAAGGGGGAACCTCATTTGACACTTGTCAAATGGAGGGATTTTTTAGGATTTTAAAATAAGAAAAATCAGCCTTTTCTCTTTCCCTTCCCCAACCCTAGCCGACCACTCACCTCCCTCTTTCTTTGTCTTCTTCTTTTTCCTCTCTTGGCTGAACAAGCAATCCCTCAACTCCATTGTTGTTCCAAGCTAGTTGCATCTTCCTTTTTTCTCTTGCTAGTGTAGATCCTAAGGGTTTCATCTTCTCCGTTGTGTTGGATTTAGCCAAGCTCAAGATCTCCATCTTCAATCCTCCTCCATTGCCGAGACCTCAAGGTAGGTGTTTGTTTGGTTTTGCTTTCTTGAAGAGTAGATCTAGCCGAGAGACACCATTGTTGGGTGTGTGTGTTCTAACCAAGCCCTTATTGTTGTTTTTGCATAGCCTAGCCGAGATCTCCCTTGCTCTTGCAACACTTCCTTGGCCGAGATCCTTAAGGTGAGTGTGTTGTATCTTTTGTCTTGTTTTTGTTGTCCAAATGGTTGGAGGTTGGTTCACTCAAGTGTTTTTCTTGTTTGTGTAAGTTGAAGCCTAGCCGAAATCTCAAGCTTGTGGTGTGTTACAGAGACCTCTTGTGTTCTCTCCTTGGCCGAGACTATAAGGTGAGTTGGTGTGATGTTGATGTTTGAATTTTGCTATAAATCCCCTTGGTGGCCGAGAGCACCATGTGGAAGGGTTTGGCTTGTGTGTTGTGTGTAGGTAAAGCTAACCTATGCTTGGTGTTGTGTTGTTTGTCCTAGCCGAGAGTGAAGAGGGAAGGGCTTGAAATTCTCTTGTGTGTTGTAGGACTTCCTTGGCCGAGACCACCCTTAGAGGTTGAGGTCTTGCTCGGGTTTCGGTAAAGCCCTAACTCCTGGTGTTTGGTTGTTTGGTTGTTGTGGTTTGGTTTGTGACTTGATTGTTCTGTTGTTAGGTTAACTGTGTGGTGTTCTTCAGCTTGTGAATCATTTCAGGTTTTGGGATTCTACTGTTGACAGGTAAGGGTTCCTTGCCAGGGTTGTGTGGGCCCTACGCACCTCATTGATAACTCTTAGTTATGTGTTGTATTGAGCTGTTAGTGGATACGCTTTTATGCAGGTTGTCTGGACTTTATAACCGTTAGTGGATTAGGCTTCTATGCAGGTTGTCTGGAAAATATAAACTGTTAGTGGATTAGGCTTCTATGCAGGTTGTCTGGAAAATATAAACTGTTAGTGGATAGGCTTTTGCAGGTACCCTGGAAGAGTTTGTGCTTGTAGATGTTTAGCTCTATTTATTCTCTCTTGTGTGTAAAATGGAATTGTATGTTGTATATGTTCTGTGGTGATGTATGCTTTAGCATGATTGTAGCTAGGTTCTTCTTGGATTATTGTTAGGGTTGGCATGTAGAATATATCTTGTTTATGTGCTTATCTACTTATTGATTGTTTATCTGTTCTCTTTACATTCTTATATCCTGAACTTAGTAATTATTATACCATGACTGTAATAGTGTGTTAGAGTCATTAGGGAGTCCCGAGTGTCAGTCGAGTTGCGTGCTGGCTCGGTTTGCTCAGGACTGGCCAATGTGTTGCAGTCCAGGACTAGCCGTGTGTGTCTTGGCCCCTATTAGCCTGTGGTGTTGCAAACTGTAGAGCAAAAGCGCCGGTGTGTTGCTGATTGAAGCGCCAGTGTGTTGCAGCCAGGACTAGCCCAGTGTGAGCTGTCCCTTGTTGGCTTAGGGTGTGCTGACTAGTTGCTAGGACTAGCCCAGTGTGTGTTGTCCCCTGTTAGCCCAGGGTGTTGCTAATCAAGTAAAGCAGAACTGCCCAATGTGCTGCAATTCAGGGCTGCCCAGTGTGTTGCTGTCCTTAGTTAGCCCAGGGTGTGCTAATCTTGTTTACTGTGCTGTTATAGCTTGAAAATTATTTGGTTTGTACTCCTGTTAGTTAGCCTAGTGTGTGCTAACCTTGTCTGGCTGTGAGCTTAGACCATGTTGATGATTATCCTGCTGTACTGTTTAAGACTGCCATGTTATGTTCTATTGCTTGTATGCTAGGGTGTTAGGTGATTTGTTGTGCGTATTGTACCCCGGATGGGGGAATCTTACTGAGTGCAATTTGTACTCACCCTTTCTGTGGTTTTCTCCACCAGGTAACTTAGCACAACATCGAGGTGGCTAGAGGAGGGAGCTGATGGATCATGGGCAGGCCGCTACATAGTCTGAGTCTTTATAATGCATCTTGAAAGTGTTTTGGGAAATTTGTACTATTGAACTTGGATTTATGTTATTGTTATTTGTAATGTTTTGCAAACTCTGGCCAGAAAGTGTTTATTGTTTTCCTTTGAAGAATTCCAAACAGATTTTATGTTTCTAATGTTTTAATAAAGATGTTCTTTTCTAGCTCTTGAATCATTTTCACTGAATTTTATATGTTGAGTAAGGGCCATTGTAAAGACCCGACCCGAATGGGGTTCTAAATGGGCCTTTACCCCAATGCATGCACAATTAAATAAAATATAAAGTAATATGCAACATACTTTCGGATTCCAAGTAAAACTAAAACATTAAAAGTCCCTGTTTCCAAGCACCTGTTTCAGGAAAAGAACGTTTCTAAAAGTATACTCTGATCAGAGATTTATTTAAACCATTCAAAAACCTTTTCAGGTACGACTATGCTGGAATCCATAAAACATGAGAAAACGTCCTAGGGCTCCGTGCCCGTCTACATGCATTCGGGAAATATAAAGTTAAAGATTCATAAAATGAATAAAAGTGTCGAGGTAACAAAGCGGTGCCCATGATCACAGCTCCTCCTTGACCATCTGTCTCGCTCCTTGGTTACCGTGGAAAACCACAAAATAAGGGTGAGTAACGAATTACTCAAGAAGAATCCCCAAGCAGGGGTACAATACGATGCACATGGTCATCAAGATGAGTGTATGCAAGCTATGAATATAAACACGAGTAAAAGAGCACATAGCTTGAGTCCACACTTGGACCTCGGATGCCAACTCGTGGTCTTAGTCGGAATTAACTACCATAACCACACAAATCGCCCTATACGAGAAACAAGTCTCGGCCTCGGCTGTCTACTATCGAATGAAAGGTGCACTAGCTCAAGATCCCGAGGAGCTCTCCGGTCGACATGTGTAATGAGCGTAAGCATGCACCCGCGTGCTTCTACGAGACTATGGGGGTGCAGGGTCCAGTGGCAAGCCGCCCATATCCGGATACCACGCCTAACTAAATCTCCGGATCGGTGTCACCGACATAGGGGTGTGAGACTGGACACGTGAACTATGTCGGCTGTACCACCGCACTTTGAGGCTAAGGGCGGGTCATGGTAGGCTTACACCGAGAAGCCGTCCTTACCTTAACGGTGGCAATCAAGGGCTGCTGCCGAAGAACAAGCCGAGGGCGTGCCACCTGCCGGGGACTAGGCATTGCCAAGTCATCATCCCGACCGTTGGGGTATCGCTTAGACTACCACCCTCACCCAAGATTGCGGGGCCTACCGGTTGGGATAGCTAATCCCTCACGGGTCCAAGGGCGGAGAATCTGTCTCGAGCGTCCTTGCCATAGATGCAAGATACTTTATGCATCGGGCCCGGATGATGCTATCTACCGAATTCTAACCTGCCTTAACAATCAGCAAACAATCCAATACGTGCTCGAAAGAATACAGAGACCTAGCATGGTACTCTGAGAACAAGAATGAATATGAGCATGCGAGTAAACGGAACAACCTAGCATGGACTAACATGAAAGAACAACATACGAAGTCATGCGGTCAGGAATTGAGCAGAGCACCTAAACTATACATGCGATAATCACAAACAAACATACAACATCAATCACATAGAACATCGCAGGTCTACACAACCCCGGTAAGAAATCCTTACCTTGGTGGAAGACTTCTACACACAAATTCCTAAAGCTGCGAACACTTCCGAGCTAGCTAACGAGAACCTACAAACATAGTAACAATCACAACCATATCCCTAAAAATATAATAAAAAAAGCAGGCTCGGCTCGAGCAGCACTCACACGGCACCGCGACACGAAGCAAAGGCGCTGGCTGGCGGCGGGCACGGTAGCGGCCAGAAGGCGCAGCTGGCACGCTAGCGCGCTGGCGCTCTGCGCCAGCGGATGGGCGCCTGGGGCGCGGTGCTTGCGACGGACGAGACGGGACTCGGCAGCGCAGCGGCGGCACGCACGCGCGCACGGGCGCTGGCGCGTGCGATGCGGACACGGCGAGTTGCTCGGCGAGAGGACGAGCACGCGCGGCGAACGTCTTGGCGTCGCGGGAAGCGGTTCGGCAAGCGGACACGGCGAGGGGCGCGGACACGCGCGAGGGCGTGCGATGGGGCGATGCGTGCAATGGGCGGGCTCGGCTGGCGCGCGACGGCGGCGAGCGACTTCGGCGATGGCTTCCTCTATTGCGACTGGCGTGCGACAAGGCTGGTCGCGGCGGCGATGAGATCTGGCGACGGACAGGGGCGTCGGCGACAGCGATCTGCGATCCTCGGCCGGATCTCGTGCATTGCTGGTCGAGGGCGTCTGCGGCGGCAAAGGCGGCTGCGACAGCCGCCGTCAGTGCGGGTTGGGCGTCTTTGCTTTCGGCGGTTGGGCGACGGTGGATCTGGCTTTGGTGCGGGCGGATCTGGCTGGTGGGGAGGTCGGCTTGTGCGGCAAAGTGAGGTGTTGGAGAAGAAATGCAAACCTAGCTTCCTTTCTCTTTTAACCAAATACAACAAAACTCCAAAATCCAAGGCTAACCATAAAATGACCCGGAAGGAGCAACAAGAGCTCTCAATAGCTCAACTGGCACGCATCCCCACAAGCTTTCCTGGAGACCCGGGTTCAAAACCCAGTTGCAACACAAATTCCTTTATTTTTAGTTTTGCATCAAACCTTGCTCAACCCTTCCACAAAGCCTCACAAACCTACATAAATTCATCCAATATTTTTAGCAACTAGAAAAGACATAAACGGCCCTGACGGCCCGACCAAATTACCAAAATACCCCTTGGGCATACCTGGAAGACCTGGATGAAAACCTGGGCCGTTACAGCCATTAGGGTTGCTTAGTGTTTGGTCCTTACAATGCACCTATGGGATAAGTAAATTATCGATCACCACACGGATTGAGGTATAGAACTATTCTTACTAGCTTAAGAGTTGTGCGAATAAATAAAAAGCATGAAATTGATGATTGATTTGAGTTTTCCTTCTAAGACTCTAAATAAGAAATAAACTAATGAGTATAGGCAAAAATCGAAGATATATAAGATGCTAAATATGTAATAATGGTAAATAGATCCCACACTTTCCGTCTTAAAAAATGTTTTTCACACTTAGTGCTTTACAACAAACTCTGCTTCCACAACAGTTACTCATAATAAACCAGGATGACGCGTGCAATAGTAAAGTTATTCCTAACTCCTTAAATCATGTGAGAGATCTCACGATGAATGTAACGGCCCATGTTTTCATCCCGGTCTTCTAGGTATGTCCTGAGGGTATTTTGGTAATTTGGTCGGGCCGTTAGGGCTGTTTTTGTCTTTTCTCAGCTAAATATATTCTTGGTTGTTCACAATTAGGGTTTGGTTGCATTCCCGTTGAGTTTGGGTGTTAGGAGCTGCAAAAAAGAAAAAAAGAATTATGGTTTTTGCCGAAATTAAAGTGTAGCAGCTGAGCCTTAAACCAAGGTGGCCTAGTTAGATAGCAGTAGGGCTTTGCCAGTTGAGCTACAGGTAGTTCTTGATACTCATTCTGCAAGAATATTGTTTCGACCTTGGTTGCCGCCCCAACTTAAGTGAGTTGAATTAAAAATAGGTTTTATTTTATTTCCTAAAAAAAAAAGACCTAGCCGCACGCCTCTTATCCCAATTGCGATTTCTCTCGTGGGTTTTCTCTCTTGCCGTGCGACTTCTTCATCCGGAGCCCGAGCTCCGTAGTCCGATCGATCTCCTCCCGGGTAAGTCTTTTTCCTTGCCGATTTCTATCCTAGGGATTTCGTTGGTTTCTTTGTTGGCCGTTTGTGAATGCTATTTGGTTCGTTGACTTGTGTAGCCGAGAAACCCGAGCCCGTCCGATCGACCTCTCCTTCTAGGTAAGTCTTCTCCTTGCCGAATCTAGCCTAGGGTTTGTTTCCTTGTTGATTTCGACCAAGATTTGTGGAAGTTATGGCTGAATCCCTTGCTTGGCCGAGAGAAATGGTTATTGACGTTTGAGTTGGTTGTTGTGTGTTTGTTTGTTGTGTGCAGCCCCAGATTCGCATGAATTCAAGCCGAGAAGCAAGCCCTTGCAGCAAGCACCCTAGCCGAGACTACCCCTAGCCCTATCCCTAGCCGAGAGGCACTCAAACCCTAGTCTAGCAACAAACCCTCACCTAGCCGCAAGCATCTTGGCCTTGTGTTGCCGCGAACCTTGTCCCTTGCCGAGGCTACTTCTTGCCGAGTTCTTTGCTGAGCCGAGACTTCATCCTTGCTGGTTGGTCGAGACACTCCTTGCCCAGGCATCCGTTTTGGTGTTGGTACCTTCCCGACCTAACTTGTTAGTTAAATTAGTTAGTTAGTTAGTTAGTTAACTATAGTTATGTGTACTATTTGATTGTTAGGTATTCGTTAGCTAGCTCGTGTTCATTTGCAGCTTAAGGATTACGTTGTGTTTACTACCCTCCGACCCAGGTAAGGATTTCTTACTGGAATTGTGTGGGCCTTGCGATATTTCTATGATTGTTGTTTGTATGTCTGCTTATGATTACCAGCATGTTTAGTATGTTTATTGTTAGCTGTTTATAGCATAGTGTCATGATAGGTAGCATCATCAGGGCAAGGGTGCATAACGTAACTTGCATCGGTGGCAGGGACGCGCGAGGCAGTACTCCGTCCTTGATCCTTCGTTTGGGTTTAGCTAACCCTAACGGCAGCCCAATCGTAATCTTGGGTGAGGGTGGCAGACTGTTAAATGCCCCAACGGTCAGGGGAATGACGAGGCATTGCCTTGTCCTCGGCAGTCGACATGATAGGGCAATGACCGATCTTTAGTGTAAGCCTACCACAGACGGTTTCTTAGCCTCAGCTGCGGTGGTACAGGCTGACATAGTCATAGTGTCCTGGTCTCACACCACTATGTTTAGTGACACTGATCCAGAGATTCGTTTAGGTATGCGTACTGGACCAGGGCAGCTTGCCCGAGACCCAGCACCTCCCTAGTCTGCAGCAACATGCGGTGTGCGTTCACGCTCATTACAGCGCCGACTGGAGAGCTCCTCGGGATCTTGAGTTCAGTGCACCTTTCGTATAGTCAGTATAGCAGAAAAGCTGAGGCCGAGACTAGTTTCTCGTAGAGTTTCGAGTTTTAATATAACTCCCAGAGTAAGACAATAAGATGGCATCCGTTTATATTTATGTACGGATTAAAGTAAAGCGCTCTCTTCAGTGTTTGTATCTATTGCTTGCATACATTCTACTAGATGACCAGTTGTATCGTATTGTACCCCGGTTGGGGATTCTTACTAAGTAATTCGTTACTCACCCTTACTTTTGTGGTTTCCACAGGTAACCAGAGCGCGAGACCGGTTGGCTGAAGGGGGAGCTGTTGATCATGGAATCCTGCTGTTTTATCTCTGAGTCTTATGTTACAAATTTTTCTTTATATATTCTTGAATGCATGTAGTTAGGGCACGGAGCCCTTAGGATGTTTTGGATTGTATCTGGATTATGTCTTTTCATTGAAATGGTTTGGAATTGAATGTTTGAAATAAATCTCTGATCAGAGTATGTTTTGAATTATTTATAGCTTGGAACAGGTGCTTGGAAACAGGGACAGGTTTCAGGATGTTTTTATGCTTGCTAGTTTAATGGATGATTGAAAGTTTAAATTTATACATAATCTGGATGGCAATCTTGCATAACTTGTTTAGGTTTTAAAAGCATGCATTGAAGTAAAGGCCTTGGTTAGGACCTCTTTCGGGTCGGGTCTTTACAGTTGGTATCAGAGCTCAGAGTCATAAATTCTATAGACTGACCTTTTGTTGTAGGTCATTTTTCCATGATCATCAACACTCCGAAAGTTATCAGGTATGCCTAAGTTTACTGTTTTAGAAAAGGGTTAAGAATTTACAATACTTTTACATCTAGTGTATGCCTTGTTTAATGGTGTAGAGCGAAGACGAGCAGGTTCTGACTCGTTGTTTGTTTGGGTGTAGATTGCCAGCATGCCAACTACCCGCACAGGAAGAGGAGGTTCGAGAGTAGTAAGACAGGGTATCAGGATTGGTTCAGATACCGCTGGGACATCATCCCAAGCTGAGACAGAGGGTGTACCATCAACAGCTCCTGTTTTTCCTAGAGAAGGCATAGAGGCGATAGAGCCTCGAGAGACTGCTCTTGGAACAGGGTTTGCATATTCTATGAGAGCCATGATGGTCAGTTTGTTGAGTGACCAGAGAGCAGAGACTCAGGCCATGTTGGCCTCACAGGAGCGTGCACCAGCTGACTCGTATGTTCCAGCAGGGCACCGCAACACCACCAGCTCCACAGGAGCGTGCAGCCACAGAGACAGTTGGGACAGATGGTGCTGAGGAACTTGGCAAATGGCTGAAAGATTTTGTGAAGTGGAAGCCAGAGAAGTTCGATTCCCTAGGAGATCCATTAGCAGCAGCCAGATGGATTGCCTATCTGGAGTACACCTTCCTGATCATGGTGTGTCCCGATGTCCAGAGAGCGCATTGTGCAGCCCATGTGTTAGAGGGCATAACTAGATGGTGGTGGGAGTCCACTCTGAGTGAGAAACCAGCTGGGTCACCACCTGCCACTTGGGATTTCTTCAAGACAGAGTTCAAGGACAAGTACATCAGTGAAGAGACCTAGGAAAATATGGTAGAGCTGTTCCAGAATCTGAAACATGGGATTGACTCGATAGAGGAGTACGAGAGGAAATTCTCTGAGTATGGTTTTTTTTCCCCGCACTTGATAGCCACGCTTGAGCTAAAAATAAGGAAGTTTATTTCTGGACTGAGACAGGGTGTATTCCAGGACGTCAGGGCATAGGCCCCCAACACTTATGCTAAGACAATGCAGTTGGTGACTATCTATAACAGGAAGTACCCGGTCGAGCATTTTGTCATCGCTCCAGTTCAGCGACCTGCCCCAGCCTCATCAGGGAAGAAGAGGAAGTTTGACTTTAGAGGTGGCGGCCAGCACCGCCAAGGACAGTTTCAGAACCGAGATCAGCGTAAAGCTTCGGCTCTCTTCCAGCCTCCCCAGCAGGGCGGTCCTAGACAGGTTCCCCCATGTGCTACTTTTGGATTGGCTCACACTAGAGTTTGTCAGGCAGGGTCCAGATTATGTTACCGTTGTGGTAAAGAGGGGCACTTGGCCCATTTTTGTAACCAGCCAGCTACGGTAGTTCAGCCGGTGCAGCAGTAGCAGGGTTGGGTGTTTGCTACGATGCGATAGGAGGTCGAGCGTACAGATGCCGCTGAGGCAGGTACGCTACTTGTTTTAGATCACTGCGCATTTGTTTTGTTTGATTCTGGTTCTACGCATTCATTTGTATCTGTTGTGTTTGCTGAGCATGCTAGTTTGAGATTAGAGCCCCTAGGATTTGAGTTGTCAGTTGCAACTCCTTCGGGAGTCAGTATGTTAGCTAGAGATAAGGTTAAGGACGGCCGGATCGAGATATCCGGAGAGTCGCTTGTAGCTACGCTCATAGTCCTGCCTATGTGTGGCTTTGATGTGATACTTGGCATGGAGTGGTTAGCTGCTAACCACGCGTTGATCGACTGCCACCAGAAAGAAGTAGTGTTCAGGCCGCCGGGTCGGCCCAGCTTTAAGTTTCGTGGAGTCCAGGGTGGAGTTTGCCCGCTGATAGTTTCAGCTTTGCAAGCTCGTCGTCTGTTGGCTCATGGAGCTTGGGGCTACCTAGCCAAGTTGTTTAAGGAGAGCCGCCCCTCGCTGACTGTTGATCAGGTACCGGTCGTACAGGAGTTTGCAGATGTTTTTCCTGAGGAGTTACTGGGGTTGCCCTCGCAGAGAGAGGTTGACTTCAGAATCGAGCTCGAGCCAGGGACCCTCCCTATCTCGAAGGCTCCATACCGCATGGCGCCAGCAGAGCTAAAGGAACTTAAGGTTCAGATACAGGAGATGTTAGATCAAGGGTTCATCTGACCGAGTGTGTCCCCGTGGGGAGCACCAGTTCTATTTGTAAAGAAGAAGGATGGTTCGATGCGCCTGTGCATAGATTACCGTGAACTTAATAAGGTTACCGTGAAGAATAAGTACCCGTTGCCTCGTATTGATGACTTGTTTGATCAGCTTTAGGGAGCTTCCGTGTTCTCCAAAGATAGACTTGAGGTCCGGTTACCATCAGTTGCGGATCAGGGATGCCGACATTTCTAAGACAGCTTTCAGGTCTAGATATGGTCACTACGAGTTTGTGGTCATGTTTTTCGGATTGACTAACGCCCCAGCAGCGTTCATGGACATGATGGATAGGGTGTTCAAATCATTTTTGGACAGCTTCGTCATCGTGTTCATCAACGATATTCTAGTCTATTCGAGGACTAAGGAGGATCATGCAGAACACTTAAGGCGAGTACTGGCAGCTTTGAGGGAAAACCAACTTTATGCGAAGTTTTCCAAGTGTGACTTCTAGTTGGAACAGGTGACCTTTCTAGGTTACGTGGTATCGAGAGATGGTATAGCCGTGGACCCTGTGAACATTGAGGCCGTGAGTTCGTGGGCCAAGCCGACTTCAGTTGCCGAGATTCGCAGCTTTCTGGGTTTGGCAGGTTACTACCGTCGGTTTGTTAGGGACTTTTCTGCCATAGCCTCGACCCTCACTCGTTTGACGAGGAAGGGTGTCAAGTTTGTTTGGGATGGTAAATGTGATGAGAGCTTTTCCAGGCTCAAGCACAGTTTGACTTCAACACCAGTGTTAGCGGTCCCGGAGGGGACAGATGGTTTTGTAGTCTACAGCGATGCTTCCAAGTTTGGGTTAGGATGTGTGTTGATGCAACATGGGAAGGTAATTGCTTACGCTTCTCGTTAGTTGAAACCGTATGAGCAGAACTACCCGACTCATGTTATGGAGTTGGCAGCTGTAGTGTTTGCGTTAAAGATTTGGAGGCATTACTTGTACGGTGAGCGGATTCAGATGTTTACTGATCACCAGAGTCTCAAGTACCTGTTTACTCAGAAGGAGTTGAACATGAGACAAAGGAGATGGTTAGAGTTAGTGAAAGACTATGACTGCGAGATTTTATACCATCCGGGTAAAGCCAATGTTGTGGCTGATGTGTTGAGTAGGAAGACGTCACACTGTAACGGCCCAGGTTTTCATCCCGTTCTTCCAGGTATGTCCTAAGGGTATTTTGGTAATTTGGTCCGGCCGTTAGGGTCGTTTCTGTCTTTCTCAGCTAATATTATTCTTGGATGGTCAAATGTAGGGTTTGGTTGCCTTTTTGGATGTGTTTGGGCATGGAGAGATGCTAAAGTAAAATTGTGGTTTAATTGTGTAGCCGTTGGGTTTCGAACCCGAGTTGCCAGGGAGTCAGAGGAGTGGTGCTGCCAATTGGGCCACAAGTTTCTTTTGTTGCTCATTCCGCGGTATGTCTTGGTTAGCTATGGGATTTTGGTGTGTTTGATTAAATGAAGAGAAAATAGGATTTTCATCTCTTTTGTTTCTCCAAATCCCCTAGCCGCCCAACCCCATCTCCTCTCTAGCTTTTGCCGTGCGTTTTCTCCCAAGCAACCTCGCCGTCTCGTTCATCCCGGGTAAGTGTGCTCAACCTCTCTTTCTCTTTTCGTTGTTGGTGTGGTTCTTGTTGTACGAGAGAGGAAGAGGCTGATTTTGGTGTTGTGCAGCCAGCCGAGCAGACCAACGACCCCCCATCGCCTGACCTGCAGTGCGTCGACGCCCATTGCATCAGCGGCCCCTATCGCACCTGACACCGCTCGCAACCCTGGCCGTCCGCCCTTGCCTGCCGTCGCATCGCAGCAGCAGCAGCATCGAGCCCCAGCCGATCGCCCAGCCAGATCGCGTCACCCAGCCGAGCAGACCTCATCGCCCGCACGCCTCGCCTGCCTCGCGCGCAGCCCAGCGCCCAGCGCGCATCGCCGTCCACGCAGCCCCAACGCCCGCGTCGCTCCGCCTGTCCGCGTGCAGGCCAGCGCCCAGCCGTCGCGTCTGCACGCCCGCGCCAACGCCGCCAATCCGCGTGCAGCTCTACCGCCACCGCCACGCTTAGCGGCGCCAGCGCTGTGAAGCCGATCTGTCGCTCAGCGCCCGGCCGTGCCGTGTGAGTTGCTCCCGAGTCGAGCCCTGTTTGTATTATTATTTTAGACCTATAGGTTGTGATATTTGTTGTTGTCTGTTAGGTTTCTGTTAGCTAGCTCGAGGTTCGTTTGCACCATAGGACCTTTGTGTGTTGTTGCCTTCCGACCAAGGTAAGGATTTCTTACCGGAGTTGTGTGGGTCATGCGGTATATTCTGTGACTGTTGTTTGTATGCTTGTTTATGTTTATCAGCATGTTAGTGGATATGTGTTCTGTTCTAAGTTCCATGCTAGGTTGTTCTGTTCTGGCATGCTCGTTATCTGTTCTTGCTTCGTAGTATCATGCTAGGTTCATTGTTTCTGTTGAGCACGTATTGGAATGTTTGCTGTTATCTGTTATAGCTTAGAATTATGATAGGTAGCATCATCCGGGCGAGGATGCATAACGTAACTTTCATCCGAAGTGGCGGGACGTGCGGCGATGCTGTCGTCACGATCCGTCGTTAGGGTTTAGCTAACCCTAACAAAGCGACCTGATGCAATCTTGGGTGAGGGTGGCGGCATCGTTAAATGCCCCAACGGTCGGGGGAATGACGAGGCATTGCCTTGTCCCCGACAGTCGACACGTCCTCAGCGTGTCGGCAGTAGCCCTTGATTGCCATCTGATAGGGCAAGGACCGGTTCCTGGTGTAAGCCTACCACGACCAGTTTCTTAGCCTCAGGTGCAGTGTTACAGGCTGACATAGTCATAGTGTCCTGGTCTCACACCACTATGTTCAGTGACACCGATCCAGAGATTTGTTAGGCATGCGTACTGGACCAAGGCAGCATGCCCTAGACCCAGCACCTCCCTGGTTTGCAGCAGCATGCGGTGCGCGCACACGCTCATTACAGCGCCGACTGGAGAGCTCCTCGGGATCTTGAGTTCAGTGCACCTTTCGTATCGACAGTAGGAAGGCTGAGGCCGAGACTAGTTTCTCGTATAGTATCGTATCGCGTTGTAGTTTTCTGGAGTAAGACCGTATGATGGCATCCGAGGTTTATGTATGGAGTAAAGTGATGTGCTCTCTCTTCTGTGTTTATATATATAGCTGCATACATTCTGCGAGATGACCAATTATATCGTATTGTACCCCGGTTTGGGATTTGTTGGCTTTTTGGCCCTATCTCAAATTAATTAATTAATATTTTGATGATAACAAACCTGATATTATTTACTAATAATTTTGATGTTTTAAGATGTCAACAGTGTAGTGCTCGAAACAAGGATTCCAACGCAATTTGAATTACTCAAATCGGAGTTGAAACGAAGAAGTTATTGACAAAACAAGTTTGAACGAGAAAATCCCGAGACGGTGACGTGGCAGCTAAGTGTACATCGTGGGCTATTTAGAAGTTGACATGTGGAGTTTTGGATGAGTGACAAATGGTGGCTTTTGGTAGTTTTGAAAATAAAAAGAAAATAAAAGAAAATGAAAAAGAAAAGGAAAAAGAAATTAAAAAAAAATTATATATATTTATATATATTTCAACGGTAAAAAAAAAAATCAGAACTGGTAAGTGACTGTTCTGATTTGTTTTGAAAATATATATATATATATATATAATAATAATAATATTTTATATATATTATTTATTATTTTAACTTTTAACTTTTAACTTTTTAACTTTTAACTTTTTTATCTTTTACTTCTTTTAACTTTTAATCTCCACCATTCATTTTATATTTTATATATCCAATGGCTCAAATTAAATTTTGTCTTTTACCCCATTTCCCTCTCTTTTTAAACTCAATCTTCTTCTCCAAAATCACAACACAACTTTTATTACTCAATCCTCTAAAAATCAAAAGCTCCATTGTTGCTCTCTCCAAGCTCTCAACCTTTTCTTTTAGATTTTATTCTTGAGAGACATATTGTATTGTGAGGATTTGGTTGTGTGAGATAAAATTTGTATATCCACTCTTTTGAGAGAGTTGTAAAGTGTGTTCCAAAAAATTCTATACTTTGTAACGGTTTGATCTTGATCCGTGGAAAAGATCTAGTTTGCTCTTGAACTCGTAAAAGGAGCGGTTTACGGTTGGACTCTAATCCGTGGAAAGAGTTAAGCAAAAAGGTTTTTCAAAATCCCAAGAGGCGCTTGGGTAGTGGAGTAGGCTTGCCGAACCACTATAAATCACGGTGTCATCTTCTCTAACTCTTTCCTATTTACTTTCGAAATAATTTTTAGTATTGTCTTTCATGCTTTAACTGTATTGCTTTAAATCAAATTGGTTTTACATAATCTTTATCAATCTTGTGTGGTGCATTATTGTTTCTTTTTTATCACTTGTAAAAAGTTTGATATTTAGAATATATATCTTAAGCTTAATTAGGAAAATTTGTGTAAAACCCTATTCACCCCCCCCTGTAACGGCCCAGTTTTCTATCCCGGTTCTCGAGGAGCTTCCGGTTCAGATTCAGTGGTTCGGTTGGGCCGTAGAGCTGTTTGGACCCTTAGGGGCATTTTGGTCTTTTTGCTCCCTAGGCAGGATTTGTGGATTTTCAGGGCTTCGAGGCAGCTCCTGCCTTTGTTGAGGCTTGTTTGTTGTGGGCTGCGAGTCCCGAGATGTTTGGGTTATTCGTTTGGGAGTTCGGTTGTGATTTGGGTTTTGGGCAAAATGATGGTTGTTTGGGTGTTTCCTTCGGGATTCGAGCCGGGCCTTCAGTATTGGTTTGGGAGGTTGATTTCAGTGAGTTTTGTTGTTTGGAAAGGTTGCTTCAGTCGGGTCTCGAAGGAGGAAGCCGGGAAATGAGATTTAAGGATTTTAAGGATTTTTGGAAAAATTGGAAAATGGATAAATTGGATTTATTTGGATAAGGTTGGAATTTAAATAAAAGAGAAAAGAAAAGAAAAAAAGGAAAAATCCATTTTTCCCCATTTTTTCCCTTTTCTCTCCTCTAGCCCGAGCCCCCTTGGCCCTCTCCTCCCGCCCCGCTCGCCCCTGGCGCTTGACCCGAGCCCCGGCGCCCGAAGCGCGCCCAGCTCGCCGTGGCGTTGTCGAGCCAGCCACCGCTCGCCCAAGCCCGCGTCGCCAGATCTGCCTCGCCCAGGCCGTCCCCGAGCCGCCCGCTTCGTCCGAAGTCCGTCGCCCACCCGTCTGCCGCGCGCCAGTAGCTCACCATCCCTCGTGACAAAGATCTGCCGTGCGTGATCGAGCGCCCGAGCTCTGTCGCGTCGCGCCGCCCGTCGCGCGCCTTACGCTTGCGAGCTCGAGCGCGCGCCATCCCCATTATTCCGAAGCGCGCGCGCGCGGCCTCCTCGCCGCGCCTCGTCCCAGCGTGCCTCTGCGCGTGTCCGAGGCCCCAGCCCCGCGCCAGATGCACTGCGCCCGGCCCGGCCTACGCCGCCGCGACACCGCTTGTGTGTGTTGGTTTGGCCCGTGCCTTGTGGCTTCTCGGATGGTATTTCCCGAGTCTTTTCTTCGTTGGTCCCCGATTTATTGGGCTTTGGTTATGGATTTATTGGGTGTTTATGTATGTGATTTGGGTGCTTTGTTTGATGTTGATCGTTCGGGAATCGATTAGAGGCTCGAGGATTCGCTCGTAGATTTATTATAATTATTGTTTTTCGCTTGTCCGGTAAGGATTTCTTATCATGGTTGTGTGGACCTGCGATATATCTCGATATGCCTTGCTTGTTTCTTGATTGTTATGAGCATGTTAGAGATAGAGCGATTGATTGAATTCTTGCTAGCATGTTTGCTCGATTTTACATGTTAGTGCCATGCTAGGTTTGTTCTCACGGCATGCTTGTGATTCCGCTTAAGTTGTAGTATCATGCTAGGTAATGTGATTTATATGTCGGTCATTGCTTGCTAGCCAGAATCATTGATTTTGCTCTGTACTCTTAGATAGAGTTGTAGGGTTTGTCATCATCCCAGGCCGAGCGGACAAAACGTACTTTTTCCCTAGTAGCTCGTGTCGGGAGTAAAGTGTGTGTAACATAACGTATCTTGCTACCCCCGACCGCGCGGTTGTGGACTTAGCTACCCACTCGGCCAAAGCCTAGTTTGTAGCTGCTAGAGCGGAACCCCGCCAGCGGTGTAAGCCTACCTTGGCGGTTCTTAGCTTCGTGTCGGTGGATCAGCCGCATGGATGAGCGCCGAGGGCCTCACGCCTCTGTGATCGGTGACACCGCTTCGAGTCATAGGCATGCGTGCACTGGCCCGCGTAGTTTGCCCTTAGGCCCCCGCATTTACGCCGGTTTCAGAGAGCATGCGGTGTGCGCGCACACGCGTTAGTTGCCGGTTCGGAGAGCTCCCCCGGGCTAATGTTCGTGAGTACACCATTCTTTCCAGTTTAGAGCCAGACTTCGGGTACTCTCCCGATAGTCCAGATGTATACCGAGGGTAAGAGGCCCTTGAGGACACCCATTGGGATTGGCTTTTGAGCTAATCAATTGGTCGAGGGAGAAAGACCCTCGAGGGTGTCGGACATCTTGGGATCGGTTTTTGAGGTGATCAAATGGCCGAGGGAGAAAGACCCTCGGAGATGTCCCGGGATTGGTTATGAGAACCAATCATTAGGCCGGAAGTAGGAGACTTCCGATGATTCCGGAAGTAGGAGACTTCCGATGGTTCCAGATCTTTTCTTATGAGCTCGTTGAGCTATAATCTGTGTTGATGGTTGTTTGCTTGCATGTTGAGGTGCTAGATGACGGATGTATCGTATTGTACCCCGGTTGGGGATTCTTACTGAGTATCTTTATACTCACCCTTATTTATCTTTCAGGTAGCTTGGGACAACACCAGAAGGGCTAGCGGAGGGAGCTGATTGATCATGGGGAGTCGCCGGCACTCTGTCTTTTATTGTTGCATTGTTTATTCAGCATGTAGATGGACAGGAGTCCTAGGGGAATATTGTTTAAAAAGTTGTTTAAATTGTATTGTATGATTTTATAAATACTGGCCAGGTGGTTTTACTTCGTTGGATGGTTTAAATGAAAACTGTGGTTTATGTTTTAAGGGTTCCCCCTTCTCATATGTTTTGAATGGTTTTTAAATATGAGCACTAAACCGCTTGTTATCATATTTAACTTGCATGCTGAGTGAGAACCCCGGTTTAGGACCATGTTTTGGGTCGGGTTCGTCACACCCCCTCTAGGGTTGTCATATCGATCCAACAGGATTCTTACTGAGTAATTCGTTACTCACCCTTATTTTGTGGTTTTCCACAGGTAACCATGGCGTAAGACAAGATGGTTGAAGGAGGAGCTGCTGATCATGGAAACCAGCTGTTAAAACTCTGAGTCTTATGTTTATGTTTCTTTATGTTTTTATTGTCCTCTGAATGCATGTAGATGGGCACAGAGCCCTAGGTTGTTTTCTGGTTGTTTTCTGGATTCTGACACTGATGTAACCTGTTTTGGATTTTGAATGTTTGAATTAAATCTTTGATCAGAGTACGTTTTAAATTGTATTTAGCTTGGAACAGGTACTTGGAAACAGGGACAGGTTCCAAGACATTTTGTGTTTGTTTTGAATGGATGTTTACCGTTTTTAGTTTTACTCAGAATCTGGGAAATGATCTTGCATAATATTGTCTAAGTTTTAAAGCATGCATTGAGCTAAAGGCCTAGTTTAGGACCCCATTCGGGTCGGGTCTTTACACACACTCTGCGGCGTTGTTGAGTTCCCAGTACAGATTGCAAAAAGAGTTCAAGCCGGCTGAGGTTGCAGTGTTATTGGGTGAGGTTACCGCGAGGTTCAGTTGACGGTTTGGCCTTCGATCAGACAACGGTTTATTGATAGCCAACTGAGTGATCCCGCACTTAAGAGACTGATTGACAGAGTTAGTGTTGACGGAGACTTTGACTTCTTGTATTCACCAGACGGTGGGTTGACTTATAGAGGCCGATTGTGTGTACCAGAGGTTGCAGAACTGCGAGCAGAGTTGCTTTCAGAGGCTCACAGTTCACCGTTTGCTTGGCACCTTGGAGGTACCAAAATGTATCAGGATCTTAAGCAAAAGTTCTGGTGGATGGGAATGAAGAGAGACATTGCAGAGTTTGTTAGCCAGTGTCTTACTTGTCAACAAGTGAAGGCACCTAAGCAGAAGCCAACCGGTTTGCTGCAGCCGCTGAGCGTGCCTTAGTGGAAATGGGAAGAGATCTCCATGGACCTTATTTCTGGATTGTCGAGTACACCGAGAGGGTTTACTCAGATCTGGGTGATTATTGACCGCTTGACTAAGAGCGCACACTTCATTCCTGGTAGAGTCACTTATACCGTGGAACAGTGGGCGCAGTTGTTTTTGGACCAGATTATCCGTTACCATGGTGTGCCTGTGAGGATTGTGTCGGACCGTGATTCGCGGTTCACTTCCCGTTTCTGGAGAGCGCTCCAGAAAGGCTTAGGCACCGAGTGTAGTTTTAGTACGGCTTTTCACCCTCAGACAGATGGACAGACTGAGATGGTGAATCAGATTCTTGAGGATATGCTGAGAGCCTGCATGTTAGACTTTTCGGGCAGTTGGGACCAGTACTTGTATCTGATGGAGTTCGCTTACATTAACAGTTATCAGTCGACGATCCAGATGGCTCCGTTCGAGGCTTTGTATGGTAAGCGTTGCCGGTCTCCTGTATTCTGGGAAGAGGTTGGAGATAGACAGGTTTTGGGTCCTGAGTTGCTTCAGGTGACTAATGCTACAGTGCAGAAGATCAGGGCTCGTATCTTGACAGCGCAGAGCAGGCAGAAGAGTTACGTCGATGTTCAGCGCAGGGACTTGGAGATTGAGGTAGGGCAGCATGTATGGCTGAGGGTTGCACCGATGCGTGGTGTTTTGAGGTTTGGTAAACGAAGGAAGTTGAGTCCCAGATTTGTTGGTCCGTTTGAGATACTGGGGAGGATTGGCAGAGTTGCGTATCGGCTAGCCTTACCTCCGTCGTTGTCAGCAGTGCACAGTGTTTTTCACGTATCGATGTTGAGAAAGTATGTGTCGGACCCGTCGCACACTGTAGACTTTGAGCCTTTGCAGCTCAATGAGGATTTGTGCTTCGAGGAGAAGCCTGTGAAGATTCTAGCCTTTGAGACTAAGACGTTGCGTAACCGAGAAATCCGTTTGGTAAAGGTTCAGTGGAGGAGTCAGAGTACTGAGGAGGCTACCTGGGAACGAGAGGATGAGATGAGATTGCACTATCCTGAGTTGTTCCAGTCTTAAGGACTTTCGGGGACGAAAGTCATAAAAAGGAAGGAATACTGTAACGGCCCAGGTTTTCATCCCGGTCTTCCAGGTATGTCCTGAGGGTATTTTGGTAATTTGGTCAGGTCGTTAGGTCTGTTTCTGTCTTTTCTCAGCTAAATATATTCTTGGTTGTTCACAATTAGGGTTTGGTTGCATTCCTGTTGAGTTTGGGTGTTAGGAGTTGCAAAAAAAATAAGGATTAGGGTTTTTACCGGAAATTAAAGTGCAGCAGCTGAGGCTTTGCCAGTTGAGCTACAGGTAGATCTTGATACTCATTCTGCAGGAATATTGTTTTGACCTTGGTTGCCGCCCCAACTTAAGTGAGTTTAATTAAAAGTAGGTTTTATTTTATTTCCTCCCAAAAATAAAAAAACCTAGCCGCACGTCTCTTCTCCCATTTGCAATTTCTCCCGTGGGTTTTCTCTCTTGCCTTCCGACTTCTTCATCCCGAGCCCGAGCTCCTTCGTCCGATCGATCTCCTCCCGGGTAAGTCTTTTTCCTTGCCGATTTCTATCTTAGGGATTTCGTTGGTTTCTTTGTTGGTCGTTTGTGAATGTTGTTTGGTTCGTTGACCTGTGTAGCCGAGAAATTCGAGGCCGTTCGATCGACCTCTCCTTCCAGGTAAGTCTTCTCCTTGCCGAATCTAGCCTAGGGTTTGTTTCCTTGTTGATTTCGACCAAGATTTGTGCAAGTTATGACCGAATCCCTTGCTTGGCTGAGCGGAATGGTTGTGGTCGTTTGAGTTGGTTGTTGTGTGTTTGTTTGTTGTGTGCAGCCCCGAATTCGCATGAATTCAAGCCGAGAAGCAAGCCCTTGCAGCAAACACCCTAGCCGAGACTACCCCTAGCCCTTTCCCTAGTCGAGAGGCACTCAAACCCTAGTCTAGCCGCAAACCCTCACCTAGCCGCAAGCATCTTGGCCTTGTGTTTCCGCGAGCCTTATCCCTTGCCGAGGCTACTTCTTGTCGAGTTCTTTGCTGAGCCAAGACTTCATCCTAGCTGGTTGGTTGAGACACTCCTTGCCCGGGCATCCGTTTTGGTGTTGGTACCTTCCCGACCTAACTTGTTAGTTAAATTAGTTAGTTAGTTAGTTAGTTAGTTAGTTAGTTAACTATAGTTATATGTAATATTTGATTGTTAGGTTTCCGTTAGCTAGCTCGTGTTCGTTTGCAGCTCAAGGATTACGTTGTGTTTACTACCCTCCGACCCAGGTAAGGATTTCTTACTGAAATTGTGTGGGCCTTGCGATATTTCTATGATTGTTGTTTGTATGTCAGCTTATGATTACCAGGATGTTTAGTTATTAGGTGCTTTGTTCTGAATTCCGACTAGCATGACTTCTCGTGATTATTCTTATGTTAGTTCCATGCTAGGTTGTTCTGTTCTAGCATGTTCGTATTCTGTTCTTGTTTCGTAGTATCATGCTAGGTTCGTTGATTTTGTTGAGCACGTGTTCTAGCTGTTGGGTTTCGAACCCGAGTTGCCAGGGAGTCAGAGGAGTGGTGCTGCCAATTGGGCCACAAGTTTCTTTTGTTGCTCATTCAAAGGTATGTCTTGGTTAGCTATGGGTTTTTGGGATTTTGGTGTGTTTGATTAAATGAAGAGAAAATAGGATTTTCATCTCTTTTGTTCCTCCAAATCCCCTAGCCGCCCAACCCCATATCCTCTCTAGCTTTTTCCGTGCGTTTTCTCCCAAGCAACCTCGCCGTCTCGTTCATCCCGGGTAAGTGTGCTCAACCTCTCTTTCTCTTTTCGTTGTTGGTGTGGTTCTTGCTGTACGAGAGAGGAAGAGGCTGATTTTGGTGTTGTGCAACCGGTGAGAAAACCAGTGACCCCATCGCCCTTGACCCGCAGGCGTCGTCGCACGCCCATCGTGATCGCGAAATTGTCGCGACTGACACCGCTCGCAACCCCTGGCCGATCGCAGCCCTTGCCGTCACATCGCAGAAGGCGAAAAGATCGAGCCTGGCCGATCGCTTCACCAGATCGCATCGCCCAGCCGAGCAGACCTCATCGCCCGCACGCCTCGCCTGCCTCGCGCGCAGCCCAGCGCCCAGCCGTGGCGTCTGCACGCTCGCGCCAACGCCGCCAATCCGCGTGCAGCTCTACCGCACCAGCACGCTAGCAGCGCCCAGCGCCTGTGAAGCCCGTCTGTCCGCGCGCCAGCCGTGCCGTGTGAGTTGCTCCCGAGTCGAGCCCTGTTTGTATTATTATTTTAGACCTATAGGTTGTGATATTTGTTGTTGTCTGTTAGGTTTCTGTTAGCTAGCTCGAGGTTCGTTTGCACCATAGGACCTTTGTGTGTTGTTGCCTTCCGACCAAGGTAAGGATTTCTTACCGGAGTTATGTGGGTCATGCGGTATATTCTGTGACTGTTGTTTGTATGCTTGTTTATGTTTATCAGCATGTTAGTGGATATGTGCTCTGTTCTGAATTCCGACTGGCATGATTCTCGTGTTGTTTTATCTCTGAGTCTTATGTTACAGATTTTTCTTTATATATTCTTGAATGCATGTAGTTAGGGCACGGAGCCCTTAGGATGTTTTGGATTGTATCTGGATTCTGTCTTTTCATTGAAATGATTTGGAACTGAATGTTTGAAATAAATCTCTGATCAGAGTATGTTTTGAATTATTTATAGCTTGGAACAGGTGCTTGGAAACAGGACGGAGTTTCAGGATGTTTTTATGCTTGCTAGTTTAATGGATGATTGAAATTTTAAATTTATACAGAATCTGGATGGCAATCTTGCATAACTTGTTTAGGTTTTAAAAGCATGCATTGAAGTAAAGGCCTAGGTTAGGACCTCTTTCGGGTCGGGTCTTTACAATGAACCTATCGTAACATACTGGACCTGCCTTCAGCTCCCTCTTCCGAGTTTAGTAAAGGCTAGCAGACGTGGGTAGCTGGTCAACATATACTTAAAAATAAATTGCAACAATATAAAAACTAAGAACCTATAGCACCAACAACATGTATTCTATATACGGATTATCACCATAGCTCCTATCTAATAAGATATAGAAATTAACAATAGATAATAAGGGAAATTTAGATATTTCATTACCAAAAGTCTTAACAGTTCTATAATCTTCTCCTCACTAATAAAATACTAAAACAACATATACGAATTAGCGTGGTTGTGAAGAGTGTAGACTCCTTGTCATCGGCTCCTACGAACACCACCAGCTCTGGTTCACGTAGATTGGCTCTTGGCCAACCAACCAATTTTGGCAACTCTCACTAGCTCCCTGATTGCAGCTTCTTTCTTGCTATTTATAGAGTTGATTTACTTGGCTAACAAGATTGGGTGAGCTGGAAGACCTTCATCCATATAGGATTTCCATGATTTCTGCTGGGAATTTTGTATTGCTGCCAAACTGATTGCTTGATTGATTTTCTGTTCTTTCCTTATTGGCATAGTTCCTCGAATGAGATTGCCTTGCGAGTGCTATCATGATGTGTTTTACTGTTTGTGTTGATTTGTGCCTCACGCGTAAGTTCCATATTTCCTGTAATATATCGCATTAAGCACAGCTTGTTCATTCATTTTACTCTAAAATGCGATGATGAGCCTCTAGCGCGCTAAATGATGAATACATATGATTTCTAACAATCTTACTCACATTGAGTCCTTTTTAGCTTGATTATTTCCCTTGAACCTTAGAAAAATGGGTAATAAACTAACATAATTTATGCTTTATTTTTTAGGTATCAAACCCCCCAACTTAAATCATTACTTGTCCCAAGTAATGCATGATTTGGCCATTAGCATTTTTTTTCTAAGTCAACCTTTCCTTTTTAAGTGTAACTCTAAAAGGTCTTATTGCATCTTCTAATCCTAGCATAAACTTCATTCTTTTACATTTTTCAACTTTCCCAAAGATTCAATTTCACTTCCAAGATCCTTTTTATCATGACTAGCAGATTTTTCCTCATTACAAGTATTTCTTATCACTCAATTTATTGTATTCAACTGCTTCTATAACTAAGGTTGGCCAACGCATTTTGTTAAGACCGCTATTTAAGTCCCTCAATCCCTCAAGGATTTCCACTTGTGCTTTATGCATGGTGACTCGAAAGAGTTATAAAATATGCAACTTCAAATTTGAAATTCAAAACTGCTTCCTACTCTTGTTCATTTATTCAAATCAAACCAGAATTCCTAAAATATATAAAACATTATTCAGCCCATGGCCAAGTTATTTCAAATCAATTTTAAATAAACAACATATGATGACAAAAGAAATCTATGCCAAACACTAAAACAATCAAGAATACCAACAAGAGTTCAACTAGCATGCCTAAAGAGATAGCGAAAATAAATCACCCAAATAGAGTTAATGCAGCGAACTCCACCCATGACCACTAATAGCTCTCAAATACAGCATGTAAGAACCCGACCCAAAATGTGGTCCTAACCTAGGTTCTCACTCAGCATGCATGCATTAAAAGTAAATAAATTCTTTTCAATATTTTATACTTGCATAATCAATACCTTCAAACTCATAGAACTTGTTTTGAAACAATTGAAACATTCTTGTTGAATCATTAAAACAAAACTCTGGCCAGAGTATAATTTAAAACATTCAGTAATAGAATATCAAATACAACATTAGGTTCCAATGCAAGTCCTACGGACTATGTGTCCGACTACATTCTGAATAAACATAACAGAAACATAAACAAAAGATAGAGTGCAGGCAGCTCCCATGATCATGCAACTCCCTCCGCTAGCCGTCCCGGTGCTGTCCCAAGTTACCTAGTGGAAAACCACAGAAAATAAGGGTGAGTACAAAGTACTTAGAAAGAATCCCCAACTGGGGTACAGTACGAAACATCAAATCATCTGGCATCCTAGTATACATGCAAACATGTACCAACACAGATCTTTGCCCATGAGCTAACAGGGCAAGTCCGAAATCCTCGAAAGTCTCCTACTTCCAGCCTAATGATTGGATCTCCTAAACAATCCCAAATGACATCCTCGAGGGTCATTCTCCCTCGGCCAAATGATCAACTCAAAAGTTGATCCCAACTAGATGTCCTCGAGGGCCTCTTACCCTCGGCCAAGCTGTTCCTAAGACAAATGGGAGAGTGCCCGAAGTCTGGCTCTAAATTGGAACAAAAGTGGTGTACTCACGAACATTAGCTCGAGGGAGCTTTCCACCCGGTGCATAACGCTTGTGCTGGCACACCGCATGCTGCTGAAAACCGTGTAAGGATGTGGGACCTATACAAACTACACTGGTCTCGGTATGCATGCCTAAGACTCAGAAGCAGTGTCACTGATCTACAACAGTGCGAGGTCCTTGGTACTCAACTTTAGCAGGATGTATACCACCGACCTGAAGCTAAGAACTATCCCCTGACAGGCTTGCACCCGTGACGGGTTCCGCTCTAGCAGGCTACAAATTAGGCTCATTCCAGTGTGGTGAGCTAAACCATGCCTGGCAACCGGGGGCGGGAACAAGTCCTCACTAATCCCGACCTGTGGAGACAAGATACGTTATGTCCGCTCTTAGCCTCTAGATGATGAGAACCTGACAAGTTCGATCTAGGAATTCACAACTCGTTCCTAATAGATCAAACATGCTGAAACATACGGCCTGGCAGGATACTAACAGCTTATCATAATATCAGGATACATGTTGGAAGAACAACCTAGCATGGTACTAACATGTCAATAGGAAATATACATGCTAGCCGAAAACAAAACAAGAGATAGAGTCTATCCACTAAGCATGCTTGCAACAAACATACAATCATCCTATCCACTGAGCATGCTCACAAACAGTTAACAAGTAAATAGAAAGCAATCAGTAATACAACGCAGTGCCCAAACAACCCTGGTAAGAAATCCTTACCTAGAAAACAAGTGAAAAATACACACAATACTAAGTGCTCCTTAAGCTGCAGAGTCAACACGAACCTAGCATTCATAAAATAACAACACATATTAATACCAACTAACTACAGATACGAACTAGGAAAACTAAAAGAAAAGCTCGAGAAGCTACCCAACCCACCGGGACAAGGCTCAAGGCAAGCCTAAGGATCTCAACCAAGTGATGCTAGCAGCAACAAGAGGAGGGCTTGGTGCTCTTGGCTAGGGCAGCAAGGTGAAAATCTCAGCTGCTAGGTGCTCTCGGTTGGCTTGGTTTATGACAACAAGATGCTCTCTGCAAGGACTGTTTGGCTTGCGGTTTGATGCTCCTCGACTAAGGTTGTTTGGTGAGGCAACAAGACAAGAGTAGGGATAAGAAGAACAAGATCGGCAATGGTGCTTGGAAGAAGGATGAGCTCTCGGCCCCAAGGTGAAAAGCTTGATAGATTCTGCAATAAGGGAGAGCTTGGGTGTGCAACAACAATGAGATGGTGAAGCTTGGTTGTCTCGGCCAATGGAGAAGAGAGGATTAGGGTTTGTCCTCGGCAAGAAGAAGGGGAGGAGAAAGATTTTGGCCAAGAGGTTGGAGAAGAAGGATGTGGGTCTCGGCAAGATGAAGAGGAAGGAGAAGAAATCGACAAAATGGGGAAGATGAGATCACAACTGCTACGACAAGAGTTCAATCATAAAACGCAAAACCCTTTCTTTTAATCGTAAAACAAATTCCCAAATGCCACGTGTTCTGGCCACTCGCCTTCGAGTCCCAGCGAAGACACCTTTTTCTCCTTTTTTTTCTTATTTTTAAAACAAGCCTTTAAATGCCTTGTTGAACACCCCTTCGAGTCCCAGCATGGACACTTTTATTTTCTTATTTTCTCTTTTAACTTAACGACCTCCAAACTTCTCAAAAAGTAACACTTGCCCTAGAAACCTGAAACCGAAATAATAACCGAACTCAACAAATGCAGAAACAACCCTGAAACCCTAATTAAATACAGAATCGGCCCTGAGGGCAAAATGACAAAAATGCCCCTAAAGGCTCAACAACCATAATGACCCAACTGAACAACCAAAAAGATAACTGAACATACCTAGGGAATTGAAATAGAAATCTAGGCCGTTATAGAGCATAATTTAGGCTAGCTTTTTATGCATTTTCTAAGGTTCAAGGAAAATAATCAAGATATAAAGACTCAATGTGAGTAAAACTTTTAGAAAGTATATACATTCATCATTTAGCGTGCTATAGGCTCAGCAGCGCATTTTAAGTGGATAAACTGCACTTAATGCGATTCAATACAAGAAATGTGGAACTTAGGGGCTGAGGAACAAATCAATGTGAACAGCGAAAAGCAGCATGATGAAGTCACAAGGCAATTGCAGAACTAAGCCAATAAGAAAAGAATAGACAAATCAATCAAGTAATAAATTTGGCGACAATAAAAAATTCCCAGCAGAAATCAAGGAATCTTGTATTAATGAAGATTTTCCAGCTCACCCAAATGTGTTAGTCAAGAAAATTAACTCTATAAATAGCAAGGAAGAAGTTGTAATCGGTGAGCTAGTGAAGGTGGCCAGAACTGGTAGATTGGCTAAATGCTAATCTACATGAACCAGAACTGGTGGTGTTCGTAGGAGGCGATGACAAGGAATCTGCACAATTCACAACCGTGTCAACTCCAATTTGTTGTTTTTATGTTTTATTAGTTAAGAAAATATTATAGAACTGATTCGATGTTTAGTAATGAGATATCTAAATTTCTCTTATTATTTGTTGATCTTTTCTATGTCTTGTTAGATAGAAGTTATGATGATAATTCATATGTAGAAAATGCATGTGTTATTGTAAGTTTTTAGTTTTTATACAATTGCAATTTATTTTCTAAGTATGCGTCGACTAGCTACCCACGTATGATAACCTTTAGTAAACTCGAAAGAGAAAGTTGAAGGCAGGTACAATATGTTACGATAAGTTCATCGTGACATCTCTTACACGGTTTAAGGAGTTAGGAATAACCTTAATATCGCACGCGTCGCCCAGGTTTAGTACGAGTAACTGCTGCAGAAGTAGATTTATTTGTAAATCACTAAGTGTAAAAAATATTTATTAACATGGGGAAGTATGGAATTTATTTACCGTTTATTACATGAGCAACATATAAGAACCCGACCCAAAATAAGGTCCTAAACCTAGGTTCTCACTCAACATGCAAGTTAAATACTTCATCAAGCGGTTTAGTGCTCATATTTAAAACCTTTCAAAACATTTAAAAGCGGAGAACACTTAAAACATAAACAACAACCTTCATTTAAGCAAAACCAACAAAGTAAAACAAGCCTGACCAGTGTTTATAAAATCATACAATACAGTTTAAACAACTTTTAAAACGTCCCCCTAGGACTCCTGTCCGTTCACATGCTGAACAAAATATGCAAACAATAAGCTCCCATGATCAATCAGTTCCCTCCGCTAGCCGTCCCGGTGCTGTCCCAAGTTACCTGGTGGAAAAACCACAGAAATAAGGGTGAGTATAAACATACTCAGTAAGAATCCCCAACCGGGGTACAATACGATACATCAATCATCTCGCACCCTAGTATACATGCAAACAGTTACCAACACGGATCATAGCTCAACGACCTTACAAGGCAGAATCTGGAATCCTCGGAAGTAGGAGACTTCCGGCCTAATGATTGGTTCTCATAACCAATCCCAGGACATCTCCAAGGGTCTTTCTCCCTCGGCCAATTGATCAGCTCAAAAACCGATCCCAAAGATGTCCGACACCCTCGAGGGTCTCTCTCCCTCGACCATATGATCAGCTCAAAAGCCAATCCCAATGGGTGTCCTCAAGGGCCTCTTACCCTCGCTAATAAATCTGGACTATCGGGAGAGTACCGAAGTCCGGCTCTAAAGCGGAAGGAACCGGTGTACTCACGAACATTAGCTGAGGAGCTCTCCGAACCGGCGACTAACGCGTGTGTGCGCGCACACATCATGCCGCAAGAATCGGGCGTAAATGTGGGGCCTAGGTACAAACTACGCGGGCTGTGCACGCATGCCTAAAGACTCAAAAACGGTGTCATCGAACACGAGTGAGTGCGAGGCCCTCGACACTCATCACATGCGCACTGTACCACCGACACGAAGCTAAGAACCGGCCAAGGCGAGGCTTGCACCGTTGGCGGTGGTTCCGCTCTAGCAGCTACAAACTAGGCTTATGCCGATGTGGTAGCTAAATCCACATCGGCTGCCGGGGGGAAGCAATGTACGTTATGCTTCGCTCTACTCCCGACCGGTGGGGACAAAGTACGTTACGTCCGCTCTTAGCCTCTGGATGATGACAAACCCTACTATACTAGTTAAGAGTACAAAATAACTGATTACTGGCTAAACATACATATCAACATCAATCACACATAACCTAGCATGATACTACGAACTTAAAGCAGGAATCATAAGCATGCTGGAAGAACAAACCTAGCATGGCACTAACATGTACAATCAGGCAAACATGCTAGCAAGAGATCAAACATAGCTGTCCTATCACTATCATGCTCATAACAGTCAACAAACATACAAAGCACATCATGATAATATCGCAGGGTTCACACAACCACGGTAAGAAATCCTTACCTGGAAACAAGTGGAAAAATAACTATCAGGAATCAGATAACAACCCTCGAGCTTAAGGAAACCCGAGCAACCTAGGCATTTAAAAAAAATAACCTAATTAAATAACAACAGCCAATCAACTTAGGGTCCAAAAGAGTGGAGGCTCGAGAATTACCAACCGAGAAGGTACTAGGTCTCGGTCCCATCTATCTCGGCAAAAGCAGCTCTCGGTAAGTGGGCAGCGGGACGGGTACCGGGCGAAGCAGATCGGGCGCTGGGCGTATGGCCATGGCGCGCAGGGACCAGCCAGCTGCACGGCGGCACGGCGGGCGCCGCCTTGGCAGGGACGAGCACGCGGACGGGCGCAGCGGCGACACTGGTCGCGGCAGGCCTTGACGGCGCTGGCGCAGGTATGGCGCGTATGCAGCGCGCAAGCGAAGCGAGACGCCCGACGCGGGCGCGGCGCGAAGCAGCGAACGACGGCTGCGGCGACGCGTATTCTTTGGCGCTCGCGCTCGCGCGGCGACGGCCGCCGGCTGCGACAGCGCTGTCTGGCCGCCGGCTCGGGCGATGTGGTTGATGGTCATTTGGGCCGCTGGCACGACGGCGTGGTAGGCGCGACAGTGGGAGCTCTCCGCGAATTGGTGGCTCAGTGCGACTCGGTGCGGCTCGGTTGGGTTTTGTAACGACCCAAGTTTTCATCCCGGTCTTCCAGGTATGCCCTAGGGGTATTTTAGTAATTTGGTCGGGCCGTCGGGACCGCTTATATCTTTTTCAGTTGCTAAAATTATTGGATGGATTTATGAAGGTTTTGAGGCTTTGTGGTTTGGTTTGAGCATGGGTAGTTGCAAAAGTAAAAATAAAGGTATTTGTCTTTTGCAGTGGGGTTTGAACCTGGTCTCTGGGAAGCTTGTAGAGATGTGTGCCAATTGAGCCATTAGGTGCTCTTGTTGCTCTTTTCGCATCACATCTTAGTTAACCTTGGATCTTTGGTGTTTGGTGCATTTGGTTAAATGAAATAGAAATTAGGTTTGTTGTGTTTTCTTCTCCAAAAGAGTTGTGGCCGCCCAAGCTTTCTCCCAAGCTCTCCTTGCCGATTCTTCATCCTTGCAGCTCCCTTGGATCGTTCATCATCATTCGGGTAAGTCTTCATCCTCTTCATCTTCTCGATTGGGTGTTCTTGTTGGCGAAGGTAAGGAGAAGAGCTTGTGTGTGTGTGTGTTTGTAGCAGTCAGCCCAAAGATGCCCAGATCTCGCCAAAGAAGAAGCCCGAGCCGCCCAGATCGCCCAAAGAAGAAGCCCAGATCGCCCGAGTCGCCCAGCTCCATCGCCCTGCTTTGTGCCATCGAGCGCTACTGTCGCTCAGCCAGCTGCCGAGCGAGCCGCTCGAGCAGCCCCCTATCGCGGCCAGATGACAGATGAGCGGCGCAGCCATCGCAGGCCAGATGACCTTCGAGCGGCCCCCATCGCGGCCAATGACGCCCGAGCGGCCCTCGTCGCGGCCTCGATCTCGCCCAGATGCGCCTGCCGAGCCCCGGCAGCAGCAGAGAAGCGCGTCGAGACGCTCGTCGGCCGCGCTTGCGTCGTCGCAGCTAGCGCGCGCGCGTGTCCGTCGCTTCAGCTTGTCGCGCCCGTGCGCTGCGCCGGCCGGCATGGCGCGCGCAGCGTGCGCCAGCTCTGCCGCCATCTGCGCTGTCGCAGCGCCAGCGCCCGACCTGCCGCCATCGCCTTTCTGCGCGCCCGTCAGCGCCAAAGAAGCCCAGCCAGCTGCCGTCTTTGCCGCCCGTCCGCGTGTCGGTGCGTGCGTGAGTGCCCCGAGCCGAGCCTGCTTGTTTTATTATATTTTTAGGGCTATGATTGTGATTTCTATTGTGTTTGTTAGGTTCTCGTTAGCTAGCTCGGGATCGATCGCGGCGTAGGATTTTGTGTGTAGTTGCCCCGGCCAAGGTAAGGATCTCTTACCGGAGTTGTGTGGACCTGCGATGTTCTTTGTGATTGTTGTTTGTATGTTTGTTTGTGATTATCAGCATGTATAGTTTAGGTGCTCTGTTCGAATTCTCGACTAGCATGACTTCGTATGTTGTTCTCTCATGTTAGCCCATGCTAGGTTGTTCCGTTCTAGCATGCTCATATACATTCTTGCTTCGTAGTACCATGCTAGGTTCGTTGTATCCATTGAGCACGTTTTGGATTGTATTGGATTGTATGTTATTGATATGATAGGTTAAAGTGTAGGTAGGTAGCATCATCCGGCTCGATGCATAAAGTATCTTGCATCCATGGCGGGGACGTCGAGACGATTCTCCGTCCCTGGACCCCGTTAGGGTTTAGCTAACCCGACCAGGTAGGCCCTGCAATCTTGGGTGAGGGTGGCGATCGTTAAATGCCCCAACGGTCGGGATGATGACTTGGCATTGCCTCGTCCCGACGATCGGCGCGTCCTCGGCGTGTTCGGCCGTAGCCCTTGATTGCCACTGTTAGGGCAAGGACCGCTTCTGGTGTAAGCCTACCACGGCCGGTTCCTTAGCCTCAGTGCGGTGGTTGGTGACATAGTTCACGTGTCCGAGTCTCACACCCCTATGTCGGTGACACCGATCCGAGAGATTTAGTTAGGCGTGGTGGATGGACATGGGCAGCTTGCCACTAGACCCAGCACCCCATAGTAGTCTCGCAGAGCACGCGGTGCATGCTTACGCTCATTACGCCCGGCCAGGAGAGCTCCTCGGGATCTTGAGCTAGTGCACCTTTACGTATCGGCGGATGAGGCAGCCGAGGCCGAGACTTGGTTCTCGTATAGGGCGTATTGTGTGGTGTGGATTATTCCGGACTAAGACCCTGAGTTGGCATCCGAGGTCCAAGTGTGGACTTAAGCTATGTGCTCTATTATGTGTTTATGTTCATAGCTTGCATACACTCATCTAGATGACCATGTGCATCGTATTGTACCCCGGTTGGGGATTCTTACTGAGTAATTCGTTACTCACCCTTACTTATCTTTCAGGTAACCATGGCGCGAGGCGAGATGGTCAAGGAGGAGCTGTGATCATGGGAACTTGCTGTCGTCTCTGACTTTTCTTATGTTATGACTCTTTTCGTTATTTTTCCCCTGAATGCATGTAGCCGGGCACGGAGCCCTAGGATACTTTTCTGAATTATTTGTGGATTCCAGCTTTGTTGAATTTGAGGATGTTTTAAATGTTTTTAATAAAATCTCTGATCAGAGTAAACTGTTGGAAATGTATTTGTCTGTGAAACAGGTGCTTGGAGACAGGAACAGGTTTCGGTAGACTTTATTGTTCTGAATGAATCTTGAATGTTTTGATTTAATGGGAATCCGAAAACTTTATTTTCATCATGTCTTTTCCTTTTAATACATGCATTGGGGTAAAGGCCTATTTAGTGCCCTTTTTGGGTCGGGTCTTTACAGGTTTCTTGGTGAGGTCGGCAAGGAGAGAGAGAGAGAAAGAGAGAGAGAAAAAGTTAAAACAAGGGAATGGGATTTTCTTGATTTTCTTTCCTTTTCCTAATTTAAATAGGTCTTGGGGACCTAAATCTCTTCCCCGGGCTTCCTCCTTCGAGTCCCGGCTAAAGCAACTTTTTCTCCTTATTAAAACTCATTTAAACCAAGCTTCCAAAACACCATCAAGGGCAAGGGTTCAAATCCCAATGGAAGCACTTAAATTAACAATAATTTTGTTAATTACCAAATCACCTCCAAACTTCCAACCAACTAGCCCGAACTTCTTGGGTCCTGCAACCAACAACAATCAAGCCTCGACAAAGGCGGAGAGTGACCTGGAATCACGAAAATCCACAAAACCCTGATCGGGGGCAAAAAGACCAAAATACCCCTAAAGGTTAAAATAGCTCTAACGGCCCATCCGAACATCCGCATATTTCCCCGAAAACACCTGGGAAACCGAAATAGAAAACTGGGCCATTACAATACTCCCTCCTTTTAAGAATTTTGCCCTCGAAAGTCCTAAGACGAAAACAAATCTAGGAAATCTCCACTGATCTTTAACCAACCAAACTCCCGGTCAAGACAACACTAAACCTTCTTCGAAATCCAAACCCCCTTGGGTTCCCAAAGGCTCAAAGCCACAGCCATCCAGTCTGCCACAAACTATCTCAACCAAGACTGGGCATACACTGAACTCCGAAGAAATAGATGCGATAGTGCTGAATGGTAATCCACATCTTCAAACTCGCACTAGCTCTCAAACGGTCTTAAAATGTTAGGGCTCACTTAACCCTGCTAACCCAACTCGGAACGCCTCTCTACGGCGCTACTCTCAGCAAACTCGTGGACGGGTCACAAGCTCTAAAACTCTACGCCACGCACCAGCGTAACTTCTCTGAATGCTCCCAGCTGTTATCAAGCAGCTTCGACCCTACACCATGCTGACCAAACAACTGAACCTCCCAGGTTCCCGAAACTAATCGGCCTACTCCTACTTCACAAGAGATCTGCGAACCCCAATGGTTGCCTACAATCCTTAACGAAATCCAAATCGAACCACCAACTGGTGACTGATCCCAAGGCAAGTTTCACCAACTAGCACGCGTCCACAACACTTAAGCAACCATCTTACGAGAAATCGAAGCACCGAAGCCAAGGGGCACTTTTCTGGTTCACCAAACGGCTACCACCATCACACCGGTGAAACTTCAGCTCACGCCACCTTTAAAAGACAAGGTCCAGGCACAGGCTCCACTCGGCCAAACTAACAAACTGGAGCCCCTCAACGGCCGACAACAAACTTTCCAATACAATCCGATCAGCCACTGGCCTAAGAGAACATCGCCAGACACAAAAACAAACAACATTCCTCTTACGGCAATCTCGAGCAGCAAGGAATAAAACATTACGTGGCTACTAGCAACACAATAGCTGGAGGATACAACTCAAAGGTTTTACCAAAAAAATGCCACGGCACCTCCGTGAAAACCCACTCAACTGTGGCTCAGCTAAAACGCCAACTGCGAATGCACATCAACTAGGAACAAAGCCTAAGAAGGCTTGCTCGGCAGAAACTCAACCCAAGCCTCACAATGAGCGAAGTTCGCCTCCAAGCTACCACTCAACTCTTAAGTCCATCTGGCTGCTCCAAGGACTTCCTCCTTACAGCTTAGACCTAACTCTTCTTCCAATCCAGAAACTCCACCCACGAAACATCGCGAGGAATAATGATAACGACAACCACAAAGCTAGCGGATCATGAGCAACACCAATCAAGCAAGACTGCCCCAAAAGATAATACTCGAAACTGGCATCCACGGTGCAACTCAACGATCACAGAAACTAGGGGTTCTTCAAACTCCCAAGATCCATCAATAATCAGCAACAACTTAACCACTTAGCCTGGCTAACCACCGACCTCACTAGGTCGAACAACTTGTCGTTTGCTACTAACACTACACAAGATATCCCCTGGCTAGGCTGACCGCTGCGCCACACTGCTCAACTTCACAACTCAGGATCTACGCTGACTCTTGATAAACGGGGATAATTCCTTAGCAAAAGGACTTCTGATGGATAGCGGACTGCACACACGCTCGCTGTCTTGCTCAAACTCAAAGGCATCAACAGCCAACTCTCTCGGAAGCAACACCAGAGGGAGTCCACAACCGATTAGACCACCTACCCAGAACTAACAGTACTTACTCAACCACCGGGGATGGGATCAACTCCCGAAACCTCCTGACTAAGAACAAGTCCTCAGGGCAACGCCCGCTTGCTCGAACCGAGCTAGCTCACGAAACAACAAGGGAACCAAACCTTGGTCAACACCAAGCACCACCTCGCTAAGAATTCCAAAAACCAACGTGGAGGTTACTAAGAACAACTCTAGCTTGTCAACCGACAACAAGCATCCAGCAACTCAATCCGTGGAACACTGCCTGGTCTGACTTAGCTCTGGTGAAGCTCTCCACAATCTAGGGTTCCTCCGATCACCCTCCGACACATATTGTCGTCAACGGCCTGACAGACATCTGGCTACACGAGCACATCTCCCTCCAACATCTCAATTGTGCTGGCCAAAAGCTCTTCCTTGCCACATTTGTAGCAAGCACGGGGCGATGCTCCACACAATCCAAAAAGTGCCTTACCACACTTGATGCAATGAGCGGCTGCTCGCCCCACCTGTGGCGATCACGAGCTCTAAACTCATGGGTGGCACGATCCCGACCCTAGATCGGCATCTGTCGGCGAGTCTGCTATCCACTTGAGCGGGAAACACCGGAAGACCCAAACTTCCTCTTGCTCAAAGCATCAGCCACATCATAGCTTCTACCCAGGGTAAGGATCCAAACAACACTCTTAGCCATGGCGGCCAGAAACTCCGCGATTTTGCTACCATCGCCGGGATCGGGATTCAATCGAACTCCAACCATCGATCAACAAGAAACGCCTATACTCAGGTCAATGGCCAACTAGCATAACTTGCCTACGCAACAACCCGGCTACCGGCACGGTAACCTCTCAACCAAAGTTAGGGCACTTGCCAAGAACTAAAGCCCTAACTCCTCCGAACTGAGCACTGGTTTCACAACCCGAATCCTCTCGTGGTTCCTGAAAAATTACACCACGGAACAAACTACACAAAAGTACACCGGCGTGTACAGCTCCAACTTGGTTCCTTAAGATCCAAACCAACAAGTACTCTCACACAAGGCAACTTTTGCCTCCCAAAAGAGCCACATCTAGCAAGGAGCAACAAGAGTTCAACCCACTCGAGGTCAACTCACCACGGAATGCCACATTCGTCAACTCACTCTTACAAGAGCATAGCCACACCAAGCTAACTTACCTCATACCAATGGTCCACTAAACGTGCTCCGATCAACCATCCAACTCATGGATCTAACACTGGATCAACCACGCATCATCGATGCCAACCCTACTCATATTAGGGTAACTCCTGTGGTAGTCGAATCACACTACCATCCAAGCGGCTCACAAGCCCACAACACAGCGCGAGAACTCGGACGCGCTAGCCCTTAACAACCAACGGCATCCTTTGTACCCAACTCTCGGTGACCCTGAAAGGCTCCTACTTATCCCTCGAACGACCTCACACTTGTAGTTCTCTGACTACCACCGAGCTAGATCTCTTATGCAGCTCAAACAGGTGCAATCTCAGGAATGGGTACAAGACTAGTGGGGATGCTAAACTCCGGGCGGGTCCTGGAATCACCTGCACAAAAGTGCCAACTGGCCTGAATCTAGGCCTCCTCTCAAAGCTTGGTGCCAACAGGCACTACATCCTTTACATCACAAACATCCATTTACGGGCTTTAAGACCCTCTGAGGGAAGGGAAGGTTACACTCTAAGTGAACAGGGCAATGGCACTCAACACAAGAGTCTCAACACTCGAGTAGTCTACTCTCTGACATCACGTCTAACAGACAGGCCACGGCCCACTCCTGCATCCCACTCGATGCTCAACAATTACTCAGGCCAACCCTCGGGTGGTAGCATCTAGCTCCACACCTGGAACATGCTAACACAAGGTGCTTCTCTCTACTAGCCAGCTGAAAATCACGGACGGATTAAGTTCTGACAAGCAAACTCCACACTACACCCTGGCTACTAGGGTACTAAAAGAACCGTTTGCAAAAAGCAGCGCAGCTTGCGGGAGGACAAGATGTCTCTACATCTTCCTCAAAAGCTACTAACTTGGCAGCTTGCCAATCGACCGGGTGGCTGGTGGAGACTCTGCTGGTCCGCCTCTCACAGGGGACTTCCACCACCACACTGTTGCATCAAACAACACAAGAACGGCACGCCTCGGCCTCTGAACACCAGGTCATTCCAACACTCGGATGATAAACTCGATCCTGGCCAACCACCTCGCTGCTAGCAGTAGGTCTCAAAAATATCCAGCTCTACAGGCTCCCACCTGCCAAACTCGGCGGCTCGAACAACACCAACTAACTTATCAGCATAAACCTGCTGATCAAGACCTCCCGGGAACCTCTGGGGCTACAGGAGCTACTAGGAGGGGTGTCTCCTAACTAAACTCTGCCAGCTGGGCTATCTGTGCCCAAGACTCCTCACTACGCGCTACAAACTGCGCCTGGGTCTCCGCTCTCTGTTAGCTAAAAGACCCGCCATCAACTCCTCATGCATTTGGAGCACACTCGCTCAAGGAGTCTCACTTTGAGGCAGACTAGCCTCTACCCCCTCCTCTTGGCTACTCAAGCGCCGGGGCGGAGGCGGCCTACGGGTCTAGACAACCCTGGACGTGGTCTCATCATCAACATGAACAGTCCAACTCCTCGGTTGGAAATACAAAACGTCCCTGCTCTTCTAAGTGTAATCAACATACTGGCGATCTACACAAAGCATAAAAACTAGTCCACGCTGGGCTCTCACTACCCAACAAGGGTAACACATGTATACTAAATGCAGTATTGTAAAATTAAACCCTTAGCTAAAAGAACTCAGACAAACCTGACGGCCGTGGAGTGCTGATGATCATGGGAACAACAACCTACAAAGCAGGTTAGTCTAAAGAATCTATGACTCTGTGCACTGATACCAACTGTAAGAACCCGACCCAAAATACGGTCATAAACCTAGGTTCTCACTCAGCATGCAAGTTAAATACTTCATCAAGCGGTTTAGTGCTCATATTTAAAACCTTTCAAAACATTTAAAAGCGGGGAACACTTAAAACATAAACAACAACCTTCATTTAAGCAAAACCAACAAAGTAAAACAAGCCTGGCCAGTGTTTATAAAATCATACAATACAGTTTAAACAACTTTTAAAACGTCCCCCTAGGACTCCTGTCCGTCCACATGCTGAACAAATTATTCAAACAATAAAAGACAGAGTGCCGGCAGCTCCCATGATCAATCAGCTCCCTTCGCTAGCCGTCCCGGTGCTGTCCCAAGTTGCCTTGTGGAAAAACCACAGAAATAAGGGTGAGTATAAACATACTCAGTAAGAATCCCCAACCGAGGTACAATACGATACATCAATCATCTCGCACCCTAGTATACATGCAAACAGTTACCAACACAGATCATAGCTCAACGAGCTTACAAGGCAGAATCTGGAATCCTCGGAAGTCTCCTACTTCCGGCCTAATGATTGGTTCTCATAACCAATCCCAGGACATCTCCTAGGGTCTTTCTCCCTCGGCCAATTGATCAGCTCAAAAACCGATCCCAAAGATGTCTCTCTCCCTCGACCATATGATCAGCTCAAAAGCCAATCCCAATGGGTGTCCTCAAGAGCCTCTTACCCTCGCTAATAAATCTAGACTATCGGGAGAGTACCCGAAGTCTGGCTCTAAACTGAAAGGAACTGGTGTACTCATGAACATTAGCCCGGGGGAGCTCTCCGAACCGGCGACTAACGCGCGTGTGCGCGCACACCGCATCTTTCTTTGCAATCCGGCGTAAATGTGGGGCCTAAGTACAAACCACGCGCGAGGCCAGCACGCATGCCTAAAGACTCGGAAAGCGATGTCATCGAACACGATGAGTGCGAGGCCCTCGGCACTCATCTGTGCGGCTGTACCACCGACTGAAGCCAAGAAACCGGCCAAGGTAGGCTTGCACCGTTGGTAGGGTTCCGCTCTAGCAAGCTACAAACTAAGGCTTATGCCGATGTGGTTGCTAAATCCACATCGGTCGCCGGGGAAGCAATGTACATTATGCTTTGCTCTACTCCCGACCGGTGGGGACAAAGTACGTTATGTCGCGCTCGACCTCTCTGGATGATGACAAACCCTACTATACTAGCTAAGAGTACAAAATAACTGATTCTGGCTAAACATACATATCAACATCAATCACACATAACCTAGCATGATACTACGAACTTAAAGCAGGAATCATAAGCATGCTGGAAGAACAAACCTAGCATGGCACTAACATGTACAATCAGGCAAACATGCTAGCAAGAGATCAAACATAGCTGTCCTATGACTATCATGCTCATAACAGTCAACAAGCATACAAAGCACATCATGATAATACCGCAGGGTCCACACAACCACCGTAAGAAATCCTTACCTGGAAACAAGTGAAAAAATAACTATCACGAATCAGATAACGACCCTCGAGCTTAAGGGAACCCGAGCAACCTAGGCATTTAATAAAAATAACCTAATTAAATAACAACAGCCAATCAACTTAGGGTCCAAAAGAGTGGAGGCCCGGGAATTACCAACCGAGAAGGTACTAGGTCTCGGTCCCATCTATCTCGGCAAAATAGGCTATCGGCGGTAAGTGGGCAGGCAGGACGTGCAGTTAGGGCAAGCAGCGGTAGGCGCGCTAAGCGCGTGCGGGCGCGGGCAGGGACTAGCGCTGGCACGGCGACACGGCGCCGGGCGCTGCAGGGACAAAGCGCGCGGACGGCGCTGCAACAACACTGCGTGCGTGCGCGAAGCAGTCTTTGGGCTGGGCGCGGGCGCGCTGGGCGCAGGCGATCGAGACGCCAGACGCGGGCGCGCTGGCGCTGGGCGACAGGCTATGCGACGCGCTGCTGAGAGTCGGCGCTCGGGCGACAGCGGTCGCTGCTGCTGCCAGTGCAGCGGCGGCTGCTGCTTGAGGTCAGTGGCTCGGTTGGGTTTCTTGGTGAGGTCGGCAAGGAGAGAAAGAGAGAGAGAAAAAGGTAAAACAAGGGAATGGGATTTTCTTGATTTTCTTTCCTTTTCCTAATTTAAATAGGTCTTGGGGACCTAAATCTCTTCCCCGGGCTTCCTCCTTCGAGTCCCGGCTAAAGCAACCTTTTCTCCTTATTAAAACTCATTTAAACCAAGCTTCCAAAACACCATCAAGGGCAAGGGTTCAAATCCCAATGGAAGCACTTAAATTAACAATAATTTTGTTAATTACCAAATCACCTCCAAACTTCCAACCAACTAGCCCGAACTTCTTGGGTCCTGCAACCAACAACAATCAAGCCTCGACAAGGGCAGGAGTGACCCTGGAATCCTGAAAATCCACAAAACCCTGATCGGGGGCAAAAAGACCAAAATACCCCTAAGGGTTAAAATAGCTCTAACGGCCCATCCGAACACCGCATATTTCCCCGAAAACACCTGGGAAACCGAAATAGAAAACTGGGCCGTTACACAACATCTTCTATATATGCATTTGTTACCTATTCTCATTAGTTTACTGTTTGTTTAAAGTCTTAGAAGAAAAACCCAAACCAACCATCAATTTCATGCTTTTTATTTATTCGCACAACTCTTACATTTGTAAGAATAGTTCTAGACCTCAATCCATGTGGAGATCGACAATTTACTTATTACTTGCTACATTTCAACTGCGTATACTTGCATATTAATGCGATTCAAAGCGTAAAACTTAGTTTCACACTTATAATTAATTATTAGCTTATTTATATTGCACCGAATAATCGCATCAATCATTTTAACATCCATCTAGCTAACCATCCCGATACATCCCATGATTACCTGGTAGAAAACAACATAATAAGGCTGTGTAGAAAAAAATATTCAATAAGAACCTTCAGCAAGGGTACAATATACACAGTTATAACTCAGCATACTAGCACATGCTTGTCTACAACTCAAACAGTATTGACAGACAACTAATTCATGAGATATGTTACATTACTCTCTTTTGAGTCTCGGAAGGCACTCACCTAACTTTGCATGGTGATCCCTTGCTAACTAGGTTATATAGACATAACAAGGAACATTGTACTTACAACACCGGTCTAGGTGAGCCATCTACCTGACACTTGGTGCGTATATGCATACATCGCATGCTATTGAAAACAAGTCAGATATAGGCCTACAAAGACAATCCTGATCCTAGGCCACATGCCTAACTACAAGAAAGAAAGGTGTCAATTGATTCACCCAACAACTGTATCAACATGTTCACACCTATCGCCTAAAGTTAAAGCTCTCCAATAGCTGGTGTAGTCTATGATCAAAGCCCCGCCTTGAACAGGCTATGAATAAGGTATTATTGGGTGTGGCATGTTATATCTTATCTTTGGCAATTGTGGGCGGCATGTCTATCTAGGAACTACATGATCAATCCTAACTGACAACACAATATGCTTAACATCAATATAGTCATCCTAGCAAGATACTTCTCATACACGTAGATCGGGATTGACTCACATGCTGACAATAAGAACCAGACGTGCATTCCATAGAGATAAATAGATAAACAAATCAAATACGATAATGACACTAAACACCTAACATAATACATGTCATAACTCTTAAGAATTGAGAGTTAAAGTAGCTTAAATTAAGATATTTACAAAAGAAAAATGTCGATTGAATTGATTAAGTATAGAAGTTCTCTGTTGTAGACCAAAACCAAGCTTAAAGAGAAATATCTAACAAAAGTTTGTTGGAAGTAAAAACAATAAGTTAATTGCAGCAAAGCATGCTTAATTGAACGAAATTATTGCTAAGTGTTTAAAAAAAAAAAGAATTGATACTCGTATTTCATTGCAGGGAACTTCGGCAGAGAAAAAGCAGTTGAGCAAAAGGAATGAAGAAGGCAAGATTGCCCCAGTGAAGCTAAAAGCCCTCCAAATAACTCAAAGAAGCCAACCAGTGTTCGCGTAGCGATAGCTTGGCGAAGTAGATGGTTGAGAAGAAAGAAAATATCTACTCCGAGGACGTGTGGCAAAGATCCGTGATTCCAAAGCTCATCTCTATCGTTCATTTGTGTCGGCTCTGACGCACCCAACAAAGTGGATCGTGGAGCAGACTTTTTGCAGAGGAGGATCGTGGAGCAGTTGTAGCAGTGAATTGTTGGGAAGCCTATATAAGGCGAGGGAATCCTCAAAGTTAGCATCGGCCAATTTTTTTGCTTCTTCAAGTTATTAGTATTCATTTCCTCCGTCCGACCAAAAGTTTACCATTTAGTCTAGTTTTTAAGCTGTCAGAGCAATTTTTCTGGGCTTTAGTTTTAGTTGTTTGTTTTTCCAGCTTGCTTCTTGTTGTTCTTAGCTTCCAGCACTTTGTAACTGGAACTTCCACTGGAAAAATTTCAAGCTATCAAAGTTTCAAACATTTTCTCACTCTTCTATCCTTGTTCATTGTTAATTTGCGTAGTTTTACTTTTATCAAAGCATGTTTTCTATCCTTTATTTGTGTTTGAGCATGTTTTCTATTATGTGGAACTAATCTTGTTGTCGGAAGGTTTGGGAAGTAGGGGAACTCGTGACAACTAAGGAATTAGCGAATTGAACTTGTTGTGCATGCTATTTTCAGTTAATTACATTACGTTAACAAACCCTTTGTATGAACTCTGTGTTAAGTCTAGAGAGTTAAAAAAAACGAACCTGCAAGTATGACCTTAGGATTGTCAAGTTTGCTTGCTAATTAAATAACTCTTAGAGATAAGGTTTGCCTGATGCTAACTGGATAGAATGGTTGTTTAAGTTCGAGAGAATCAAACTAGGTGCTCGAGAAAGCCGAATGCTTGAGTTCAAGAGGACCCAATGGTTTTAGCCAGTGTTCGCATCGCTAATTGCTCGTTTAAGCGAAATTCCTAAAAACGTTATCCCTTTCGATACCTCATTTCATATATTAATTTGTTATTTGTTCATGTGTTTAATTGAACTCAATACTTATCTATACCCAAAATTTTGGTTACTCTGACTCTTTCATGAAAACGAACATAATACAAGTAAAAAATCCCTATGGAGAATGACATGTACTTACAGATAAACTTGCTACAATAGACTGTGTATGCTTGCACAATCGCTGAAATTGACACACACATTTCGCTTGGTTAAATAGATATTTTGCTCCATTGAAATTATCTCTTCTCCACGTCACCATTCTCACGTCATTATTATTTTCTTAATTTTTGTGGTGGATTATTTTGACAACCCAAGCGAGGAGTCCTTACTTGAAATAAAATAGTACAGAATGCTCCCCTCAAAGTCCCAAGTTCGAGACTCAGCTGTGACATTACTCTTCGATGTCTCCTGGTGCCTGGCCTAGGGACGGGCGTGGTTACCCTTGTTTCAAAAAATAGTACATAATGCTCTCCTAAGCTCCAACAAAAAACATGTAAAAATAACTCAACCTAGGCAAGTATACAAGTTAGGCACTAAACTACAAAACTAACCAACCAATAAGGGTTGGGGTTCATGAACTACCAACGACACAAAAAGCCCAAACTAGTACATAAAACGAGGTATAGCATGTGTAGGAAACAATGGCACGATTGAATCGTGTGGTGTGGTGTTAAGGTTTGTTGTGTGTGCGTGTGGGGCACGACATGGTGCGGCAAGGCGTGTCGATGCAAATTGGCACGCGCATAGGAGACGGGCTCAGAGTGGCTGCAAAGTGAAAGGGCATGCAGGTGCGGGATGCACGCTAGATGGATAACTTGGTGTTTCACGTGTTGCTACCGTAAGGGCGTGCGTGGATGGACAGTGCTGGGACTGCCTAGGGCTACACTACGATGCAAAGTGCTAGGTGCAATCAGGCGTCTACGATCGCAAAGCTAGCAATGCTGCACCGAACGGATGCGAGGGAGTGATGTATCCCTCTCCCTCTCTTGTGTGACGTAACGACAGGTGGTATCTCGTGTGGCGCTGGTGATGTCTCCCTCCCCTCTCTCTCGTCTCTCCTTTCTCAATTTTTTTGCAAATACAAAATGAAATGAGCATTAAGCGACCTATGTTGAATGCTGGTTAAACCAACTTTCTACTATTTACAACAATGCCTCACTTGAACCTAAAATCACAAAATAACCCAAAACTAATCAATATTTACAAACTGGTCCCTAGGAGAAAAATCACTAAAATGCCCCTAAGGCTAAAAGCGTCTGAAACTTAGTCGAAAATCCTAAGAATCAAGATAATTGTACCTCGTAGATTGTTAAAAATACGGTGCATGGCATGAGTCCTCTTGATTTTCTCCTCAAAGAAATTCTAAAATTGAAGGATTTTATTAAAGATGTGGCAAAGGAGCATTTTCCTTAAAAGGTTTTACTAAGAAAAAAGATTTTGAGAAGAAGATAAAGGTTTGACATCTGATTTTCTCCTTGAAGGAGAATAATATTTGTTTCTTTTTTTTTTTTCAGAGGAAAAAGAATGATAAGGAGATGAGAAGGCTTTCCCTAATCATATTTATATACATGACTATACTAACGTAAGACCCAATGGGTTCCAATACTATAACATAACCCGACCAACCCAGCCTAATTCGACGGGTTGGATTGGGTTATCATTTTTTTTAGTTAGGTTGAGTCAAATAAATGAAATTTTCATAGGTTGGATTGGCACTTAAAATTAGTTTGGGTTAGTCAGAGTTAACTAAAATTTATTATTAACTTCTTTTTTTTTTTTAATATATAATGTAATAGAAATTTATCGGTTAAAAAGAGAATAAAAAAAATATAAAAAGTTGTAAATTTAATCGATACTAATCACTAATTTTCTACAAATTTTTTTAATTTTCATATATTGTAGAGTCAGGTAATATGTCCCGAAAAAAAGTTGAGGTAGATACAAATTTACTCCAACAATCAAGAATAAAAATAAAAATAAAAAAAAAAAAAAAGAAGAAGAAGAAGAAGAAGAAGAAGAAGAAGAAGAAGAAGAAGAAGAAGAAGAAGAAAGAAGAAGAAGAAGAAGAAGAAGAAGAAGAAGAAGAAGAAGAAGAAGAAGAAGAAGAAGAAGAAGAAGAAGAAGAAGAAGAAGAAGAAGAAGAAGAAGAAGAAGAAGAAGAAGAAGAAGAAGAAGAAGAAGAAGAAGAAGAAGAAGAAGAAGAAGAAGAAGAAGAAGAAGAAGAAGAAGAAGAAGAAGAAGAAGAAGAAGAAGAAGAAGAAGAAGAAGAAGAAGAAGAAGAAGAAGAAGAAGAAGAAGAAGAAGAAGAAGAAGAAGAAGAAGAAGAAGAAGAAGAAGAAGAAGAAGAAGAAGAAGAAGAAGAAGAAGAAGAAGAAGAAGAAGAAGAAGAAGAAGAAGAAGAAGAAGAAGAAGAAGAAGAAGAAGAAGAAGAAGAAGAAGAAGAAGAAGAAGAAGAAGAAGAAGAAGAAGAAGAAGAAGAAGAAGAAGAAGAAGAAGAAGAAGAAGAAGAAGAAGAAGAAGAAGAAGAGAAGAAGAAGAAGAAGAAGAAGAAGAAGAAGAAGAAGAAGAAGAAGAAGAAGAAGAAGAAGAAGAAGAAGAAGAAGAAGAAGAATAACTATCCTAAAACTGGGTAATTAGATTTTCAAAAACAAAAAGTGAATAATTTGATTTTCCCCTCTATAAATGAAACTACATTACAAACTGAAATTACATCGCAAACCTATGGTCTAAAATAATAATTTTCCCTTTTATAAAAATAATAATCATAATAATAATTGTCCCTTTAATTACTAGTTTCGGACTTTTTATACTCCAAAATTATTTAAAATAATTTTTTAGTCTTTAATTTAAATATATATCATAATATAAATTGAAATTGAATAGTTAATAAAAGTTATTATATTGATTTCTATATGAAAAAATAAATAAATAAATTATAAATTCATGTTTGAATTTTAAAAAAAAATCTAAAGACTAAATTTAATATGAAAATATATGGGTTAAGTTGCTCAAACACCTAGATTCGGATGGGTCGTTAGATTTACCAACTCGAGATTTCGTGATTATTTTTAACCATAGACCATTATTTGAATCAGGGTTTTTTTGTGTGGATTCTGTTGCATACTGTTAGTAAGCACATTGATCTCATTAATAAAAGCCATTACAAAGTATACTTTTCCAAAATTATTATTTTGCACATTGACCTCATTAATAAAAGCCATTACAAATAAACTTTTCCAAAATTATTATTCTTCTCCTTTAAAATGAGTTTAACAAGAGATGTAAAAGGTCAATTTAAAATAATTAAGTAACCACCATAGATGTTCAAAAAAAAAAAAAAAAAGTATAGGAAGTTTATCGGTTAAAAGAACAACAAAAAATAAAAAATAAAAATAAATTTAATCGATAATAATAACTTACTTAAATAATTAATTTTCTACAAATTCTTTTAATATTTATATATTCTAGAGTCAAGCGATATGTCCGGTAAAATTAGTGCAAGTACACATAAATTTACTTTAACCATAAAAAATATTAAAAAAAGAAAAAAAAAAGTAATAACTATCCTAAAACTGGGTAGTTGCCTTTTAAAAAAAAATGAATAGTTTGATTTTTCCCACTCTATAATTGTCGAACGAAAAACAATATTCCACTTATATATATTTTCAAGTTTTTTCTCCCACAAAGTGACCTTTATTCAAAGAAAGAGAAAGGAAAGAAGCTAAAAAAAAGTACTAATATTTTCTTCACTTCCAATGCATATAATACAGACGTCTAATGTTGTAGCAACTTTTGTTTTCTCCTTTTCAATTATTAAATTCAGTGCTATTTTGATTTTTTGATTTTCCCTTTTCCGTTTTTACGTGAAAATCTACGAAGGGAATTGCATGGCGACCAGGATCTGGCAAAGATCCGAAAGCCTAGCCCGCAGAACCTCGAACTCCATCCACAAAAAATCGTTTTCGCTCAAAACCATATGACGGCGGTTTAGAACTCGTCCGAGCCGGTCCTTCAAGTCCCGGTTCTCGGTCATCAACCGGTTAACTTCATTGGTTAGGTCTTCCGAAAGCCTCCTCTTCCTCCACCGCGACCGCCGTGCTGACTCCCTGTTCGATATCATCCGCCGCAGCTTCCTCTCGTGGTCGATGGTGGAACAAGTTGGGGTGCTCCAGTTTGAACCTCGGGAATCAGAGCCAGGATTCGGGGTGCCATCGTTTGTTACGAAGAGAGACAAGAGCTCTTGGATTTCAGTGGCAGTGAACTCATGATTCTCATACTGAAACGCAAGTTCTTGGTCGCCCATAGCCAGGGATTAGAATGTAAATTATATGAAACTAAACAGAGAGAGAGAAAGGGAATGAAGGAAGAGGAAGTGTTTGGTATTTATGGGAGAAATGGGAGACACACATGGGCCCCAATAGGCTAAGCATGAAACCTTGGAGGACTGAGGTAAACCTGTCCAAGAAAATTTTAAAAATCAAACAAACAATTTTTATTTCAAATGCCACGTGATTTGATTCATGCCAAATATGTATGTACTATGTAATTATTTTTTATCCTTATTATTATTATTATTATTATTATTATTATTATTATTATTATTATTATTATTATTATTATTACTATTATCATTATTATTATTATCATTATTATTATTATCATTATGATTATTATTATTATGATTATTATTATTATGATTATTATTATTATCCTTATTATTATTATCCTTATTATTATTATTATTATTATTATTATTATCCTTATTATTATTATTATTATCATTAAAGCTTCTTTGGATTTTTAATTCCATGAATAATATGTTTTTCAGATCTTTTTTTAAATTATAGATAATGATCGTGATATATATTATCTATACCAGAAAGACCTCATAGTTTACAAAACAAACCATCACGTACTTGAAAAAAATAAAAACAAAATAAAACAGGAGTTTTTTTATAAGTAGACTAAATCTTAAAAATATTTGCAAATGTAGATTCTTAGCAAAATTAATTTTCATTAACGATGTTCTTAATTAATTTAATTATCCATTTACCACAATACCCTCTTCATTTGTATTTTAATATTTTGAATTTATAACTAAATAGGAAAAAATCTCAACTTCCATAACCATTCACCTCTAAATTCGTGCGATCATAATTATCAATGTTTTCCAAAAACAGAACTCTCACCTTTTCGTCTACCCATTTCCAAGCTTTCATCATTTTATCTTCTTTTCCATTTCTCTGAGGAAAAAAAATCGTCTGCTTCCACCGCCAAGCTCGACGCCATTTCATCTTCTTTCGAGTAGTAACGGTCGGAATCGAAAAATAAATATGTTAATCGCACACACAGAGGTCATATATACAGTACGATTATACAACCCAAACAGTATGAACACAACATATAACCCTAGTCAGTATAAACACAACATACGACTCAGACCATAGAGTTGAATAAATATAGTTTGTAAGTTAAATAATACTATATTATGAAGTGGATTTCATGTTATAACAAACTATAGTATGAACCTATATGCATAACATATACCATACATATTATACATCATATCGAAAAATGATGTGAAAGCTATAATTATACATATAGTACATACTATTAATATAGTACTACACATAATGGAAAACTAGAACATTGAAAGCATGATTAGTGGTATTACTAGTTCGGTATTGAGTTGTTCCTGTCGATCAAATATTATATTGTTAGGTAGTCTTACAAGAGAACAAACACTTACCAATCTATACCCTATGAGGCATAGTCCAACCTGAAACAGTGTAAAAACCAAAGATCGATGAAACATGCTGAAAGTCGCCGGAAAGTGAACAGAACAGATGGAAGTGACGCCACTGTGGAAGTACGGTATATAGTATACAGTCCATACACATACAGTTTATTAACATACAATTCATTTAGATTAAAGAACATGTGAAAATGAAATTAGAACTACAGTATGTAATATGAATATATTATTATATATACGGTATGATAGATATAGTACGGTATATTGTAAATAGTCATTTTACATACAGTTTATTTACATATAGTTCATTTAGATTACAGAACATGTGAAGGTGGAATTAGAACTACATAATAATATAGGAATATATTATTAAATAGTACGGTATGGTAGATATCAGACGCAAAGAAGGACATATCGAATTGTACCATTTTCCATCATTGATAAAATTCAACGGAACCAGCTAGAAGTCGACAATGGTTATACAGTAGTCTGGGAGGTTTGGTGGTGTTGATTGTATATTAGGTTTAAATTTGATTGCATGTACGGTATTGCAATGATAGTAATCGGATTTCAACTTGGTTAATTTTTTTAAAATTTCAAGCTTGTGTTGATTTAGTTTAACAGGAAAAATGGGAGGAATACACCAAGGCCGATTAGAAGAATCCAAAGAACACTTGGAACATTTATAAGTTACTTCGTAAAACGGAACCAGGATAGTACGATGATTACTATTGGAGATGTATTATTTTGTAGGGTGGTTGTGTAGTATAAACTGTATGGGAGTTTATTTAATGTTTCTTGTTTTACATTAACTACTCAAATGATTTACTTAAGACAACAAGTTCACGAGTGCTTCGGATTGTTATGAACAAGCATCATCAGATGATGAAGTAGGAACAACGATGGAAGAACAAGAAGGGAACAAGGGTGCAACCATAAAGAATATCGGTAATGTAGGAATTGTTGGAGTATCTGTTGAAACTGTAGTGTCTGATGGTAGTAATTTAGCTAGTGCTATTGAATTCTTGTTCAATAATGGTTCCGTTTGGTTTTGATTTTAAGGTATATAATGATCCAAACATTAAATATTGTATATATATATATATATGAGCATAATAATGAGTAGAGACTGATTTTATTGTTCTGTATGTTATTAACCATCTGTATTGGAATTCAATCAATGAGCATAATAATGAGTACATTATATATTGTATATATCTGAGCATAGTAATGAGTACAGACATATCTGTTTGTTATGTATTTTTTTAACCATATGTATAGGAATTCGAGGAAGAAACTGAAAAAGAGACTGTGAAGGACGTAACCGAAGGTTGTGTCAACAAACTAAGTGAGAATGAAAATATACCAGTCAGCAAAAATCGGTCGGAAAGTGAATGAAAACGCCAAATATGTTTGTTAACGGTAGACAGAAGAAGCCATAAACATATGTGTATGTGCGCAGGTTGGAAAAAAATGACACAGATTCGACTGAGAAAGTTTGTTCGTCAGAATATCGAGAGAAGTGGCCAATGGAGAAAAAGATGGAGTTGATTCTGCTTGAGATGGATCTAAAACAGTGAGGGGTGAGAGAAGACTTTGAATAATTAGTTAAGGAATCTATTTTTAGATGAAATTTGTTATTTAAGATCAATTAATTATGACATTAAACATAATTATATGAAATTAAGATGAAGGCACAATTGATATATTGAAAAGTGATTTAGCTAGATTTTTAAATAAGAAATTAGATTTGCAAAATGAAAAGTTAGCTGAATAAATTTGTAATTATTTATTGAAAAGAGATTATTTAATATAATTTCTCATAAAACAAAAATAATACCCTAAATTAATTTTCTTTAAAAATAATTTTTTTTTTAAAAAAGCTACTTTAAGACATGTGGTTGATAATAAATGAGAGGAATACTTAAAGATATCGTGTAATCCTATAATAATATCAAAATTATTACGAGTTTGAGGGTAAGATGTTATTGAATTAAAAAAAATAAATAATAAAAAAAGTGGCTGACAGCAGAAATAATGCTAACAATCTACGGCCACTGTTCAATTTTATAGTTTGTTGAGTTCAAGATTTTTAACCTACGTCATTAGTACTAAATTATTCAAAACAGATGGTGATGTGGAAATATTAAAAAGAGTAATATAAAGTTTAGGGAAAATTATATTTTTTAGTCTCTCAATTTAGAGTTTACTTTCATCTGTCCCCTATATTTAAAAAATGAACTCTTTAATTCTTAATATTTCAATAATACTCATTTTTCGTCTTTACGTTTGAAGTCTAGTTTCACTTTGATCTTGTATTTCAAAATTGAATATTTTTAATTTTGACATTCAATAATGCTTATTTTAGTTATTGTATATTTTTCAATTTATTTTTAAAAATAATTAAATTCAAAATAATCAATTTATTAATATATTATAATTTAAAATTAGTCTAGTCAACGTTTTGTTATATATTTAATGATTTTGTTATTTCAATGATTAAAATTTAACTTTACTACACTTTATTAAAAATACCATGAGTAAAATTATTAAAATTTGAAGTATATGTGACAAATATAAATTAGACTCCAAAATTAAGCAAAATTAAGCAATTTAGTCTTAAATTTTAATTAGGCCTGATTTTAGTTATTGAGATAACAAACCTTAGTTACATAAACTAAAATGATAATTAAATTAATTTTAAATATTAAAATATTGATGAAATTATTAGTTTAATTTTTGACGTGATTTTTTTTTATGGTATTAAAATAAAATAAAAAAACTCCCAAAACTAAAAGTGACCATTATTAAAATGCCGAGAGTAAAAATGTTTAATTTTGAAATATAGAGATTAAACTAAAATTAGATTCCAAGGATAAAAAATGAATATTATTGAAATGCTAAAAGTAAAAATGTTCGTTATTTAAATATATAAACTAAATTGAAACTAAATCTCAAATCTAAGGATCAAAACAATAATTTTCGCTAAACTTTACTTGTGTGCCCATTTTTCATGTGGGGACTCAAAAATCATTATATAGGAGCTAAACATATTAAATGTATTTCTTTATTCATGTTCCTCACTATCCAATTCATCTTTTCTACCATGGTATGTTTAACGTTTAGGTCTTATTTGATAATTATTTGGTTTTTTGTTTTTAGTTTTTTAAATTTAAACTTATTCTTACTCAAATTTACTACCATGTGTTACCTCTTTCCTATCCTTAAGAAAGTAGATGTATGCTAACCAACTTTCAAAAACAAAAACAAATTGTTTGGAGCTATTTTTTGTTTCCAAAATTTGGATAAGGGAATTGTTGTAGGCTTAAATTTCAAAAATCAAATGATTATCAAACGGAACTTTATTATTAATATTTAGATAATTAGATATACTTGAATGATATGACTAAACATTTTATTATATAGGAAATATTAGATAATTTGGTATTTTTGTTTCAATTACAAAATTTAAGAAATTTACCTTTGAACATAGATTTATTTAATAAATATATAACTATTTAAATGAAGATTTTGCAAATATAATTAAAATACCTAATTGAAAATTAATGGTTACTCAAAGTTCAACTAGTTCAAAATTTATATTAAAAAAACATTTGATAGTCAATTGGGAATAAAAACGTCCAATCTGTACCAAATTTAACAGAAAATTTGGGGAGATGGAGATTAAAATGGAGGGCAGAGAGCGTGGACATCCCAGCAGAATTTTCTCTCAATTCTTTTATAGAAAAAACTTTAAATTATAAGCTGTGTGGAGCAGTGGCAAGGCGCTGGACCAGAATTGTGCTTTTAACTTTTGGATGAGTAAAAGAGAAAGAAAGAAAATAAAAAGAAAAGAAAGTAGATGAAGAATGTGAGGTTGTGGTTTAGCTTAATAATTAAGAGTCGTGAAATTATAAGACCTTCAAGCCTATGACGTCTTTGCAACACTGTAACCAACTAAAGATGAACAGTTGGATGATTGAATTAAAAATCTACCCTATAAATGGAAAGCCACCACACAGCCAAACCTATCACCATATGCTTTAGGAAACTGCTTAGTACAAATTAAAAGTGCCGACCAGAGTTCACCCAAGAGTTATTTGTCAAATGAGCCTCCACGGATTATAGCCCATAAGAAGCACCGTAACCTCTACTGTATTTTCCCTATAAAGGACGAAATATGTAAAGAATGTAAGGGGTCATAGTTAGCTTCTTTTTGTTCGGGTCATCGACAATGGTTATATAAACAATAATCGTTATTCATCTTGATCTTTTTTAATTAATTATTATATTACTTCACTCAAGTATTTCTCATTAATCATTACCTACACTTCAAACACATGCAAAACAATTATCCTAAATCATATATCCACGCCTAAAATACAAATTACCCACTCGAGCCTCAAATTCTTTCTAATAATTTTTTTTTTCTTTTAATTTTTTATTCCTTAAATAAGTATCTTAGAACTATTATATCTATGCAAAAACATATCTAACATAAAATATATATTTATGACTAAAAGATGATGAGTTAAAAACTCAATACACTTTAAATTTAAAAAGAAAATATATTCCCTAACATCAAGAAGAATGGAGAGGTGCAAAAACCAATTAAGTGACTACAAATAATAATCGTTGGATCATAAAAGACAACTACTATATCACATTAAACTAAAAAGCTATATCACATTAAACTAAAGAAAAAATGGAAGGACTGTTGGGTGGGTATCGTTTTAGATGCACGTCACAAAATCGAATATAATATACTTCACTTAGGTATAACAATAGCACTTTATGTTCAGTATATCTAGAATGATTATATCACTAATGTATTCGTATTTTTGCCAAACATTTATCTTTGAACCACAATTCAATCAATTTAACTTCTCTTCGTTTCATTTTATTATATTTGAACACAAGAACATTTCAAAGAAGATTAAAAACTTAAGCCACAAATAGATGTATGATGCACAAATATCGTCTCCATCATTTTTCTTTGGCTTCATTTTTTATCGTAGGATCAAAAGTAAACACTTGAAGGAAAGTAAACACTTGAGTAGGTAATAGAGTTCATCATATTTTAATTCTTTCGAAAATAAATTTTACGATCAAAACTTTGTTAAACTAAAATCACCAAATTACAAGCTTTCATATTGTCAAGCTCTCAAGTGTTAGATTATTTCAAATCTTCAAACGGCATAGTGCAACTTTTGTGAGAACGTTTTTATTTTTGCATCAAACTTGTGTATCTTGTCTATAAGAGACAATTCTGTGTGAGATTTATTTGTGTTTCTTGAGATCTATATCAAGGCGTAGGATACACTTTGAGTTGTGAGAAAATTGAATTTGTTTGATCCTTAATTATTGAAAAAGATTTAAGTTTCTTTTTTTTGAAACCAACAAAGAAGAATGGAGACACGAAAGATGTCTACAAATTAATATGACAAGTGAGTCTTGAAACTAAGACCTTGAAGAGAGCACATTCAAAGCTCAAGTTTTCTACCACTAGTGCTACCCCTCGGGGACTGATTCTCGAAGGATTATCAATAATCAATAATATACCAAAGGAGTCTTTGGAGAATGAAGTATTTATTATTCAAACCACTATAAAATTTTGGTATTTTCTTTCTCTATGGTTTTAAAAAAGTTAGAATTTAATCTATATGATTTAAAAAATTAGATTTTAGTCTCTATAATTTGATAAAATCTAAAATATAGTCATTGTCATTCATAATTCCTAGCGAATGAAAAACATGAAAACTCATTATCATGTGTAAATGATATAATTTGTTTTTTCAATTAATCACTTTAACTCTCAATTTCCATCACCACATGAATAATTAATTACAATTTCTTAATACACTAATAATTGAAACAATTAGAATTATTTTTTATATTTTATCTAACCATATAAACTAAATTCTAGTTTTTAGAATCATAAAAACTAACTTTATTAAAATTATAAGGACCAAATTCTAGTTTTTAAAACCATAAAAACTACGCTCTATGATTTACACTTTATTTTTTATTTAACTACATTTAGAAAAGAAAAATTCAAACTGATAATCTCATAATTATTAAATTGTATAAAATGTCACTCAAGTTTAACATACCTGTGTAAGATTTTAGTATTTCTCAACTTGAGAGACAGAAGCACAACATATTAAACATCAACTAGAATTTATAGACCTAGACCACATACATACCTAACTTTTTAAATTTTTGAAAACCATATATATCTAGCCCAAGAGAGGAGAATATCTTGTTAGAAAGTGTGTTTCTTTAATCCTATTTATTCAATTGAAAAGGGTACCTTTTTTAACTGAACCCTGAAAAGTACCGTCTGTTTATCACTTGATTCATAGCCTCGCGCCATGGTTTAAAACATGGCATGCACATTATGGAATCTCAAGTAGAGAAGATTCCCCTATAGATTTACAGCAAATGATATTAGAGTTGTCTTTCCTAATTAAAGATTAGTGTTTAGTAACTCACAAAAAAACAAAGTTTTAAGCATTTAGTAGAAGGAGCCGTTCATATTTACCGAAAATGGAGGCTAACATGCAAGCCCTGCACCTCTCCCTCTAAATTGAACTTTATAGGTACCTACCTGTACGAAGTGAAGAGAATTAACATGGTATTACAGCTTAGAAGCCAGTGTGTTTTACCTTGCATTATTTACCTCAAGTTGCTTTCGTAAAGCCAACTGTAACTCTGCAATTTGCTTACTTTTAACGCGTATCTCAATGCACAATATAACTTTGTTATGCCACAAATATATCCAAGCTAGTTGCGACAGAAAAGTGTGTAACATTCTAAATAAAGCGTTGTTCATACTTGGTATCTATTAATACCTTTTTTTTAGCACTAATTGCTAGTGGGTAGAAGCTTATGCCAAGTACAATTTGGCAAGATTAGAACTGAATGAAAATGGACTCCAAGAAGGGTAAGAGTGGTATCCAAGCTAGATGCCAAGTACCGTTTTAAGTCTCTACTTCTAGAGTTGACCAAATAAAACAAACATTTTTCAGGAAATAAAAGTTCCTTGTATTTACAAGCTGATAGGCGTCCAGCCATAAACAAATACAAATTACAGAATAATTCGAGCTGGAGAAGAAACGCAAACTGCTTTCCATCCATATGTTGAACATCACACTTGGGTATGAAAACAACTTAACTGAAAAGACCTAACTTGGTTTAAATTGCTCATCACGAGTTGGAATCCCACATTTCCTATTGACTGACCAAAAAAAAAAAAAAAAAAAGAAAAGAAAAGAAAGAACAACAAAATCAACAAAAAGAAGAATTACGCCTGCTGCTATGTAGGTGGTCATGAATTGAACCAAGCGCTGGCTACAAGAAGAGCTAAATTCCACAATATCTCTTCAGGAAGATTCCTCTATATTATCAGACACTAAACATGTTGTGTGCATAAAAGGAATCTCTCCTCCTGAAACTACGGAGCCTTCAAGGATGAGTTCCACTTCTGTTTATATCTCAGTGACGGAAACATATGATGCTCACATGTTTACTGGCGGACTTCCCTGGTTGATGGCTCTAAAAGTTAGTAATATTATTATGAGAATAGGTAAGTTTATAACCAAAAGTACTGGGATAAACCCAAAAATATTATAAATTACTGCTCCCTACATCTGATATGCCAATTCGTGTAAAGATGGATACTTTCTGCCGAACACTGAGATTTATTTTAGGAATGAAATCATTTATCAAGGATTCGTTCCTATTTATGTGGTTCTTCAGCCTTTTCTGTCCTATAACTTTTTTCCTACTAAGTACCGGCTACCGAGTATGCTAATAATTCAGTAAACAGAAAAGATAGTAGTACTTATGGTCTCATCGGGAGAAACTAACTAATTTTCATTCTCAATCTCAACAACAAAAAAGGATATTTGTTTCTTATCCAAAAAGGTAGTATCTTGCTTAGAAGGGTCCCTCTTATTGTTGAAGCGCTCTTCTGGAACCATGAGGCTATATGGAAGGACAAGTACCCAAAAAAGATTAGATTATTCATATGGGAACTACACAAAGGAGCTATTAGTACACTCGATCTTCTGTAAAGAAGACTCCCGCACTTGACCCGTTCACCTCATTGGTGCGTGGTGTAGAAAAAATGCTGAATCACAGCAGCACTTAATGATTTCCTACCCCTTTGCTGCAAGTTTTTGGAATTTCATTAGGAATTGCGTCATGGTGTATGGTGCTTCCAAATGATACCAAATCTCTTATTGAAGTTGCTCTTACAGGACATCCTTCAAAAAGGGGAAGAAGTTTCTTTGAAAAAAATTTATTCAGGCATATTATTGAAACCTACGGAATGAGAGGAATGCTCGCACTTTTCAAGATAAAACTATGACTTATAGCCATTTTATTGATAATCTTATTGCTAATGTTATTTCTTAGTGTAAACTCTCTTCATTATTTCATGATTATAGCTGGAGAGCTCTTTTGTATCATCTCTTATCTTTGTACTACTTAATTTCATATGTTAATGAAATTGTTTCTTCTCCAAAAAGATTATAGTTCTTCATTCATTTTCTCTCTCTTTTATAAGAAATAAAAACATTTTCATTTTTGGGGAAGAAGAAACAAAAACAATTTCAGTAATGAGTTGAAGTGTTACCAATCCAATCAAAACAAAAAAGAAGGGCGAGGAAGGAGAATACCATGGCCAAATAAGAAGCAAAATACTAAGGATTAATCCGAGCTAAACAACCCTGACCAATGAGATTAAAAGAAACGTGAAGATGGGTTTCAACCAAACATGTAGGTCAAAGATGCAAAAGAAAAAGAAATCCATAACATGCAATCGGAGTTTATGAGTATCCCACCGGTGAAGATAGATGATATCCCAACCAAGAAGAAAGTGTTTTGTGTTTCTTTACCCTACCACAACTACAAAAAAACAAATAACATCGCCTGAGCTTATCGAGAAAGATGTCCATTCTGATGCAGATGGAGAATGAAAGCTAACGTTGTAGAAAACTGTAGCATCCCGGAAAAGATGAACTAACAATTTGAAAAGTTCGCGTCACCCTTACTTCTTGAGGAAGGAGGTCATCTTTGATGGAAACAAATGGAGCGAGAAAATGTAGATCTAGGGCTGAAGAAGCAAATCTCGAAGAAGAAGGGGCAAGAAAGTCGATGCTTGTTAAGTCCAGATCTACATCAGAGTTGAGATTAATCACAATGACACACCGACCATGTTATCGTGGTTAGATCGTGTGGTGGGCAAAGTTCACGACCCAAAGAAGGCACTGATGAGAGATTTGCTGATGAAAAATATTGATGGTGCCAAAACAATTGGTGGCATACGTGCAATCGTGGAGAGGAAGATGATGCCATAGTACATCTCACCTAAGGAGAAGAGGGAGGAAATTGTGCAACCAAAAAGAGAAGAAGAAAAAAGTGAGTGTAGTGCCATAATAGAAAACCTCTCCTCCTCCCTGCATCGCTAAAAGAGGGGTGCAGAGATGCTCGTCTATGTGAGGGAAAGAAAATTTGAATGCACGTCCACATCCTGAAGGCACCCAATATTTGATCATATGTCGGAGTAAGAAGTTGCTGGTGATGACATGCTTAGCCAACCGACAACAAACACCCTAAATCGGCTTGATTATAAACTACCAAAGAAATATACAACATTGCTGCATCTTTAACCTTTAGCTTTGAGCAAGTGTACAGCATATTGACATTAGAGAAACTTAACATCTAGGAAGCACGGACACTTCTATTTTGACAAAGTATCTGTGTCGTACTCGTGTCCGACACCGATACTTCCGGACACTCGTCGGACACGTGTCCGACACTCAAAATTCCGTGTCCTCTTTTATTATTATTATTTTCAATTTCGGACACTTAACGGACACACCATGGACACCTCAATTAAGACTTATTTGTTTCCAATGATGGATGACATGACAACGGGAAGTGTTGGTGGAGGCCGTCGATGACGATGTCTATCGAAGATAGATGGACTAAAATGGAAAAAGGAAAGAAAGAGAGAAAATAGAATGTAGGGAAGGAAAATGAGATAAAAACTAAAATATTTAGAAATGATTATGGGTAGGCTTATAACTAACATTTCATCTTTTAATAGTATATTATAAAAAATAATAATAAATCACGTATCCTCGACGTATCCGTATCCTGCATTTTTAAATAATGGCGTGTCTACGTATTCGTGTCGTGTCGTATCCGTATCTTGTGTCCGTATCCATGCTTCTTAGCTTAACATAGTTCCATTACCATACAGCATAAAACAGCATTATCTTGAGGAAAATTAGCAAGAATTAGATAAATATGGTGAAATACATAACGCGAAGTTACAATAGTTCATAATGATCTTACCTTGAATAAAAGATCGTGTGCAATGTATTCCCAGGGCAATGAAATGGACATCAAGCAACACTTGAGAGGTATCATCTCGTCATCAGAACTACCTCTACTAGCAGCTGCATAAGCTTGTTTTGCAGCAACAGTTGCTACAGATGCTGCTTTTCTAAAGATGGAACCAATCCCAAGTTCTCTCTTTGATACCACAGGTGAAAAGGGCCCAGAATCCTGGAGGCTTTGATCTGATATTATAATGCAAACACATAAAAGTTACAAGCAAGAAATAGTCGAGGTGGGCATAAGCCGGTCCGAACACTCACGATTATAAAAAAAAAATACAGATACATATAAGTTACAACAAACAATTTCTGGTCATGATGTGTCCATTTAACCAAAATGACACAACCCTAAATAGGCAAAAGAAATTATCTGTTGCCCATATGAAAAGAGAAATGGCATAATGTTACTCACCCAATAAAATATGTGAAGACTATAATACAATATTTATTTTCAGATGCTCTCTGCTTAAGCAAAACTGATACTACAAATATAGACTTGCCAGTAAGATAAGCTTCTTACAGTTACCACGATAACCGTTGGTTAAGGTTGGTTATCTACCATATTTAGCCTCCCATTATTTGTCTCCTTATTTATTAGATTAATACCTTGTATTTGTTATATTATTGATGTATAGAGGATATTATCCTAATGTATTATTTTTTCCTTATTAGGGTTTCACAGTTTAAGAAAAACCTCTTCTCAATGAACAATACAGAAAAATAATTCTCATATTTTGCACATGGAACTAATTTTTAACCAAACCCTAAACGTACGCAGCAGCCTAAAAAAACCACCATTCATCATCTACCATCACCGACATTGCAGACGATCATCGACCACCCTACTCTGGTGACAGAAACTGCTGGCAGTCAAGAGCCATCCCTTTTCGCCGTCATCTGAAGTCGTCCGCCGTCGTCTGTTGTCGACTGAAGTAGTGTACTGTTGTTCGAAGTTGGTTTTTGAAGTTGGTCTTCATTAGGCTGTGATTGGGCTGTGATTTATTCATGATCCTTGAAGTTTTTCACGTTTTTTCATCTTTATAAATGCTAAGTTGCATTCAAGCGAGACTGTAGGGAGGAGAGCACGAAGGGTTGATAATTTTTTTGTATTCTTCTTTAATATTTTTCTGTTTTGCAGCAACTACTCACCAGTCACTACTTTGATTACGGCACTATAATAGCTCCGAGAATCTGCTCCTCCTCATTCTCATGTTTGTTTTGGCCTCTGTTGGGTTTGTTGACTGTTGTTCTTACTCTCTAGCCTTAAAATCTTGTACTTCTGAAGAAAGAATGTCAAACGACAAGATATCAGTTGCTAGAATTTCGGCCAATAGCCCTCTATCCAGATCACAACCATTCGACTCAATGGTGACAACTTTCTACGATGATCACGAAGTGTTTGAATGCACATTCGTGGTCAAGGGAAGATTGGGTACCTTAACAGAGATTAAAAAAAAAAGCACCTTCCAAAGATGATCCGTCTTTTTCTACATGGGATGCCGAAAACTCCATGGTTATGACATGGCAGGTGAATTCCATGGTGAAAGATATCAATAGTAACTATATGTGTTACTCTACTGCCAAAGAATTATGGGATAGCGTCATAAAGATGTATTCCGACCTAGAAAATCAGTCACGAGTGTTTAAACTAAATCTCAAACTTCTGTAACTCAATATTTCCATTCTCTAAAACGAATTTGGCAGGACCTTGATTTATTCGATAATTATGAATGGAAGTCTACCGAAGATCAGAAGAACTATAAGAAAATTGTTGAGAATAGTAGAATTTACAAATTCCTGGCTAGCCTTAATGTTGAGTTTGATGAAGTTCGAGGCAGAATACCAGGTAAGCCTACTCTTCCTAATATCAGTGAGGTGTTTTCTGAAGTACGTAGGGACGAGAGCCGCCGAAATGTGATGATTGGAAAAAAAAAAAATTGATACGGTAGAAAGCTCTACATTGGTTGTTGAGCAAACAAGTCATCGAATCAGCCAAAAAAACCTCATGTGTGGTGTGACTACTGCAACAAGCCAAAACATACTTGAGAGACATGCTGGAAGATCCACGGAAAACCTAGTAGTCATAAAAACACCAAACAAGGTGAAAAGAGTATTCATCCACCAGCCTATAGTGCCAACAGTGCTGAATCAACTCCTTTCAATAAAGAGCAAATTGATCAACTACTAAAGCTCCTCAAGACCACTACAAAATTTATTTGATTTATATAAAGATATAGAATTATGTAATCAAAATTTATTTGATTTGTGTGTGTGCGTTTCCGTCATGAATAAAATAAGACGCCTTTTTTGGTCTCATCAAACTTATATTGTATCAAACCTTTAAATTAATTAGAGTTTCAAAAGTGGACATCGGTTAGTATAGAATTATGTAATCAATATTTTTTTGATTTGATTTTGTTCCAATTATAGTTTTTTCTTTTGTTAGTGTTGGTTTAGGTTAATTTTAGTAAAATAGTATTTTTTATCTTTTTTAATTATTTATTCCTTTAGGATTATATTAAATATTATTTTATATCTTTTTCTTTTATAATTAGATAGAATCTTTTCCTTTTATGATTAGGTCATCTTTTCCTCTTTATGATTAGATATTATATTTTCCTTTTATAATTAGGTCATCTCTTGTACTCTATTTAAACTCATTATTGGGTTCATTATTAAATAAAGAATTTAGAGATTTTGAATTTCCATCTTTCAACATGGTATCAGAGTCTCAAATTTTTTCTTTCGATCCGAGTAAAAATTTTCTCTAGTCTTCGTTCACTTTCTTCTCCATCATCCTCTTCTTTTTTTCTCAACAAAAACAAAAACCCTTTACTCAAACCTCTATTTCCTTTTTCTCACCTCAAAACCTAGAAAATGCGAACTATCATATTTAGATTCATAAATTTTCAAAAACAAAAAAAAAATCCAATCAAACTCCTCTAAGGAGAAAATCATATTTTCATCCAATCACAATGACCAGATTTCCCAATTGGCCCTAACCAGCATTCCCGAATTCGCCCTGGCCAATATTCTCGAATCGGCCCTGACCAGTATTCCCGAATTGGCTCTGACCAGTATTCTCAAATTGGCCCTGACTAGTATTCCTAAATTAGCCCTCTAGTATTCCCAAATTAGCCCTAACCAGCATTCCCAAATTGGCCTTGACCAGCATTCCCAAATTGGCCCTGACCAGCATTCCCAAATTGGCCCTGACAGCACTCATCCAATCCGTCCTAGAAGCACTCATCCAATCGGCCCAGGCAGCACTCATCCAATCGGTCCTGACAGCACTCATCCAATCGGTCCTGGCAGCACTCGTCCAATCGGCCCTGACAACAATCATCACAATTGACGCATCATCATCACAATGACTGATAACTCTCAAGAATTGAGAGTTAAAGTAGCTTAAAAGAATATATTTTTATAAGGATTTGCTAATATTTAATTAATTGACTACTGAATTTCGCTCCATCATACCAAATTGTCTCTTAAGCGAAACATCCTTTAGTTTTCTGATTAGGATGCATTTTCTAGGTTCGTTGCAGCGAAATATGCTTAAATGTGTGCAAAATTGTATGTGTTAAAAAGAACTGATATTTTCTAGTTTGTCTGTAGAATTCCTGATGGAGCAAAGCGAAACTCACTCAAGAAGGAGTTCGCCAAAGCGAACATCAGCCAACCAAGCGTGCCTTGAAGATATCTAACACAGCAGCGGAACTGGAAGAATTGCCAAAAGGCTTCGCCACAGCGAAATGTCCGGCCAAAGAAGATGCTGTGAAAATAGCGAAGCCAAAGATGCTCTGACAACCGACTATGTGAATTTTAGTCAAATAATATTTTTATCTTTTTTAATTATTTATTCCTTTAGGATTAGATTAAATATTATTTTATATCTTTTCCTTTTATAACTAGATAGAATCTTTTTCTTTTATGATTAGGTCATCTTTTTCTCTTTATGATTAGATATTATATTTTCCTTTTATAATTAGGTCATCTCTTGTACTCTATTTAAACTCATTATTGGGTTCATTATTAAATGAAAAATTTAGAGATTTTGAATTTCCATCTTTCAACACTTAGAATAAATTTTTATCTTAGGATACATCTTTTTCTTTTTTGTTCCATTCTCTTGTATGATACATACTTTTGTATTATTGGGTTAAAGGAATAAGAAGAAAATATATTTTTCCTCAAATATTTACATGGAATCAGAGCTCTTTAAACCCTCATCATCATCAACCTTACCTTCACCTTCGATAGCTTCTTTTCCGACGAGATCTTTTCCTCCAACGACCATTCACGTTCTCTGTAACGAGAGAAGTATTCGCACAAGTTTTCACGTGTCATCCCAAGTTCGTCAACTTTCCGATCTAGTTCGCAGGCCTATCTTTGCATTTTTTTTCTCACTTCTCTTTTCCAACAACTAGGGTTTTCCAGTGACAAGGGTTATTTATCCCTTTAAGTTTGACCCATCCCAACTCATACAGACCCAACCCGACCCAAAAAAAAACTCAGCCTTACAAAATCCTTCGAGGAGAATGATGAAACATGGGCTCAAAAGTATGAGTTTCGACAATGCCTCACAATCTCAATCTCAATTTATGATTCCACCTCTCAAATTGTGACTAATCATAAACTTCAAGGTCATAATTTTCTCCAATGAAATCAGTCAGTGGTTATATATATTTTTGGTAATTTTACATAGTTAAGGTTTCCAAGTAGGTTTAGGGTTTTCTAGCAAGTTTAGGACTTTTCGTATCATATATATATGTGTATGTGTTTCCATCCTCAAAAAATTACGACGATCCTTATGGTCTCATCAAACTTACAGTGTGTTCAAACTCATGTTGAGTCGATTCATCCCTAATTAATATTGATTTCCACCTAATGGGCATTCTCAAAGCCAACAAGTGAGGGTGAGTATTGGTTGATATAATTAAATTTATCTCGACCCATCAACTTAAGTTTTTGGGTTCATTGATGATTTAACATGTTTTCACTCTAATCTTTAGGGACCATTTGCTTCATAATTAAAAAAACATGATTTTTAAATGGTAAATGACAAATTAAGTATGACGAAGTAATGTAAAATTGATGGTGAAAGTGAAGATCTTCTATCCAACAATGATAACCAAGACATGAAGGACAAAGCTCACAGAGCGAAAAGGATAGATATAGATAAGAGGAACCTATATAGATAAGAGGAATCTATTCATCCCTATAGCTCTAAGATCACTGCTAAAGTGGCAACGTGATGTCCCCCAATCAAAAACATGATGTTTGATAAATTAAAAATAAGGAGAGAATAAAAAAGGGTTGATAACACCAATAATGGCATCCTTCCCTTCTAATGAAAGAAGGGGTTTAGGACTCACAAAAGGTGCCAGAATATTTTCTCTTTGACTGGTTTAGGGAAGGAAAATTTGTCTACTAACTCAAGTAGAAGAATAATAAAGGCTTTATAACACCGAAAATAGCCTATTTCTTTAGCTACCTGCAACACCAGAAACGGCAACTTCAACTTCCCCACGTCCACCAGGACCCTTCATGTAAATTTTGTCTGTTTTTCCAGCAGGTCGTCCAAGAGAGAGAAAGCTACCAAATCTAGACTTGCCAGCTGTAAATGAGAGAAAGAGACCAGAAGCTTAACCTCTTACCACCTAGCCTCCCAAATAAAAATAAACTTCGGAAAAAGAAAAACTACAAAAAACTATTCTCTAAGATGCAAAGTAAACTATTCTATTTATTGATACGAGGCAATGCATCAAATTTCTAGAGCATTGCCTCATATCAATAAATGTGCTCTAGAAATTTGAACGAAACGAAGTTCTTCCCCATTGAATAAGAATGGGTAACTAGGAATAATTAATCTTATACTACGTTAGTGTAAAATGATATTCCAGAAAAATATACCATCATATGCATCTCGAACCATTTGGTAGCTGACAAATCCAGAGAAAAGAGTAATCTGCAGCATTTAGAACAATGAGAGTATTCAGTATCTAATACTTATTAGAGGATCCCATGATTCATGTCAATACTCAGATTTCAACAGAGTCCAAATCTTCTGGTTGCTTAAAACTTAATTACAGATCATTGAAAAGGAAAAGAACAAAAATAATATTGAATACCAAGGAAAATTGAATTTAGAATAATTAACGAGAATGCCCTTTTCTGAAAGTTATTCATAACAAATACTCCTCAATCCTCATCACCCATACACTGTAGATGAGATTCTAGTAGCCACTTGTGAGAAAAATGGCAGAAATAACAAAAAAGAAAAGCTAATACATTCAAGTAAAAAGCACGATAAAACTAGCCTAATTATAGGGGGATAAAAGTTACCAAGGATGGCAAGCTGATTAAATTTTTTAAAGAGAGAACCAAGGCCCTCCTAATCCTGGTCTTATCAATCAACCCTATTGTTGATTTATTTGATTAATTATATTTCCTTAATTGTATTTTACCTTATGTACAAGCTTCCTTATTGTAATGTTTCCATATGGTAAATCTTTCCTTCTTTGAGAAAAGGGCTTCTCCGATTTAGGAACAATCATTGTAACATTCTATTCTTCAAATTAAAACGGTATCAGATCAAGAATTGTTGAAATCATAATCGGATCCCTAGCCATCATCTCTAAGACGGCACATCCAGTGTTTTAAAAGGCGCTCAGGCGAGTGCCTTTTGCACTTTTCGTGGATCCTTGGGCATGCCAAGGCGCGCTCCTTGTGGAAGTTTGTGTTTCCTTTGTATTTTTTACGATTTTACCTAAAAGTTTTGTGTTTTAGATCCCTATAAGTTTTAAGTTGAATATGCGTTGATAGTTGAATGTTATATATGTTTTATATATTATTCATGGTTAAAACTTCATTTATGCCTATGAAAGTGTTTTAATTGTGCATACACACATATATATAATTTTTTTGTGTTTTTTTTATGTAATGTGTCTTATGTAAAAAAAGCCTTTGGTGCGCCGTGCGCCTCACGCCCCATAGGATCATTGTGCTTAGTGCACTTTAGGGTGTGGGCTCATCCTACATCTAGTAGTTTCTCCAATATTTTCTTTCCTTCTCAAATCTTTTTCCCTTCATCTTCCGCATCAAAGTTTCCAATTTTTCGTGGGGTTTAATCACACTAGCTTCTATTATTCTGCATAAAAAAATCCTAGCTAAAAAAACCCAACTCCATTATTGCTCATGACTCGAACTACCTATTAGTGACCCACGTCACACTCGCCTGTCCATCTTCTTCACATCTGTGTGACCCGCAATAGTGACCGGCAAAATCACCCATAGCAATCAGGTCATCTCTTTCCACCCTGAACCAAAGTGCTCTCCTCGTCGCAAAGATCACAGTCGTAACTGCTTAGATCTATTCAAGAGAAAATCAAAGTTTGTGTGCGACATCTACACGAGCAAAACTTGAAGTCGTTTGCGATTCGAATCGACAGGCGAAATCTCCTCAGTGAGGCTCAAACGTGCATGTGATTTGAACCCAACAAATTGATCTCATGTCTACCGCTCTACTTACAGTCAATCCACTAATGTAAGACAATCATAACACTACTCTAACTTTAACCTTTACAAGAGCAAACCACAAACTACCATTCACACCAAAACATGTACAAGCCAACCCACTATAACCCTGAGGGAGGTTACCCTCAAGACAACAACTCATCTAGAGACTGGAGGAAATAACTTTATGCTGCAACAATGGAGAACAATCTCATAAACTTGCATGCTAACTCTAGAAAACCATTCTGGTTATAGGGAAACATCCTTCCAGTGCCACATATATTATGAAAGCATAGATGCGCATCCTAAAAGATCCTGAACTCACAATTGAAACTCGTATCAAGGTGTGAATCCTTGAAAAAAGCTGCAACACTACTCTTACCTACACTTCAGAAGCATCTCATCCTAGTCATCAAACTAGTTTAAGCAAGAAAATTGTCCCCTGCCTATGCCACATTGTAACCCACAATTTAAGCACTCATCTACTGGTCGCTAGAATTAGAGATGAACTCGATACAAATAGTGGTCCAAACTAAAGATATTTCTCAAGTTTTCAAACTCATTCTAGTTCAACAACAAGGTCATAAGAATTCTTCAAAGCTAAGCCTAGTTAGGATCTGTTCACAATAACTTAAATGTCTCGAAAGAATATTGGCATAACTAACAGATGGATCTCATGCTCTAACAATCATTTACCGAACATAGAACATACTCTTAACCCACAACCATCATTCCTCAATTTCTATAGTATGTACATCTTAACCTGCACACTACTACACAAGGACAAGCTCGTGCAACGAACCTGTAATAATACAGAAGTCATTGCAACCATATAGATCATTCAAAGACTCCTTGTGATAAGAACACAACCTTTGAGATACATCACAACTAAGTAGATCTAGAATCGATCAAAATTCATGAGTAAGTCTTACACACTTGTATTTGCAAATGATCATAAGAATGAACTAAGCCCTAAATTCCTACATGAATTCCTATAAGGCATGTCCATAACCTCCAAAACTCGCAATATCACATTTATGAGAACGAGCTACAACCCTCTGTTGTTCCAGTAATACAATATATACAATCAACTCGTTAACTCATGAATCCTTACACATAACACATTTTCCGCTCGTGATATACAACTAAAACACCATCACACCTTTATAAAACAAAATGGTCTCCAATCCTCATTATTTATATCAAGAAGCAATTAATAATGTCAATGAACTTACGAAAATAGCCGCTTAACTACTTACCTAATTTAAGGTTTGAGAAGAAGCAACCATAATACCCACTGCACAGGTTCATTCCCATTCTTTCTTGAAGGCTAAAACACAATGATTTGGTTGGAAATTATAAGACAAAAGTACCCAATATAAAATCAACCTCTCCAATTAAAAAAAACAACCAAAGCTCAAAAACTCACTAATAACACACTTAGAAATGAAACCCGCTAATCTCGGCAAGAAACCCAAGGATAAACTGGTTAAAAGAGCCATGGAAGATCCAAGCCCAAGCTTAAATGACACCCGCCCGAATTTCGAACATACAAAGACCAAATCTCAATGTTTTCATGCCAAGCTACGTATCAAAAGAAGGAGGAGGAAGAGACGAGTGCAACGCATCAAGAATCACGCAAAACAGAGTTCTCAATCAAAAGTTATCGCTCGCCGAAGTTCGGTCGGGAAATTCACCAGAAAATCGGGAAAATAACGTTCAAAGCTTCTTTTTTATGAAGGAAAACGAGTCAAGTCACTTGGCCAGGTGTTCATCTCTCACCCTTCAACTAGGCCACGTGTGAGATGGTCGATATTGAATGGTCAACTCTTTTTTTTTAACTATTCTTTAAAGGCTATCCAATGGTCGACTGTCGGGGATAACATAAACTGACTCACGATACTCAAGGAGTATGAAATATTTGGTCTTGTGACGGTCAAATAGTTTAGTTTTCCAACTATCTTCTTGTATCTCTAGAGATCAAAAAATGCTTCACCTTCCTTGACGAGCTTTTGGTTTGGTATCATCGGGGTACTACACAGTTTCACACCTAACTTCCCTCTTTCAGTCAACAAATCAAGAACATATTTCCGCTGAGACAAAAAAAATCCTTTTTAGCTCTTCATGTATTTAATGCCCAAAAAATATTTCATAGTTCCAAGATCTTTGGTAGTAAACTGGCTATGAAGGAAGGCCTTTAATGAGACCATTCCAGAATCATCACTTCTGATAATCACAATATCCTCAACATACACCACAAGTAGCACAATCTTGCATCCAGACCGATGATAGAAGTAGAACACAAAATGATCTGAGGAGCTCGTCTGCATTCCAAACCTCTCAAAAGCTCGACTGAACTTACCAAACCATGCCCGTGGGCTCTATTTCAAGCCATACAATGATTTACACTTGCTTGCTTGATCGGGAGTGTCAATTTATTTGATTAATTATATTTCCTTAATTGTATTTTAGCTTATGTAAAAGTTTCCTTATTGTAATGTTTCCATATTGTAAATCTTCTGTTCTCGAATAGGACTTTTCCTATTAAAGAACAACCATTGTAACGTTCCAATTACCAATGGATTAAGGACCCCAAGGGGTGGCACAATGATTGAAGACTTGGGCTTTAAAGGTATGCACCCTTGAAGGTCCCAGGTTCAAGATTCACCTGTGACATTACTCCTTCGATGTCTCCCGATGCCTGGCCTAGGAACGGGTGTGGTTACGTTTGTTTCAAAAATAATAAGTACTTATTTCTATCCTCCAAATTGACACCTATAGATACAGTCCTGTATCATAAACTTCTTTGTTTAAATTACATTTCTCTAATGGCTTAGCACAAGTAACTCAACATAAACCAGAATGAAGTAGAGCAACAACAAGATTCTTACATTTGCATGAAAGTTTCATTTCCTAATTTAAAAATGAGATCCACGTGAACGGCAATGCTTGGGCAATTTAGTAGCTCTTGACAAAAAGTAAAAGATAGTAACTAGATTACTGGAAAGTGAACCAACCCAAACCTTGGATTTCTTCGTACTTTGAGAATCAGAATCCATACTAGAAGCTGTAACGCCACCAGAATAGCAATTTTCTGCATTGTCCTTTCCAGGAAAAGCTGCACCATCATGTGCATTGAGTAGTACACAATAACAATGGTCAGTCTCTGTCAAGACCTGAATAATAAGAAAACTAAAATTTCAATAAATCCAACTGTACCATAGTGATATTAATACATATATATATAGCATAGTGAGATGAAGTTGAGATTAATAGAACCAGTCCTAAGCTTAGAAATAATCAATAGTAACATTGGCCCTATTTCAATAGTAACATTGGCCAAAAAGGTTACGCACAATTATGCATGTTTGAAAATTATCCAAAATTTTCCAAACGTTACCTTTTCAGTCAGAAAATGCTTTTTCATAGATTATAAAAGCTTAATTGTAAGTCGTAACAACAAATTACTTGCACATTTTTTTGTAAAAAAAATTAAAGAAAAGAATGAACGGACAAACAAACAAACTAGTTATTCAATGAATTAGGAACATTACCACTGCATCAAAAGTGGAGTCAAAGTCATCGACAGCAAAACAGACATCTGGATATGCAGGTGTTGTCTCCACTTCCTGAAATAATTTATGCTAAAGTCAATTGACATCAATGGTTAAGAATTATAGAGAAAATCTTGGTGGACATTAAATAATTTACCTTTCTAGAATCCAGATGAAAATTGACACGGCTAGGAGATGCATAAACAGTTTTTACAACCTTCAGAGTGCCCCAAGGTAAAAATTAAGTAGTAAGGCAAATAAAAATTCTCAAAAAGAAAAGACTCGCAAGAATTTGAATGACTGACCAGAACATTAATTTACTTCTTGCAGCAGCAATCTTATGATTTTCATCAAGGATAATTATAGTCATACAAAAGGTGAAAACCGAAGCACTAAATGGCATCTTATTACATAACCACATATATATTTATGAACACAACAAAATTATAAAAAAAACATTTCCTTCCAAGAATGAACATGAACATCTCCTTCCAAGAGTGAACATGAAAGATACCTTATATATAGGAGACAATGATGTAGTATGTCCAGCTTGATGATTTCGAAGAACCATATGACTGAATAAGGAATGAAGTGGAAAAATCAATATTGATAAAACTTCATGGAATTTAAGAAGGAAAAAAACCTCAATAACTACATCATGCACCAATTAGTATTTGACTAAACAAATTCTATTCTGTATTTTTTTTAAAAAAAAACTGCCAGTCATTTCCATGAACGGTATTAAAAAGTAACGTTACACTCCAAAAAGATGAAAATTCTTTTGAATAAGAAACATTAAGAGTATACATTCCACGAGAATAGGGAAAAACTACTAAATAAATTCATATATAGATGAATTTTATAAAGTTTGAAGAAGAAAATAGGTAAAAGCATGAAACTGTTAGCCATTAAAAGAAAATTCATTGCATACCATAAAATTTATTCTGAATCAAATTAATTTACTCCCATTCATATAAGATGACACTAGGAAAAGTCGCCTAAGAAGTTGACCAAACAGGCTGCAGAGAATTTTACACGCCGGTTCATAAAAATTCATGATTATAATAACATGTTGGTTGATATAATTAAATTTAGCTTAACCCATTAGCTTAAGCTTTTAGGTTGATTGATGGTTTAAGTTTAACACAATTTAACATGGAATCAGAGCCAAAGCAGATATTTTGGTCACGAATTCAGATGCAATCCAAGATGGTATTCCTTATATGGAGTCATCTTGAGGGGGCATGTTGGAGATACTCACTCTGTTCCACATTGGAAATGTGAGGAATCTTCAACATTTTTATAAGAGATATGGGTTACTCCCCTCACTACCAATTGGTTTTGATGTGGAACTCCACATTATCTAATATAACATATAAAACTTATGAATTATTAGCAATCTTCATATAACATGTGGTTAACATAGTATTAAACTAACATGCCTGCAATCAAACGATTCAAACCTCCCATGACAAACGCAGGCTATGCATTCAAGAAAATCAAACTAGTCTATAAAGAAAACAAAGAGTGCATATAAGAAGTTCATACCTGCAAATTGCCACCGTCACAGTAAATGAAGTGTGAGCAATCAAGTTCAAGTAAAATGAGCGCCTCCAATCCACATCTACTGAAGCTTCTCCAACCAAATTATCTAACTAATTAACATAAAAATACATCACATTACTTTGATAACCAAGTGATATCATTCCACAAATTGCAGTGTTTTACTTGGTACAGCATAAACATGAGCAAGTTAACTCCTGAAGATCTGTTGACCTCATTATTGTAACAAACAATAGGGAAGAAAGCTAACAGCAAACAGCCATGTAGCATGAACTAAAAAGGAAAATGGCAATCTCATTCAGTTGACATGATACATTATTTATGCAAGAGGTGAAGTTGTGCAAATAACACGTACTTATAAGATATCTACACGATAAAGTTGTTCTTAACACCATTCACTCCTTGAAAATGAGAAAACATAGCATAGCTAAATAAATTCATCATATGCATTATGCATAACATATTACTGCCTATAATAATGTAGGCCATATACCTTAGGTGCCCACCTGCGAACAAAATAAGGTGAGGTGCCTTCATTATCATCATCATTGCCATATCCTTGAGATTTCTTTCAAAACATAAGCCAGGAAGTCTATTAGAACTTAGACAGTGCACTAAGTATAGAAAATAAAAGCCAAACGATCATCAAATACACAGAATATAGTAACAAAATTGTACCACTTTTCTAACAAAGAAAACAAGATCATCGTCTTGTCGCCCCCTTGATTCCTTGCAACGAATAAAATACAAATCCATAACATCGTGCCAAAAACGAGGATCCATTTCTACATCTGATGCATCTTGCTCTTCTACCTCAGTTTGTCCTATCAAGTTGGAGTGCTTCGTAACCATGCTGAACAACTCATATCTACAAATTAAACAATCAAATTACAAAAAGAAACACAGAACCTCGATAACTTCGCTTACTTCTGAAATTTACTTAAAGTTCAAACAAAGCTTCAGCACTAATGGATGAAGCGAGTTAGTCAAACTACTAGTCGAAACAAAACAAATGCCAAGTATCTAATAACAGGAACTCTCGTGCATATAGTGATCGATCGCGATTTATCACAAAATCAATCAAAACATAATTAATTGCCTCGGTCTCCAAGAACGCAATTGTATGAAAAGCAAGATAATGAGCAAGTTCGCTGAGAAGAACCGAACGAATGCAGCAGGATCTAATGATCAGGAACCAAAATTTGAAGCATGGTTACTAAAAATTGAGATCATAAGCCTCTAGTGGGCGAGAAGGTAGGGCAAGAGTCGTACCTGCAAGGAGTTTCTCCTCCATCGCCGAGCATTTCTCCGAGAAGCTTCTAAAGATTTCAAAACTACGGAAGAATCGAGTTTTTCAGTTCGAAAAACCTCGAGTTCTGAGCAGTAGAACGGAAAAGGGCGTGAATTGAAGCCCCATATGAATTTAATGACCAGGTGGCGCGGTTTCTCTTCTGGGAAATGCTGTGCGTTGGGTTCGATGAAGCAAAAAAAATTCCCTAGGCTTGTAAAAGAAAAAAATGTTCTAAGGCAAATAGGATTTTTTTTTATTATTATTGAAAAAATTATTCTTTTAGCATCAAAACGTTGGAGTATAGAGAAATATATTCGTGGGGGAGAGATAGAATATAACTCAAAGATCGCGTGATGATTGGTTAAAGTGGGGTGATCGAAATACAAAATGGTTTCATATGAGAGCCTCTCAAAGAAAGAAAAGAAATAGGATTGAAAGATTAATGGATAGTAAGGGGATGTGGCATAACAACGAGGATGAGATTGCTTCTATTGCTAAAAATTATTTTTCTAATCTATTTTCTTATCACGCTATGGATATTAAAGCCAATGAGAGGATTTTGGAAGGAGTGGAGCACAGGTTAACGATAGATGATGTGATTTTTCTTGATAAACCGTTTTCTAGTGCTGATAGTGAGGTTGCCTTAAAAAATTTAAACTCTTTTAAGGCTCCAGGTCCTCATGGTACTAATGGGTTATTTTTAAAAAATTATTGGGACATTGTGGGAGGTGATGTGACGGAAGTTTGTTTAGGTGTTCTGAATGAGGGGAGGTCTCTGGATATGTTGAATAATACTCTTATTTCCTTAATCCCTAAGGTTTCTAATCCGACGAAGATGGAGGATTTTAGACCAATTAGTTTGTGCAATATGTTTAAAAATTATTGCTAAAACCCTGACTAACAGACTTAAGGTTATTATTGATAAAATTATTTCCCCTAATCAAGCGGCTTTTGTTTCGGGAAGACTTATAACTGATAATGTGGTTATGGGGTTTGAATGTATACATTCTATTAAAAAAAAGAAGTCTGGGAAAGTCGGTTGGGCGGCATTAAAGCTTGACATGAGTAAAGCTTATGATAGGGTTAATTGGAGTTTTGTTCTTAGTATGATGCTCAAACTTGGTTTCAGTCAGGCTTGGATTAACATTATTGACCGTTGTCTTTCCTCAGTTAAATATGCGATCATGATTAATGGTACCCCTTATGAGGAAATCATCCCTCAGAGAGGTTTGAGACAGGGAGATCCTTTATCGCCTTACGTTTTTCTTATCTGTGCTGAGGGGCTTTCTCTTCTCCTCAAAAAGGAAGAAGAAATGAATAAATTCAAGAGCTTTAAAATTAACAATTGGTGCCCCTCAATTTCTCATCTCTTTTTTGTTGATGATAGTTTGTTGTTTTTCAGGGCTACAAAGGAAGATTGTTTAAAGATTAAAGATATTCTCAATTGTTATGAAAAAGCCTCGGGTCAAACAATTAATTTTGACAAGTCTGCTATTCTTTTTAGTGGTAATGTTGTTTTTAGTGAGAAAGGTTCTTTGAGTAGGCTGATGGGAGTCAAGATTAATGAGAACTTTGGGGTTCATCTAGGAATGCCCTCCCAAAACAGTAAAAACAAGAAGGTCTTGTTTCAGATAATCAAAGGGAGATTAGGAAGGTGTCTTCAAAATTGGAAGGGTAAAATGTTGTCTAGAAGTGGTAAAGAGGTGCTGATTAAAGCCATTGGTCAAGCGATCCCTACATATATTATGAGTTGTTTTCGCCTGACTAAGTCTTTTAATGAGGATCTTCAAAAATTGTGTACTAAGTTTTGGTGGGGGGAAAATGATTATAAGGGTAAAGCGCATTGGGTTAGCTGGCAAAAGCTGAGTAAAAGTAAGGAGAATGGTGGTTTGGGTTTTAGAAACCTTAACATTTTCAATCAAGCGTTATTAGCAAAGCATAGTTGGAGAATTCTTAAAAATCCTGAGAGCTTACTAAGTAGGTTGTTAAGGGGGAAATATTATAAAAATAATGACTTTTTATCGGCCCCTCTTGGCAATAATCCATCGCTTGCTTGGAGAAGCATTTGTTGGGGTAGAGAGCTTTTTCAAAAAGGTTTCAGATGGAAGGTGGGAAACGGGAGAAATATTTATATAGGTAGAGACCCTTGGATTAATAGAATTGGCAATCCTTTTGCTGAGGGTGTTAGATGGGAGTGGAAAGATAAAACAGTGGAGGAGTTGAGGAATAGAGATGGAAGTTGGAACAAGGAGCTAATTTTCAGTATTTTCTACAAAAGTGATGCTAATATCATTGTGAATACTCCTCTTAGCGAGGTGGGTACTAAGGATGAGGTAATGTGAAACGCCAGTAAGAATGGGAACTTCTCTGTTAAAAGTGCCTATCATGTTGGTATAAATCTATCTTCAAAAGCGGAGGAGTCCTCCTCTGAATCTAAAGTCACGAATTCCTGTTGGAAAGATTTTTGGAAAATTAACATCTCTCCTAAAATTAAAATGGGAGCTTGGAGTGTTCTTTCTAATGTGATTCCAACCAATGGTAATATTTATTCAAGAGGTGTTAACATTAATAGTTTATGTCCTATGTGCAGGAAGTACAAAGAGACTAATATGCATATTATTAAAGAGTGCAAGATAGCTATTCGTGCTTGGAATCACATTTTTCCATGATTCACTAATTTTAAACATTTTTTCCAAAAGATTGATATAGGAATTGATTTTTTGGAAAGGAATATGTGATAAAGTTCCTAAGGAAGATTTATTTAAAAGCATTGTTGTTATTTGGAGTTTATGGAACTTTAGAAATCAAGGAGTTAATGAAAATAAGTCGTTCGAGTTCCATAATCTTCAATTCATTTTGGAAAAAGCTATTAATTCAATATATTTTTGTGGTACAGGTTTATCAAAGAATTTGGTCGCAAAAGAGAAGGAGATCATAAAGTGGGAAGCCCCTCCTAAGGGGGTGTGGAAAATGAATGTTGATGCGGCTATGAAGACTAGTTCGGGTGAAGGAGGCATAGGATGGGTAATTCGAGATTGGAAGGGTCATGCTAAATTGGTTGGTTGGAGATCAAATTTTCAAAACTTGCCAGTTAAATTTTTAGAGGGCATTGCTTTGAAAGAAGGCCTCTCTCATGTTTTAGATTTGCAAAATTCGTTTTTACCTCCTATCTTGGCGGAGTCTGATTCTTCAGAGGTTGTTAAAGAAATTGTCGGTGGCTCCTCAGACATTTCTGAATTCAACAACATAATCGTTGATATTAAGCATTTAATTTCATTGTTAGGCATTGTCAAAGTGTCGCATTGTAATAGATTAGGTAATAGGGTAGCTGATGTGTTAGCCAAACAGTGCGATTTAGATTACTTTTGTTGGAAGGATCCTACCCTCTCTATTGAGAATAGGTCTCGTTTTTGGAGGGGGAATCTCCCCCCTGTTGTTGGCTCCGAGTTGGAGAATGATTGTATAGGTTTGGTGGTTGGTGAATGATATATGGTTTTCTTTCAAAAAAAAAAAAACTCAATTCATAAATCAAATTCATTATTGAGAGATGTGTACATTTATTTTAGTATTAAATTACTTATTGTGCACTTTGAGGTATTCAACCTTAATTTAATTTTTAATTTGTAATACAAAATGAAACATAGTTTCGAGTTATTCAACCTCAATTTAATTTTTAATTTGTAATATAAAATGAGACATAGTTCCTCTTCTAAACTTGATAAAAAGAATCATACAATAATATTAGAGTTTGTACCTCAAATTTGCAAATATTCAAAATAGTATAAATACAAAATTTATATTTATGCTTGTTTCTAACTTTTCTGTCAAAATTTCTTGTGAACATCGTGTCTCCACGAGCCTCAACAACTTCTTGTCCTTTGTTCCAACATATATCTCTGTTGTGAACCCACCTCATTTCTTGAAGACACAACAACCGGTTCAGCCCGCGATCCCTCTTTGTTGGAGAAAATGGAAGGTTTGACTCTCGCTCCCTCCTCGTAGAGCAACTCCTTCCCACAATCAAAAGGAACTTCTCCACGTCCCTTAACATATAACTTATTAGTCTACTTAGATGATCGATCTCTAATTTGTTGATCTCCTTGGATGATCGATCTCTCACTTGTTGATCTATTTGAATGATCAGTTTTCTGACTCGTTGATATTTGAATTTGTCTTTAGGATTTTTTATTTTTGAAAGATTGATCTTTGAGTTGATCTTCTTGAATGCATCACTTGAAGAACGTGCTGCGTGTCCTTTGTATTTGAGTTACTTGTTTATGAATTTTTTATACCTTCAAAGTATTTTTGGGCTTCAAAAATATATTTGGGCTTTAGAGATTTGGATAGGTTTCAACTTTGGTTAATTCTCTCTAAAGTTTCAAATTTATGGACCCTTCAAACAAGAAAAAGTTAGAGCTACTTGAGCTATGAGGTTAGGCCATAGTGGCCTTGGGCCTTATGAACTTTTGGCTTAGTCATTTAGATTTAGACTTAATGGTTTGGGCTTACTAATTGGACTTCAGACCTAGCTTAATTTTTACTCAAATTCTAAGTAGATCAACTCTTAATTCAATTAATTTTGGGATAATATTGAACAGTCGACTAGTCCGCACGCTCCAACCTTCTTTTAGTTGTCGATGAACTTGAGTATTTATAAGGTTAGATCAAATTGTGATAAGTGGTTGAGATTTGTTTAATGGGATTGTTTCATTAAAGATCTATCTATATTTTGAAATTTGGTGGAAGATTTTATCTGACTTTATCTTTTTCATATTTGTGCTCGCACGAGAATATTTCATATTATTTTTTCAAATTGCAATTTTGTCGCATAATTTGACATTCTTCGTTCTTCAACTTCTTCGGATGTTGAGATTTTTTTCTACAACAATATACTAAATTAGCCATAACTTATTTGAATGCAAGATAAGCTAAAGCTGACGCATAATTTCATACATTCATGCATCAAATCAGTTTATATTCCTAATTCTCAACCCTTTATATAATTTAAAATTTCTTGTCATAAAAGCTCCTTTAATCACGATAATCTCTCAGTTCAAGCATGGTTTTAATGTTAAAGTTATGCGATTACAGTTCATAAAATCTCTTATTGAGAGTTCAGAGACCCCCAAATTTGAATTATTGTTTGTCCTCAAGCAATAACACTATAAGCTTCTTTTAAAAATTTCTATCATTTATTATCCATTAACAATAAGGGATTTCTTGGGATATTAGTTTACTTTGACTATTTTCTTCCAAATCATACTAGGCTTCAATTTAACTATTCTTTTAATCAAACTTATTTAAATATCTAACTAATATCGTTCTAATGCTAGGTTTTCACTTAATCAAATATCTGTTTAAACTTTATGTTAGTTTTAAGTTTGTGTCAGCATTTTTTTTTAATTTTGGCACTTGCTCGTATACTCTCGTTTTACAACTTTCTTTGGATTTGTCAAGGATGTTTTAACTACCTATTCTAGCTATACTCTTACCTACTTTGCCTAAATTTCATAGTTCTTAGGACGACAAACTTGAGCATAAAGTAACACGCCTAAGTAAAAGAATTAGTACATTGCTAGGGCAATCTATATGCATTGAAGTGTCCTAAAATCACATAGTTTACTGGTCCATCTACTACAAAAAATAAGATAGTTGAAACTCGGTATTTTTAAATAGTTGACGTTTATATGGAAAAAAAATGTCAAGTAATATAAATTAAGTACGAAAGATGTCAACTAATGTGGAAAGGCGCGAGAGAATTTATAACTCCCCTTTTGTCTCAAGCTATGTGATTCTATTGTAGTTATTTTCTCGGCATTGGAAAGAAATATTGCTATAAATTTCAGTAGAATATAGTAGACTAGTATTCGATTTTACATTTATTGGAATAAGAGGCAACTTTCGTAGGTTTTGTGATGGGTTGCGATTCTGGTGCTAATATAATGTTCAGTAACTAATTCAAAGTCAACCTATGCAAAGTGTAACTCGGAATCACTTATGTGCAAGTATACGCGGTCAGAAATTGAGTTGTTACAGATGACCAACGATGCAGTGCAGAAAATCCAGCCTCGTATGTTGACAACTCAGAGTAGACAGAAAAGTTACCCCGATGTTTGGCGAAGTGACTCGGAGTTTGAGGTTAGTCAACATTTGTTCCTGAAAGTAGCATCAATGCGTGGCGTGTTGAGGTTTGGTAAGCGGAGAAAGTTGAGCCCCAAGTTTGTAGGACCTTTTGAGATCCTTGAGCGGATCGGTGCAGTAGCTTACCGTTTGGCGTTGCCCCTATCTTTGGCAGCGGGGCATAACGTCTTTCACGTTTCGATGTTGAGACAGTATGTGGCTGACCCGTCACATGTGGTTGACCATGAGCCGATAGAGCTGAACAAAGGTTTGAGCTTCGAGGAGAAGCTAGTGCAGATTCTAGCCCGGGAGCGCAAGACTCTTCGTAACCGGAAGATCAACTTGGTTAAAGTTCAATGGAGAAACAGAAAGCAGATGAAGCCACTTGGGAGTTAGAAGATGAGTTATGGACGCATTACCTGGAGTTGTTTCAGTCCTAGGACTTTCGGGGACGAAAGTCTTAAAATGAGGGAGTATTCGACCCAGATTTTTATTTCGGTTCTCCAGGTATGTCCGGTTATATTTTCGGTAGTTCAGTTGGGTCGTTAAGGCAGTTGAGCCTTTAGGGGCATTTTGGTCATTTAGCCCTCAGGGTCGGTTTTGTAGTTAATCAGGGTTTCAGGGCTATTTCTGTCATTTACTAAGCTTGGATATTTGTCTGTTGCAGGTTTTTAGGGCTAGTGTCATTTTTTGAGAAGTTTTGAAGCCGAGCGGTTAAAAGAGAAAAATCAAGTTTAATTGTGTCCTTGCCAGGACTCGAAGGGTGGTGAATTTGGACTTGGCTTTTAATTAAAATAGTTACAAAAGTGGCGTCGCCAAGACTCGAAGCCCGTTGGTTAGAGTTTGGAGGATTTTGTTTAAAAGAGAAAATAAGAATTAAAAGTGACCTTGCTTAGACTCGAAGGTGTGATCAACAAGGCATTTGAAAGCTTGTTATAAAAAGAAGAAATAGGAAATTAAAAGTGTCACGGCTGGGACTCGAAGAGAGGTTGACAAGTGAGTTTGGAGGCTTGTTTAAACAGAAGAAAAAGAGAGGAAAAAAGTGCCTTCGTTGGGACTCGAAGGCGGGTGGCCAGAACACGTGGCATTTAGGGATTTGTTTGTCGATTTGAGAAGAGAGAAAAGAAAGTTTGCGATCGATTTCTCCCAGAAGCTTTTTGGCAATTTCTCCTTCTCCAAGAGCATGTGAGTTTTGCGATTTCTTTTTCTCCCATTCGATTTCTTCCTCCTCCCAAAATTCAATCGGTTGATTCTCCCCATCCCCTTGTCTATCCCTCTTCCCTAAGCATCATTGTTGATTTCCCCTTTGTCGAGATCATCGTTCACATTGTAACCGAGACCAAGCTCCATCCCCAACACCTAGCTGGCAGCTCCTTCGGTTCCCCTCTCCCTTTTCCTTTTGCCTTTGCCGAGAGAACCTTGCCATCATCACCTTTGCCGAGCAGCAGCCCTTCATGCTAGGCCTTTGTGTCGCCAAGCAGCCAAGGATCTTCACCTTGCCGCACAGCCATTGTAAGGTTGAGCCAAGCAGCCACACCAAGCCAATCATCCCCTTGTTGTCGCAAGCCCTAACTACAAGCAGCTTTGCCATCCTTCCCTTTTGGCCGAGAGTTTTCCCCTAGCCAAGGACCGACACACTATCGCCGAGCCAAGCATCAAGAATCAGCTGAGAGCAGCCTTAGGCCTTGTCGTGAGCACTTCCTTCCTTGGTTTGGGTAGTTCTCGAGCCTATGTCTTATTGTAGCTAGATGTTAGATAGCTGTCGGTTTTAATGTATATTGTTTATATTGTTGCATAGGTTGTTTCGTGTTGGTTCTGCAGCTCAAGGAGCTTTGCTTTCTATTTGTTGTTTTCTACTTGCTTCCAGGTAAGGATTTCTTACCGGGGTGTGTGGGCCCTACGTTACATCGTGATTGCATCTTGTTTACTTGTTGATTGTTTACAAGTATGCTTAGTGGATAGGTTGTATGTATGTTTATTGTTTTTGCAAGCATGTTTAGTGGATAGGTTCTATCTCCTGTTCTGTTTCCGGCTAGCATGTATATTCCTTGTTGACATGTTAGTATCATGCTAGGTTGTTCTTCTAGCATGTATTCTGTTATGTATATGAACTGTTAGTAACCTGCTAGGCCATGTGTTTGATTTTGTTTGATATGTTAGGAATGAGATGTGAACTCCTAGATAGAACTTGTCAGGTTGTCATCATCCAGAGGCTGAGAGCAGATAATGTACCCTGTGTAAGGACCCGACACTAAATGGTCCTAAATGGCCCTTACTCAATGATGCATTATTAAAATACGGGGATTAAAACTTAATCTAAAACATTCATTTATAAGATAGAACAATCCCAAATCATCTTAAAACTTAAACATCCAAATCATTTAGCCTCTGGCCAGAGTAAATTTAAAAACATTACAATTTCCAAGTAAAAACTGTTCAACAAAATAAACATGTTTAGACAAGAGAATCCTGAAAACTAGACAGATCAACAACAAGGGTCTGTGCTCCAAGCTAGACAGGGTTAGCACACACTGGGCTAACAAACAGGAGAATCAGTTGAGTAATCTCAGAAGCTATGTCATTACAACAAACAAGGTTAGCATACACTAGGCTAACAAAGGACAATAACACACTGGGCTAGTCCTGAACTGCACACACTGGGCAAGTCCTGCTCATACCTGGTCAGCAACACACTAGGCCAACAGGGGACAACAACACACTGGGCTAGTCCTGAGCAACACGGGCAGCAACACATTAGGCTAGCCCGGGATCAGCAACACATTGGGCCAATCCTGAAAACTGGTCAGCACACATTGGGCCAACAAAGGGACAACACACACTAGGCTAGTTCGACTCATACCTGTCAGCAACATACTAGGCTAGTCCTGAGCAAACCCGATCAGCAACACACTGAGCCAACCTTGGACCGCAAACACTGGGCTAGTCCTGGGTAAATGTAAGCAGAAATACCTATGGCTACACAACCTAGAGCTAACATAGTTCAGCACTAACAGTAAGTATAGCAGCAACAGAAATAAACAAAGTCTATCATTCTACATGCAAGCCCTAACAACAATCTAAAAAACCTATCCACTAACATGCTTATATCACAACACATGAACGAGGGCATACAACATACAAGATCAGGTCAACAAATATACAGGAATATAACATAATCATTGACAGAGCAGCATCCAAGAAACCTGCAAGAACCTATCCACTAACAATATAATCCAGACAACCTGCAAAAACCTATCCACTAACAATACAACATATAAAAAAATGATTAGGAGTTATCATCGTCATGCGCAGGGTCCACACAACCACGACAAGGAACCCTTACCTAAAAAACAAGTAGAAACCTAACAGTAAAGAGTGCTCCTTGAGCTGTAGATCACCAAACTAGCTAACCTAACAATAAGCCAACAAACAGTTAATATCTGAAGCTAAAAACGCTGTGCAACCAAACCAAAGCAAGAATTAGGGCTTTACCAAAACCCGAGCAAACACTAACTTCCCAAGGGGGTCTTGGCCAAGCACCTCCAAAACCACCTACCAAGTCTCGGCTAGGTCAACACAGCCAACAACATCTACAAGTTAGTCTCGGCCAAGGGAAAACAACACAACCACAAGCTACCTTGTAGCTCTCGGCCACAATGGTCTCGGGTTGTGTAACGACCCGACCCGAAAGGGGTTCTACAATAGGCCGTTACCTCAATGCATGCATTCAAATCTACAGAAAATTTGCAAAATGGTGTTCGGATTCTAAGTAAAAACTAAAACATAAAACATTCATTTAAAAAGTCAACATAAAATTCCTGAAACCTGTCCCTGTTTCCAAGCACCTGTTCCAAGACAAATACATTTACAAAACTCACTCTGATCAGAGATTTATTTAAAACATACAAGCTTTGCAATAGTTACAACAATGCTAGAATCCGGAAATACATTCAGAAAACACCCTAGGGCTCCGTGCCCAACTACATGCATTAAGAGGACATTTAAAACATAAACATAACTCAGAGTTGAACAACGGGTTTCCATGATCACAGCTCCTTCTCCAGCCATCCTGTCTCGCACCATGGTTACCTGTGGAAAAACCACAAAAATAAGGGTGAGTAACGAATTACTCAGTAAGAATCCCCAACCGGGGTACAATACGAAAACATCTCATTTAGCACACCGACATGCAACCATACCATGACTTAGAGCAAAACGATAGGTCTAGGCTATGTGCTAACACTAGAGCTAGCCGATCAAGGGTTTTCAACTACAGCCTATCCTAGGTTCTACACCTGGATGCCCATCATGGTCTTACACAACCTAGGATACAATGACACAATGATGCCCATCGGGGACTTACACACAAGGATGCCCATCGGGGTCTTACACATACGGATGCCCATCGGGGTCTTACACCTCAATCAATGATGCCCATCGGGGTCTTACACCTCTAGCTATCAATGCTGCCCAACGGGGTCTTACACATCTAGGATGCCCATCGGGGTCTTACACCAGTTAGGATCACAAAGATGCCCATCGGGGTCTTACACATACGGATGCCCATCGGGGTCTTACACCTCTAGCTATCAATGCTGCCCAACGTGGTCTTACACACCTAGGATGCCCATCGGGGTCTTACTCCAGCTAGGATCACTAAAATGTCCATCGGGGTCTTACACTCTTAAGCAGCCTTATGATGCCCATCGGGGGCTTACACACAAGGGAACAGTGCAGTGCCCATCGGGGACTTACCTACATTATGGATCACCTGCCTAGCACTAACATGGAACTATCAGAATATAACAGGAACAAGAATATGCCAAGATAAAAGACCCTAGCACAGAACTAATATAATGAAACACCGATTACAACACAAACCTGGAAGCAAGAGAAAACATGTAACCTATCCACTAGAATTTCATACAATCACAAGATATGTCATACTATCAATTATTCGCAGGGTCCACACAACCTCGGTAAGAAACCCTTACCTTGTCGGAAGGCAACAACACACAAGAAACCTAAGCTACGATCGAACCCGAGCAACCTAAAACGAACCTAACAAACACAACAATAATCACAAAATAGGCCTAAATATAATAAAATAATAGGGCTCGGCTCGAGAGCAACTCACGAGCGCGGCGGCTATCATGCGAACGGGCATTTGCCAGACGGGCGAGGCAGGTTGGCTGGCGCAGAGGTTGGCGCGCTGGGCGCTGGACGGGCGCTGGGTCGACACAAGGGCTCGCGGGCACAGGCGCGAGCTCGGCTGGGCGATGGCGCGCGGTGCGGCTCGGCACAGGCACGGGGGAACGTGACGCGACGGCTACAGGGCGCGCAATCTGGCACGGCGAGCTCGGATCTAGGCGACTCGGGCGCGGACGACAACGCGGCGACGCAGTGGTCGGTCGGGCCGCCGCACTGCGGCGCGCTAGGGTCGGGCGACGCGACATCAGGCGCGGCTGTGGCTCGGGCGACGTGACACTGGGCGAGCAGGGGTCTCGGGCGACGCGAGCTGGGCGGCAGGGCTCAGGCTGCCGACCTGGTTGGGCGAGCAGTGGTGGGGGTGGGCGACTGGCGTAGCTAGGGGCTCTGGGCCGGGCTAGGCTCAGTCGGGCGAGCAGGGACTGGGCTCGGGAGAGAGAGAGAGAGAGAGAGAGAGAGAGAGAGAGAGAGAGAGAGAGAGAGAGAGAGAGAGAGAGAGAGAGAGAGAGAGAGAGAGAGAGAGAGAGAGAGAGAGAAAGGGAAAAATGGGAAAAATGGGAAAAAAATGGGAAAAATGGGATTTTTATCCTATTTTTCCAACCTTATGCAATTTTAAAACCTTAAAATCCTTAAAATCCCATTTCCCGGCTTCCTGCTTCGAGACCCGACCGAAGCGACCTTTTCCAATAAATAAAACTCACTTAAATCGAACTCCCAAAACAACAATAAGGGCCAGGGCTCGAATCCCAAAGGAAGCACGCAACCAACCATAATTTTGCCAAAACCCAAACCACACCCGAACCTCCAAACGACTAGCCCAAACATCTCGGTACTCGCAACCAACAACAAACAAGCCTCGACAAAGGCAGGAGCTACCTTGAAGTCCTGGAAATCCACAAATCCTTCCTGGGGAGCCAAAAGACCAAAATACCCCTAAGGGCTAAAATAGCTCTAACGACCCAACCAAACATCTGAATCTTGAACCGAAGGCACCTCGACAACTGGAATAGAAAACTGGGCTGTTACAGGTTGCTCAAAACAAACAACACAACAATCTCCTCACCTAGATGTTCTCGGCAAAGGTGGAAGCACAAGTGGTGGTCTTGGCTAGCACATTCCAATGAGAACCAATGGATCTCAACTAGGCTTGAATCTCTCGGTAATGAAGGCTAGTGAAGAGGTGTCTCAGATTCCACCAAACAAGAAGAGGAGATCAAGAAAGTGAGCCTTGGCAATGGAGATCTCGGATTTAAGCTTGTAAGAGAAGAAGATTTCCAATCCAAGCTTGGCAAAGAAGGTGTCAGATCTAAGCTTGGAGATGGGGCCTGGCTAGATCTTGTGCGGCGGCACAACAACAAAGGGGAGACGGGCTTCTCAGATCCAAAATCGCAAGAGAGAAAGAGCTTGGAAGAATGAAGTTGGAGCTTAGGAGAGTTCGACCATGAGAGGAATGAAGAAGAAGAAAAAGAAGAATGGAGTTGGAGCTTAGGAGAAAATGTGCGTGTGCGTGTGTGTGTGTGTGTTTTTTTTTTTTTTTTTTTTCTCAATTTAAAAATCCAACTTTAATAATCTTTTTGCCAAGTGTCAAATGAGGTTCCCCCTTCGAATCCAGATTTAACACTTTTTAATACTATTTTCTACTTAATCTCGAATGACCTCCAAACCTCTCTAAGCAACTCCAAAACCTAGAACCTAAAACCGAAACATAAATAACAACTCAACACAAGTCTGGAGAAACAACCGAAACCCTAGAAAATTACCAAAACACCCTTGAAGGCCAAATGACCAAAATGCCCCTAGAAGCTCAAACAGCCCTAACAGCTCAAACAAACAACTACATAATCAACTGAACGCCCCTGAAAAACTGGGAAGAAAACTTAGGCTATTACACCTTGCTCCCACAGGTCGAGATTAGTGAGGACTTGTTCCCGCCCCCGACAGTCGGGTGTGGTTTAGCTAACCACACCGACATAAGCCTAGTTTGTAGCCTTCTATAGAGCAGAACCATTCTTGTAATAGCCCAGAATTCTATTCTGATTCCCCAGGTATGTTCGATTTGTTATTCGGTTGTTCGGATGGGCCGTTAGGGCAGTTTGGGCCTTTAGGGGAATTTTAGTCTTTTGCCCTCAAGGCTGGTTTTGTAATTAACCAGAGTTTCAGGGTTATTTCTATCAATTGTTGAGTTTAGTTATTCTTTGGTTTTAGGTTTCCAAGGTTGGAATGCACTTTGAGAAGTTTGGAGGTCTTTTGGTTAAAAAGGGAAAATAAGAATTAATTGTGTGTTTGTTGGGACTCGAAGAGTGTTGGTGTAAAGACCCGACCCGAATACGATCCTAAACCTAGGTCTTTAACCTCTTATGCATGTAATAAAACTTGATATCATAAATGCGGAATTATAAAACTGTAACGGCCCAGGTTTTCATCCCGGTCTTCCAGGTATGCCCAAGGGGTATTTTGGTAATTTGGTCGGGCCGTCAGGGCCGTTTATGTCTTTTCTAGTTGCTAAAAATATTGGATGATTTTATGTAGGTTTGTGAGGCTTTGTGGAAGGGTTGAGCAAGGTTTGATGCAAATGTAAAAATAAAGGAATTTGTGTTGCAGCTGGGTTTTGAACCCGGGTCTCCTGGAAAGCTTGTAGGGATGTGTGCCAATTGAGCCATTAGGTGCTCTTGTTGCTCTTCCTGCATCATTTTATGGTTAGCCTTGGATTTTGGGAGTTTTGGTGCATTTGGTTAAATGAAATAGAAATTAGGTTTGTTCCATCTTCTTCTCCAAAGTGTGTGGCCGCCCAAGCTATTCTCTCCATTGCCTTGCCGAGTTCTTCATCCTTGCGGCTCCCTTGGATCGATCATCATCATTAGGGTAGGTATCGATCTTCCTCTTCTTCTTCTCATCCGTTTGGTGTCTTTGTTTGGCCAAGTGAATAGAAGAGTGTTGTGTGTGTTTGTGTTGATTGCGACCCCGAGAGAAGCCTGACCCGGCAGACCATCGTCGCGACGCCCAGCGCGGCGGCTACGACGCCGGATCGCGCGAGCAGCAAGAGCCCGATCGCCGAAGTCGCCCGACCCTCCGTCCGTCGTGCGTACTGGCAGCCCAGATCGCCCAAGGTCGCTCATGGTCGCGCCATCGCGACGCCAGATCGCCGGTCGTCCTCGCGCTGATCGCTCGACGCCAGAGGCCCTCGCCGCGCGCGCGCGCGAGCGCTCCGAGCTGATCGCTCGCGACGCCCAGACGCGCGCGTCCGTGCCGTCGCTGCGCGCAGCCGCGCCATCCGCGCGCTGCCGCGCCAAAGACCGTGTTGCACGCGCAGCAGCCGCAGCCACCTGCCGCCGTGCACCTGCCCAGCAACTCCAAGTTCGTGTCGCGCGTGCGCGTGAGTGCCGAGCCGAGCTTGTTGTTCTATTGTTTTTTAGACGTTTTAGATGTTGATTATTATTGGTTTGCTAGGGTTCTTTCGCTAGCTCGGGATTGTTCATGACTTAGGATTTGTGTGTAGAAGCCTCCCGACCAAGGTAAGGATTTCTTACAGGGGTTGTGTGGACCTGCGATGTTCTATGTGATTGATGTTGTATGTTTGTTTGTGATTATCAACATGTATAGTTTAGGTGCTCATTCGAATTCTCGGTGGCATGACTTCGTATGTTGTTCTTTCATGTTAGTCCATGCTAGGTTGTTCCGTTCGGCATGCTCATATTCATTCTTGTTCAGTAGTACCATGCTAGGTCTCTTTGTATTCTTTTGAGCACGTATTGGATTGTTTCTTGATTGTTAAGGCGAGTTAGATCTCGGGTAGGTAGCATCTTAGGGCCCGATGCATAAAGTATCTTGCATCCATGGCGGGGACGCCGAGACGAGTTCTCGTCCCCGAACCCGTTAGGGTTTAGTTAACCCGACCGGTGAGGCCCCGCAATCTTGGGTGAGGGTGGCGATATTAAATGCCCAAACGGTCGGGATGATGACTTGGCATTGCCTCGCCCCCGACGATCGGCGCGTCCTCGGCGTGTTCGGCCGTAGCCCTTGATTGCCACACTGTTAGGGCAAGGATCGCTTCTGGTGTAAGCCTACCACGGCCGGTTCCTTAGCCTCGGTGCGGTGGTTCAGGTGACATAGTTCACGTGTTCAGGTCTCACACCCCTATGTCGGTGACACCGATCCAGAGATTTAGTTAGGCGTGGTGGGATTGGACATGGGCGGCTTGCCACTAGACCCGGCACACCCCCATAGTCTGCAGTGAGCACGCAGTGCATGCTTACGCTCATTCTGGTATGGCGACCGAGAGCTCCTCGGGATCTTGAGCTGAGTGTACCTTTCGTATCGGCGAAGAGAAGCGGCCGAGGCCGAGACTTGTTTCTCGTATAGGACGTATGGTGTGGTGGATTTATCTCGGACTAAGACCACGAGTTGGCATCCGAGGTCCAAGTGTGGACTTAAGCTATGTGCTCTATTACGTGTTTATGTTCATAGCTTGCATACACTCATCTAGATGACCATGTGCATCGTATTGTACCCCGGTTGGGGATTCTTACTTGAGTAATTCGTTACTCACCCTTATTTTGTGGTTTTCCACGGGTAACCAAGGTGCGAGACAGGATGGTGAAGGAGAAGCTGTGATCATGGGAACTCTTTGCCGTCTCTCGACTTTTTATTTTATGACTCTTGTCTTTTTATTTTCCCCTGAATGCATGTAGTCGGGCACGGAGCCCTAGGATGTTTTCTGAATGTTTTCGTGGATTCCTGCTTTATTGAATTTGAGGATGTTTCAAATGTTTTAAGAAATATCTGATCAGAGTGTACGTTTTGGAAATGTATTTGCCTTGAAACAGGTGCTTGGAGACAGGGGCGAGTTTCAAAGAAACTATCTTTATTTCTGATTGAACCTTGATTGTTTTGTTTTAATTGGGAATCCGAAAATTATTTGCATATTGTCCTTTACTTTGAATGCATGCATTGGGGTAAAGGCCTATTTAGAGACCTTTTTGGGTCGGGTCTTTACAAAAACCCTCTAAACAATAAAACATTCAGTGCAATTTCAAGAATTTAGACCTGTCCCTGTTTCCAAACACCTGTAAAAAACATTTATCAAATCCAACCCTGGCTAGAGTTTCTGTTTATTGCAAATTCAAACATCCAGAACAAATCCAACAAAGAAAAATACGTTGAAATCCACCTAAGGGCTCCGTGCCCTGTCTACATGCATAAAAAGTTAAGAATAGGACAAACAAGACTCAGAGTAACAACTGTCTATGATCATCCAGCAGCCTCCTCCTAGCCATCCAATCTTGGTCCCAAGTTACCTGGTGGAAAACCACATAAAAGTAAAGGTGAGCAACGAGTCGCTCAGTAAGAATCCCCAACCGGGGTACAATACAAAAACAAATCATCTAGCACACAAAGACACGCAACCAAACACTAACACAGAGAAATTAACTTGGTTTAGGCTAACCATCACTCCTAGAACTTGCTTATTCAAGGATTTACCGAGCTGCCCATCGGGACTTACAACTACAACCTACATTCGGTGTTACATCGTGATGCCCATCAGGGTCTTACGCAACCAGCAAGGATGCCCATCAGGGTCTTATACCGACTTAAACACAAGGATGCCCATCGGGGTCTTACTCCACAAGGATGCCCATCGGGGTCTTAGTCCACAAGGATGCCCATTAGGGTCTTACTCCACAAGGTTGCCCATCGGGGTCTTACTCCACAAGGATGCCCATCGGGGGCTTACTCCATAAGGATTCCCATCAGTGTCTTACTCCACAAGGATGCCCATCGGGGTCTTACTCCATAAGGATGCCCATCAGGGTCTTACTCCACAAGGATGCCCATCGGGGTCTTACTACACAAGGATGCCCATCGGGGTCTTACTCCACACCAGCAACGCATTGGTGCCCATCGGGGTCTTACCAATGCGAGACCTAAACTAGCAACTCCTAAATGTCCCCTAAGTGTAGGGTCACAAGCTAACAGATCGATTAGGCAATATTCAACAACAACACAAACCTAGCATGGCTCTACAGAATATGAAAGGAAACACGGATATGCCAGAGTAAGAAAATCCCTAGCATGGAGCTAACATGAACAAGACAACAAACATGCCAGCAAGTCAGAAATAAGAATCCTATCCCCTAGAATGCTCATAAACAATTACAGGATATCAACGTGCCATTAAAGTAATCGCAGGGTCCACACAACCCCGGTAAGAAATCCTTACTTGAAAACAAACAGATAAACTGTAACAGCCCGGTTTTCAGCTAAATGTAAAATAAGGTTTCCTTTTATATTTTTTAAGTTTGGGAGGAACTGTTGGAAGGACTCGAACCCTTGGCCTAAAAAGGGGTTGGGAAGCTTGGGTTTAAATAAGGAAAATAAACGCGCGTCGTGTGGGGCTCGAAGGGAATCTTGGGAGGTCATAAGAGATTCCCAAGTCTATTTAAGTTAAGGAAGGGAATTATATTTAAAGAGAAAGAAAAGAGAAAACAAGGAAAAAAGAAAGAACCCCAAAACCCTAGACTTCTCCTTCACTCTCGCCCAAGCCGCCCCACACCGCCGCCGTGTCTCGCCTAACGCCTCTTTGCCGCCCCACGACATGACGCCTGCGACCACTGTCGCACCGCCACCGAGCCACCGCCACCCAGATCGCGTCGGCGAGCCCGGCTCACCACCACCGCGCAATGAGCCCATCCTCCACTCGCACCAGTCGCCCAACAGACCGGGCGTGTAACCGCCTCGCGCCGCGACGACACCACCAGCGCGCGCGCGCGCCAGGCCGCCGGTCGTGTAGCCCGCCTCCGCGCGCGACAGCAAGACTCCCAAGCGCTTAAGCCGCGTCGCTCCACTCGCCGCGCGCGCCGTCCCAGCGTGTCGCTCGTTCGCGCGCCCGGCCTCGCGGCCAGTCGTCGTCGCCGCGCTGCGCGCCGTCGAGACGCCTTGATAGCGCGCGCCCGCCAGCGTGTCGCCGCTTCGCCGCGCGCGCTCGAGCAGCGCCCTGCTGTCGCCCGGTGCGAGTCGCGTCCTGCCGCTGCTGCCGAGGCGTGTGCCTTCTCGGTTGGTAAATTCCCGAACCTCCACCCTTTGGACGTCCCGATTTTCGATGTTGTTTATTAATTAGGATAATTTATTGCTTGCTTAGGTTGCTCGAGTTCACTTAAAAGCTCGAGGGTCGTTATTCGATTCGGGATAATCATCCTCCACTTATTTCGGTAAGGATTCTTACGGGGTTGTGTGGACCTGCGAATAGTTGATAGCACGACGATTCTTTGTAATTATATGAATTTCTAGTGATAGGTTTCATGTTTTCTTTTGATTCATGTTCGTGACATGTTTACATCCCGTTAGTTCCATGCTAGGCATTCCTATCTTGATAGACCCCATCGCCTATTGTATCTTTGCTAGATCCAAGTTACGGTTAGATGTGTGATGTAAAGTTTAGAGGGCCGTAGAGGTAACTAGTTTGGGGTCCCGCTCAAGGCAAGACCCGATGGACATCCGGAGGTGTAAGGCCCTATGGGCATCCTAGGTGTGTAAGGCCCAGGGCATCACCGATTCTGAAGGTGTAAGGCCCTATGGGCATCCTAGGTGTGTAAGGCCCACTTTGGGCATCACTAGTCGGAGGTGTAAGGCCCTATGGGCATCCTAGGTGTGTAAGGCCCCCAGGCATCACCGAAACCGAAGGTGTAAGGCCCGATGGGCATCCTAAGTGTGTAAGGCCCCTTTGGGCATCACTTTGTGTCCTAAGTGTGTAAGGCCCCACTGGGCATCACCGAGTCCTAGATTGTGTAAGGCCGAAGGGCATCCAAGCGTAGGACCTAGGAGGGATGTTGATGGGAGCCCTTGAATAGGCTCTCGCCTAGAAATAGCCCATAGCCTAACCAACCGTTTTACGCTCTAAGTCTTTGTATGGTTGCTTGCCCATGTGCTAAATGAGATGATTTCGTATTGTACCCCGATTGGGGATTCTTCTTGAGTAACTTGTTGCTCACCCTTATTTTCTCGTGGCTTCCACGGGTAACTTGGGACAATTTGGATGGCTAGAGAGAAGCGGCTCGATGATCATGGGACGGTGACTCTGGATCGCACGTTTCTTTAAATGTTTTCCTTAATGATTTAGCATGTAGTGGGACTTGGGTCCCTAGGAAAAAGCACTCAAACTATTTTATGTTCTCGCATCTGTTTTCCTTTGAATTGTTTTAAGAAAGTACTGATCAGTCATTTACCTATTTTATTTAATTGAAATCATGGTTTTGTTTTAAAATGTTTATTGCAAAGTTTTAAACTTCCGACTCTGAATGATGTTTATATTCTTAATCATGCATGCTAAGTATGGACCTTAGGTTAGAGACCGTTTCTTGGGTCGGGTCCTTACATAAACACAAGCAAAAGCTCCTTGACCTGCAGAAAACCAAGCCTAGCTACTCGCAACCTAACACACAACCAAATACGCTATTACTACCCGAACTAGCTAAACAGGGCTAAACAACTGAACCAAGTAAGGGTTAGAGGTTACCGAACTCGAACAGGTGCACGAGACAACCACTCGATCAAACAAGCTCTCGGCCAAAGCTAAGCAAAGCTCCACTTCTGGCAAGGCGACTCTCGGCAGCTTAGGTTGGCAAGGAGAAGCGTGTACTGATCTCGGTAGGTGACGCAGGCGATCGGATGTGGCAGGGCGATCGAGGGGCTGCTGTGCAACGTGAAGGGCGAGCGATCGCGAGGGGCTGCTGGCCGTGCGACGTGCGTCACCAGGCTTCAGCTGCTCGGACGCGTGAGGCTCGTGATCAAGTCGATGCGGCAAGCAAAGATGGGCTGCGATCGGGGCGATCGGAGGGCCGAAAGCTTGAACGATCGGCAAAGGAGAAGAGGGAGATTGGAGAAGCTTCTGTGAATCTCCAAGAGAGAGAGAGTCTTTGCATTTACTGACGGAAAGAAAAAGAAAAATGATTCCAATGATTAGAATTTGTCGATTCCAACCCCTGGGCATCTCCCCTTCGAGTCACAGCTCCAACGCATTTTCCTCAATTTAATCCTTTTAGAACAAGCCTCCAAACCAACAAGGGACAAGTGAATTAACAAACGAACAAAGGCATAACTGATGAACTCGGCTCCATTGGGACTGCTTCCTTTTTTCCAACTTCTGCAACTACTAGACCAACCCAGGTTCGAGCCCTGGCTCGAACACCTTTCTTTTCCTTTTTCTCAAACAAGCTTCCAAGCTTAGCTGGTCACAAGTTCGAATCCTAGCAGCAACAACAATTAATTCTTAGTTTAAATAACAAAAAAACTCCAACTCTCAGCCACCTGGGTTCAAGTCCTGGCCCGAAAACTTTTCTTTAAATTTTCCTTTTTCAATCCAAGCCCCAAAAGCCTAGCGGCTCGACGGGCTCATTAACAGACAAGGGCCCGCGCGCGAGGCGACGGGCTCGGGGGCGCTCGATCTAGCACGACACTGTGCGGGGCTGGGCGACGCGGACCAGGGCGACGCGGGCTTGGGCGAGCAGGGGCTGGGCTCGGCGCGACCTGGGCGGCCAGGGGGCTCGGGCATGGGCGACCAAGGGGGGCTCGAGCGTGGGCAGGGGCTGGGGTTGGGCTGGAGGAGAGAGAAAGGGGAATTTTGGGGATTTTGGGGAAAAATGGGAAAAATGGGGGAAAATGGGAAAAATAAAGGAAAATGGGATTTTTTATTTTTTTTTTCTTTTCTTTTTCTCTTTTATTAATTTTCCATCCTGATCCAAATAAATCCAATTTTCCAATTTTCCAAAAATCCTTACAATCGTTAAATCCCATTTCCCGGCTTCCTCCTTCGAGACCCGACTGAAGCAACCATTTCCAAACAACAAATCTCACTTAAAAAAACCTCCCAAATCAACATTGAGGGCCCGGGCTCGAATCCCAAAGGAAACACCCAAACAACCATGACTTTGCCCAAAACCCAAATCACAACCGAACTCCCAAACGAATAGCCCAAACACCTCGGGACTCGCAGCCACCAACAAACAAACCTCGACAATTGCAGAAGCTGCCTCGTAGCCCTGAAAATCCACAAATCCTGCCCAGGGAGCAAAAAGACCAAAATACCCCTAAGGGTCAAAACAGCTCTAACGGCCCAACCGAACCACTGAATTTGAACCGGAAGCTCCTCGAGAACGGGATAGAAAAGCGGGCCGTTACAATACTCCCTCCTTTTAAGACTTTCGTCCTCGAAAGTCCTAAGATTTAAACGGCTCTAGGAATACTCCACCGATTCCTAGCCAATGAACTTCTCAGCTAAAACAACACTAGCCCTCTTTGAGAACCAAACCCTCTTGGGTTCTCAAAGGCTCAAAGCCACAATGCTAACCACTGTTCCGATCCGCTCAAGGATCTCAAAAGCCCTACAAACCCGGGGCTCAAACAAACCCTGCTAATCCAACATGAACACCTCTCTACAAAGTGTTACTCTCAAAGAAACTCATGGTGGGCACAAGCTCCAAAACTCAACGCCACGACTTGGCGTAACTTCTCTGAATGCCCACAGCTCGTTAACAAAACAGCCTCAACTCTACACCATGCTGGCCAAACAACTGAACCTCTCAGGTTCCAGAAACCAAACGGCCTACTCTTACTTCACAAGAGACCAACGAACCACAAAGCTTGCCTACAGCCTTAACGAAAAACAATCAAACCACCAACTGGCGATTGATCCAAAAACAAACTTTTCCAACTAGCACAAGCTGAAACTTCAGCTACGGCCAACCCTAATTGGCCAAAACCTGGCACAGGCTCCACTCGGCCTAGCCAACAAACTGGAGCCTCTCAACGGCCGAACACAAACTTTTCCATGCAAATCTACTAGCAACTGGCCAAAGAGAACATTGACAGGCAAGGAAACAACCAACGTTCCTCTCATGGAAAATCTCGGGCTGCAAGGACCAAACCATCACACAGCCACTAGCAACACAACACCTTGAGGATAGCAACTCAAGGGCTAACCAACCAATGCCACGGCACCTCTGTGCCTACTCTCTCAAATGTGGCTCCGCTAATCACCAACTGCTAAAGCACAACAACAAAGCCTGAGAAAGGCTTGCTCAGCAGAAACTCAAACCAAGCTCATAACGAGCAAAGCTTGCCTCCAAGCTACCACTCAACTCTTAAGTCCAATTGGCTACTCAAAGGACTTCCTCCTTTTAGCCAAGGCCTAACTCATCTTGCGACTAGAACTCCACACTCGGAACATCGCAAGGAAACGGACCGACGATGCTACCTCCAAAGCTAATACTCGAGGCTGGCATCCATGGTGCAACTCAACTACCATAGAAACTAGGGGTTCCTCAAACCCCAAAAACCAACAACTTTCCAGCAAAAGCTCAACTCTAAAACTGGCTGGCCTCCGCTCTTGCGGGGACAAACAACTTTCGCTTGCTAACAACACAATGCAGGGACCCTCTCGCTGGGCTAACCACTGCGCTACTCTGATCAACTACACAACTAAGGAGCTAAGCTGACTCCTCAACGGGAACGATTTCCCAGCAAGTAAACTCTGAAGGGCAGCGAACTTTACACACGCTCGCTGACTAGCTCAAACCCAAGGGCACCAACAACCAACTCTCTTGGAAGCAACACCCAAGGGAAACCTCAACTGATTGGACCACCAACCAGAACTAGCAGAACTTACTCAACTGCTGAGGGAGGGGTCAACTCCCAAAACTTCCTGACTAGGAACAAGTCCTCAGGGCAACGCCCTCTTGCTCGAACCGAGCTAGCTCTTGAAACAATCAAGAGAACCAAAACTTGGTCAACACCAAGCACCAACTAGCCTCCAAACCGGAACCAATCCGGACTCTGCTCCAAACAAGCACTAGCTTGCTAGACTACCAAGTCTGCAAGCAACTCACCCAAGGAACCTTTGCTCGGGTCTAATCGAGCTACGAGAGGCTCTCCACAACCTAGGGATCCTCCGATCACCTTCCAACACACACAGTCGTCAAACGATCTAACAGACAACCGGCTACACGGGCACAACCCTCTCTAGCATCTCAACTACGCTGGCCAACACCAACTCTTGAAAACCAAGAGGACCGGACACGCTACAGAATGCGTCATCCTCCTACTCAAGCAACAACCACAATAAACCTTCTGCCCAAGGTAAGGATCCGAACAGCTCTCTTAGCCATGACGATCAGAAACTACGCGGCTGCTACCACCGCTCTTGTTCAGATCCAACTGAACTCTGACCAGGCTAAGGACCAACAAGCAAAACTTTCTTAAACAACAACCCGACAACGAGCACGACATCCTTACAACCAAAGCTAGGGCACTTGCCAAGAACTAAAGCCTTGACAACCCAAAGACTGAGCACTGGCTCCTCAACACGAACCCTTCGTGGTTCTCCAAACATAAACCACGGAACGAACTACACAAAAGTTCACCGGGGTGTACAGCTCCAACTAGATCCAATGCCAACAAGGGCTCTCACACAGGGCAACTTTGGCCTCCAAATAGAGCCACAACTAACCAGGGAGCAACAAGAGTCCAAACCCACTCGGGGTTGACTCACCACGGAAAGCCACATTAGCCAACTCACTCTACAAGAGCGCATCCATACCAAGCTAACATACCTCAAGCCAATGTGCCCACTAAACGCGCTCCGATCAACCATCCAACTCATGGCTCTAACACTGGATTAACCACGCATCCTCGATGCCAACACTACCCATACTAGGGTAACTCAAAGGGTAGCCGAATCATGCTACCATCAAACTGGCTCACAGGCTCACAACACAGGTGCGGGAACTCAAACGCGCTAGTTCTTAACACCCTACAACATCCTTTGCACCCAACTCTCGGTGACACTGGAAAGCTCCTACTTTCCCTCGAAAACCTCATACTTGTAGTCCTCTGACTACCACCGAGCTAGATCTCTTATGCAACCAAACAGGTGCAACCTCAGGAAATGGGTACAAGACTAGCGGGGATGCTATACTCTGGGCGGCCATGGAACCACCTGCACCAAAGAGCCAACTGGCCTGAATCTAGGCCTCCTCTCAAAGCCTGGTGCCAACAGGCACTACATCCTTAACAACACAAATCAGCCTTAAACGAGCTTTATGCCCCTCTGAGGAAAGGGAAGGTCACACTCCCAGTGACGGGGCAATGGCACTCAGCACAAGAGTCCAAACACTCGAAAGCGATCGATCTCGGCATCTCACCTAATGAGACATGCCAAGGCCTACTCCACGCATCCCACTCGATGCTCAACAAAAGCTCAGGCTAACTCCTGCATCCCACTCGATGCTCAACAAAGCTCAGGCCAACTCTTGCATCTCACTCGATGCTCAACAGAAGCTCAGGCCAACTCCTCGGGTGGCAACAACTAGTTCCACACTGGGAACATCCAAATAAAAGAGTGCTCCACTCTACTAGCCTGCTAAAATCCACAAATGGATAAAACCCTGGCAAGCAAACTCCACACAACACCCTGGCTACGAGGGCACTAAAAGAATTGGCTGTAAAACAACAGCAGGCTTGCAAGGGGGCAAAGATGCCTCTACATCTGCCTCAAGCCACTAACACGGCAACTTGCCAATCAATCGGGCGATCGGTGGAGACTCTCTTTGGTCCACCTCTCTCAAGGGACTACCACCATCAATCTGCTTTGTACCAAGCGACAGAACGCGTCACATCTCGACCTCTCGAGCAGCCAGGCATCCCAACACACGGATGCTAAACTCAAACTGCCCAACCGCTTTACTACTAGCAAAGCAGGACTTTCTAAAACAACAAGCTCTACAGGCATCCACTTGCAAAACCGGGCGGCTCCATCAACGCCAACAAACTCAACGGCAAAAAACTGCACGATCATGCCCTCCCGAGAACCTCAGGGGCTACAAGAGCTCTTGGGGAAATCTGAAACAAACTCTGTCATTTGGGCTATCTGTGCCCGAGACTCCTCACTCTGTGACATCTTTGCGCTGGGTCTCCGCGCTCTCGATAGCTAAAGACACGCCATCAAATCTCATCATGTTTGGAGCACACTCTGCTCAAGGAGTCACACTCTAAGGCGTGCTAGCCTCTACCCCTCCACTAGGCAACTCAGCTGCGGGGCCAACTCGCCAGCGGGCCTCGCGACCACGGGACACGGCCTCAACATCAACACAATCAGTCCAACTCCTCGGTCGGACATGCCAAGCGTCCTGCTCCTCTGAGTGCGATCAACACACTGGCGATCTGCACAAAGCACCTCCACCCTCTCACTAGGGGAGAACCAACAACTGGGCCACAAATGGCCTACGTGAGTCTAAACTCAGCCTCCCTCTGGGTGCGATCGACACACTGGCGATCTGCACAAAGCATCAAAGCTGGCCCACACTGGGGCTCTCACTGCTCATCAAACTGCTCGCACTGCGAAAAGTTGGCATGATGGCTCTCTAAGCCCAAACCAACAACGAGTCAGAACCTGCTCGTCTCCGCTCCACAACTCTACACAAGGCTTAAAAGCTAGATGAAAAGTATTGTAAATTCTTACCCCTTAGCTTAATTGAACTCAGACAAACCTGACGGCCGTGGAGTGCTGATGATCATGGGGGCAACAACCTACAAAGCGGAGTTAGTCTACGAATCTATGACTGCGTGCTCGATACCAAGCGTGATTGAACCCGACCCAAAACATGGCCATAAACCGGGGTTCTCACTCAGCATGCAAGTTAAATATGATAACAAGCAGTTTAGTACTCATATTTAAAAACCATTCAAAACATATGAGAAGGGGGAACCCTTAAAACATAACCAACAATTTCATTTAAACCATCCAACGAAGTAAAACAACCTGGCCAATATTTATAAAACATACAATACAATTTAAACAACATTTTAAACAATGTTTCCCTAGGACTTCTGTCCATCTACATGCTGAATAAACAATGCAATAATAAATGACAGAGTGCTGGCGGCTCCCCATGATCAATCAGCTCCCTCCGCTAGCCATTCCAGTCAGTTTGCCCCAAGTTACTGAAAGATAAATAAGGGTGAGTATAAACATACTCAGTAAGAATCCCCAACCGGGGTACAATACGATACATCAGTCATCTAGCACCTCAACATGCAAGCAAACAACTATCAACACAGATCATAGCTCAACGAGCTCATAAAACAAGATCTGGAGCCATCGGAAGTCTCTTTCTTCCGGCCTAGGGATTGGATACACTGACCAATCCTGGTCATCACCGAGGTATCTGTCACTCGGGGAATATCTCGATCCCTAGAATGTCCTCAAGGGCCTCCTTGCCCTTGCACTAAACTGGACTTACGGGAGAGTACCCGTAGTCAGACTCTAACGGAAGGAATGGTGTACTCACAACATTAGCCCGGGGGAGCTCTCCGAACCAGCGACTAACGCGTGTGCGCGCACACCGCATGCTCTCTGCAACCGGCGTAAATGCGGGGGCCTAAGGGCCATGTACGCATGCCTATGACTCGGAAGCGGTGTCACTGATCACAGTAGCGTGAGGCCCTCAACGCTCATCTGTGCAGCATGATCCACCGACCTGAAGCTAAGAACCGGCCAGGGCAGGCTTACACCGATGGCAGGGTTCCGCTCTAGCAGGCTACAAACTAGGCTTATGCCGAAGTGGGTAGCTAAGTCCACAACCGGCGGGTCGGGGAAGCAAGATACGTTATGCTGCGCACACTTTACTCCCGACTGAGCTAAATCCACCTTAGCGGCCAGGGGAAGCAAGATACGTTATGCTGCGCACACTTTACTCCTGATCAGTGGGGACAAAGTACGTTATGTCCGCTCAACCTCTGGATGATGACAAACCCTACAACTCTATCTAAGAGTACAGAGCAAATAAATGATTCCTGGCTAGCAAGCAATGACCGACATCAATCACATTACCTAGCATGATACTACAACTTAAGCAGGAATCATAAGCATGCTGGCAGAACAAACCTAGCATGGCACTAACATGTAAAATCAAGCAAACATGCTAGCAAGAGATCAATCAAACTGCTCTATCTCTAACATGCTCATAACAGCAAACAAGCATACAAGGCATATCATGATAATATCGCAGGGTCCACACAACCACGGTAAGAAATCCTTACCTGGAACAAGCAGAAAACAATAATAATAATAAATCAACGAACGACCCTCGAGCCTCTAATCGATCCCGAACATCCTGAACATCAAATAAAGCACCCAAATCAAATACATAAAACAGCCCAATAAATCCATAACCAGCAGCCAACAAATCAGGGCCCAACGAAGAAAAGACTAGGGAAATACCATCCGAGAAGCCACATGGCTCGGGCCAAGCCAACACACAACAAGCAGCGGTGTCGCAGGGTCGGGCTGGCCGGGCGCAGGGCGTGGGGGCGAGGAGCGCTGCTGGCCGGGCGAGGCGAGGGCGCAGGAGAGACTGGCCTGGTGGTGGCGTTGGCGGCGCGCCGGCGGCTCGACACGAGAGGCATGCAGCGCGCGAGCTCGGCAAGCACAAGGGCGCGCCCGCGAGGCGAGGCGAGGCGACGGGCTCGTGGGAGCTCGATCTGGCACGGCACTGTGCGGGGCTGGGCGACGCGGGCTTGGGCGAGCAGGGGCTGGGCTCGGCGCGACCTGGGCGAGGACGAGCTGGGCGACGCGGGGCCTGGGTGAGAGCGCTGGGGTCGGGCGAGCTGGGCGGCCAGGGGGCTCGGGCTGGCTCGGGCATGGGCGACCAATGGGGGCTCGGGCGTGGGCAGGGGCTGGGGTCGGGCTGAAGGAGAGAGAAAGGGGAATTTTGGGGATTTTGGGGAAAAGTGGAAAAAATGGGGGAAAATGGGAAAAATGGGGGAAAATGGGAAAAATAAAGGAAAATGGGATTTTTCTTTTTGTTTTCTTTTCTTTTTCTCTTTTATTAATTTTCCATCCTTATCCAAATAAATCCAATTTTCCAATTTTCCAAAAATCCTTAAAATCCTTAAATCCCATTTCTCGGCTTCCTCCTTCGAGACCCGACTGAAGCAACCATTTCCAAACAACAAATCTCACTTAAAACAACCTCCCAAATCAACACTGAGGGCCCGAGCTCGAATCCCAAAGGAAACACCCAAACAACCATGACTTTGCCCAAAACCCAAATCACAACCGAACTCCCAAACGAATAGCCCAAACACCTCGGGACTCGCAGCCACCAACAAACAAACCTTGACAAAGCGGGAGAGCGCCTCGAAGCCCGAAAATCCACAAATCCCGCCTGAGGAGCAAAAGACCAAAATACCCCTAAGGGTAAAAACAGCTCTAACGGCCCAACCGAACCACTGAATCTGAACCGGAAGCTACTCGAAAACCGGGATAGAAAACTGGGCCGTTACAATCGGGGTCTTACCAGAGCGGGACCTAAACTAGTTACCCCTACAGTCTTCTACACTATACATCACCCGCCTATGCCTAGCATGGAACTAACATGATAAAATAGGACAAGGTATGCCAAGATAATTAAACCCCCAGCATGGAACTAACAGAATATATCAGGGACACAAGAACAACATGATCTGGAAGCAAGAGAAAACATGTAACCTACCCACTTGAAATTTCATACAATCACAAGACATGGCATGCTGGAAGAACAAACCTAGCATGACACTAACATGAACAACAAGCAACATGCTAGCAAGATTTCAAACACAAGCTGTTCAATAGCTAACATACTCATAACAACAACCAAGCATACAAGGCACAATCATGATAGCATCGCAGGGTCCACACAACCACGGTAAGAAATCCTTACCTGGAAACAAGCATAATTAACTACCTCAACCAACAAGCAACCCTCGAGCTTGTAAATGTACCCGAGCAACCTAAGCAAACAATAAAAATCATCCTAATTAAGCAACCAACAACTAACATCTTAAGGTCCAAAAGAGTGGAGGCTCGGGAATTACCAACCAAGAAGGCACTAGGTCTCGGTCCCATCTATCTCGGCAAAACAGGCTCTCGGCGGCAGGTGGGCAGGCAGGACGTGCAGCTGGGGCGAGCAGACTGGGCGCGCTGGAGCGGCAAGGGAGATGCAGCTGGGGCGAGCAGACTGGGCTCGCAGATGCAGACGGCGACACGGACTGGGCGCGCGGGCGTGGCACGGACTGGGCGCGACACGAGCAGGTTGGCGGGGCGTCTGGGCGCGATGCAGGGGCTGTGCTAGGGCGTCTGGCCGCTCGCTTTTGGTGTCGACGTGCAGGCGGTATCTTTGGAGCGTTTGGGCTGCTCGGTTGGTGTCATGTGCGACAGTGCAGGCTCTGCAGTCTTTGGTGGCTCGGTGCGGCTCGGCTGGGTTTCTTGGTGAGGTCGGCAAGGAGAGAGAGAGAGAGAGAGAAGGGGAAATAATAAGGGTTTTTCTCTTTTCTTTTACTTTTTCCTAAATTAAATAGGCTTTGGGTGGTCCAAAATCCCTTCCCAAGGCTTTCCTCCTTCGAGTCCTAGCTGACGCATTCTTTTCCATTTAATAAAACCCATTTAAATCAAGCCTCCTAATCACCGTTAGGTCAAGGGTTCAATTCCCAAAGGAAGCACTCTAATTAACAATAATTTTGCTAATTACCAAAACACCTCCAAACTTCCAAACAACTAGCCCGAACTTCTTGGGTCCTGCAACCAACAACAATCAAGCCTCGACAAAGGCAGGAGTGACCCTGGAGTCCTCAAAATCCATAAAACCCTGACTGGGGGCAAAAAGACCAAAATGCCCCTAAGGGTTAAAATAGCACTAACGACCCATCCGAACATCCGAATAATGAACCGGAAACACCTGGGAAACCGAAATAGAAAACTGAGCCGTTACATGCACGCCCAGCGCCCTTAACTCAGTAGCGCGCCTGCCGCCCTGCCGCGCAGCGTGCGCTCAGACTCGCATCGCCTCCCGACACACTGCCCCCCTCTGCGAGAGCACGCCTTGCGGTGAGGTTGGGCCGAGACCTAGTGTCTTCTCGGTTGGTAATTCTCGAGTCTTTTCTCTTTTGGGCCCTAAGTTGTTGGCTGTTGTTTATTTAATTAGGATGTTTTTATTGATTGCTTAGGTTGCTCGGGTTCGCTTAGAAGCTCGAGGGTCACTTATTGGTTGTGGTAGTTATTTTCTGCTTGTTTCCAGGTAAGGATTTCTTACCGTGGTTGTGTGGACCCTGCGATGTTTTCTTGATTGTGCCTTGTATGCCTGTTTACTTTTATGAGCATGTTAGTGGATAGGACAACTTGTGTTTGAATTCCTGCTAGCATGTTTGCTTGTTTGTACATGTTAGACCCATGCTAGGTTTGTTCTTCCAGCATGCTATGGTTCCTGCTATAAGCTCGTAGTATCATGCTAGGTTATGTATGATTGATGTTGATATGTATGTTTAGCCAGGAATCAGTTATTTTGTACTCGTAGTTAGCACAGCAGGGTTTGTCATCATCTAGAGGCTGAGAGTGGACATAACGTACGTTGTCCCCACCGGTCGGGAGTTAGAGCGAAGCATAACGTACCTTGCTTCCCCCCAGCAGCCGATGTGGATTAGCTACCACATCGGCATAAGCCTAGTTTGTAGCCTGCTAGAGTGGAACTTTAAAACAAACCATAAATCCAATAAGTAAAATCAACAAGTAAGTGACTGATCAGTACTTTCTTAAAAGAAAACAAAGAAAACGGTTTGAGAAACATTAAACAGTTTTTTTTAGTGCTTTCCTAGGGACTCAAGTCCCACTACATGCTAAATCATAAAAACAATAAAAGAAACGTGCAACTCAGAGTTCAGCTATCCATGATCATCCAGACCTCCTCCTAGCCATCCGGCCTCTGTCCCAAGTTACCTGGTGGAAAACCACAGAAAATAAGGGTGAGCAACGAGTTACTCAGTAAGAATCCCCAACCGGGGTACAATACGAAAACATCTCATTTAGCACACTAACATGCAACCATACAATGAATTAGAGCAAAACGGTTGGTTTAGGCTATGAGCTACTCCTAGAGCGAGCCTATTCAAGGGCTTACATCTACAGCCTATCCTAGGTTCTACACCTGGATGCCCTTCGGGGTCTTACACAACCTAGGACTCAGTGATGCCCATCGGGGACTTATACACAAGGATGCCCATCGGGGTCTTACACCTCCAATCAATGATGCCCATCGGGGTCTTACACATCTAGGATGCCCATCGGGGTCTTACACATCTAGGATGCCCATCGGGGTCTTACACCTTCAATCAATGATACCCATCGGGGTCTTACACCTCCAATCAATGATGCCCATCGGGGTCTTACACATCTAGGATGCCCATCGGGGTCTTACACCTCCAATCAATGATGCCCTTCGGGGACTTACACATAAGGGAACAGTGCAGCGCCCATTAGGGACTTACCTACACTGGCACCGCGTTGGTGCCCATCGGGGGCTTACCCAAGCGGGACCTAAACTAGTTACCCCTACAGTCTTCTACACTATACATCACCTGCCTATCCCTAGCATGGAACTAACAGTTTAAAACAGGACAAGGTTATGCCAAGATAAGGAAACCCCTAGCATGGACCTAATATATTATAACAGGAAAACAAGCACAACACAATCTGGAAGCAAGAGAGCATGTAACCTATCCACTAGAAATTTCATACAATCACAAGATATGGCATGCTATCAAGTATTCGCAGGGTCCACACAACCCCGGTAAGAAATCCTTACCTGGAAGTAAGCAGAAACAACAATCAACAGGTGACCCTCGAGCTTCTAAGCGAACCCGAGCAACCTAAGCAAGTAATTAAAATCATCCTAATTAACCAAACAGCAGTTAAAATCTTAAGGTCCAAAGAGTGGAGGCTCGGGAATTACCAACCGAGAAGACACCAGGGTCGACACCAAGCTGTCTCGGCCAAGCAGGCTCACGGCAAGGCCGCGGGAGGCAGAGGCGAGCGAACGGGGCTCTGTGGGGCGCGCTGGGAGCTGGCGCTTGCGCGGTTGAGCAGACGCGACGGCGCTGGGGCGCTGTCGTGCAGACGTGGATGGACGGAGCTACGCGGGCGGCGCTGGGGCGCACGGTGCAGGCGCTGGGGCGCATGGTAGGGCTGCTCGGTGCGGCCTGGGCTGACAGCTGCGCGCGGCGAGGTAGGGGCGACGGGCGGCGAGGGTAAGGGCTGGGCGACGGCGGCGAGGGTGAGGGGAGAGGGTTTGCGTGAGGGTGAAGTTCTTTCTCTTTTTTTTTTTCTTTTTTCTTTTTCCCTAAATTAAATAGGCTTGGTGATCCAAAATCTCTTCCCATGGCTTTCCTCCTTCAAACCCTAGCTGACACATTTATTTTCCTTAATTAATTCCAAACTCCCAACTCTCTTTGAGGCCGAGGGTTCTAGTCCTCCACTTAACATCTTTTAAACCTTATTTTATTTTTAACTGAAATCCGGGCTGTTACACCCTTACTGTGGTTTTCCACCAGGTAACTTGGGACAAAGACAAGGCGCTAAATGAGAGAGAGCGAGAGATTTTGGATCTTCTTGACACTCTGTTGTGTCTTTATTTATATTTTTTTGAATTCAGCATGTAGTTGGACATGAGTCCGTCGGGAAACCTTATTCATCGTAGCATTGAACTATCTTTTATGTTTTCTTAAGAAAAGTACTGATCAATCACTGTTTTAACTTGAATGGTTTTGCTTAATGATTATTTAGTTTGTTTTAATGTTTTCCACTCTTTATGTTTGAAAAGTTTTCAATTCGACCCCTGGTTGGGTCATTTATGCTTTTCACTTGCATGCTGAGTAAAGACCTAGGTTTAAAACCATTTTTCGGGTCTACACTTGAGGATGGCAACTATGGTGCAACTCAACCACCCTGGAAACTAAGGGTTCCTCAAACTCCAAAGGCCCAACCACTTCCCTCGCGTGGTCGAACAACTTGCAACTTGCTAGCAACACCACGCGGGAATCCGTTATCTGGGTTGGCCGCTTTTCTCAAGTGGCCAACCAACCTTACAACTTGCTAGCGCCACTCCAACCGACTTCACAACACAAAAGCTAACCCGACTTCTCCTAAGCGGACACGATTTCTTACAAGTGGACTTCCGAAGGACAGCGAACTCCAAACATGCTCGTTCTCTGGCTCACACAAAAGTGACAACAACCAACTCTCTCGGGAGGAACAACAGAGGGATTCAACAACAGAATGAACCACCAACTCAGAACTAGTAGTATTCACCCAAACGCCGAAGGAAGGGTCAACCCTAGAAACTTTCCGAACAGGAACAAGTCCTCATGGCAACGCCCGCTTGCTCCAACCAGGCTAGCTCTTGAAACAACACGGAAACCACACCTTGGTCAACACCAAGTACCAACTTGCTAACAACTCCAAAACCAACGCGGAGGTTACCAAGAACAACTCTAGCTTGTTAACCAACCACAAACTCCCTACAACTCAACCGAGGTCCACTGCCTGGGTCTGACTGAGCTTTGGTGAGGCTCTTCACAACATAGGGTTCCTCCGACAATCCTCGGACACACACTGTGGTCAAACGGTCCAACAGTCAACTGACTACATGGGCAACAACTCCCTCCAGCATCTCAACTATGCTGGCTAGCTCGAACTCTTTGAAGACAAGGAAGACCAGAAACGCTACAGAATGTGTCATCCTCCTACTCAAAGCATCAGCCACATCGTAGCTTCTACCCAGGGTAAGGATCCGAACAACACTCTTAGCAACGACGGTCAGAAACTGGGCGGCTTCACTACAACCGCTCTTTGTTAAGCACCATCCGAACTCTAACCAACAAACAACAAGAAGTTTCTCTAACCAGGTCGAGGTCCAACTAACTAAACTTGCCTAAAGCAACAACTTGACTACGAGCACGGTACCCTTATGACCTAACCCAGGGCACTTTGACATTAAACTGAAGCCCTAACACCTCAAGGACTGAGCACTGGCTCCCAAAGCTTACACCACGGAACGAGCTACACAAAAGGACACTAGCGTGTACGACTTACTCTTGTTTCCTTAGGATCAAAGTCCAACAAGTACTCTCACACAAGGGTAACATTCGCCCCCCTAACAGAGCCACAACTTTCAAAAGAGCAACAAGAGATCAACTCCACACGAGGTCAACTCACAACGTAACACAACGTTGGCCAACTTACTCTACCAAAGCATAACAACACCAACTAACATACCTCGTACAAACGTGTCCACTAGATGTGCTCCACACAAACCAACCAACTCATGGCTCTACCGCTAGATCAAACTCGCATCATCGATGCTAACTCTACTCCGACTAAAGTAACTCAAGGGTAATGGAATCGCACTACCAACAAACTGGCTCACATGTCCACAACACAAGCGCGAGAACTCGGATGCGCTAGCCCTTAACAACCTTCAACATCCTCTGTACCCAACTCTCGGTAATCCTGGAAAAGCTCCTGCTTTCCCTCCCACGTCCTTACACTTATAGTCATCTGACTACCACTAAGCTAGATCTCTCAAGCAACCTCAAACAGGTGCAACCACAATAAATGGATACAACGACTAAACGGGTACAACAACTAGTAGGGATGCTAAACTTCAGGTGGTTCATAGAACCACTTGCACAACTGGTGCGAACTGGCCTAAACCTAGGCCTCCTCACAAAGCTTGGTGCCAACAAGCACTACATCTTTTACAACACAAACAGCTACATACGAGCTCAACGTCCTACTGTAGATAGGGATAGGAAGGTCACAACTCAAGGTGACGGGAACACTGGCACTCCAACAAGAATCTCGACATTCGAGCAATCAATTCTCTGGCATCTCATCTAATAGACGTACCACGGCCTACACGCACATCTCTACTCGATGCTCAGAAAATACCCCAGCCGACACTCGAAAGGCAGCAACAAACTCCGCTTTAGGAACTCACTAACAGAAGAGTGCTCCACTCTACTAGCCAACTTGAAGCCACCGACGGATCAAGTCCCGACAAGTAAACTTCACGCTGCACTCTGGCCACGGGGTACTAACAGAACTGGCTGTAAAACAACAACAGGCTTGCAAGTGGTCAGAGATGTCTCTACATCTCCCCCAAAGCCACTAACTCAGTGGCCACTCACTGGGTAACTTATCAATCATCCAAGGTTCAAGATCTACACTTGAGCCAACAACGAGTCAGAACCTGCTTGTCCCCGCTCTACAAACAACAAGCCATGTTTATGCTAGATGCAAAACAGTATTGTAATTCTTAACCCTTAAACATTAAACTTACGGACGTACCTGATAGTTGTTGGAGCGCTGATGATCATGGAAAAACAACCTACAACTGTACGTCAGTCTACAGAATCTATGACTTTGAGCTCTGATACCAACTGTAAAGACCCGACCCGAATAGGGTCCTAAACCTAGGTCTTTAACCTCTTATGCATGTTATAAAACTTGAAATCATAAATGCGGAATTATAAAACTCTCTAAACAATAAAACATTTAGTGCAATTTCAAGAATTTAGACCTGTCCTTGTTTCCAAACACCTGTAAAAAACATTTATCAAATCCAACCTTGGCCAGAGTTTCTTTTTATTGAAAATTCAAACATCCAAAACAAATCCAACAAAGAAAAATACATTGAAATCCACCTAGGGGCTCCAAGGTAACAACCCAGTTTCCTATTCTAGTTTTCGAGGTGCCTTTGGGTCAAGATTCGGTTGTTTGGTTGGGTCATTAGAGCGGTTTTGACCCTTGGGGGTATTTTGGTCTTTTGGCTCTTCGGGCAGGATTTGTGGTTTTCAGGGCTTCGAGGTAGCTCCTGCCTTTGTCGAGGCTTGTTTGTTGTTGGCTGCGAGTCCCGTGGTGTTTGGGCTAGTCGGTTGGATGCTCTGTTGTGGTTTGGGCTTTGGCAAAGTGATGGTTGGTTGTGTGCTTCCTTTGGGATTCGAGCCCGGGCCCTTAGTGTTGCTTTGGGAGTTGGATTTAAGTGAGTTTTATTTATTGGAAAAGATTGCTTCGGTCGGGTCTCGAAGGAGGAAGCCGGGAAATGGGATTTTAAGGTTTTGTTTTGGATAAAAGTGGATAAGGATGGATTTTATGGATAAAATCCCATTTATTTCCTTTTATTCCCATTTTTCTTTTATTTTCCCATTTTCTTTTATTTTCTTTTCAAAATCCATTTTTTTTTCTCTCTCTCTCTCTCTCTCCCCGAGCCCCCTAGCCGAGCAGCCCCTTTGGTCGCCCAACCCAGCCCAGCGGCGAGCCCGCCACCCGCTCCCCGCCCGCCCGTGTCGCCCAGTCGCCGGTGTCGCCCCTCGAGCGCGCTCGCCGTCGGCATCGCTGAGCCTCGCCCAGCTCGTGTCCGTCCGCGCTCGAGTCGCCCTACACTGTGCCGTGTCGGGCGCCCTCGCCCTTCCCTAGTTCGTGTCGCCCAGCTGCGCACAGTGCCGCGTCGCGTAGCCCGTGTTGTCCGCGCCCGTGTCGGCCAGATCGCGCGTCCTGTAGCCCGACGTGACGTGTCGCTCGCGCCCGTGCACCGTCCCCTGTGCCGAGCCGCGCTGCGCGCCGTCGCCCAGCCGAGCAAGCGCCCAGTGTCGCCCCAGCGCCCGTCCGCGTGCAGCCCAGTGCCCGAGCCAGCGCGCCCAGCAGCTGCCTAGCCCATGCAGCCGGCTCGTTCGCGTGTCAGCCGCGCCTCGTGAGTTGCTCCCGAGCTGAGCCCTATTTATTTTAGTGTATTTAGGGCTATTTTATGATTATTGATGTGTTTGATTTGCTCGTTATAGGTTGCTCGGGTTCAATCGCAGTTAGGTTTGTTGTGTGTTGTTGCCTTTCGACCAGGTAAGGATTTCTTACCGGAGTTGTGTGGGCCCTGCGATATATCATGTGATTGCTGATTGTATGCTTGTTGTGTTTATTGACATGTTTGATGATAAGTGCTCTATTCTGAATTCCCGACTGGCATGATTTCCTATATTGTTTCTCATGTTAGTCCATGCTAGGTTGTTCCTTTCTGGCATGCTCGTATCTGTTCTTGCTTCGTAGTATCATGCTAGGTTCGTTGTATTCTTTTGAGCACGTATTGGATTGATTCTATTGTTTGCTGATTGCTATGACAGGTTAGAGTTCAGGTAGATAGCATCATCCGGGCCGGGTGCATAAAGTACCTTGCATCCCCGACAGGGACGTACGAGATTGAGCTCCGTCCCTGATCCCGTTAGGGACTAGCTAACCCTAACGGCGGGCCCCGCAATCTTGGGTGAGGGTGGGAAACTGTTAAATGCTCCAACGGTCGGGATGATGACTTGGCATTGCCTTGTCCCCGACAGCCGGCACGTCCTCAGCGTGTTTCGGCGGTAGCCCTTGACTTGCCACCTGATAGGGCAAGGACGGTTTCCTGGTGTAAGCCTACCACGACCCGTGCCTTAGCCTCAGGTGCGGTGGTTCAGGCTGACATAGTTCACGTGTCCAGGTCTCACACCCCTATGTCAGTGACACCGATCCAGAGATTTAGTTAGGCGTGGTGGATTGGACATGGGCGCTTGCCACTAGACCGGCACCCCATAGTTCGGTGCAGAGCACGCGGTGCGCGCGCACGCTCATTATAGCACCGACCGGAGAGCTCCTCGGGATCTTGAGCCAGTGCACCTTTCGTCGGCAGTAGACAGGCTGAAGCCTGGACTTGTTTCTCGTATAGGGCGTATTGTGTGGTGAGTTATTTCCGGACTAAGACCCTGAGTTGGCATCCGAGGCCCAAGTGTGGGCTAAGCTATGTGTTCTATTCTGTGTTTATATTCATAGCTTGCATACCTTTCTGCTAGATAACCATGTGTATCGTATTGTACCCCGGTTGGGGATTCTTACTGAGTAATTCGTTACTCACCCTTATTATGTGGTTTTCCACAGGTAACCATGGTGCGAGACAGGATGGCTGGAGGAGGAGCTGTGATCATGGAAACCCGTTGTTCAACTCTGAGTTTTATGTTTATGATTTAAATGTTCTCTGAATGCATGTAGTTGGGCACAGAGCCCTAGGGTGTCTTCTGAATGTATTTCCGGATTCTAGCATTGTTGTAAAGTTTGTATGTTTTAAATAAATCTCTGATCAGAGTAAGTTTTGTAAATGTATTTGACTTGGAACAGGTGCTTGGAAACAGGGACAGGTTCTAGGAATTGATGTTGATTTTAAATGGATGTTTTATGTTTTAGTTTTTACTTAGAATCCGAACACCCTATTGCGAATTTTCTGTAGATTTGAATGCATGCATTGAGGTAATGGCCTATTTTAGAACCCTTTCGGGTCGAGTCGTTACATCCGTGCCCTGTCTACATGCATAAAAAGTTAAGAATAGGACAAACAAGACTCAGAGTAACAACTATCTATGATCATCCAGCAGCCTCCTCCTAGCCATCCAATCTTGGTCCCAAGTTACCTGGTGGAAAACCACAGAAAAGTAAGGGTGAGCAACGAGTCACTCAGTAAGAATCCCCAACCAGAGTACAATACGAAAACAAATCATCTAGCACACAGATACACGCAACCAAACACTAACAAAGAGAAATCAACTTGGTTTAGGCTAACCATCACTCCTAGAACTTGCCTATTCAAGGACTTACCGAGCTGCCCATCGGGACTTACAAATACAACCTACATTCGGTGTTACACCGTGATGCCCATCAGGGTCTTACACAACCAGCAAGGATGCCCATTGGGGTCTTATACCGACTTAAACACAAGGATGCCCATCAGGGTCTTACTCCACAAGGATGCCCATCGGGGTCTTACTCCACAAGGATTCCCATCGGGGTCTTACTCCACAAGGATGCCCATCGGGGGCTTACTCCACAAGGATTCCCATCAGGGTCTTACTCCACAAGGATGCCCATCGGGGTCTTACTCCACAAGGATGCCCATCGGGGTCTTACTCCACAAGGATGCCCATCAGGGTCTTACTCCACAAGGATGCCCATCGGGGTCTTACTACACAAGGATGCCCATCGGGGTCTTACTCCACACCAGCAACGCATTGATGCCCATCGGGGTCTTTACCCATGCGAGACCTAAACTAGCAACTCCTAAATGTCCCCTAAGTGTAGGGTCACAAGCTAACAGATCGATTAGGCAATATTCAACAACAACACAAACCTAGCATGGCTCTACAGAATATGAATGGAAACACGGATATGCCAGAGTAAGAAAATCCCTAGCATGGAGCTAACATGAACAAGACAACAAACATGCCAGCAAGTCAGAAATAAGAATCCTATCCCCTAGAATGCTCATAAACAATTACAGGTTATCAATGTGCCATTAAAGTAATCGCAGGGTCCACACAACCCCGGTAAGAAATCCTTACTTGGAAACAAGCAGATAAACACAAGCAAAAGCTCCTTGACCTGCAGAAAACCAAGCCTAGCTACTCGCAACCTAACACACAACCAAATAAGCTATTACTACCTGAACTAGCTAAACAGGGCTAAACAATTGAACCAAGCAAGGGTTAGAGGTTACCAAACTCAAACAGGCGCACGAGACAACCACTCGATCAAACAAGCTCTCGGCCAAAGATCAGCAAAGCTCTACTTCTGGCACGGCGACTCTAGGTAGCTTGGGCTACAGGGCACGGGCGACACAACTGGTGTGGACAAACGACTGCGGCGAAGCGACGGGCGGGTGCGCTGCGCGGATTGGCGAGGGATCTCAGCTACACGCGCGGACCAGCGAAGTCGAGGAAAGGTGGCGTGTGCTTCGCGTGGGTGAAATGATGCGGCGCAGCTGAGCGAGGTGAAGCGTGCAGATGATCTCGACAGGTGACGCGGGCGATCAGATGCGACAAGGCGATCGAGGGGTTGCTGGCCGTGTGACGCTCGACACCAGGCTGCATCTGCTCGAAAGCGTGAGGCTTGTGATCAAGTCGACGTGGCGAGTGAAGATGGGCTACGATCCAGGCTGCGATTGGAGGGCCAGAAGCTTGAACGATCGGTAAAGTAGAAGAGGGAGATTGAAGAAGCTTTTGTGAATCGCCAAAAGAGAGAAAGTTTTCGCGTTAACGGACGGAAAGAAAAAGAATAATGATTCCAATGATTAGAATTTGTCGATTCCAACCCCTGGGCATCTCCTCTTCGAGTCCCAGCTCCAACGCATTTTCCTCAATTTAATCCTTTTAGAACAAGCCTCCAAACCAACAATGGACAAGTGAATTAACAAACGAACAAGGGCATAACCCATGAACTTAGCTCCATTGGAACTGCTTTTTTTTCTCCAACTACTGCAACTAGACCAACCCGGGTTCGAGCCTTGGCTCGAACACCTTTCTTTTCATTTTTCTCAAACAAGCTTCCAAGCTTAGCTGGTCACAGGTTCGAATCTTAGCAGCAACAACAATTAATTCTTAGTTTAAATAACAAAAAAACTCCAACTCTCAGCCACCTGGGTTCAAGTCCTAGCCCGAACACTTTTCTTTAAATTTCCTTTTTCAATCCAAGCCCCAAAAGCCTAGCGGGTCATAGGTTCGAAACCCAACGGACGCACAAACAAAACTTATTTTATATTTTAAACCGAAAGCCCTCCAAACTATTCCAAATGTATTCTAACCCTAGAAACCTGAAACCAAAGAACAACCAATCTTAACAAATGACAGAAAAGGCTCATAGAATCTGGTTAAATGACAACCCGACCCTGAGGGAAAAATGACCAAAATGCCCCTAAGAACTAAAACTGCCCTAATGGCCCAACCAAACAAACCTAGGGAACTGGAGCAGAAATCTGGGCCGTTACAGTTGGATTTGGGAGTTTGTCTTTTAAATAAAATAGGAGAATAAAAGTGTCACTACTAGGACTCGAAGGGAGGGTTGACAAGGGAGTTTTGAGTCTTGTTTTTAAAAAGAATAAAATAAGAGGAAAAACGTGTTGTCGCTAGCACTCGAATGGGGATGGCCAGGGATACGTGGCATCCAAGGGTTGGATGATCGAGTAAGAGGAAGGGGGAATCGTAGAATTGCATCGATTCCCCAAGACCTAGCCGCGAGCCACTTCTCCTTCTCTCCTCAAGCTACCGATTTCATCTTCCCTCTTCCAAGATCGATTCTTTCTCTTCTCCTTCAACCTCTTTGCCGAGCTGTTCAACCTCTCCATCCATTCCATTCATTTTTTCTTGTTCTTGCCGAGATCACTTCCCTTATCCATTGGCGACTTCTTCTCCTCACCTTGATCTTGTGTGTTGCAGAGCTTGGTTATTGCCGAGATCACCAAGGTGATTTTTTGTTTAGCCCTAGCCGAGATCCAATATTGCTTGGTTGGGTGTGTTCTAACCGAGATCCTTTTGTTGTGCATGTTTGGCCTAGCCAAGATCCATTGTTGCTTGTTTGAGAGTGTTCTAGCCGAGACTATCTTGCTTGCACTTCCTTTATTGCCGAGATCATCAAAGGTGAGGTGTTGTTGTTGTTGATTGTGATTGGGCTACCCTAGATCTACATTGTGGTTGTTGGTAGTGTTGTGTACTCCTTGGTCGAGAGCTACATGGTAGCTTGTTGGATGTGTGTTTGCGAAATCGTGAACACAACTGTATAGATAATTAGATTGGCTTAAGTTGGCCGAAATGAAGTCTGTATGCAGAATACGCGAAGTGCAAGATTTCTCGAGAATGTGCAATTGTACACAATTGTATTTGTAGCAAGTTTTAAAGTAAGTAAGATCGTCTCCTCATGGATTTGCAATTTATTCGTTAACACTATAAAGTACGAGTCAAGATAACAAAATAGGAATGAAATTTTGGAATTTTTTTTTTATTAAGTTCTACTACTCAAATACTAAATTGATAAGTATCGAAATTTGCAAGTTATCTTTCGCTAGATTCAACAGCAGGTGGTTCAACATACATGCATGGTTCTCGAACTAGCCGTCTAATGAAAACCACGCCCTAGTACCCCTTATCTCTAAGTGAGAATGAATTGCAAGTGCTAACTTAACAAAACCTAAGGCAGTTATACGAGTTGCTTAACCTAATCTCTTGAACATGTCAAACGAAAGGCAGCCTCTCGCGTACCTTGCTCATATCTACTTGACTATTCTTCACACTGCGAAATGCACAACTTATAAATTCCAAAAAAGAATTTAGCTACTCATGTTCAACATTGCAAACAATGAAAATGTAATATGAAATTCCATAAATAACCAAGGTTCCAATTAAATAGTAAGTGGCAAGGACTACAACTCCTAGACTAGCTAATGCGAAATAAGAAACAACTTAAAAGAGTTAACCAAATAAGAACAGCCCGACTCGAGACAAAGATCTACTATGAACTCTGCAATTCTCTGGTAGCTCTCGCTCACCTCCTTGTCCGATCTCCATTTCACTAGCCGTATTCTTCTTCTTTTTAACTATTAACTACCTTCTCTTTCGATCCAAGTTCACTTATAAAGTTCCCATTACTGCATCCGAGTTTATCGCTGGTTCCCCACGATCTATCATATTTATGCCTTTTCCATTCATAACATGTGGTCGTGGCTTGATCGATTCCTTGGTGTTCACCGAGTTGCCCAATTCGTCAAAGTTCCCTCATAGCAGCAGGCTTGCTTCTTGCGTTCGCTGTAAATGACATGCTAAGAAAAAAAAAACATCAGAATGTTCATATGCTTGTAAACATGCTTAGCTTCTAAAAGATTTGCTCAGGGTCGCCAATTGTCTTTTCGCAGTCGCCTACATTGAAACACGAACTTATATACCTAGGTAAGTTGTATTCTTTCGTCTATATTCCTAGGCAAGTAACTTTCAATTACTTGGAGAGTTATCAATGTGTGTTGCATACTCCTTGCACAAGGCTAGGGGGGGTGTGATTGAGGTGTTGCCGAGAAGCTAACTTGTGTTGTTTGTTGTTTACTTGTGATGCCATAGCTGGGACTTGGTAGGGTTGGACTTGGGAGTTCCTTTGTCGAGCCCTCCCTTGGAGAGTTAGTGCTTGTTCGAGTTTTGGTAAAGCCCTAATTCTTATTCCGGTTTAGTTGCATAGTTTAGTCAACATTAGTTATTAACTATTTGTTGGCTTAATTGTGAGGTTTGTGTTGACACTGCAGCTCAAGGAGCACATTGTCATTATTGTTTTCTGCTTGTTTCCAGGTAAGAATCTCTTACGAGGGTTGTGTGGACCCTGCGATAATTTTGGATTGCATCTTGTGTATATGTAGATTGTTACGAGCATGTTTAGTGGATAGGTTGTGTGTTTGCTGTTCATTGATTGGAAGCATGTTTAGTGGATAGGTTCCTTCACTTGTTTTGTTTCTGGCTGGCATGTATTTCCTTATTGACATGTTAGTATCATGCTAGGTTGTTCTTCTGGCATGTTTCCCGTTAAGTATGTGAACTGCTAATATCTTGCTAGGACTTGTGTTGAGCTTGCTTGATTTGCTAGAACGAGATATGTTTTTTAAATAGAACTTGTCAGGTTGTCTTCATCTAGAGGCTGAGAGCGGACATATCGTATCTTGTCCCAACAGGTCGGGACCAGTGGGGACTTGTTCCCGCCCCCGGTAGTCGGGCATGTTTTAGCTAATCTCATTGGAATAAGCCTAGTTTGTAGCTTGCTAGAGCAGAACCCGTCATGGGTTCAAGCCTATTCGAAAATAGTTCTTAGCTTCAGGTCGGTGGTACAGGCTGCTACAGTTGAGTGCTGAGGGACTTGCACTACTGTAGATCAGTGACACAACTTCCGAGTCTTTAGGCATGCATACTTGGACTGGCGTAGTTTGTCCTTAGGCCCTCATAGTTACGCAGTTTACAGTATCATGCAGTGTGCGTGGACACGCATTATGCGCCGGGTGGAGAGCTCCCTTGGGCTAATGTTCGTGAGTACACCACTTCCATTCCAGTTTAGATCCAGACTTCGGGTACTCTCCCATTTATCATAAGAACAGTTTAGCCGAGATCAACTTTTAAGTTGGTCATTTGGCCGAGGGAGAAAGACCCTCGAGGGTGTCTGACATCTAATTGGGATCATCTTTTGAGTTGGTTATTTGGCTGAGGGAGAAAGACCATCGAGGATGTCTTTTGGGATTGGTTAGGAAAGCTAATCATTAGGCCGGAAGTATGAGACTTCCGAGGATTCTAGAATTGCCCTGTTAGCTCGTTGAGCAAAGATCTGTGTTGGTATTTATTTGCATGTATACTAGGATGCTAGATGATTGATGTATCATATTGTACCCTGGTTGGGGATTCTTACTAAGTGCTTTGTACTCACCCTTATTTTCTGTGGTTTTTCCACCAGGTAACTTGGGACAGCACTAGGACAGCTAGCGGAGGGAGCTGCTGGCACTCTGTCCCGTTTATATTGCATTTGTTATTCAGCATGTAGTTGGACATGAAGTCCATAGGGGAACTTTGTTATTTGTTGCTTAAAACTACTTTGGATGTTTTTGTTAAATCACTGGCCAGGATATGTTTTATTTTTAACAGTTTTATTTTATGAATATTTTTGAAAAGTATTTCTATTGTTCCCCGCTCTATTGATGTTTTAAAGTTTTAACTGGAATTCTGAAATGTTTGAATATATTTACATGCATGCTGAGTAAGGACCTAGGCTTTAGGATCATTTTTGGGTCGGGTTCTTACACTTCCAATGGTGTAAGTCTGCCTTGGTCGGTTCTTAGCTTCAGGTGTTGGTGGTACAGTCTTATATAGTTGAGTGCCGAGGGCCTCGCACTACTATAGATCAATGACATCGCTTTCGAGTCCCAGCGAAGACATTTTTTTCCTCATTTTTTCTTCTGTCACCTGTCAACCCTCCTTTTGAGTCTCAACAGTGACACTTTTAATTTCCTATTTCTTCTTTTTATAACAAGCTTCCAAATGCCTTGTTGATCACACCTTCGAGTCCCAACAAGGTCACTTTTAATTATTATTTTCTATTTCAAACAAAATCCTCCAAAATCTAACAAACAGGCTTCGAGTCCTGGTGACGCCACTTTTATAACTATTTTAATTAAAAGCCAAGTCCAAATGCACCACCCTTTGAGTCATGGCAAGGACACAATTAAACTTGATTTTTCTCTTTTAATCGCTCGGCTTCAAAACTTCTCAACAAACGACGCTAGCCCTAGAAACCTGCAACTGACAAATATCCAAGCTCAGTAAATGATAGAAACAACCCTGAAACCCTAATTAACTAGAAAACCGACCCTGAGGGCTAAATGATCAAAATGCCCCTAAAGGCTCAACTACCCTAAAGACCCAACTGAACTATCGAAAATATAACCGGACATACCTGGGGAACCGGAATAGAAATCTAGGTCATTACAGAAGTTGCAGCGAATTGTCGGGAGACCTATATAAGGCAAGAGCTTCCTCAAATTCAACATCATCCAATTTTTCCTTCTCCAAGTTTCAGTGTTCATTTTCCTGTTGTCCGACCAAAGTTTACCCTTATGTTTAGATTTTAGCTGGCAGAGCATTTTCATCGGGCTTAGGTTTAGCTGTTGTTTGTTTTTCCAGATTTCTTCTTGTTCTTTTAGCTTTCAGCAACTTTGTAACCTGAACTTCACCGAAAAACTTCCAAGCTATCTCAGTTTTAGGCATTTTCTTACTCCTCTATCTTTTCCATTGCAAAATTTTACTTTTATTCAAGCTTGTCTTCCTTCTATTATTTATGTGCGAGCATGAATTATGTTAATATGAGTAGCTAAACTTGTTGTCGGAAGGTTTTGGGGAAGTAGGGGATTCACGTAAGTCAAAGAATTAGCGAAATGAACTTGTTTTGTATGCTAAATTTATTTAACTTACATCGAATTAACAACCCTCTTTGTATGAACTCCGTGTTAAGTCGAGAGAGTTAAAACGAAGAGAACCTGCATGTATGACCTCAGGAACGAACTCTTAGAGATAAGGTTCGCCCAATGCTAAATTGATCGAATAGTTGTTTGAATTTGAGAGAATCAAACTAGGAGTTCAAGAGAGCCAGTGACCAAAGTCCGAGAGGACCCAAGGGAAGTTTTTAGTGTTTGCCTTCGCTATTTCCTCGCTTAAGAAAAATCCTTGAAAACCTTAATGTAAAGTCCCGACTCTAAATGGTCATAAATGGCCTTTACTAAATGTTGTAATTCAAAATTCATTAATCTTAAAGATAAAAGATTTCAAGCATCCATCTCATTAAAACATTCAAGTTCCAAATACTTAGGTAAAAGTCATTAAAAACATTCAGCCTCTGGCCAGAGTACATTAAAATCCATTACAAAACATAAGTGAAAGGTTTCGATAATAAAATGCAATGAAGAAAACAGATGCAACGGACTCTCCCATGATCATCCAGCTCCTCTTCTAGCCACATCGATGCTGTGCCAAGTTACCTGGTGGATGAAACCACATAAAGGGTGAGTACAATTGCACTCAGTAAGAATCCCTCAACTTGGGTACAATACGTAAGACACATCATCTAGCAACCTAGCATACAAGCATAGCAACAAACAGTAAGATAGTCTCAAACAAATATAGAAAACAAATGTCGAGCAGGGTCAGCACGCTACTGGGCTGACTAGACAGAAGGGCAACCTAAGTGACCTCGGTCTCTAGAATGTCTAACTCTAAGACAGACTTAGTTAGCACGCCACTGGGCTAACTTGGACAGCACGCTACTGGGCTTGTCCTTACTATGTTCGGGCAGCACGCAACTGGGCTAAACCCTGATACAACTTAAACTTGGCTGTCTATGGACAACACACCACTGGGCTAGTCCTAAAGCATAGTCGGGTGGCACACCACTAGGCCAAACCTTATATTGGCAACACCACTGGGCCAATCTGGATCGATGCCACTGGGTCAATCTGGGACGTACGCAACTAGGCGAGTCTGAAAAGAGGCTCGGGTAGCACACCACTGGGCCAAACCCTGGATTAACTCAAACCTGAAAGATCATAGACTGCACGTAACTGGGCAAGTCTTGAACTGCACTCTAGTGGGCGAGTCCTGAGCCAAACTGAGTCAGCACGCAACTGGGTTGTAACCCGGGACAATCCTAACAGGCTCTAACACACACTAGAACAACTAGAGCTAACAGGGTTTAACATCCGACTAGCATATAGATAATAAATTATTACTTATAAAAGACTTCACATTCTGCTGCTTTATTGAGTTTACACATCCCGTTGCGGAAAGAGTTAGAGTGAGCTGGGATAGCAGTATTGTTGGGAGAGGTTACCGCCGAGTAGCCCAGTTGACTGTTCAGCCTTCCATCAGGCAGAGGATTATTGATAGCAAGTTGAGTGATCCCGAGTTGAGCCGACTAATTGCCCGAGTTGCTCCATACATTCCAAAATGAGTCTTGCCACATGTCCGAAAATAAGGCGGCTGTCTCATAATGGCCTAGTGGCAGCCTTGATCCCTTGGCTGGAAATGACCCTAACGGCGCTGCGGACCCTTATGATCAAACTTTCTCTTTTGCCCTGAGCTGGCTGGCGCATACTGGGCTACTGTTGAAGTCTTAACCAGAGGATATTTCCGATTTTAAATCTTGGCCAATGCCACAGTTCTGGTGTATGTTTCCTGAGCGAGTGCCCTAATGTCTTGGGCAACCTCCAATCTGAGCCCTTCGATGAATTTCTTGATCTTCAACTCCTCGGTGGCAACTAACTCAGGAGCAAAGTAGCTATGCTCCGAAAATTTCTTCTCATAGGCACCTATAGAGTCATTTCCTTGCTTCAGATTGTTGAAAGACTCAACCATCTCTTGTTGAGCCTCCTCACTGATATACTGAGTCTTGAACTCAGCCCTGAAGAATTCCCAAGTAGGGGGTGGGGATCCTGTAAGTCTGCCTCTAAAAGTGGACTCCCACCACCATACTGCTGTGTCAATAAGAACATGAGCGGCACACCTCGACCTATGAACATCAAGACAGTCCATGACCTGAAAGATGTACTTCATCCTGGCCAGCCACTTGGCTGCCTTCAGCGGGTCCTCGGAAGCATCGAACTCCTTAGGCTTCCACTTGCAGAAGTCTTTGAGCCACTGCCCATACTCGGCGACTCCATTCCCTACTACAACCTCAACATGCATAGGCTCTTGACCACCCTGAGGGTTCAATGAAGCTGCTGGTGCAACTAGGGGTGCCTGACTGAGAAGCTGGGTCAGCTGAGCCATTTGTGCTCGGGACTCAGCCCTCTGCTCAGCCATCAAATGCATCATCTCTCTCATTACGGATGCCAGCTCTGCTCTAGGAGCTCTAGTCTGGGGCTGAGAAGTCTCCTCCCCTGCTCGGGGCATATCAGCAGCTAGGGCCACAGGCGCCCTACGAGTTTGGTTCAATCTTAATGTTGCCTCATCAGTAGTGATCGCAATGCCAACACCCCGGTTGGCTGTACCAGATGATCCTGCTCCTTTACGGGTAATTGACATACTGGCGATCTATACCCAAACCATACTAAGTTAGTCAAAGCTCGGACTAACACTGCCAAAAACAAAACAAGACAAGTATGCTAGGTGCAGGTATTGTAAAACTTAAACCCTTAAAATAAACTTAAACACATACCTGGCAGCTATTGGAGTGCTGATGATCATGGGACACAACGACCTAACTTAGTAGGTTAGTCTACAGAATCTATGACTCTGAGCTCTGCTACCAACTGTAATGAACCGACACTAAATGGTCCTAAATAGTCTTTACTTAAGATGAAATTTTAGAAAAACAGACAATAGATTGAAAAAATTCAACATCTTAATAAATCATTCAAACTTAAACATTTGAGGTGCATAGTTAAGAAAACAGTGAAATGACACAAGCCGCTGGCCATAGTTCAGTAAACAGTTACACAATCTCAATAAAACATTTTAAGTTTCAAAGACATTTTCAAACTAGAATGTAAATGACTCTAGGACAATGCAACAACCTTTCCCATGATCCACCAGCTCCTCCTCTAGCCACCTCGATGTTGTGCCAAGTTACCTGGCGGAGAAAACCACAGAAAGGGTGAGTACAATTGCTCTCAGTAAGGATTCCCTAACTGGGGTACAATACGCACAACAAATCCTCTAGCATTCTAGCATACAAGCATCACACAATAACATGGCAGTCTCAACAGCACAATAGCAGGATAAACATTATCAATGGTCTAGACTCACAGCTAGACAAGGTTAGCACACACTAGGCTAACAAACAGGAGAAAAACTTAAGTAATCTCAGAAGCTATAATAGTACAACAAGCAAGGTTAGCACACACTGGGCTAACTAAGGACAACAACACACTGGGCTAGTCCTGGACTGCAACACACTAGGCAGTCCGACTCATTCTTGATTAGCAACACACTGGGCTAACAGGGGAAACAACACACTTGGCTAGCCCGGGATCAGCAACACACTGGGCCAATTCTGAAAACTGGTCAGCACACATGGGCTAATAGAGGGATAGCACACACTGGGCTAGTCATGGACAAACTGAGCCAGCACGCAACTCGATTGTCACTCAAGTAAGTCCCACTCATACCTGTTAGCAGCACATTGGGCTAACAGGGGACAACAACACACTGAGCTGGTCTTGAGCAAACCGAGCCAACACGCAACTCGATTGTCAGTCGGGACTCCCTATTAAATCTAACACACTAAGTATCCTAGAGCTAACAGAATAGCATACAACTAAATCTAATTCAGAGTATATTAGCAGACAAAGTAATAATTAGTAAACAGGAGAGTGCAACAACAAGGAACAATAAACTAAATGTCAAACCCTAGCAAAAATCCAGAAAAGCCTATTTACTAACATGCTTGATCACAACATATTCATCAGGGCATACAGTAGACAATATCAGATCAACAAGCAAACATGAGATAAACATGGCTGTAACAGAGAAACAGGAGCAGACATGATTATCAACAGAACAACCTCCAAGGGACTTGCAAGAACCTATCCACTAACAATATATTCCAGATATCATGTAGAAACCTATCCACTAACAGTTCAACATGTAAACATAACAAGCAACCTGGAGTTATCATTGAGGTGCGCAGGGTTCACACAACCCCGACAAGGAACCCTTACCTGATAAACAGTAGAACCTAAAAATAGAGGAAGCCCTTGAGCTGTAGATCACCACACAAGCTACCCTAACAAACAATTACAAAGTTACAATCAAGGCATAAACACTCTAAGCAACCAACAGACAGTAGATTAGGGCTTTATCGAAACCCGAGCAAAGCTCCAAATCCCAATTAGGGTCTCGGCCAAAGCAAGGATAACCACACCAAAGCGAACTTCAAACCCTTCTTCCTCCACTCTCAGCTAGGGCAACATCACAACACAAAATCACAAGTTAAACTTGGTTAAACACCAACACACAACCAATTGTGCTTGCAAGAAGCTCTTGGCCACAAAAGGAAGGATAAGGTGAACCACACAAACAACACACTTGCTCACTTAGAGATTTTGGCAATGAAGAGAGCACAATGGTGGTCTTGGCTAGCTCCTCCAACAAACACCCCAAATGCTTTTCAGCTAGGCTTGGCTTGCACAACAAAGAAAAGGTTTGATTAATACATTGCCTAACCAAAACAAGATAGATCACGGCTAGATCTACATAACCAAGCAACCAACACAACCAAAATCTTACCTTGGAGCTCTCGTGTAACGGCCCAGTTTTCTATTTCAGTTACCCAGGTGATTTCGGGTCATTATTCGGATGTTCGGATGGGCCGTTAGAGCTATTTTAACCCTTAGGGGTATTTTGGTCTTTTTGCCCCCGGTCAGGGTTTTGAGGATTTTCAAGATTTGGGGCCATTCCTGCCTTTGTCGAAGCTTAATGGTTGTTGGTTGCAAGACCCGAGAGGTTTGGGCAAGTTGTTTGGAAGTTTGGAGGTGTTTTAGAAAATGGCAAAATTAATTGTAATTTTGGTGCTTCCATTGGGTTTTGAGCCCTTGCCCTAAATGGTCTTGGGGAGTTCGTAGGAAAAGAGAGTTTTATTTTAAAATAAGTTTGCTTCGGCCGGGTTTGGAAAGAGGAAGCTTTGGGAAGGGATTTTAGACCTATTTAATTAGGGAAAAGGAAAGAAAATCAAGAAAACCCCTCTTCCTCCTTGTTTTGCAAAATCCTCTCTCTCTTTCTCTCTCTCTCTCTCTCTCTCTCCTAGCCGACCTCACCAAGAAACCCTAGCCTCCCAGCCATGCCCAGCCGCACCAGCCAGCCCAAACCGCCCTAGCCACACCCCCGCTCTGCCTGCGCATGCCTGAGCGCGCAGACAACAACCCAACCGCTCCGCACGGTCGCCCGGGACGCGCCGATGGGCAGCACTGAGTCCTAGGTTGTGTAAGGCCCGAAGGGCATCCAGGTGTAGAACCTAGGGTAGTTATAGCTGTAAGCCTTCGAATAGGCAAGCTCTAGGAGGGGCGTATGGTCTAACCCAACTGTTTGCTCCAAGTCGTTGTATGGTTGCATGTACTTGTGCTAAATGAGATGTTTTCGTATTGTACCCCGGTTGGGGATTCTTACTGAGTAACTTGTTGCTCACCCTTATTTTCTGTGGTTTTCCACCAGGTAACTTGGGACAGAGGCTGGATGGCTAGAAGGAGGCTGCCGGATGATCATGGATAGCTGACTCTGAGATTGCACGTTCTTTTACTGTTTTTATGAATTAGCATGTAGTGGGACTTGAGTCCCTAGGAAAACACTCATAAAACTATTTTATGTTCACAAACCGTTTCCCTTTGATTGTTTTAAGAAAGTACTGATCAATCACTTACTTGATGGTTTTTTTTTATTGGAATTATGGTTTTTGTTTTAAATGTGCTGACTGCAAAGATTTAAATTTGGAGCTCTAAATGACGTTTTACATTCTTAATCATGCATGCTAAGTAAGGATCTAGGTTAGAGACCGCTTCTTGGGTCGGGTCCTTACAGTTGGTATCAGAGCTCAGAGTTATAGGTTCTGTAGACTGACCTGCAGTTGTAGGTTGTTTTCCATGATCATCAGCGCTCCGCCAGCCATCAGGTATGTCCGTAAGTTTAAGGTCAAGGGTTAAGAATTACAATACCGTTGCACCTTGCATGTATATGACTTGTTGTTGTGGAGCAGGGAAACCAGGTTCTGACTCATTGTTGGTTTGGGTGTAGATTGTCAGTATGCCAGTCACTCGTAGAGGGCAGGGAGGCTCGAGGCCGACCAGCCAGGGCATTCGTATTGATTCCGACACGGGAGGGACGTCGTCCCAAGCTGATGCTGATGTTAGGCCACCTACAGGCCCTTCTACTGTGTTGCCAGAGAGGGCGTGGAGGCAACTCAACCTCGGGAGGCTGCACCGGGAGTTGCTTTTGTGGAGTCCATGAGGGCTCTTATGGTTGGATTCTTGGTCATCGACCGGAGGGCCGAGCGAGAGGCGAGACGCAGCTCGTTAGCCGCTGCAGAGGAGGAGTCCCGAACTCGAGATAGAGCGGTGACCGAGTTGGTTCAGAGAGAGGGCTGCAGATGCCACCAGATCGCTTGGCTCGCGAGGAGCCTATTGTGAACGAGGCCGTTGTGGCGGAAGGTGCTGAGGATCTGGGCAAGTGGCTGAGGGATTTTGTCAAATGGAAGCCCGAGAAGTTCAGTGCCCCTGGAGAACCATTGGTAGCTGCCAGGTGGATTGCTGAGTTGGAATATACATTTATGGTGATTGCTTGTCCTGAGGTGCAACGAGCTCGATGTGCAGCTCATGTGTTAGCCGGTATCTGACTAAGTGGTGGTGGGATTCCACTTTGAGTGAGAGACCACTGGGTCTCCACCGCCACCGGGAATTCTTCAAAATTTGAGTTCAAGGCGAAATTTATCAGTGAAGAAGCCCAAGAAAAGATGATTGAGCTGTTCTCAAACCTTAAGCAGGGGTCTGACTCGATCGAGGTGTACGAGAAGAAGTTCTCAGAGTATGGATACTTTGCGCCACAGTTGATTGCTACCGGGAATCGAAGATCGGGAAGTTTATTCTTTGGTTTGAGGCAGGAGTATCTCAGATGTTAGGGCACATGCCCCGCAGACTTTTGCCAAGCGGCGAAGATGCTTGGCAACGATTTATGATGGGAAGTATCCTCCAGGAGAGAGTTGTTAGTACCGTAGTGTCGAAGGCCCCAGTGTACTCGGGCCAAAAGCGTAAGTTTGACTCAGGAAGTAATGGCCGTGAGGGAGGTCAGCGCCGCCAGGGTACTTATCATGGCAGAGACCAGCATCGGGACCGTAACCGTGATCAGCCTCACAAACAGGGCGTAGGGAGGCCGCCACCGTATTGTAGATCCTGTGGGAAGCAAAGATTGGGGACCTTGTGGTGGTAACCCTAGAGCTTGCTATAATCGTGGTAAGGAGGGCATCGGGCCCGACATTGCAATCGTAGCGATGGTGGTGGCGCGGCCAGCTTCAAGCCAGCGAGGAGAGTGTATGCTACGACCCGCCAGGAGGCTGAGAAAGCCGGGGCCGCAGTGGCAGGTACGCTCCTAGTTCTTGACCACCTTGCCCTTGTGTTGTTTGATTTGGGTTCCACACATTCTTTTATTTCTGTTGTTTTTGCTGAGCATGCTTGCATGATTTTAGAGCCCCTAGGATTTGAGTTATCTGTTGCTACTCCCTCGGGAGTTAGTATGTTCGCTAGCCAGAAGGTAAGGGATGGTCGGATACGGGTATCCGACGAGTCTCTGCAGGTTACGCTCATAGTGTTAGCTATGAGTGGTTTTGACGTAATCCTCGGTATGGATTGGTTGGCTGATAACCACGCTATGATTGATTGCCGCCGGAAGGAGGTGGTGTTCAGGCCACCGAGCAGGCCTAGCTTTAAATTTCGGGGCACCCAGAGTGGGGTGTGTCCGCCAGTGATTTCGGCAGCTAAAGCCCACCGTTTGCTAGCTCGAGGAGCTTGGGGCTTTTTGGCTAAGTTGACCGGAGAGAGAGCGTGATCGATTATCTGCTGAGCAAGTGCCCATTGTGTGCGGGAGTTTGCGGATGTTTTCCCCTGAAGAATTGCTGAAATTTGCCGCCAAAGAGGGAGGTGGATTTCTCAATAGAGCTTGAGCCAGGGACTCGTCCTATTTCGAAAGCTCCTTATCGTATGGCGCCAGCTGAACTGAAAGAGTTAAAGGAGCAGTTGCAGGAGTTGCTTGACAGAGGATTTATTAGGCCGAGTGTGTCCTCATGGGGAGCACCCGTGCTGTTTGTTAAGAGAAAGGATGGCTCGATGCGTCTATGCATTGATTACAGGGAACTGAACAAGGTGACTATCAAGAACAAGTATCCACTGCCACGTATCGATGACACATTCGACCGGCTCCAGGAGCTTGTGTGTTTTCAAAAATTGATTTGAGGTCGGGCTACCACCGCTTGAGGATTCGGGATGCGCAGATATCCCCAAGGCGACTTTTTCGTGTCGAGGTACGGTCACTACGAGTTCGTAGTCATGTCATTCAGACTGACGAACGCCTCAGCAGCATTCATGGACATGATGGACAGAGTGTTCAAGGCATTCTTGGACCGCTTTATCATCGTATTTATAGATGACATTCTTGTGTACTCTAAGTCTAAGGAGGACCATGCTTCAGACTGAGAGGCGATTTTGTGACCTTTTGCGCGAGAACCAGCTCTATGCGAAGTTTTCAAAGTGTGAATTTTGGCTTGAGGAGGTAGCTTTTCTGGGACACGTTGTGTCTAAGGAGGGAGTGGCTGTGGACCCTTTGAAGATAGAGGCCGTTAGTTCGTGGGCTAGACCGACGACTGTGTCGGAGATTCGTAGCTTCCTGGGTCTGGCCAGATATTACCGACGCTTCGTTCAAAATTTCTCTGCTATAGCAGCCCAGCTTACTCGGTTGACGAGGAAGGGCGTCGATTTTGTTTGGGATAAGAAGTGCGATAAGAGTTTTGCTAAGCTAAAGAACAGCTTGACGTCTGCGCCAGTGTTGGCAGTTTCGGAGGGAACATGAGGTTTCGTGGTGTACAGTGATGCCAGCAAGTTTGGTTTGGGTTGCGTTCTGATGCAACACGGTAAGGTGATAGCGTACGCCTCGAGGCAGTTGAAACCACACGAGCAGAACTATCCGACTCATGATATGGAGTTGGCAGCGGTCGTCTTTGCACTTAAAATCTGGAGGCACTACTTGTATGGGGAAAAGATTCAGATTTTCTCGGACCACCAAAGCCTCAAGTATTTCTTCACTCAGAAGGACCTGAACATGAGTCAGAGGAGGTGGTTGGAGCTTGTAAAGGATTACGACTGTGAGATCCTGTATCACCCTGGAAAGGCAAATGTTGTGGCAGATGCACTAAGTAGAAAGACCTCGCATCTAGCAACGTTGGCAAATCCCAAAAGTATCATAAGGAAAGACCTCGGGAGAGCAGAAATAGCAGTGTTGTTAGGGGATGTTACAGCCAGGGTAGCTCAGTTGACCATCCAGCCTTCGATAAGGCAAAGGATTATCGACGGCCAGTTGGGTGATCCTAAGTTAAAGAGTTTGTATGAGAGGGTTTAGGCTGATGGTGACTTCGATTTTGTGATATGTGCAGATGGTGGTTTGAGATATAAGGTTCGGCTATGTGTCCCAGCCGATGCTGGTATTCGTACAGAGTTGTTGACCGAGGCTCACACCTCGCCTTTTGCATGGCACCCAGGGGGTAACAAGATGTATCAAGATCTTAAGCAGACTTTTTGGTGGATGGGGATGAAGAGAGAGATTGCCCAGTTTGTCAGTCGGTGCTTCACTTGTCAGCAAGTGAAGGCGCCTAAGCGTAAAACCAGCGAGTTTCTTTGCGCGCCGCTCGAAGTGCCGCAGTGGAAGTGGGAGGAGATCACCATGGACTTTATTTCGGGTTTGCCCAGGACTCCTAGAGGTTATGCGCAGATTTGGGTGATCGTTGATGAGTTGACCAAGTGTGCACACTTCGTCCCGGCAGATAAGCTATACCGTGGAGCGAAGGCGCAGCTTGTTCCTTGAGCAGATAGTTAGGTACCACGGTGTGCCAGTTAAAATTATCTCCGACCGGGATTCCCGTTTTACATCACGGTTTTGGAAAGCCCTTCAGGCAGGTTTGAGCACAGAGTGCACAAAGATCTGACCTTCCAACCACAGACCGATGGCGAGACAGAGCGGGTAAATCAGATTTTAGAAGATATGTTGCGAGCCTGTGCATTGGATTTCCCGGGTAGTTGGGACCAATACTTATATTTGATGGAGTTTGCCTACAACAATAGTTTTTCGATCGACCATTCGGATGGCACCGTTTGAGGCATTGTATGGTAAGCGCCGCAGATCCCCAGTGATTCTAGGAAGAGGTTGGAGACATGCGGTATTGGGTCCAGAGTTGCTCGATTGACCAATGAGATCATCCCGAAAAATCGAGCTCGTATGTTGACTGCCCACAGCAGACAGAAGAGCTACGCCGATGTCAGGCGTAGAGAGTTGGAGTTTGAGGTTGGCCAGCACGTGTTCCTTAAGGTAGCTCCGATGCGTGGAGTTCTGAGGTTTGGTAGGAAGGGGAAGCTGAGCCCCAGGTTTGTTGGACCATTCGAGATCCTCGAGAGGATTGGGGCCGTAGCTTACCGGTTAGCATTGCCACCATCTTTGGCTGCAGTGCATAGTGTGTTCCATGTTTCGATGCTCCGCCAGTATGTGGCAGACCCTTCGCATGTCATAGATTTCGAGCCTTTGCAGCTAAACCATGACTGAGCTTTGAGAAAAACCCATAAAGATCTTAACATTTGAGAAGAAAGTCTTGAGGAACCGAGCTATTGATTTAGTGAAAGTGCAGTGGCGGATCGGAGAGAGTTGAGGAAGCTACTTGGGAGTTGGAAGGGAGATGAGGAGAAATTACCCGGAGTTGTTTTAGTGCAGCAACTTCCGAGGACGGAAGTCCTCCAAGGAGGGAGTATTGTAACAGCCCGGATTTCAGTTAAATGGAAATTAGTTAAAAAAAAAAAATAGGAGGGCTCGAACCCTTAGCCTAAAGAGGGAAGGGAGTTTGGAATTAATTAAGGAAAAAAAATAAATGCGTTGGCAAGGGCTCGAAGGGGGGAAGCCTTGGGAAGGGCATTTGAGATTCCCAAAGCCTATTTAACTTAGGGAAGGAAGGAAAAAGAAAAAAAAAAAGAAAGGAAAAAAAAAACCCCACTCTCTCTCGCAAACCCTCACTCTTCCCCTCACCCACGCCGCCGACGCCCAGCCTTCTCACCCACGCCGCCGACGCCCAGCACCCTCACCCTCGTCGCTCGGCGCTGCTGTCGTTGCCACCGGCCGTCGCGCGCACCGAACGACCTTGCACCGGCCGCGCAGAGCTAGCCAGCCCGTCGCCTGCACCACCCGCGGCAGCGCCGCCCGTCGCCTGCACCGTGTGCCCCCATCGCCGCCCATCGCCGCACCGTGCGCCCCAGCGCACCGCCCGCACCGCTCCGTCCGGCCGCAACCGCACGACCGCGCCACAGAGCGCAGACAATGCGTCGCTCGTCCGTCCGTCGCCGCGTCGCTCGCCGCTTCGCCCGCCGCGTCGTCCCAGCGTGTCGCTCGTTCTAGCGCGCCCCGCGGCCAGTGTCGCCGCCGCAGCGCCCGCCGTCGACGCGCTTGCGGCGCGCTCTCAGCGTGTGTTCGCTCGCCTTTGCCGCGTGCGAGCAGTGCCGTCGGCGCTTGATGTCAGCGCCGCAGCGCCCTCTACCGCACCAGCCAGCGCCGTTCTCGCTCGCTGCTGCGAGAGGCGTGTGTCTCTTCGGTTGGTAAATTTCCTAGCCTCCACCCTTTGGACTTCATGATTTTAGGTCTTTGTTTATTTATTTAGGATATTTTATTGTATGCCTAGGTCGCTCGGGTTCGCTTTAAAGCTCGAGGGTTGTTAGTTGGTTCGTGATAGTTACTTTCCACTCGTTTCGGTAAGGATTTCTTACAGGGGTTGTGTGGACCTGCGAACACTTGATAGCATATTGGTTATTGAAACCGTATGAGTTTCTAGTGGATAGCATCATGCTTGCTTTTGATTCATGTTAGTGTTATGTTCGCGTTAGTTAGTTCCATGCTAGGGTTCTCCTATCTGTCATATTCATGCTTTATGTTGTATTCTATTAGTTCCGTACTACGTTCTTCCATCTCGACATATCCATGTTCTCCGTTGAATCTTTGTTAGATCCATGTTAGGTTTAGCAGTGTCGTATAATGTAGAGGATTGTAGGGGTAACTAGTGTAGGTTTCGCCGGGTAAGACCCCGATGGACATCCGGAGGTGTAAGACCCGATGGGCATCCTAGGTGTATAAGACCCCGATGGGCATCACTGAGTTGGAGGTGTAAGACCCCGATGGGCATCCTAGGTGTATAAGACCCCGATGAGCATCACTGAGTTGGAGGTGTAAGACCCCGATGGGCATCCTAGGTGTATAAGACCCAGATGAGCATCACTGAGTTGGAGGTGTAAGACCCCGATGGGCATCCTAGGTGTATAAGACCCCGATGGGCATCACTGAGTTGGAGGTGTAAGACCCCGATGGGCATCCTAGGTGTATAAGACCCGGATGGGCATCACTGAGTTGGAGGTGTAAGACCCCGATGGGCATCCTAGGTGTATAAGACCCCGATGGGCATCACTGAGTTGGAGGTGTAATGTAAGGACCCGACCCAAGAATCGGTCGCTAACCTAGATCCTTACTTAGCATGCATGATTAAGAATGAAGGAAAAAAAAACATCGTTCGGAGTACCAAATTTAAATCTTTTCAATCAACACATTTAAAACAAACCATAAATCCATTAAAATAAAAATCAACGAATAAGTGACTGATCAGTACTTTCTTAAGAAAACAAAGGAAACGGTTCGAGAACATAAAATAGTTTTTGAGTGCTTTCCTAGGGACTCAAGTCCCACTACATGCTAAATCATAAACACAATAAAAGAACGTGCAACTCAGATTCAGCTATCCATGATCATCCAGCTGCCTCTTCCTAGCCATCCAGCCTCAGTCCCAAGTTACCTGGTGGAAAACCACAGAAAATAAGGGTGAGCAACGAGTTACTCAGTAAGAATCCCCAACCGGGGTACAATACGAAAACATCTCATTTAGCACACAGACATGCAACCATACAATGATTTAGAGCAAACAGTTGGGTTAGACCATACGCCCCTCCTGGAGCTTGCCTATTCGAAGGCTCAATGCTATAACTACCCTAGGTTCTACACCTGGATGCCCTTCGGGCCTTACACAACCTAGGACTCAGTGCTGCCCATCGGGGACTTACACACCTAGGACTCAGTGCTGCCCATCGGGGACTTACACACCTAGGATGCCCATCGGGGTCTTACTCCTCCAACTCAGTGATGCCCTTCAGGGTCTTATACACCTAGGATGCCCATCGGGGTCTTACACCTCCAACTCAGTGATGCCCATCGGGGTCTTATACACCTAGGATGCCCATCGGGGTCTTACACCTCCAACTCGGTGATGCCCATCGGGTCTTATACACCTAGGATGCCCATCGGGTCTTACACCTCCAACTCGGTGATGCCCATGGGTCTTATACACCTAGGATGCCCATCGGGTCTTACACCTCCAACTCGGTGATGCCCATGGGTCTTATACACCTAGGATGCCCATCGAGTCTTACACCTCCAACTCGGTGATGCCCATCGGGGTCTTATACACCTAGGATGCCCATCGGGTTTTACACCTCCAACTCGGTGATGCCCATCCAGGGTCTTATACACCTAGGATGCCCATCGGTCTTACACCTCCAACTCAGTGATGCCCATCGGGGTCTTATACACCTAGGATGCCCATCGGGGTCTTACACCTCCAACTCAGTGATGCCCATCGGGGTCTTATACACCTAGGATGCCTATCGGGGTCTTACACCTCTGGATGTCCATCGGGGTCTTACCCGAGCGGGGCCTACACTAGTTACCCTTACAACCCTCTACACTATACGACACCTGTCTAAACCTAACATGGATCTAACAGCATTCAACGGAGAACATGGATATGTCAGGATGGAAGAACGTAGCACGGAACTAATAGAATACAACATAAAGCATGGATATGACAGGATGGAAGAACGTAGCACGGAACCAACGGAATGCGAACATAACACGAACATGAATCAAAAGCAAGCATGATGCCTATCCACTAGAAACTCATACAGTTACAATAATCAATATGCTATCAAGTGTTCGCAGGGTCCACACAACCCCGGGGAAGAAATCCTTACCTGGAAACAAGTGGAAAAATAGCTATCACGAGTCAAGAAGCAACTCTCGAGCTCCTAAGCGAACCCGAACAACCTAAGCATTTAATAAAACATCCTAATTAAATAAACAGCAACCAGCAGCTCAGGGTCCAAAAGAGAAAAGACTCGGGGATACCAACGGCGAAGTCACGGGGTCTCGGCAGCCAGGGGGCAGGATGGGCGCTGCTGGTGCAGTGCAGCAGCAGGCTGGCTGGCGTTGGCGTTGACGCTGGCGCGGCTCGGCGCACGGCAAGGCGAGCAGAGGCGCTGGAGCGGGCGCACTGGGACGACGCGCGTCGAGGGTGTGAGGCGGCGCGCGACAGCGTCTTAGGCTGCGGCACGCGCGGCGTCGGCAAGCGAGCGTCGTGGCGGTGGGCGATCTGCAGACAAAGCGACTTGGTGCGGGCGGTCTGTGGCTATTGGGGTCAAGCGACTTGGTGTGGGCGGTCTGTGGTACTGGTCGGGCGACGACGGCGGGCTGCGGGCTGAAATTTTGGGTTAGGTTGGGATGTCTTGGCGTGCTGGGCGACACTGGGCGGAGTGGCTGGGCGATGTAGGGACTGAGCGACCTGGGGTGTGGTGGCTCGGCTAGGCTCCTTGGCTTGGTTCCAAGGCTTGGTGCGGCTAGGGTTTGGAGAGAGAGAGAGAGAGAGTTGCAAAAACAAGGGGAATGGGATTTTCTTTCCTTTTCTTATTTTAAATAGGCCTAAAATCCCTTCCCATGGCTTCCTCCTTCGAGACCCGGCTCAAACGACTTTCCTCCTAAATAAAAACTCATTTAATCCAAGTTTCCACTTCACCATCCAGGGCAAGGGTTCAAGCACAAAGGATTCACTTAAATAATAAATAATTTTTGCCATTACCTAAAATGCTCCCATACTTCTAAACAACTAGCCCAAACTCCTTGGGTCTTGCAACCAACAACAATCAAGCCTCGACGAAGGCAGGAAGAACCCCGAAGTCCTGAAAATCCACATACCCGGCTTCGGGGAGCAAAAGACCAAAATACCACTAAGGGTTCAAATAGCTCTAACGGCCCATCCGAACATCCGAATAATGAGAACAGGAAACACTGGGAAACGAAATAGAAAAGTGGGCCGTTACAATACTCCCTCCTTTTAAGACTTTCGTCCTCGAAAGTCCTAAGACGAAAACAACTTTAGGTAATCTCCACTGTTCCTTAACCAACCAAACTCCCGGTTAAGACAACATTAAACCTTCTTCGAAAACCAAACCCCCCCCTTGGGTTCCCAAAGGCTCAAAGCCACTAGCCATCCAGTCTGCCACAAACTATCTCAACCAAGACTGGGCATACACTGAACTCTGAAGAAATAGATGCGATAGTGCTAAACGGTAATCCACATCCTCAAACTTGCACTAGCTCTCAAACGGTCTAGAAATCTTAGGGCTCACTTAACCCTCGCTAACCCAACTCGGAGCGCCTCTCACGACGGCTACTCTCAAAGCAACCTCGTGGGGGCGGGTCACAAGCTCTAAAACTCTACGCCATGCACCGGCATAACTTCTCTGAATGCTCACAGCTGTTATCAAACAGCCTCGACCCTACACCATGCTGACCAACAACTGAACCTCCCAGGTTTCAGAAACTAAACGGCCTACTCTTACTTCACAAGAGACCAGCGAACCCCATTGTTTGCCTACAATCCTTAATGAAATTCAAATCAAACCACCAATCGGTGGTGATCTTAAAGGAAAACTTCTCCAACTAACACGCATCCACGACACTTAAGCAACCATCTTAAGAAAAATTGAAACACCAAAGCCAAGGGGCACTTTCCTGGTTCACCAAGCGGCTAACACCACTCACACTAGTGAATCTTCACTCGGCCACCACGAACGACAAGGTCCGGGAAAAGGCTCCACTCGGCCAAACTAATAAATCAAGCCCCTCATCGGCCGACAACAACTTCCCAATGCTATCCGATCAGCCACCGCCTAAGAGAATATCGCGAGACAGGAAAACAAACAACATACCTCTCTCAGGAATCTCGAGCGGCAAGGAATAAAACATTGCGCGACTACTAGCAACACAACACCTCGAGGATAACAACTCAAAGGTTTTCCCAACCAATGCCAGGGCACCTCGGTGCCAACCCACTCGACTGTGGCTCAGCTATAACGCCGACTGCGAATGCACAACAACTAGGAATAAAGCCCAAGAAGGGCTTGCTCTGCAGAAACTCAACCCAAGCTTATAACGAGCAAGGCTCGCCTCCAAGCTGCCACTCAACTCTTAAGCCCACTTGGCTACTCAAGGACTTCCTCCTTTAGCTTAGACCTACTTCTTTTCCAACCAGAAACTCCACACTCGAAACATCCCGAGGAATAACGATAACGACAACCACAAAGCTTGCGGATCATGAGCAACACCAATCAAGCAAGACTACCCCAAAAGTTAATACTCGAAACTGGCATCCACGGTGCAACTCAATGATCACAGAAGCTAGGGGTTCTTCAAACCCCAAAGATCCATCAAATAATCAGCAACAACTTAACCACTTAGCTTGGCTATCCACCGACCTCACGAGGTCGAACAACTTGCTGCTTGCTAATAACACTACACAGGGTTTCCCCTGGCTAGGCTGACCGCTACGCCACTCTGCTCAACTTCACAACTCAGGAGCTACGCTGACTCCTGATAAACGAGGATGATTCCTTAGCAACGGACTTCCGATGGATAGCGAACTACACACCAGCTCGCTGTCTTGCTCAAACTCAAAGGCACCAACAGCCAACGCTCTCGGAAGCAACACCAGAGGGAGTCCACAACTGATTGGACCACCTAGCCAGAACTAACAATACTTACTCAACCACCGGGGGAGGGGTCAACTCCCGAAACTTCCTGACTAGGAACAGGTCCTCAGGGCAACGCCCTCTTGCTCGAACCGAGCTAGCTCTTGAAACAACTAGAGAACCAAAACTTGGTCAACACCAAACACCAACTAGCCACCTCACCGGAACCAATCCGGACTCTACTCCAAACAAACACTAGCTTGCTAGTCTACCAAATCTGCAAGCAACTCACCCGAGGAACATCTTCTGGTGGATCGAGCTCTGGAGAGGCTCTTCACAACCTAGGGATCCTCCGATCACCCTCCGACACACACGGTCGTCAAACGATCTAACAGACAACCGGCCACACGGGCACAACCCTCTCCAAAGATCTCAACTATTTGGCCAACTCCAACTGCTTGAAAACCAAGAGGACTGGAAACGCTACAGAATGCGCCATCCTCCTACTCAAACATTAGCCACAACAAACCTTCTGCCCAAGGTAAGGATCCGAACAACTCTCTTAGCCATGATGGTTAGAAACTACGCGGCTTTGCTACCACTGCTCTTGTTCAGTTCCAACTGAACTCTAACCAGGCTAAGGTCCAACTAGCAAAACTTGCTTAAACAACAACCCGGCTACGAGCACGACATCCTTACAACCAAAGCTAGGGCACTTGCCAAGAACTAAAGTCTTGACACCTCAAAGACTGAGCACTGGTTCCTCAACACGAACCTCTCGTGGTTTCACAAACATAAACCACGGAACGAGCTACACAAAAGTACACCGGCGTGTACAACGCCAACCAGATTCCTTAAGATCCAAAGCCAACAAGGACTTTCACGCAGGGCAACTTTTGCTTCCAACAGAGCCACTACTAACCAGGGAGCAACAAGAGTTCAAACCCTCTCGGGCCAACTCACCACGAAAAGCCACATTGGCCAACTCACTCTTACAAGAGCACATCCATACCAAGCTAACATATCTCAAGCCAATGTGCCCACTAAACGTGCTCCGATCAGCCATCCAACTCATGGCTCTAACACTGGATCAATCACGCATCCTCGATGCCAACACTACCCATACTAGGGTAACTCAAAGGGTAGCCGAATCATGCTACCAACAAACTGGCTCACAAGCTCACATCCTCGATGCCAACACTACCCATACTAGGGTAATAAAAAAAAAAAAAAAAAAAAAAAAAAAAAAAGTCGGTCAAGTGACTGTTCGATTGTTTTGAAAAAATATATATATATATATATATATATATATATAATAATAATAATAATATTATATATATATTATTTATTATTTTAACTTTTTACTTTTTACTTTTTAACTTTTAACCTTTTAACTTTTTACTTCTTTTAACTTTTAATCTCCACCATTCATTTTATATTTTATATATCCAATGGCTCAAATTAAATGTTGTCTTTTACCCCATTTCCCTCTCTTTTTAAACTCAATCTTCTTCTCCAAAATGACAACACAACTTTTATTATTCAATCCTCCAAAAATCAAAAGCTCCATTGTTGCTCTCTCCAAGCTCTCAACCTTTTCTTTTAGATTTTATTCTTGAGAGACATTGTATTGTGAGGATTTGGTTGTGTGAGATAAAATTTGTATATCCACTCTTTTGAGAGAGTTGTAAAGTGTGTTCCAAAAAAATTCTATACTTTGTAACGGTTTGATCTTGATCCGTGGAAAAGATCGAGTTTGCTCTTGAACTCGTAAAAGGAGCGGTTTACTGTTGGACTCTAATCCGTGGAAAGAGTTAAGCAAAAAGGTTTTTCAAAATCCCAAGAGGCGCTTGGGTAGTGGAGTAGGCTTGCCGAACCACTATAAATCACGGTGTCATCTTCTCTAACTCTTTCCTATTTACTAATTTTTAGTATTGTCTTTCATGCTTTAATTTGAATTGCTTTAAATCAAATTGGTTTACATAATCTTTATCAATCTTGTGTGGTGCATTATTGTTTCTTTTTAATCTCTTGTAAAAAGTTTGATATTTAGAATATCTTAAAGCTTATTTAGAAAAATTTGTGTAAAACCCTATTCACCCCCCCTCTAGGGTTGTCATACCGATCCAACAATTGGTATCAGAGCCAAGTTGCTCTTCTAGATTTTTAATATAAACTTTATTGTTTGAGCTTTATGGAAAACCTTGTAGGAAGTGGTATTAATGAAGGACAATCATCCTCTAGGCCTCCTTACTTCGATGGGTCAAATTATGGTTATTGGAAAATTAGAATGATGATATATTTGAAATCCATTGACTATAAGTTGTGGTTTAATGTTATTAAAGGTCCCAATATTCTCACTAAAAAGGTTAATGATAAAGATGTGCCTAAATTAGAAGATGAATGTGATGAAGATGAATTGAAAAAGCTTGCTTTTAATGCTAGAACTATGAACTATTTATATTGTGCCTTAAGTTGTGATGAGTTCAATAGAGTATCTATGTGTTCTTCAAGCTAAAGAAATTTGGGATATTCTTGAAGTGACATATGAAGGAACAAGTCAAGTTAAAGAAACAAAAATTAGCATGCTTGTTCATAATTATGAATTGTTCAAGATGAATGAAAATGAATCTATTACCGAAATGTTTACTAGATTTACTAACATCACAAATTCTTTGAAGGGCCTTGGAAAAGAATATAGTACATCCGAAAATGTTAGGAAAATTCTTAGGTGTCTACCAAAGAATTGGGAAGCAAAGGTGACGGCAATACAAGAAGCAAAGGATCTCACCAAACTCTCTTTGGAGGAACTAATTGGTTCTCTCATGACACATGAGATTACCATAAAAGAGAATATGGAAGATGAGTCCAAAAAGAAGAAGAGTATTGCTTTAAAGTCTATCACCTTGGAAGTTGACTCCGAAGATGAAGATGTTCTTGATGAAGATGATATTGCATATTTTTCACGTAAGTATAAAAACTTCATCAAGAGGAAGAAACAATTCAAAAGAACTTTTCCAACCAAAGAGAATCAAAAGGAGAAAAGAACAAGAAGGATGAGGTAATATGTTATGAATGCAAGAAATCGGGTCATATAAGAACGGATTGTCCACTCCTCAAATCATCCAAGAAATTCAAGAAGAAAGCAATGAAGGCTACTTGGGATGATAGTGATGAAAGTGAAAGTGGAAGTGATGAAGAAGTAGCAAATTTTTGCTTCATGGCTCATAGTGACAAAGGTGATGAACAAGATGATGAGGTAACTCTAGAATCCCCTTCTTATGATGAATTATTTGAAACTTTTGAAAACATGCAAAATGACTTAGAAAAGCTTGGTTCAAAATATAATGTGCTTAGAAAGAAATATAATACTCTTACTAGTGAAAATAAGACTTTACTTGATGAAATTACTTGCTTAAAATTGCATGAGCATGATATTGTGAAAATTGATAAAATAGATGTCTCTTGTGATGAACATGCTTTAGATTGTGATGAGAAAAATATCTTACTTGATAAAGTTAAATTTCTTGAGCAAGATTGTTGTGAAAAAGATAATTTGATTAAGTTGCTCAAAGAAAAGGAATTAAATGTTTTGCATGAACTTGATAGGGCTAATGAGTCTATTAAAAGTTAACTATAGGTACCCAAAGATTGGATAAAATAATTGAAGTAGGAAAGTCTTATGGTGATAAAAGAGGTGTAGGTTACATTGATGAAGTTTCTACTCCTTCAACTTCTAAAACTATTTTTGTTAAAGCATCTCCTCTTGTATCTAAGCTTAATATTCCTAAAATTGTGTCCAAACATGATAAATCTAGCTTTGTGCCTATATGTCATTATTGTGGTGTTAAAGGTCATATAAGACCTAAGTGTTTTAAATTAAAATATGCTCATACTACTACAAGAAGAAAATTTTCTCCAAAAGCAAAGTTTCATAGAAATAATTTCTCAAAGAAAAGTAGAGTACATAATTTTATTATAAGAGATAAATCATTGCATAATGTTGTTTGTTTTTCATGTGGCAAGTATGGACATAAATCTTATTCTTGTTACTTGTCTAAATCAAATGTGGTAAATGTGGATGCAAAAGTAAAATGGATTCCAAAGTTTAAAAATGCTAACCTTCTAGGACCCAAACAAGTATGGGTACCAAAGGATCAAACTTGAAAATTTGTGTTTGTAGGTTTGTTTGAAAGCCTCCAAGAAAAATAAATGGTATTTGGATAGTGGTTGCTCAAGGCACACGACGGAGACCAATCCAAGTTTGTCAATCTTTTAAGAAAGGATGGAGGCTTAGTAACTTTTGGTGACAACAAGAAAGGTAAAATAATCGGTAAGGGTAGTATTGGTAATGCTTCTTCTACTTTGATTGAAAATGTACTTTTAGTTGATGGTTTGAAGCATGATTTACTTAGTATTAGTCAATTATGTGATAAAGGATTTAGAGTTATGTTTGATAAAAAGAATTGCATAATTGAAAATGCTAGTGATGGAAAAGTTTTATTTGTTGGAAATAGAGATGAAAATGTATACACTATTGATTTGAATGATTGTCCTATTAGTGATAAATGTCTTTCGGCTTTACAAAATGATTCATGGTTATGGCATAGAAGATTAGGACATGCTAGCATGCACTTAATTTCAAATATTTCTAAAAGTTCCTTAGTTAGAGGTCTTCCCAATATTAAATTTGAAAAAGATAGAGTTTGTGATGCTTGTCAAATGGGTAAGCAAACTAAGTCATCTTTCAAATCTAAAAATATGATCTCTACATCTAGACCTCTTCAACTATTACACATGGATTTATTTGGCCCTTCTAGAATTGCTAGTTTTGGAGGGAATTATTATGCTTTTGTGATAGTTGATGATTTTTCAAGATATACTTGAGTTTTAATGCTAAAACATAAAGATAATGCTTTGAAAAGTTTTGCTAGTTTTGCAAAAAGAGTTCAAAATGAAAAGGGGTTTCTCATTTCTAAAATTAGGAGTGATCATGGAGGAGAATTTGATAGCATTGCTTTTGAAAACTTTTGTGAAGAAAATGGTTTTTCTCATAACTTCTCCGCTCCAAGAACTCCTCAACAAAATGGTGTAGTTGAAAGGAAAAATCGTACTTTGCAAGAATATGCTAGATCTATGTTGCATGAGTATAATTTGCCTAAGTATTTTTGGGCGGAAGTCGTTAATACCGCTTGTTATGTTTTAAATAGAGTTTTAATTAGACCTTCTTTAGATAAAACTCCTTACGAGCTTTGGCATGAAAAAGTCCCAAATATTGGGTATTTCAAAGTTTTTGGATGCAAATGTTTTATTTTGAACAACAAAGAAAAACTTGGAAAATTTGATTCTAAAACGGATGTTGGTATTTTTCTTGGTTATTCTTCTTCTAGTAAAGCTTATAGAGTTTTCAATAAGAGAACATTAGTTATTGAGGAATCTATGCATGTTGTGTTTGATGAATCTTGTAAAAATATTTCTAATGAGTCTATATGTGGTGATGCCTTAGAAGAAAATTTTGGAGATTTAATTGTTAGTGATAAAGGTAAAGAAATTGCTCCATGTAAAGAAGAAATGAACTTCAACGATAAGAATGAAGAATGTTCTTCATCTATGCCTAAAGAATGGAGGTATGTTTCATCTCATCCCAAAGACTTGATTCTTGGTGATCCCGAACAAGGTGTGAAAAACGTTCCTCTCTTAATTTATTTAATAATCTTTCTTTTGTTTCTCAAATTGAACCAAAAAGTTTTAAAGATGCCGAAAATGATGAATTTTGGATTTTAGCTATGCAAGAAGAGTTAAATCAATTTGAAAGAAACAAAGTTTGGGAATTAGTCCCTAGGCCTTCTAACATTTCTATTATTGGGACTAAATGGGTTTTTAGAAATAAAATGGATGAAAATGGAAATATAATTAGAAATAAAGCTAGACTTGTAGCTCAAGGTTATTGTCAAGAGGAAGGTATAGATTATGAAGAAACTTTTGCACCCGTTGCTAGATTAGAAGCTATTAGAATGTTACTTGCTTTTGCTTCTTATAAGAATTTTATCTTGTATCAAATGGATGTAAAAAGTGCATTTTTAAATGGTTATATTATGGAGGAAGTTTATGTAGAACAACCTCCGGATTTGAAAGTTTTGATTTGCCTAATCATGTTTATAAGTTGAAAAGGCTCTTTATGGTTTAAAACAAGCTCCAAGAGCTTGGTATGATAGACTTAGCAACTTTCTTCTTAAAAATGATTTTTAAATGGGTAAACTTGATACTACTCTCTTCATCAAGACTAAGAAAAATGATATGCTTTTAGTGCAAATTTATGTAGATGATATTATTTTTGGTTCTACTAATCCTTCTTTGTGTGAAGAATTTTCTAAGTGTATGCATAGTGAGTTTGAAATGAGTATGATGGGAGAACTTAGCTTCTTTCTTGGACTTCAAATCAAACAACTCAAGAATGGTATTTTCATAAGTCAAGAGAAATACACAAAGGATTTGCTCAAAAGATTCAAACTCAATGAAGGTAAAATTGCAAAAACTCCAATGAGCACATCTACCAAACTTGACAAGGATGAAAAAGGTAAATGTGTGGACTTAAAAGCTTATCGAGGTATGATTGGATCTCTTCTTTATTTAACCGCAAGTAGACCCGATATCATGTTTAGTGTATGTCTTTGTGCTAGATTTCAATCTTGTCCTAAGGAATCTCATTTGCATGCCGTGAAAAAGAATATTTAAATATTTACTTGGTACTATTGATTTAGGCTTGTGGTATCCTAGAAATGTTGAATTTAATTTAGTAGGATATTCCGATGCGGATTTTGCGGAAGTTTACTTGATCGTAAAAGTACTAGTGGAACTTGCCAATTTCTTGGAAGTTCCTTAGTATCTTGGTTTAGCAAAAGCAAAATTCGGTTGCCTTATCTACTACCGAGGCGGAATATATTGCGGTGGCTAGTTGTTGTGCTCAAATTCTTTGGATGAAACAAACATTATGTGATTTTGGTTTAAAATTTGATAATGTGCCAATATTTTGTGATAATACTAGTGCTATAAATTTGACCAAAAATCCTATACATCATTCAAGAACTAAGCATATTGATATTAGACATCACTTTATTAGAGAGCATGTGCAAAATGGTCATATTATACTTGATTTTGTGAGCTCTAATAATCAATTAGCGGATATCTTTACCAAGCCTTTGAATGAAGAGAATTTTTGCAAAAATAGGCTCGAGCTTGGTATTATTCGTTGTGATACATCTTAAATTTATATTTTGCTTTAAGGCATATTGTTAGGGGGAGCTATTTTGAAAAGTATGTAATCATGTTTGTAGAGGAAATATTCTTATATTTAGGAGAGCTTTTATATCTTATTTCTTTTGATGATTACAAAGGGGGAGAAGTTCTTTGAAAAAATTTATTTGAAATGTTTGTAACATATCTTATTATTATTGATTATTGATGCATTAATTTAGGGGGAGAATTAATGTGAACTTTATGATGATACTATTGGACACATGTACTCAATTGATTCTTATGGTTTTTCAAGTGATTGTTTTTAGTTGTTTGTCACCATCAAAAAGGGGGAGATTGTTGGCTTTTTGGCCCTATCTCAAATTAATTAATTAATATTTTGATGATAACAAACTTGATATTATTTACTAATAATTTTGATGTTTTAAGATGTCAACAGTGTAGTGCTCGAAACAAGGATTCCAACGCAATTTGAATTACTCAAATCAGAGTTGAAACGAAGAAGTTATTGACAAAACAAGTTTGAACGAGAAAATCCGAGACGGTGACGTGGGCGGTGAGTGTACATCGTGGGCTATTTAGAAGTTGACATGTGGAGTTTTGGATGAGTGACAAATGACAAATGGTGGCTTTTGGTAGTTTTGAAAATAAAATGAAAATAAAAGAAAAAGAAAAAGAAAAGGAAAAGAAATTTAAAAAAAAAAAAAAAAAATTATATATATTTATATATATTCCAACGGTAAAAAAAAAAAAAAAAAAAAAAAAAAAAAATCAGAACTGGTCAGTGACCGTTCTGATTGTTTTGAAAAAATATATATATATATATATATATATATATAATAATAATATTTTATATATATTATTTATTATTTTAACTTTTAACTTTTTAACTTTTAACCTTTTAACTTTTTACTTCTTTTAACTTTTAATCTCCACCATTCATTTTATATTTTATATATCCAATGGCTCAAATTAAATGTTGTCTTTTACCCCATTTCCCTCTCTTTTAAACTCAATCTTCTTCTCCAAAATGACAACACAACTTTTATTATTCAATCCTCCAAAAATCAAAAGCTCCATTGTTGCTCTCTCCAAGCTCTCAACCTTTTCTTTTAGATTTTATTCTTGAGAGACATTGTATTGTGAGGATTTGGTTGTGTGAGATAAAATTTGTATATCCACTCTTTTGAGAGAGTTGTAAAGTGTGTTCCAAAAAAATTCTATACTTTGTAACGGTTTGATCTTGATCCGTGGAAAAGATCGAGTTTGCTCTTGAACTCGTAAAAGGAGCGGTTTACGGTTGGACTCTAATCCGTGGAAAGAGTTAAGCAAAAAGGTTTTTCAAAATCCCAAGAGGCGCTTGGGTAGTGGAGTAGGCTTGCCGAACCACTATAAATCACGGTGTCATCTTCTCTAACTCTTTCCTATTTACTAATTTTTAGTATTGTCTTTCATGCTTTAATTTGAATTGCTTTAAATCAAATTGGTTTACATAATCTTTATCAATCTTGTGTGGTGCATTATTGTTTCTTTTTAATCTCTTGTAAAAAGTTTGATATTTAGAATATCTTAAAGCTTATTTAGAAAACTTTGTGTAAAACCCTATTCACCCCCCCTCTAGGGTTGTCATACCGATCCAACAATAAGGCTGCTTAAGAGTGTAAGACCCCGATGGGCATCTCAGTGATCCTAGCTGGAGTAAGACCCCGATGGACATCCTAGATGTGTAAGACCCCGTTGGGCAGCATTGATAGCTAGAGGTGTAAGACCCCGATGGGCATCCGTATGTGTAAGACCCCGATGGGCATCTTTGTGATCCTAGCTGGTGTAAGACCCCGATGGGCATCCTAGATGTGTAAGACCCCGTTGGGCAGCATTGATAGCTAGAGGTGTAAGACCCCGATGGGCATCCGTAGGTGTAAGACCCCGATGGGCGTCCGTATGTGTAAGACCCCGATGGGCATCATTGATTGAGGTGTAAAACCCCGATGGGCATCCGTATGTGTAAGACCCCGATGGGCATCATTGATTGAGGTGTATGACCCCGATGGGCATTCGTATGTGTAAGACCCCGATGGGCATCATTGATTGAGGTGTAAGACCCCGATGGGCATCCTTGTGTGTAAGTCCCTGATGGGCATCATTGTGTCATTGTATCCTAGGTTGTGTAAGACCCAGATGGGCATCCAGGTGTAGAACCTAGGATAGGCTGTAGTTGAAAGCCCTTGATAGGCTAGCTCTAGTGTTAGCACATAGCCTAAACCTACCGTTTTGCTCTAATTCATTGTATGGTTGCATGTCGGTGTGCTAAATGAGATGTTTTCGTATTGTACCCCGGTTGGGGATTCTTACTGAGTAATTCGTTACTCACCCTTATTTTGTGGTTTTCCACAAGTAACCATGGTGCGGGACAAGATGGCTAGAGGAGGAGCTGTGATCATGGAAACTCGTTGTTCAAACTCTGAGTCTTGTATTTATGTTTTGATGTTTTAAATGTCCTCTGAATGCATGTAGTTGGGCACGGAGCCCTAGGTTATTTTCTGAATGTATTTCCCGATTCTAGCACTGTTGTAACTATTGGAAAGTTTGAATGTTTTAAATAAATCTCTGATCAGAGTGAGTTTTGTAAATGTATTTGTCTTGGAACAGGTGCTTGGAAACAGGGACAGGTTTCAGGAATTGATGTTGACTTGTAAATGGATGTTTATGTTTTAGTTTTTACTTAGAATCCGAAACACCATTTTACATTTTGATTTTAGATTTGAATGCATGCATTGAGGTAAAGGCCTATTTTAGAACCCCATTCGGGTCGGGTCTTTACAGTTAGTATCAGAGCTTAGAGTCAGATTCTGTAGACTGACCTTTTGTTGTAGGTCGTTTTTCCATGATCATCAGAACTCCGACAGTCATCAGCTATGCCTAAGTTTACAGTTTTAGAAAAGGGTTAAGAATTTACAATACTTTTCATCTAGTGTATGCCTTGTGTAGTGTTGTGGAGGCGAGAGACGAAAGGAGTCTGACTCGTTGTTGGTTTGGGTTTAGAGCGCCATCATGCCAACTTCCTGCAGTGTGTGATGTATGTTGTGGCTTGTTGAGGTATTCAGATAGATTCGGATGCCGCTGGGACATCGTTCCAGGGGAGGCAGAGATTAGACTCCCATAGGCCACTTGTGGCCCAGTTGTTGGTTTTCCCCTAGTGAGAGGGTGGGGGTGTTTTGCCTTGGAGTACCACTCCAAGAGAGGAGTTAGCTATGGCTTTGCTCATGTTGATGCTTGTGGAGCAGGTTCCAGTGTGGACTAGCCTGGGTAGTTCAAGTGTTTATCTTGAACCTTAGCAGATTGTTTGATTGCCCAGAGAGTGGCTGCACAGTTAGTAGCCTTCGTGGAGGATGTAGAGACATCTTTGTGCTCTTGTAAAGTGTTGTTGCAGCTAGTAAGCCGGAACCCTGTGGTTAAGGGTGCAGCGAGCAGTGTTCCCTTCGGACTGGATCCGTTGGTGGTTTCCTCAGTTGTTTGGTAGAGTTGAGCACTCTTCTTTTGGAGAGCCCTAGAGTAGGGCTAGCTGCTGCATGTTGAGAGAGCTGACCAGAGTTTTGTCGAGCATCATGTGGAGATGCAAGAGTAGGCTGTGAGCCTTCGGTTTGATGAGATGCCATAGGCATGGTTGTTTGAGTTGAGCCCTTGTATGCCTAGCCAGAGTTTTGTCACTTGAGGTTGTGACCTTGCTGGCCCCATTTGTAGTAAGTTGTGGATTTGGTAGTAGTCGCACTTGAGGTGCATTGGTTGGTGTGCCACTTTGGCACTAAGTCTGGTTCAGGCCTGAGTTTGGCATGGGTATAGCAGATGGTTCTATGCCGTCCGGAGTTCAGCGCACTCCTTTAGCCTTGGATCCGTTTTTGGCAGTTGCACCTATTTTGGTCGTGCAAGAGGGCTAGTTCAGTGGTAGTCGAAGGACTACAAGCGAAAGGATGTTCGAGAGGAGCCAGAGCCTCTTCCCACTTGTAAAGACCCGACCCAAAAGGGGCTCTAAATGGGCCTTTACCCCAATGCATGTATTCAAAATAAAAGACATTATGAAAAATAAATTTCGGATCCCAAGTAAAAACAGAAACATTCAACAATCAAAACATACATTTCTAAAAGCATACTCTGATCAGAGATTTATTTAAACCATTTAAACATTCCACAAGTACAAATATCTTTGGAATCCATAAAACGTAAGAAAACATCCTAGGGCTCCGTGCCCGTCTACATGCATTCGGGGAAATAACAAAAGTCAAGAGTCATGATATAATAAAATGGTCGAGAGATGACGGCAGGATTCCATGATCACGGCTCCTCCTTGACCATCCTGTCTCCCGCCTTGGTTACTGTGGAAAACCACAGAATAAGGGTGAGTAACGAATTACTCAAGAAGAATCCCCAACCGGGGTACAATACGATATACATGATCATCTAGAAGAATGTATGCAAGCTATGAGTACAAACACAGAGCGGAGCACATAGCTAAGTCCACACTTGGACCTCGGATGCCAACTCAGGGTCTTAGTCCGGAAATACCACAACACACTATACGCCCTATACGGGAACAAGTCCCGGCCTCACTGTCTACTATCGATCACGAAAGGTGCTTTGGCTCAAGATCCCGAGGAGCTCTCCGATCGGCGCTGTAATGAGCGTAAGCGCGCACCGCATGCTCTGCGCAAACTCTAGGGAAGTGCCGGGTCTAGTGGCAAGCTGCCCAGTGTTGATCACCATGCCTAACTAAATCTCCGGATCGGTGTCAGCGACATAGGGGTGTGAGACACGGACACGTGAACTATGTCACTGTACCACCGCACACGAGGCTAAGGAACCGGTCGTGGTAGGCTTACACCAGAAGCGGTCCTTGCCCTAACAGTGGCAATCAAGGGCTACGCCGAACACGGCGAGGGCGTGCCGATCGCGCGGGGCGAGGCAATGCCAAGTCATCATCCCGACCGTTGGGGCATTTAACGATCCGCCACCCTCACCCAAGATTGCGAGGCCACCGTTAGGGTTAGCTAAACCCTAACGGGATCGAGACGAGTACCATCTCGTACGTCCTCGTCGGGGATGCAAGTTACGTTATGCATCCGCCCGAATGATGCTACCTACGAACTCTAAACCATAGCAATAATAACAATTCATTCAATGCGGTCCAATACGTGCTCAATGAGATACAAGGAAACTAGCAAGATACTACAAAGCAAGAACAGATATCGAACATGCGAGAATGGAACAACCTAGCATGGGCTAACATGAGAAACAATACAAGAGTTCATGCGATCGAGAATTGACAGAGCACCTAGGGCTAAACATGCTAATAATCATACACAGCATACAAAACAACAATCACAAATATACCGCAGGCCCACACAACTCGGTAAGAAATCCTTACCTTGGTGGGGAGGCTTCTACACACAAATCCTAAGTGCGGAACAATCCCGAGCTAGCGGCGGGAACCTAGCAAACCAATAATAATCAGCATCTAAAACGTCTAAAAACAATAGAGCAGCAAGCTCGGCTCAAAGGGCACTCACGCGGCACGCGGCGACACGAGCCCGGGAGTTCTTTGGCGGTAGCCGCACGGGCAGTGGTGGGCGCGCGGTGGCCGGGCGCGTCTCGCGAGCGCGGATGGCGGATGGCGCTGGGCGCGGTATGCGCGCGACGGACAGACGGGACTCTTCAGCGGAAGCGGCGACGCGACGGGCGCACGCACCGCTGGCGTCGCGATGCGGACACGGCGAGCCGCTCGGCGAGGAGCGACGCGCGCGAAGCGAACGTCAGGCGTGCGCGGCGAGCGGCTCGGCAAGCGACACGGTGAAGGCGCGTGGGCGTCGAGCGTCTCGCCTGCTGCGTGATCTGGCGTGACGTCTGGCCGGGCGATGATGGCAGCGGTGGGCGGGATTCTTTGTGGCGAGATCTGGCGCGATAGAAATTTTGTGGACGGCAAGGGCGATCCGTGCGGCGGCAGCGGGCGTCTGAAATTGCGCCGGCTTTGGCGCGATCCGGCGTGGCGAGTGGCGGGCGGCCGGACGTGCGACGATGGGCTCTGGGTGGGGCTTCTCTCGGTGGTGCAATCAACACAAACACACACAACACTCCTCTATTCACTTGGCCAAACAAAGCACACCAAACGGATGAGAAGAAGAAGAGGGAGATCGATACCTACCCGGAATGATGATGAACGATCCAAGGGAGCTGCAAGGATGAAGAATTCGGCAAGGCAATGGAGAGCAAAGCTTGGGCGGCCACACACTTTGGAGAAGAAGATGGACAAACCTAATTTCTATTTCATTTAACCAAATGCACCAAACACCAAAGATCCAAGGTTAACTAAGATGTGATGTAGAAAGAGCAATAAGAGCAACTAATGGCTCAATTGGCACACATCCCCACAAGCTTTCCAGGAGACCCGGGTTCAAACCCCAGCTGCAGCACAATTTCCTTTATTTTTACTTTTGCATCAAACCTTGCTCAAACCAAACCACAAATCCTTCCAAAAACCTACATAAATCCATCCAATAATTTTAGTAATGGAAAAGACACAAACGACCACGACGGCCCGACCAAATTACCAAATTACCCCTAGGGCATACGGAAGACGGGATGAAAAACACAGGTCGTTACAATATTCCCTCCTTTTAAAGACTTTCGTCCTCGAAAGTCCTTAAGACTCAAAACACTCGGGATAATGCAATCTCATCTCGTCTTCCCGCTCCCAAGTGGCTTCCTCGAACCCCGACTCTTCCATCGAACCTTTACCAAACGAATCTCGCGATTACGCAGCGTCTTGGTCTCAAAGGCAAGGATCCTCACTGGCTTCTCCTCGAAGTTCAAATCCTCATTCGGTGCAAAGGCTCAAAGTCCACAATGTGCGACGGGTCCGGCACATCTTGCCTCAACATCGATACATGAAAAACACTATGCACCGTGATAGTGACGGAGAGGTAGGGCTAGCAGGTAAGCAACTCTGCCAATCCTCTCTAGGATCTCAAATGGACCAACAAAGCGGGGACTCAACTTCCCACGCTTACCAAACCTCAAAACACCTCGCATCGGAGCAACCTTAAGGAACACATGCCGACCAACCTCAAACTCCAAATCCAGACGCCGAACATCGGCGTAACTCTTCTGCTCGCTCTGAAATTGTCAACATACGAGCTCTAATCTTCTGTGATTGCACCATTGGTCAAGCTGCATGTAACTTCGGGACCCAAAACACTGTCTATCACCAACCTCTTCCCGAACACGGGGGGACCGATAACGCTTACCATACAATGCCTCGAATGGAATGGAGCAGATAAATCGTCGATAGTAATCGTTGTTATAGGCAAACTCCATCAAGTACTGATCATTGGTCCCAAGCGCTCGGGAAATCCAACACACAAGCCCTCAACATATCCTCGAGAATCGATTCACTCTCTCGATCGACCATCCGTCGAGGGTGAAAAGTCGTGTCTTTGGCGCACTCTCGTGCCCAAACCCTTCGGGCGCTCTCTCGGGAAGCGAGAAGTGAACCGCGAGTCACGATCGGACACAATCCTCACCGGCACACCATGATAACGGATGATCTGTTCCAAAAACAAGCTGCGCCCACTGTTCCACGGTATAAGTGTCTCACGGGAATGAAGTGTGCGCTCTTGGTCAAGCGGTCGACTATCACCCAAATCGAGAGAACTTCCTCGGAGTCCTTGGCAAACCAGAGATAAAGTCCATGGAGATCTCTTCCCATTTCCACTGGGGCACACTTAGTAGTGGCTGCAACAAACCGGTGGCCTCTGCTGGGTGCCTTCACTTGGCGACAAGTGAGACACACGGTGACAAACTCTGCCACATCTCTCTTCATTCCCATCCACCGGAAGGTGCGCTAAGGTCTCGATACATCTTGGTACCCCAGGGTGCCAAGCAAATGGGGAAGCTGTGTGCCTCTGAGAGCAACTCTGCTAGCAATCCTGCAATATCAGGAACACACAACCGGCCTCTATAAGTCAACCCAGCATCTGGTGAATATACAAAGTCAAAGTCTCCGTCGGCACTAACTCCGTCAACCAATCTCTTAAGTGCGGGGTCACCCAACTGTTTGTCTATAATCCACGCCTAATCGCCCAGGTGAGCAGTCCAATCGAGCTACACTGGCGGTAACCTCACCCAACAACACTACAACCTCGGCCCGCTCGAACTCTCTCCGCAAGCTGGTGGGATCTCAACAACGCCGCGGAGTGCGGCGTCTTTCTACTCAAAGCATCGGCCACTACATTGGCTTTACCGGATGGTACAAAATCTCGCATCATAATCCTTTACCAACTCCAACCATCTCTCTCGCCTCATATTCAACTCCTTTTGAGTAAACAGATACTTGAGGCTCGGTGATCGGTAAACATCCGAATCCGCTCACCATACGGGTAATGCCTCCAAATCTTGATTGCAAACACACCACTGCTTGCCAACTCCATATCATGAGTCGGGTAGTTACGCTCATACGGCCGGTGATGGGAAGCATAGGCAATGACCTTCCGTCTTTGCATCAACACACAACCTAATCCAAACTTGGAAGCATCATCTGTGAGACCACGAAACCACTGTCCCCTCTAGGATCGCCAACTGTCTTTGAAGTCAAGCGCGCTTGAGCACGGCAAAGCTCTCATCACACTGCTTTGTCCCAAACAAACTCGACACCCTTCCTCGTCGACGAGTGAGGCGAGGCTATAGCGAAAAGTCCTTGACGAACCGACGGTAGTAAACCTGCCAAACCAGAAAGCTGCGAATCTCGGCAATGAAGTCGGCTTGGCCCATGAACTCACGGCCTCAATCTTCGTGGGGTCCACGGCTATACCATCTCTCGAAACCACGTGGCCTAGGAAGGCCACCTGCTCCAACCAGAAATCACATTTGGAAAACTTCGCATAAAGTGGTTTTCCTCAAAGCCGCCAATACTCGCCTCAAATGCTCTGCATGGTCTTCTTTAGACCTCGAATAAATAAGAATATCGTCAATGAACACGATGACGAAAGTTGTCCAAAAATGATTTGAACACCCTATCCATCATGTCCATGAACGCGGTGGGGCATTGGTCAACCCAAACGACATAACCACAAACTCATAGTGACCATATCCGGACACGAAAGCTGTCTTAGGAATGTCGGCATCCACGATCCGCAATCGATGGTAACCGCATCTCGAGATCTATCTTGGAGAACACGAAGCTCCCAAGCCGATCGAACAAATCATCGATCACGGGCAGCGGATACTTATTCTTCACTTTGTCACCTTATTAAGCTCGCGATAATCAATACATAAGCGCATAGAACCATCCTTCTTTTTCACAAGCAGAGGCGGTGCTCCCCACGGGGACACACTCGGACGGATGAACCCTCGATCTAACATCTCCCTGGCTGAATCTTGATTCCTTTAACTCACTGGCGCCATGCGACATCGAGCCTTCGAGATAGGGAGGGTCCGGCTCGAGCTCAATAGTGAAGTCAACTCTCTCTTGGGGCAACCCCGTAACTCCTCAGAAACACATCCGCGAACTCTCGCACGATCGGCACTGATTATGATCCACGAGGGCGGCTCTCCCTGAACAACTTGGCGAGTAGCCCCAAGCTCCATGAGCTAGCAAACGACGAGCTTTCACGGTGACACCATCGGCGGGCAAACTCCACCTGGACTCCACGAAACTTAAAGTGGGCCGACTTGGCGGCTGAACACTACTTCTTTCCGGTGGCGATCAATCAACGCGTGGTTAGCGACTAACCACTCCATACCAAGAATCACATCAAAACCGCTCATAGGCGGAACTATGAGCGTAGCCTAAGCAACTCTCCGGATATCTCGATCCGGCCATCCCTAATCTTATCTCTAGCCAACATATTAACTCCCGAAGGAGTTGCAATGAGATAACTCGAAACCTAGAGGCTCTAGTCTTAACTTAGCATGCTCGAGCAAACAACACAGATACAAATGAATGCGTAGAACCGAGAATCAAACAAGACAAATGCGCGGTGATCTAAAACAAGAAGCGCACACGCCACAGCGGCATCCGTGCACGCTTGGCCTCTGACGGTCGTAGCAAACACTCGACCCCTCGCTGCTGCATTGTTTGAGTGCCATAGCTCGCCGATCACAAAAACGGGCCATGTGCCCCTCTCTACCACAACGAAAGCACAATCTAGGTCGGTCGACAAGCTCCAGCGTGGACTTTCCCACAAGTAGCACAAGCGGGAACACCGCTGGGTCCTCCTCTTTTGTCGGTGGAAAGCGGTGGAGCTCTCTGCGATCTACGTTGCGAAGCGCCCTTGGCGGCGCTGGCCGCCTCCCGAAAATCAAACTTCCTCTTACGCCCCACATTGCTTTGGGACGGGGCGCTAAAGCAGAGCGGCAACAACCCGCCAAGCAGGATACTTCCCATTATAGATCGTGGCTAACTAGACACCCTAGCATAAGTGTCGGGGCACGAGCCCGACATCTGAGAAACACACCGCCTCAATCCGGATATGAACTTCCGAATCTTCACTCTGGGGTGGCTATCAAGCGAGGAGCAAAATATCCATACTCGAGAACTTCCTCTCATATTCCTCAATGGAATCGAACCCCGCCGGAGTTCCGGAAGAGCTCCACCATCTTCTCTTGAGCCTCATCACCGATGAACTTTACCTTGAACTCGGCCTTGAAGAACTCCCAAGTAGCGGGTGGAGACCCGGTGGTCTCTCGCTTAAGGTGGACTCCCACCACCATCTCATTTGTGCCTCCTAGCACATGAGCCGCACACCTCGGCCTCTGAATATCGGGGCACACCATGATTAGGAAGGTGTACTCCAAATGGGCAATCACACAGTTTGCCGCTAACGCATCACCGGTGGCATCAAACTTCTCGAGCTTCCACTTCACAAAATCCTTCACCACCTACCCAACTCCTTGGCACCCTCACCATATCGCCTCTGCAGGGCTACTTGCTCTGTGGAGTGGAGGTGCTCTTGTGCTCTCTTTGAACCAATCGAGTCATTTGCTCAATCTGGGCTCGGGACTCTTCCCGCTTGCAGCGCCAACAAGGCACAGGTCTACGCCTCTGGTCACTCAACATGCGCGACCATAAAAGCCCTCATAGACTCAAAGCAAATTCGCTCCGAAGCGGTTTCCACGGCGCTCGATCGCCTCAACGCCCGCTCTAAGCGTAACAGAGGAGGCTGCTTTGGTGGAATGCCATCGCCTCTCGGCTTGGGGCGATGTCTCTGCGATGATCGGATCCGATCCCGATACCTCTACCGCTCTCGAACCTCCTCTCGATGCGGGTGGATAGCATCTTTGGCGATCTACATCCAAACCAACAACGAATCAAAAACACTCTGTCACCACTCCACAACACCAAACAAGGCATACACTAGATGAAAGGTATTGTAAATTCTTAACCCTTTTTCTTTCTAAAACAATAAACCTAGGCGTGCACTGATGACTGTCGGAGTCTTTGGTGATCATGGAAGGACGACCTACAACAAAAGGTCGATCCTACAGAATCTATGACTCGAGCTCGATACCAAGCTGTAAAGACCCGACCCAAAAGGGGCTCTAAATGGGCCTTTACCCCAATGCATGTATTCAAAATAAAAGACATTATGAAAAATAAATTTTGGATCCCAAGTAAAAAGCAGAAACATTCAACAATCAAAACATACATTTCTAAAAGCATACTCGATGAGAGATTTATTTAAACCATTTAAACATTCCACAAGTACAAATATCTTTGGAATCCATAAAGCGTAAGAAAACATCCTAGGGCTCGTGCCCGTCTACATGCATTCGGGAAATAACAAAAGTCAAGAGTCATGATATAATAAAATGGTCGGAGATGACAAGCGAGGATTCCATGATCACGGCTCCTCCTTGACCATCCTGTCTCCGCTTGGTTACTGTGGAAAACCACGGAATAAGGGTGAGTAACGAATTACTCAAGTAAGAATCCCCAACCAGGGTACAATACGATATACATGATCATCTAGAAGAATGTATGCAAGCTATGAGTACAAACACAGAGCGGAGCACATAGCTAAGTCCACACTTGGACCTCGGATGCCAACTCGGGGTCTTAGTCCGGAAATACCACAACACACTATATCGCCCTATACGGGAACAAGTCCCGGCCTCGGCACATCTACTATCGATCACGAAAGGTGCATGGCTCAAGATCCCGAGGAGCTCTCGATCGCGCTGTAATGAGCGTAAGCGCGCACCGCATGCCACTGCAAACTCTAGGGGTGCGGGTCTAGTGGCAAGCCGCCCGAGTTCGATCACCATGCCTAACTAAATCTACGGATCGGTGTCAGCGACATAGGGTGTGAGACACGGACACGTGAACTATGTCGGCTGTACCACACGCACTTTGAGGCTAAGGAACCGGTCGTGGTAGGCTTACACCAGAAGCGGTCCTTGCCCTAACAGTGGCAATCAAGGGCTACGGCCGAACACGCCGAGGACGTGCCGATTGCCGGGGCGAGGCAATGCCAAGTCATCATCCCGACCGTTGGGGCATTTAACGATCCGCCACCCTCACCCAAGATTGCGAGGCCGGCCGTTAGGGTTAGCTAAACCCTAACGGGATCGGGACGAGTACCATCTCGCACGTCCGTCCATCGGGGATGCAAGTTACGTTATGCATCCGGCCCGAATGATGCTACCTACGAACTCTAAACCATAGCAATAATAACAATTCATTCAATGCGGTCCAATACGTGCTCAACAGATACAAGGAAACTAGCAAGATACTACAAAGCAAAGAACAGATATCGAACATGCGAGAATGGAACAACCTAGCATGGGCTAACATGAGAAACAATACAAGAGTTCATGCGATCGAGAATTGAAGCGAGCACCTAGGGCTAAACATGCTAATAATCATACAGAGCATACAAAACAACAATCACAAATATACGCGCAGGCCCACACAACTCGGTAAGAAATCCTTACCTTGGTGGGAGGCTTCTACACACAAATCCTAAGCTGCGGAACAATCCCGAGCTAGCGGCGGGAACCTAGCAAACCAATAATAATCAGCATCTAAAACGTCTAAAAACAATAGAACGAGCAAGCTCGGCTCGGGGCACTCACGCGCGCGGCGACACGAGGCGGGAGTTCTTGTGGCAGCCTGGCACGGCAGTGGTGGCAACGCACGGCTGGGCGCGTCTGGCGCGCGGATGGGGCGAAGGGCGCGGTGTGCGCCGACGATGACGGAGGACTCGGCGGCGAAGCGGCGCGGCGACGGCGCCGCGGGCTGGCGTCGCGATGCGGACCACGGCGAAGCCGCTTTCGGCAGGACGCGCGCGCGGCGGCGAACGTCGGGCGTGCGCGGCGAGCGGCTCGGCAAGCGACAGGTGAAGGCACGTGGGCGTCGAGCGTCTCTTCTGCTGCGCGTGATGCAGCGTGGCGTCCGGTGGCGATGGCCGAGCGGTGGGCGGTTCTTTGTCGCGAGATCCGGGCGCGATAGAAATTTGTGGTGGCAAGGAAGCGTCTGGTGCGGCAGCGGGCGTCTGGTGCGCTTTGGCGCGATCGGGCGTCTTGGTGGCCGGTGGGCGTCGCGGCGATGGCTGGTTGGCTGGTGGGGCTTCTCTCGGTGTTGCAATCAACACAAACACACACAACACTCCTCTATTCACTTGGCCAAACAAAGACACCAAAGCGGATGAGAAGAAGAAGAGGAGATCGATACCTACCCGGAATGATGATGAACGATCCAAGGGAGCTGCAAGGATGAAGAATTCGGCAAGGCAATGGAGAGCAAAGCTTGGGCGGCCACACACTTTGGAGAAGAAGATGGACAAACCTAATTTCTATTTCATTTAACCAAATGCACCAAACACCAAAGATCCAAGGTTAACTAAGATGTGATGCAGAAAGAGCAACAAGAGCAACTAATGGCTCAATTGGCACACATCCCCACAAGCTTTCAGAGACCAGGTTCAAACCCCATTGCAAAGCACAATTTCCTTTATTTTTACTTTTGCATCAAACCTTGCTCAAACCAAACCACAAATCCTTCCAAAACCTACATAAATCCATCCAATAATTTTAGTAACTGGAAAAGACACAAACGGCCCTGACGGCCCGACCAAATTACCAAATTACCCCTAGGGCATACCTGGAAGACCGGGATGAAAAACCTGGGTCGTTACACCACTGTTACTAGGGGTTGAGTAAGTCAGCAGGTTGTCGGTTGGTAAGTGTTAGTGCGCGTGAGTCTCGCGCTAGTGTTAAGGCCAATAGATCCTTGTGGTTGGTAGTGCGGTCAACTACCTTTGAGTGCCTAAATCTGAGGAGAGTTGAGCATCGTAGATGCGAGTTCGGTCCAGCGGTGGGACCATGAGTTGGATGCCTATGAGGCGAGTTGGATGCCTATAAGGCGAGTAGGATGCCTTGTGAGAGGTTTTGGACGCCTTATGGGTAAGCACCCTTGGTAGAGGCTTGGTATAAAGTAAGTTCGGTTTGGCATGGTTATTCTTTTGTAGAGCAAGGTTTCCACAGCTTTGAGTATCGTGTGGAGATGGAACTTTTGGTGTTCCTTTGGTTGGAGTTCAGTTGGAAACTGAACAAGAGCGGTGGTAGCAAAGCAGCGCAGTTTCTGATCATCTTGGCTAAGAGAGTCGTTCGGATCCTTTCCTTGGGTAGAAGCTATGTTGTGGCTGATGTTTGAGTAGGAGGATGACGCATTCTGTAGCGTTTCGGGTCCTCTTGATTTCCAAGGAGTTGGAGTTGATTGTTCAGGCAGTTGGCTGTTAGTCCGTTAGTCGACCGTGTGTGTCGAGGGTTGCCGAAGAACCCTAGGTTGTGGAGAGCCTCTCCAGAGCTCAGTCAGACCGGTAGTGAGTTTCGGTTGGCAAGCTGAAGGCGTGTAGTTTGTAGCCTCGGGTGAGTTGCTGGCAGTCTTGGTAGACTAGCAAGCTAGTGTTTGTTTGGAGTAGAGTCCGGATTGGTTCCAGTGTGGTGGCAAGTTGATGCTTGGTGTTGACCAAGGCATGGATTAGAGTTGCTAGAAGTTAGTTTTGCTCGTAGGGCGAGTGGTTCGTGCCCTGTTGGTTGTTTTTCCTGTTTCCAGGATGTTGAGAGTTGCCCCGTTTGGCATTTGGAGGTTCGGTCTGTGGTGGACCCCCCCTGTTGTTGCCCCTTGAGATTTAGATGTTGTGGCTTTAGCGGAGCAAGACAGTGAGCGTATGTGGAGCTCTCTGTCCTTCGGTTGTCTGCTTGTAAGAGTCGTTTCCTTCTGGGAGTTGTCAGGTTACTCCCTAGTGGTGCTAGCTTGAGGGAAAAGTTTGTTGGCTGCTTGGAAGCAGTTGTTTGTTCGGTTAGGCAGACTCTTGGATGGTGTTCTAGAGGCTGCAGTAAGGGTTGCTCTGCCTCTTGTGAGTGTTTGTCCAAGATTTGGTTCTCTTGTTGTTTCAAGAGTTAGTTCGGTTCTAGCAGGAGGGCGTTGCCCTGAGGTCTTGTTCCTAGTCAGGAAGCTTTGAGAGTTGACCCCTCCCTCGGCGGTTGAGTAAGTTCTGTTATTTTTGGGTTGGTGGTCCTTTTGGTTGAGAATTCCCTTGGGTGTTGCTTCCAAGAGAGTTGGTTGTTGTTGCCTTGGGTTTGGCGGGTCGTGGCGTGTGGAAAGTTTCGCGCCCTTGAGAAGTTCGCTTCTTTCGGGAAATCGTTTCCCGTTGGAAGAAGTCAGCTTAGCTTCTGAGTTGTGTAGTTGATCAGAGTAGCGCAGCGATCAGCCCAGCAAGAGGGTCCCTGCATTGTGTTGTTAGCAAGCGAAAGTTGTTTGTCCCCGCAAGGGCGGAGGCCAGCCAGTAAGAGTTGAGTTGTTTCTGGAAAGTTGTTGGTTCTTTGGGGATTGAAGATTTCCCTTCCCCCCTAGTCTCTGTGGTGGTTGAGTTGCTCCATGGATGCCAGCCTCGAGTGTTAGCTTCTGAGGTAGTCTTGCTGATTCGTGTAGCTCAGGATCCGTAAGCTTTGAGTTTGTCGTTATCCGTTTTCCTTGCGAGGTTTCGGGAGTGGAGCTTCTGGTTGGAAGATGAGTTAGGCCTAAGCTAAAAGGATGAAGTCCTTTGAGTAGCCAGTTGGATCTTAAGAGTTGAGTGGTAGCTTGGAGGCGAGCTTTGCTCGTTATAAGCTTGGGCTTTGTTCCTTGTTGTTGTGCGTTCGCAGTTGGCGTTATAGCGGAGCCTCGTTTGAGTGAGTTGGCACAGAGGTGCCGTGGCATTGGTTGGTAAAGCCGTTGAGCTGCTTTCCTCAAGGTGTTGTGTCGCAGATAGCTGCGTGATGGTTTAGTCCTTGCAGTCCGAGATTTCCTTGAGAGGAATGTTGGTTGTTTCCTTGCCTGGCAATGTTCTCTTAGGCCAGTTGCTGGTAGGTTTGCTCCGAAAAGTTTGCGTTCGGCCGATGAGGAGTTCTAGTTTGTTGGTTTGGCCGAGTGGAGCCGGTGCTTGGCCCTTGTCTTTTAGAGGTGGCCGTAGCTGAAGTTTCAGCTGGTGTGAGTGTTGTTAGCCGTCTGGTGTACCAAGATGGTGCCCCTTGCCTTTGGTTCGACGATTTCTCTTTAAGATGGTTGCTTAAGTGTTGTGGACGCGTTCTAGTTGGAGAAGTTTTCCTTTTGGATCAGTCGCCAGTTGGTGGTTCGATTGTTTTTCGTTAAGGCTGTAGGCAAGATTTGAGGTTCGCTGGTCTCTTGTAGTAGGCCGTTTAGTTTCTGGAACCTGGAAGGTTCAGTTGTTTGGCCAGTTTGATGTAGGGTTGAGGCTGTTTGTTAGCAGCTGTGAGCTTCCAGATGAGTTGCCAGTGCGTGGTGTAGAGTTTCAGAGCTTGTGGCTAGTCCTCGAGTTTGCTGAGAGTAGCACCGTTTGAGAGTTGGTGCGAGTTGAGGATGTGGTTTGCCGTCTATTCCCTTCGGAGTTCAGTATATGCCAGTCTTGGTTGAGATAGTTTGTGGCAGTCTGGATGGCATTGTGGCTTTGAGTTTTTGAGAACCCAAGCGGGTTTGGTTTTCGAAGAAGGTTAGTGTTGTCTTAGCCGAGCAGTTCAGTTGGTTAGGAATCAGTGGAGTTTTCCTGGAGCTGTTTCGTCTTAGGACTTTCGAGGACGAAAGTCTTAAAAGGAGGGAGTATTGTAATAGCCCAGTTTTCTATTACAGTTTTCGAGGTGCCTTCGATTCAAGATTCGGTTGTTCGGTTGGGTCGTTGGAGCTGTTTTGACCCTTAGGGGTATTTTGGTCTTTTGGCTCCCCGGGGAGGATTTGTGGTTTTCCAAAACTTTGAGGTAGCTCCTGCCTTTGTCGAGGCTTGTTTGTTGTTGGTTGCTAGTCCCGAGATGTTTGGGCTAGTCGTTTGGAAGTTCGGGAGTGGTTTGGGTTTTGGCAAAGTTATGGTTGGTTGAGTGCTTCCTTTGGGATTCGAGCCCTGGCCCTTATTGTTGATTTGGGAGTTCGATTTAAGTGAGTTTTATTTATTGACAGAGGTTGCTTCAGTCGGGTCTCGAAGGAGGAAGCCGGGGAATGGGATTTTAAGGATTTTAAGGTTTTAAAAAAAATGGATAAGGTTGGAAAAATAGGATAAAAATCCCATTTTTTCCCATTTTTCCCATTTTAACCTTTTTTTTTTTTTCTCTCTCTCTCTCTCTCCCCGAGCCTAGCCCAGCCCGAGCCCTAGCTCGCCCCAGGTCGCCCAAGCCCGAGCCCCTAGCCGCCCAGCTCGCCGAGCCCAGCCCCTGCTCGCCCTGTGTCGCGTCGCCCGAGCCCACCTGCTCGCCATGTGTCGCGTCGTTCGAGCCCCTGGCCGCACAGTGTCGCGTCGCCTAGCCCTAGCCGCGCACAGTGCCAGGCCGTCCAGCCCTCGAGTCGCTCGTCCAATTCGCGCCCGAGTCGCCCAGATCCGAGTTCGCCGTGCCAGATCGCGCGCCCTGTAGCCGTCGCGTCGAGTCGCCCCGCGCGCGTGTCCCTGTAGCGCCGCGTCGCCAGCCCGCGCCGTCCCTGTGGCAAGCTGCGCCGCGCGCCATCGCCCAACCGAGCTCGTGCCCGTGCCCGCGCACCCCTGTGTTCCCCCAGCGCTCGTCTGCGCGCAGCCCAGTGCCCCAGCGCCCGCGCCAGTGCCCCTCAGCGCCCAGCAGCAGCCTCGATGTGCAGCCTGCCCGTCTGCGTGTCAGCCGCACCTCGTGAGTTGCTCCCGAGCCGAGCCATGTTAATTTTATTATATTTAGGCCTATGGATTGTGATTATTGATGTGTTTGTTAGGTTTTCTTAGGTTGCTCGTGTTCGATCGCAGCTTAGGTTTCTTGTGTGTTGTTGCCTTCCGACCAGGTAAGGGTTTCTTACCGAGGTTGTGTGGACCCTGCGAATAATTGATAGTATGCCATATCTTGTGATTGTATGAAATTCTAGTGGATAGGTTACATGTTTTCTCTTGCTTCGGAGGTTTGTGTTGTCTTGGTGTTTTGTTATATTAATTCTGAGGCTAGGGTCTTTTATCTTGGCATATTCTTGTTCCTATTATATTCTGATAGTTCCATGTTAGTGCAAGGCAGGTGATCCATAATGTAGGTAAGTCCCCGATGGGCACTGCACTGTTCCCTTGTGTGTAAGCCCCGATGGGCATCATAAGGCTCCTTAAGAGTGTAAGACCCCGATGGGCATCTCAGTGATCCTAGCTGGAGTAAGACCCCGATGGGCATCCTAGATGTGTAAGACCCCGTTGGGCAGCATTGATAGCTAGAGGTGTAAGACCCCGATGGGCATCCGTATGTGTAAGACCCCGATGGGCATCTTTGTGATCCTAGCTGGTGTAAGACCCCGATGGGCATCCTAGATGTGTAAGACCCTGTTGGGCAGCATTGATAGCTAGAGGTGTAAGACCCCGATGGGCATCCGTAGGTGTAAGACCCCGATGGGCATCCGTAGGTGTAAGACCCCGATGGGCGTCCGTATGTGTAAGACCCCGATGGGCATCATTGATTGAGGTGTATGACCCCGATGGGCATCCATATGTGTAAGACCCCGATGGGAATCATTGATTGAGGTGTAAGACCCCGATGGGCATCCTTGTGTGTAAGTCCCCGATGGGCATCATTGTGTCATTGTATCCTAGGTTGTGTAAGACCCCGATGGGCATCCAGGTGTAGAACCTAGGATAGGCTGTAGTTGAAAGCCCTTGATAGGCTAGGTCTAGTGTTAGCACATAGCCTAAACCTACCGTTTTGCTCTAAGTCATTGTATGGTTGCATGTCGGTGTGCTAAATGAGATGTTTTCGTATTGTACCCCGGTTGGGGTTTCTTACTGAGTAATTCGTTACTCACTCTTATTTTGTGGTTTTCCACAGGTAACCATGGTGCGGGACAGGATGGCTGGAGGAGGAGCTGTGATCATGGAAACCCGTTGTTCAAACTCTGAGTCTTGTATTTATGTTTTGATGTTTTAAATGTCCTCTGAATGCATGTAGTTGGGCACGGAGCCCTAGGTTGTTTTCTGAATGTATTTCCCGATTCTAGCATTGTTGTAACTATTGGAAAGTTTGAATGTTTGAAATAAATCTCTGATAAGAGTGAGTTTTTTAAATGTATTTGTCTTGGAACAGGTGCTTGGAAACAGGGACAGGTTTCAGGAATTGATGTTGACTTTTAAATGGATGTTTATGTTTTAGTTTTTACTTAGAATTCGAAACACCATTTTGCATTTTGATTTTAGATTTGAATGCATGCATTGAGGTAAAGGCCTATTTTAGAACCCCATTCGGGTCGGGTCTTTACATGCTTGGTGTTAACCAAGGTGTGGTTTTGAGTTGCTAGAAGTTAGTTTTGCTCGTGGGGCGAGTGGTTCGTGCCCTGTTGGTTGTTTTCCTGTTTCCAGGATGTTGAGAGTTGCCCCTTTGGCATTTGGAGGTGAGTCCTGACTAGTGTGTGGTTGGCGGTTCAGTTTGTGGTGGAACCCCCCCTGTTGTTGCCCCCGTGAGATTTAGATGTTGTTGCTTTAGCAGAGCAAGATAGCGAGCGTGTGTGGAGCTCTCTGTCCTTCGGTTGTCTGCGTGTAAGAACCGTTTCCTTCTGGGAGTTGTCAGATTACTCCCTTGGTCTTGGAGTTGATGGTAGTGGTGCTAGCAAGAGGGAAAAGTTTGTTGGCTGCTTGGAAGCAGTTGTTTGTCCAGTTAAGCGGACTCTTGAGTGGTGTTCTGGAAGTTGCAGTAAGGGTTGTTCTGCCTCTTGTGAGTGTTTGACCTAGTTGGTTAAGGTTCTTTGTGTGTTTGGCCTGGGAGCTGTTGCACCTTTGTAGTTGAGGAACCCCTTTGTACCAGTTGTGGGATGAGGTTGCACCATTGTGGCTGGATTAGGGTCTTGACATTTGAGGGATCCTTGCTGGATAGTGTAGCTTGTGCTCTGCCAGCCATTGTTGGTATTCTTGTTTTGAGTAGTTGGTGTTAACCGGGTAGTGGCATCTTGTTTGTGAAGTTTCGGTGGAAAGGTGCCATAAGCCCAAGCTAGAGGGTTAAGCCGGTATGTGTTATCGTTTGGACTTGTGAGACGTGTTTCATATTTGAGGCAAGCTTCGTTCGATTGCTTGCATGGAGGTAAGTTTGGTGGAGGGAGCCCTCTAGGGCCCTGTTTATAGCACGTCGACTTTTCCAGTCAGTGATCTAGGTCGAGTTGGAGTTGAGTAGATTGGCGTGGTTATGCAGTGTGCGGTTGGGTAGGCTACCGAGTTCGTAGCACTCAAGTTGTTGGTTTGTAGGAGTCCGTGTGGAAGCTGGCACCTCGCCTTGGTGGAGATGTCATTGCTGTGGAGTAGTGGCATGGCAGTTTCATGCTAGAGTTGTTGGCACCAGGGTGTGGCAACAAAGGTTTATTCTAGGCAGTGCGTTGATGAGCTGTGGTTCTGGAGAGCGTTGTTAAGAGGTTTGAGCCGAGTTCAGTCCCAGTAGTGTTTTCACCCTCTGACCGACGGTCTTTTGGGAGGAGTGAGCCAGATCCTTCAGAACTTGTTGTGAGTTGGTGTTTCCGTGGTTAGGCAGCGGGAGACCAGTGTTGGTTTTGTGAGGTTGCCTTGGGTTGCCGTTCTCAGCGGTCAGTTCTTGTGGATCCGTTGAGGCGTTGTATAGTAGGTGTTGCAAGTTTCTAGTGTTTTGGGAAAAGATTAGTGGCCGTCAGTTTTTGGATCCTGAGTTGCTGCAGTTGGCCTGCAATGCAGTGTAGAAGATTAGAGCTCGTTTGTGTCAGCCAGAGCAGGCAGAAGAGGTACGCCGATGTACGGCGTCGAGTTTTAGAGTTTGAGGTTGGACAGTGCGTGTTTTTTTAAGGTTGCACCGATGTGAGGTGTGTTGAGGTTTGGTAAGCGAGGGAAGTGGAGTCCCCATTTTGTCGGACCATTTGAGATTCTCGAGAGGATTGGCAGAGTTGCATATCGGTTAGTTTTTCCCCGTCATTGTCAGCCGTGTGCAGTGTTCTCATGTATCGATGTTGAGGCAGTTTGTGTCGGACCCATCGCTCATTGTGGACTTTGAGCCTTTGCAGCTGAATGAGGATTTGAGCTTCGAAGGGAAGCCTGTGAGTGTTCTGGTCTTTGAGACGAAGACGTTGCGTAATCGTGAGATTTGTTTGGTAAAAGTTCAGTGGAGGAGTTGGAGTTCTGAAGAAGCCGCTCGTGAGCGGGGAGGACGAGATGAGATTGTAGTATCCTGAGCTGTTTCAGTCTTAAAGACTTTCGAGGACGAAAGTCATAAAAAGGAGGGAATATTGTAACGGCCCAGGTTTTCATCCCGGTCTTCCAGGTATGCCCTAGGGGTATTTTGGTAATTTGGTCGGGCCTTCGGGGCCGTTTATGTCTTTTTCTAGTTGCTAAAATTATTGGATGGTCTTTTGTAGTTTTTGAGGTTTTGTGGAAGTGTTTGGGCATGGTTAAGTGCAAAAGTAAAAATGTAAGGAATTTGTGTAGCAACTGGGATTCGAGCCCGGGTCCCCGGGAAAGCCTATTGGGATGCGTGCCAATTGAGCCACAGGAGGATCTTGTTGTTCTTTCTGCGGCATATCTTGGTTAGCCTTGAGTCCTTTGGGTTTTGGTGCATTTGATTAAATGAAAGGAAATTAGGTTTTTTGTCTTTCTTCTCCAAAAGCTTCTTGGCCGCCCAAACTTCTCTCCCAAGCTCCATTCCCGTGATTTTCTTCCCCGTGCCAAGCTTTAGCCATCGAGCGTCGTCCCGGCCGAGCAGCAGCCCAGCCGAGCAGCAGGTTGCCCAACAGCAGCCCCAGTGAGCGGCCCGGCAAAGCCCTACATGCCGCACGCCCGAGACGCTGCAGACGTTGCACGCATCGCGACGCCAGACTCCTGCTGTACTACTGTCGCGCGCCACACAGACCGTCGCAGCCGCCCAGATCGCCCAGCCAAGCTCGCGCCTGCACTCTTGAGTCGCCAGCAGCCCTTGGGCCCAGCCCGCGCCCGTGCCGTGTCGCTCGCCCGCCTGCGTATGCTTGTTTGCGCCCAGCCAGCCCATCCGCGCGCGTCGTGTAGCTCCTGGCGCCCATCAGCGCCGTGCCGCCCAGCAGCGCCCAGTGTCGTGCAGCCTGCCCGTCCGCGCGTCAGCCGTGCCACGTGAGTTGCTCCCGAGCCGAGCTCTGTTTATTTTATTATTTTTAGGCCTATGGATTGTGATTATTATTGTGCTTGGTAGGTTCTCATTAGCTAGCTCGGGATCGATCGCAGCTTAGGATTCTTGTGTGTAGTTGCCTTCCGACCAGGTAAGGATTTCTTACGGGAGTTGTGTGGGCCCTGCGATATTATATGTGATTGCTGATTGTATGCTTGTTTGTGTTTATCAACATGTTTAGTGATAGGTGCTCTGTTCTGAATTCCCGACTGGCATGATTTCTTATGTTGTTTCTCATGTTAGTCCATGCTAGGTTGTTCTGTTCTGGCATGCTCGTTATCTGTTCTTGCTTAGTGGTATCATGCTAGGTTCGTTGTATCTATTGAGCACGTATTGGATTTTTGCTGTTGATGTTATAGTTTAGATTTCAGATAGGTAGCATCATCCGGGCCAGGATGCATAAAGTACCTTGCATCCACGGTAGGACGCGTCACGAGGCAAGACTCGTCCCCTGGACCCGTTAGGGTTTAGCTAACCCTACCGGTAGGCCCTGCAATATTGGGTGAGGGTGGCAGACTGTTAAATGCCCCAACGGTCGGGATGATGACATGGCATTGCCTTGTCCCCGGCAGTCGTCACGTCCTCAGCGTGTTCGGCAGTAGCCCTCAATTGCCACCTGTTAGGGCAAGGACGGCTTCCTGGTGTATGCCTACCACGACCGGTTCCTTAGCCTTAGGTGCGGTGGTTCAGGCTGACATAGTTCACATGTCCAGGTCTCACACCCCTATGTCAGTGACACCGATCCAGAGATTTAGTTAGGCATGGTGACTGAACCTGGGTAGCTTGCCACTAGACCCGACACCCCCCCATGGTTTGCAGTAGCATGCGGTGCGCGCATACGCTCATTATAGCGCCGACTGGAGAGCTCCTCGGGATCGTGAGCTAGTGCACCTTTCGTATCGACAGTAGACAGGCTGAGGCGGAGACTTGTTTCTCGTATAGGGCGTATCATGAGGTGGATTATCCCGGAGTAAGACCCTGAGTTGGCATCCGAAGTTATGTGTGGATTTAAGCTATGTGCTCTCTTCTGTGTTTATATTCATAGCTTGCATACCTTTCTGCCAGATGACCATGTATATCGTATTGTACCCCGGTTGGGGATTCTTACTGAGTAATTCGTTACTCACCCTTATTTTGTGGTTTTCCATAGGTAACCAAGGTGCGAGACAGGATGGCTGAAGGAGGAGCTGTGATCATGGAAAACAGCTGTTGAACTCTGAATTTATGTTATGACTCTTATATGTCTTGTTTTTCCTCTGAATGCATGTAGTTGGGCATGGAGCCCTAGGTTATTTTCTGAATGTTTTTCCGGATTCTAGCACTATTGTAACTGTTGGATGTTTTGAAGGTTTTAAATAAATCTCTAATCAGAGTAAGTTTTGGAACTGTATTTGTCTTGGAACAGGTGCTTGGAAACAGGGACAGGTTTCAGGAATTATGTTGATTTTTAAATGGATGTTATATGTTTTTGGTTTTTACTTAGAATCCGAAACACTACTCTTGCATATTGATTTTAGCTTTGAGTGCATGCATTGAGGTAAAAACCTATTTTAGGACCCCATTCGGGTCGGGTCTTTACACGTCGTTAAGATTTATTGCATTAATTAAATTAATAACGATATTTCCATGGTTATTTGGATGTACACTTGGACAAGTATGTGAGACATACAAGTGGATCTAGTTCCAAGTTAATAACCTAAAACATCTATAGTATATGGACTAAGGTTGGGCATCTAAGTCTTGATGACACTGTTGGTACGGCCTGCTTTGCAAATGTGGCAAACAACCTGATCCTGGTTGTTCATGTGGAGACATGTGAGTGAGGGTGCCTATGCAAAATGGAGTTTTTTTACATAAGATGGGACCAGAAGTTTTATGATCGATCTAATAGTTCCGTTATAGAATTGTATCAACTACTTCACTAAGGATGATCGTATGTCGATGTGATCTTAATCCTGAGTGGGTTGTGAACTCCTGCTTTATGAAGGCGTCTTTTAATGTGCATGTGTGAGACCAGCCAAATAGCGTTGGGTCAATAAGCCTCCCACGTTGGAGATTGATAAGTCTTGATTAATTGTATTTATTTTATCTTTTTCCCTTTCATTTTAAATGAATATTAAGTTTAATGATGAAAATTATACTTAATTTCATGTAGATGGTGAAATGCTATATGTTTGGTAAGCTTGGCATAAAAAGCATTAAATGTTTGAATTAATAATATGAAGAAAAAAAAAAGAAGAGAGAATAGAATAATTGGAATATATATATATATAAACAAAATATGGCATGTGGGGACGAAAATTGAAAAGGAATCAAAGTTTTCAATTGGGCCCATTTGAAGCCCAATGCACTTGTACATTAACCTACCTTCTTTTACATATATAGGTGAATGCAAATTGAAAAGGGGGCGGCGAGAGAGAGTTGGCGTGAGAGAACCAGAATTTGATCTTTTGAGATTGACGGCCGAAGATAGACAACAATTGAAGTCTCTTTTTCTATTTTCTTTCCAGCCACAACAACGAGAATAAAAATTAGGTTTTGCTTTTCTATTTTGTTAGTTTTATTCATTCAATCTCATGAATATTGTTTTCCATTATGAGTAGCTAAATTCTTACTTCTAGTTCAAGGGTAGTTTTAATTTAATTGTAGTTTTGTGAGGCTTTGAACCAAATAGAATTTTCTTTTAATTCAAAGATTATTTGTTTCTTATTTTAATTATTGATTGATTGTTAGCAAATTGAATTGACGCCTTAATTTATTATCAACACAGTTTTTTAGTGGACGTTAACTTGTCCTATAGTGTGAAAGAGTTCAACACAGTTTTTTAGTGGAATAAGCCTTATGTTAATGAATAGGGATTGGATCCCAGGTTGTTGTAGCTTTCAACCTATAGGTCCACCGGTCCCCAGGCTAGCTCATACTTACTGGTACACTGTGTTTATTAGAGAGTGAATTTGAAGAATTCAAATTCACATATTAATTATGTGGGACATAATTAATAGGAGCATAAAGTTTAAATTATTGAACTTGCAAATTAATATATTAGATATATTAATTTAATATTTATTGAATAAATATTAATAAAGAGAAATTAATTTATTTGATAAATTGATTATAAATAATTATTGAATAATAATTTAATTAAGAGATCACAGTAAATTAATATGTTGGACATATTAATTGGTTTCATAATTATTGGATAATTATTAAATGGAAGATATTGATTAATATGTTGATCATATTAATTGGGTTAATAATTATTGGATAATTATTAAAGTAGAAATATATTGGATATATTATGAAATTGAAATTTATTGGATAAATATAAATTAAAAAAAAAAATGGATTTTTCGAAAATCAAATTGGAAAAATCAAATGGAAAAAATGCATAATGCTTTGTCCTAAATCAGAAAGCTCTTAGTTGGAGCCTCCATCACTCCACTATAAATATAAAGCCTTGGAGGCTTTCATTCTTATCTCACTCACTTTCAGAGTAACCTTTCTCATAAGTTGAAAAACCTCTTTGAAAGCCGAGATCTATTTTCTCCACCATAGTCAGACTATTATGACACATTTGTTTAGCTCCCTTCTCTAAAGGCTTCCCACCAATCACTCAGTGGTAGCAAAGAAGCCATAGCTTGGAAGAGTGGAGGAGATCGTTCAAGTTTTTCCACAGGGAATAGTTGATCCTGCTCAACATAAAAACCCGCCAGATTAGATCAGAGGCAACAGTCAATGTAAGCATTCTTTTTGCAATAACATGTCAATCACCTAGGGTATTGCATTTAGATTAATTAGATTAATCAAAGATAATTAATTCGATTAATTATTGTGAAATTTTTTATTATTCACACGCTTCCGCTACGCTAAATGCATGTTCCTACCCCATAGTCCCAACACTGCGTATGACGTGCTGATTGCTTCCTTCTTAGTGTTTGGATTAAAGGGATCATGTCCTTCAGTGCTTCTTTACTCATTGTTGCTTGGATCCGCATCGTCTACTCCTTGATATTTAAATTTTGTGGTCCACGCTTATTGTTTGACATTTGAAAAAATCCTTTAACCTTCAATCTCTGATCCTTGGGGTCACACCACAGTCCTTGGTGTACACATAATGCACTGATGAAGTGCAGGAAGAACTTTTTTTTGGACGAGCTCCCCATTTTTTTTCTTACTTCATCCTCAATAACGCATCCAATTTCGATGGTCAATCCTGCACAAATAACATACATTAAGAGCATACACGTTTGTGATAATATTTTGTCATGGGTTGTTGGCAGGATGCTGGTTTTGATGAAGTTGTTATAGTGGTGCCTCTGAAAGTTGAGGTTTGAACCCAAGATTGGTTTGTTTTTCACCCATTCCGTGTGATAACTCTCAAAGAGAGCATATTTTAGTCTCTTAAAGATGAATTATTTTAATACTTAGGTAAGAATATCGGCGTTCTTAGAAGGAATAGGGAGAATTAACTTAGGAGATCAACATGCATTCATAACATCACATCAAATGCATGAATCCGTGCTTTAGCGCAAATCGCAAACAACTGTGCCTAATTTACACTTTTTAGCAGGATTTCGCACATCATCAAGGAAAAGGCAATGATGCGAACGCTGATCGGATCATGCAAATACGCTGAACTCAAGAAGGAATTACGATCGATAAAGTTTCATCCTACAAGGAAAGAATCAACAATGTAATCAAGGTGATGACAATCAAATAAATCTCGATGAAAATCATGGAATATGCATTGATGATGATTTTTACAGCTCACCTCTACTTGCGGATCACGAAATTCAATCCTATAAATACCAAAGCAAGGAGCAAAATCCACTGAACTGGTCGGTTCGCCATAGGCCGATAGAGGGACTTGAGTCTACTGTAGAAAAGCTAATCGTGGTGCTGTGGGAACTGATGATAAGGAGACTGCTCACCTTCAACCGTGCCAATTCCATATAGTGTTTTTATTAGGAGTAGTTGTAGTATTCAAACATTATTTTAGTCGTAATACAATCGTCTAGTTTAAACTTATATATATATTCAGCAGTGTAATATTCAAAGACCTACACTAATAACATGCTCTATTCGTACTTAATCATCATGAACTCCTATATATATATACATATGTCTACATACATATATATGCATCGATTAGCTACCCACGCATGTACCTTACGAAGAATCGGAAGAGAAATCGCATGTTGACCTAGTATGCTACTTTAGGATTAACTAAACAGTTGTTCATCATTTAGGAAGTTAGGAATAACCCCACTATTGCTTACATTGCCCAATGCTTAGTATGGTGTTCGCAGCAGAAGCTGGTTCACCCATAAATCATGAGTCACAGAAGTGATAATTGTTAGGGAAGTAAGACATTCACTGGCTAGTCCGCACTCTTAGCATTTTCTAGGAATACGTAGTTAGCATTACTCATTACATGCATTTTATTTCATTACTGCATTTTATTTTATCTGATAAAACAAAATAAAAACCACTCCACATATTCACTTATTTACTTTTTCCCATGACTCTGACTTTAGGGTATTTTCTCTAGACATCAATCTCTGTGGGATAAATAAAATTATATACTTATTACTTGCTGCAATTCCCGACCGTGTATTCTTGCGCGTAAGTGATTCCAATTGCGTTTCGCATAAGAATTAGTTATTGTTCAATATATTAGCAGTGGAATCATCTAGTCAAGTTTTTTGGCTTCGTTGCCGGGGATTGATTATTTAGAGTTGATATACTTAGGAAGGAGTAGTTCTTAATTGTTTAAGATTAAATTTCTTTTTGAATTCAGGGAAATGTGAAGTGCGAACTAATTTGATCAATAGGGAATAGAGTCCTAGAGAAATTCATCACCACGACTATTTAATGGAGCCTAACTAATTTACCAATCAGCAATGGACGTAGTACTATATTCCGCACTACTTAGACAACTTACAGCAATATGGCTATGTAGAGGAGTTTAATAGAGCATATCTTCGTTCGAATGAAATTTTCCAGTCGCACTGTTGGGAAGACGATAGCAGCTTCTATCAGCAATAGTTTAATTCGCGAGGAGATCATAGCAACAGAGGTTATACGTGGGATTCTAGAAGTCATGAACCTAGGAATCACATGTATACTTCTAGACAGTCTCCGATGGATATAACTGCAGAGGAAGAAGAATAGCTAAGAAGAACACAATGGTTGAGGGATAATGGTATCATATCAGAACCTGAGCAACCCCATAACAAAAACCAGTACTCTCTACAGGAACCAGAAGAAACCAATGCAGCAAGCAGTAGGCGAGCGGAAGAAGCATATCTAGAGGCCAATATACTTAGCGAGGAGGCATTGGATTTGGTCTATGAGAAAGATCTCTCATGGGAGGACTTCCGAGCTGCCACCATAGCAAAAGCACAAGAGGCCAGAGAACTACAACTTGCAAAAATAGAAAGAGAGTAAAAGCGACGATACAGGGAACAAGAAGAAGCTTGGCCAAGGTTCGCCACCCCAGTAGCAGATGAAACAGAATATGCTGAAGAAGACAGCGAGGAAAGCTCCATGATCGACCTTGAAAATACAACTAAAGGAGAAAATAGCCAATATGAGGGCATACCGGGTAATGAACCTGTAAAAACAAAAGAAGAAACTATGCATCAACCCGAAAGAGGAGATGTGGACTCTACCCATTTGCAGGAAGAAGAGAATAACGTTGAAAATCTCAATCTCCCATTAATGGTAACTGAGTTCTTCTCGTTAACAACAAAGCACACATCGTAGAAATTGATCTGTCGAAGCAGCCACGTGGGCAATTCAACTAAGTTTGCGCATAATTTACATCCTATCAATATTGTATGTGATAGAAGGTTTACGCGTTAAGGCGCATGGAGAAGAAAGGCAGGAGAAGGCGACTAAAGATGGCGTCGCCCAGAAATTATAATATGGCCAAAATATGGATGAACTATGCCAGACAGAATTAGCACAGAAATTCTGCTCAGATCTGCTTAATACCATTCCTGGAATGCGAAAATCCGATATATCTGACTTTGCGCACAAAATTGAATTTCTTTTTAGGATATTTTATTTTATTTCATTTCGTAATTTTAGGAATTATTTCTATTTTCTCAATTTTCCATGTTTTTTGTTTTTCATTTAGTAAGAAATTTGAGCGAATAATTTTAGATACTTTCCTTGAACATTGATTGCTTTCCTTATTTGAGGATTCTGAATTGAATACTCAACCTCTATATAAAATCAGTGGGATGAACTCGATCACAACACCTCTGAATCCAGTGATATCCCAGTGGTCAACCAACCTTAACCAACCCTAGAGATAAGAGTTACGAAGGATGCAACTTTTGCATCCATCTATGCTAAGAGGAAATTTCTCGAGTTACAGAATAAAGAATTTATGCGAGAAGTGGACATGACTATATCAGATGACATTAAGATCGTGATTCATCGTTTTGGATGGCTAAAATATTTCTTCCCTATAATGGATGCAAGAGCAGATTGGGTGTGCCAATTTTATGCCAATCTGAACGAGGAAGTACCAGCATTCTCAAGAGTAAATGGTCATCTAATTGACTGCCGAAAAACTGCATGGAATAAGGCCTTGGCAGCACCAGATGCACCGACATCATTCCTTCAGCAATTGATCAACTCCCCCACTGCTGAATAGATGAAAGAAGGACTATCAGTAATAGGAATAGTGAGAGCTGAATGGAATGACCCAACGTCGATACAAAGACAGATGATTCAAGAAGACTTGCAGGAATGGCTGAAAATAATAAACACCGCACTCCTACCATTAGCAAATAGAGCACTAATCGGGAAGGATCAAGGTATGCTACTGGTAGCAATAAAGCTTGGGATACTGTAACGGCCCAGGTTTTCGTTCCAGTTCTCCAGGTACATTTGGTTAATTATTCGGTCATTTGGTTGGGCCGTTAGGGCTGTTTGAGCTTCTAGGGGTATTTTTGTCATTTGGCCTCTAGGGGCATTTTAGTAATTGTTCAGGGTTTTGGTTTGTTTCCCAGACTGGAGTTGAGTTGTAATTTATGTTTCGATTTCAGGCCCTAGGTTCGGGAGTTGTTTCGAGAGGTTTTGAGGTTGTTTGGGATTAAACAGAAATTAGAGGATTAAATGTGAGCTTGTCAGGATTCGAAGGGGGAACCTCATTTGACACTTAGCACTTGGAGGATTTTTTGAGCATTTAAAAATAACAAAAAAAAGAGAGAAAAATCTCTTTGTCCCCTCTTTGTAGCCTTAGCCGATCCCCACTCTTTCCTTCATTCTTCTTCTTCGTTCTATCCACCTCCCAAACTCCATTACTGAACCAGCTCCCTCATCGCACAAGCTGTCGATTCCAAGTTCCATTGCTGCCTTGCCATCACTTAGCAGCTGCACGCACAGCCCCAGCGCATGTCGCAGCAAGTCTCGCCACCAGCAAGCAGGCAGCCGCAGCGATAGCCCGCATCACGTCACGACCCGCACAGCTGCACGACCAGCCTGCTCATCTGCTTTTCCATCTACAGCACCATCGTCGAGCAGACCCGCACCACCCGTCGTGTCCTAGGCGCACGCTGCAGCAGGTTCGTGTTAGCACGCTCGCACACCCACGCACCCAACCGTAGCCCCGCGTAGCCTATCGATCTTGCTCGCCCACGTTGCTGCTTCTGTCGCATACGACAGTTGCTTGACCGAGCCAACCCATGCATATCCCTAGCTGATCTGCTGCATCACCGCACTCACGCTGTCGAGGCCAGCCGCATGCTCACCCGCAAGCCCGCCAAGCCACCTTACTTTGCTGTCGAGCCTAGCTATCGAGAGAAAGCTCTTTTCGGGTTTGGGTAAAACCCGAATTCCGAGGCTCGTTCATTGTTTGTGTTGTTTATTGATTCGTTGCTTAGGAATAATTGTGTTGGGTGGTTTTATTGTTAGGTTTCGTGTTGTTCCTGCAGCTTGAAAGCCTTCTCGTTTGTCACCTATTTCCACTGTTTAGGTAAGGGTTCCTTGCCAAGGTTGTGTGGACCTTGTGCAAGGCTTTGATAAACTCCTAGCTTGTCTTTTCTGCTTGATAATATAAACTGTTAGTGGATAAGTTTATGTAGGTTGTCTGAATGCTCTGTTCTGTCATCTATGCCCTGTTTCCTGAATATTGTGTTTATGCTATTTCTGTTTGCTAGGGCATGGCATTTAGTTTATTGCACTTTGCTGTTGCACTCTCTTGTTTATTAACTGTTCCATATGTCTGCAAATACTCTATTGATTATAAGCTAGTTAGCTTTAGGCTGCCTAGAGTGTTAGAGTTTATTAGGGTGTCCCGAGTGACAACCGAGTTAGGTGCTGGCTCGGTTTGGCTCAAGACTCACCCAATTGCATGCGGTCCAAGACTTGCCTAGTTGCGTGCAGTCTATGATCTTCTAGGTTTAAGTTGATCCAAGGTTTGGCCTAGTGGTGTGCCACCCGAGCCACTTTTTGGACTCGCCCAGTTGGTGCGGTCCCTGATCGACCCAGTTGCGTTGTCGATCCAGATTGGCCCAGTGGCGTTGCCAATCTAGGGTTTGGCCCAATTGCGTGCCACCCGACTATGCTTAGGACTAGCCCAGTGGCGTGCTGTCCATTGATAGCCAAGTTTGAACTGTATTACGGTTGAGCCCAGTTTCGTGCTACCTAGCATAGTAAGGACAAGCCTAGTTTCGTGCTATCCAGGACAAACCCAATAGTGTGCTGTCCAAGTTGGTCCAGTTTCGTGCTAACCTAGTGTTGTCTTAGAGATAGACATTTCAGAGATCGCGGTCACTTAGGTTGTCCTCCTGTCTAGTCAGCCTAGTGGCGTGCTAACCCTGCTCGACACTTGTTGTCCATTATTGTTTGAGATTGTCTTTATGTAAATGATGTTTTACTTGTATGCTAGGATGCTAAATGATTTGTCTTGCGTATTGTACCGTGGTTGGGGTGTAAGAACCCAACCCAAATAGTGGTCCTAAACCCGATTCTTACTTAGCATGCTTAAAATTTAAAACATTTAAAATAACATTGGAACTGATTAACAAGAAAATGTATTAAATGAAACTTACAAAAAACATTCATTCAAATAGTTTCCATAAAACAAGTCCTGGCCAGTATTTAAAAATTTAAACATTCAAACTACTCAAATCCAACAGTTTTTCCAGCATGCCAACAAAGAAATAAGACTCAATAAAACAATAGAAAGACAGAGTAAACGCCGGCAGCTCCCATGATCAATCAACCCCCTCCGCTAGCCATCCCGGTGCTGTCCCAAGTTATCTGATGGAAAACCATAAAAAATAAGGGTGAGTACAAAGCACTCAGTAAGAATCCCCAACTGGGGTACAATACGATACATAAATCATCTAGCATCCTAGTATACATGAAAATGGTTACCAACACAGATCTTTGCTCAACGAGCTAACGGGACAAGTCCAGAATCCTCGAAAGTCTCATACTTCAGGCTTAATGTAGAGACCCAACCCGAAATACGGTCCTAAACCTAGGTCTTTACTCAACATACATGTGAAAAGCATAAATGACACAACCAGCGGTCGAATTTAAAAACTTTTCAAACATAAAGAGTGGACAACATTTAAATTAAACCAAATGATCATTAAGCAAATCCATTCAATTTAAACAGTGATTGATCAGTACTTTTCTTAAAAACATAAAAGGTAGTTCAATGCAACATTAAAGAAGTTTTTCCCTATGGACTCATGTCCAACTACATGCTGAATTCAAATAATGTAAATAAGGACACGACAGTGTAAAGACCCGACCCGAATGGGGTATTAAAATAGGCCTTTACCTCAATGCATGCTTAAAAACTCAGAAAATATTTTGCAAGATCATTTTCCAGATTCTGAATAAAACCAAATACGATAAACATCCATTCAAAACAAACACAACTGTCCTGGAACCTGTACCTGTTTCCAAGTACCTGTTCAAAGCTAAATACAATTTAAAACGTACTCTGATCAGAGATTTAACTTAAACATTCAAAAACTTTAAACGGTTTACAACAGTATCAGAATCCAGAAAATAACCAGAAAACAACCTAAGGGCTCCGTGCCCAACTACATGCATTCAGAGGACTTTAAGACATAAAAACATTAACATAAAACTCAGAGTTCGAAACAACGGGTTTCCATGATCACAGCTTCTCCTTCAGCCATCCTGTCTCGCACCATGGTTACCTGTGGAAAACCACAAAATAAGGGTGAGTAACGAATTACTCAGTAAGAATCCCCAACCGGGGTACAATACGATATAAATGGTCATCTAGCAGAAAGGTATGCAAGCTATGAATATAAACACAGAAGAGAGCACATAGCTTAAATCCATACATAAACTTCGGATGCCATCTCAGGGTCTTACTCCGGTATAATCCACCTCACGATACGATCCTATACGAGAAATGAGTCTCGGTCTCAGCCTGTCTACTGTCGATATGAAAGGTGCACTGGCTCAAGATCTCGAGCAGCACTCCGGTTGGCGCTGTAATGAGCGTTGGCGCGCACCGCATGCTATTGCAAACCATGGGGGGTGCCGGGTCTAGCAGGTCCAGTCACCATGCCTAACTAATCTCTAGATCGGTGTCACTGACATAAGGGGTGTGAGACCTGGACACGTGAACTATGTCAGCCTGTACCACCGCACCTGAGGATAAGGAACCGGTCGTGGTAGGCTTACACCAGGAAGCGGTCCTTGCCCTAACAGGTGGCAATCAAGGGCTACGGCCGAATACGCTGAGGACGTGCCGACTGCCGGGGACAATGCAATGTCTTGTCATCATCCCAACCATTGAGGCATAAGGGGATTCTTACTGAGTAATTCGTTACTCACCCTTATTTTGTGGTTTTCCACAGGTAACCAAGGTGCGAGACAGGATGGCTGAAGGAGAAGCTGTGATCATGGAAACAAGCTGTCGAACTCTAAATTTATGTCTATGATTCTTTATGTTTTATTTTCCTCTGAATGCATGTAGCTGGGCACGGAGCCCTAGGATGTTTCGATTGCTTTTTCGGATTCTAGCTTTCGTTGCAACTATTGGAAAGTTTTGAATGTTTTAAATAAATCTCTCGATCAGAGTGAGTTTTGGAAATGTATTTGTCTTGGAACAGTGCTTGAAACAGAGGGACAGTTTCAGTGAATTTTATATTGACTTTTTAAATGGTTGTATGTATGTTTTCGTTTTCACTTAGAATCCGAAAACCATTCTTGCATATTGTCTTTAACTTTTGAATGCATGCATTGAGGTAAAGGCCTAATTTAGAACCCCTTTTGGGTCGGGTATTTACAGATAACTCCTAAGAGGAAACAATTCCTTACAAGCGGACATCTGAAGGACAGAGAGCTCCACACACGCTCGCTGTCTTGCTCCGCTAAAGCAACAACATCTAAGTCTCACGGAGGCAACAACAGGGGGTTCCACCACAGACTGAACCGCCAACCACAAACTGGCAAAGACTCACCCCCAAACGCCAAAGGAGGGGCAACTCCTGAAACTCCGGAAACAGGAAAATCATCTGACAGGGCAAGAACCACTCGTCCCACGAGCAAGACTAACTTTTAGCAACTCGAAACCACACCTTGGTCAACACCAAGCACCAACTTTCCACCACACCGAAACCAATCCGGACTCTACTCCAAACAACCTCTAGCTTGCTAGCCTACCAAATCTGCCAGCAACTCACCCGAGGTCTACTGCCTACACGACTCCGGCTTGCCAACTGAAACTCACTGCCTGGGACTACTGAGCCCTGGTGAGGCTCTCCACAACTAGGGTTTCTTCGGCAACCCTCAAACACACACTGTCGTCAAACGGTCTAACAGTCAACTGCCTGAACAAACAACTCCTTTGTCCAGCATTACAACTATGCTGGCCTGCTCCAAACCTCGAAACCAAAAGACCAGAAACGCAACAGAATGTGTCATCCTCCTACTCAAAGCATCAGCCACATCGTAGCTTCCACCCAGGGTAAGGATCCCGAGCAACACTCTTAGCAACTACGGTCAGGAACTACGTGGCTTCGCTACAACCACCATTTGTTCAGTACTATCTCAACTCCAACCATGATCAACAAGAGGTTCCACCAACCAAGCTTAGGTCCAACTTAACAAAACTTGCCTAAGCAACAACCCGACTACGAGCACGGTATCCTTACAACCTCAACTAAGGCCTTTCGACCTCCACCTGAAGTCCAACTTCTCCAAGAACTGAGCACCAGTTCTCCAATGGAAACCCTACATGGTTTCCAAAACTCTCGCCACCAGAACGAACTACACAAAAGTACACTTGTGTGCACAACTCCCAACCTTTCTTTAGAGATCGAAGTCTCACAGGCGCTTTCTAAAAAGAAACAACAACCAACTCCCGGCAGAAATACAGTCCACCAAAGGAACACCAAGAGTTCCAACTCCACACGTGTAAAGACCCGACCCGAATGGGGTGCTAAAATAGGCCTTTACCTCAATGCATGAAATCAAAACTAAAATCAATATGCAGGAATGGTTTTCGGATTCTAAGTGAGAACTAAAACATACAAACAACCCTTTGAAAAGTAAACATAACATTCCTGAAACCTGTCCCTGTTTCCAAGCACCTGTTCCAAGACAAATACATTTCCAAAACTCACTCTGATCAGAGATTTATTTAAAACATTCAAAACTTTCCAATAGTTACAACAGTGCCAGAATCTGGAAAAATAGTCAGAAAACAACCTAGGGCTCCGTGCCCAGCTACATGCATTCAGAGGAAAACAAAACATAAAGAATCATAGACATAAACTCAGAGTTCGAACAACAGGTTTCCATGATCCCAGCTCCTCCTCCAGCCATCCTGTCTCGCACCATGGCTACCTGTGGAAAACCACAAAATAAGGGTGAGTAACGAATTACTCAGTAAGAATCCCCAACCGGGGTACAATACGATATACATGGTCATCTAGTAGAAAGGTATGCAAGCTATGAATATAAACACAGAAGAGAGCACATAGCTTAAAACCACACATAACTTCGGATGCCAACTCAGGGTCTTACTCCGGGATAATCCACCTCATGATACGCCCTATACGAGAAACAAGTCTTGGCCTCAGCCTGTCTACTGTCGATACGAAAGGTGCACTGGCTCACGATCACGAGGAGCTCTCTAGTCGGCGCTATAATGAGCGTATGCGCGCACCGCATGCTACTGCAAACCATGGGGGGTGCCGGGTCTAGTGGTAAGCTGCCCAGGTTCAGTCACCATGCCTAACTAAATCTCTGGATCGGTGTCACTGACATAGGGGTGTGAGACCTGGACACGTGAACTATGTCAGCCTGGACCACCGCACCTGAGGCTAAGGAATCAGTCGTGGTAGGCTTACACCAGGAAGTCGTCCTTCCCCTATCAGGTGGCAATCAAGGGCTACTGCCGAACACGCTAAGGACGTGCCGGCTGCCTGGGACAAGGCAATGCCATGTCATCATCCCGACCGTTGGGGCATTTAATAGTCTGCCACCCTCACCCAAGATTGCAGGGCCTACCGGTAGGGTTAGCTAAACAATAACGGGGTCCAAGGAAAGAGTACTGCCTCGTACGTCTCTGCCGTGGATGCAAGGTACTTTATGCATCCTGGCCCGGATGATGCTACCTATCTGAACTCTAAACTATAACTTCAACAGCAAACAATCCAATACGTGCTCAATAGATACAACGAACCTAGCATGATACCACGAAGCAAGAACAGATAACGAGCATGCCAGAACAGAACAACCTAGCATGGACTAACATGAGAAACAACATAAGAAATCATGCCAGTCGGGAATTCAGAACAGAGCACCTATCACTAAACATGTTGATAAACACAAACAAGCATACAAACAACAATCGCATAATACATCGCAGGGCCCACACAACTCTGGTAAGAAATCCTTACCTTGATCGGGAGGCAACTACACACAAGAATCCTAAGCTGCGATCGATCCTGAGCTAGCTAACGAGAACCTGACAAACACAATAATAATCACAATCTATAGGCCTAAATATAATAAAATAAACAGGACTTGGCTCGGGAGCAACTCACGCAAAGACGGCCGACGGGACGGACGGACAGGCTGCGACGCGAGCTTCTCTTTGAGTCTTGATGATGGGCGGAGGGCTGCACGCTGGCGTGGCTGGTGGGCGGTTGGGCGCGGCTTGCACGGCATTTAGGTGCTTGGTGTGTAAAGACCCGACCCAAAAAAGGGCTCTAAATGGGCCTTTACCCCCAATGCATGCATTCAAAGTAAAGACAATATACAAATATGATTTCGGATTCCAAGTAAAAATTAAAACATTCAGCATTCAATCAGAAATCAAAACAGTTTACTGAAACCTGTCCCTGTCTCCAAGCACATGTTTCAAGACAAATACATTTCCAAAAGTTTACTCTGATCAGAGATTTATTAAAATCATTCAAACCTTCTCAGATACAACAATGCTGGAATCCACAAAAACATTGAGAAAACATCCTAATGCTTCGTGCCCGACTACATGCATTCAGGGGAAATAAAAAGGCAAAGAGTCATAATATAAAAATCAGAGACAACAGCAGGTTCCCATGATCACAGCTCCTCCTTCAGCCATCCTGTCTCGCACCTTGGTTACCTGTGGAAAACCACAAAAATAAGGGTGAGTAAAGAAGTACTCAGTAAGAATCCCCAACCGGGGTACAATACGATATACATGGTCATCTAGCCGAAAGATATGCAAGCTATGAATATAAACACAGAATAGAGCACATAGCTTAAGTCCACACTTGGACCTCGGATGCCAACTCAGGGTCTTAGTCCGGAATAATCCAGCACACAATACGCCCTATACGAGAAACAAGTCTCGGCCTCATCCTGTCTACTGTCGATACGAAAGGTGCACTAGCTCAAGATCCCGAGGAGTTCTCCGGTCGGCGCTGTAATGAGCGTAAGCGCGCACCGCATGCTACTGCAGACTCTGGGGGGTGCCGGGTCTAGTTGAAAGCTGCCCAGGTCCAGTCACCATGCCTAACTAAATCTCTGGATCGGTGTCACTGACATAGGTGTAAAGACCCGACCCAAAAGGGGCTCTAAATGGCCTTTACCCCAATGCATGTATTGAAAATAGAAGACATTATGAAAAACACATTTCGGATTCCAAGTAAAAACAGAAACATTCAACAACCAAAACATACATTTCTAAAAGCATACTCTGATCAGAGATTTATTTAAACCATTAAAACAATCCACAAGTACAAATATGCTGGAATCCATAAAACGTAAGAAAACATCCTGGGGCTCTGTGCCCGTCTACATGCATTCAGGGGAAATAACAAAAGTCAAGAGTCATGATAAAATAAAATAGTCAGAGATGACAGCAGGATTCCATGATCACAGCTTCCCCTTCAGCCATCCTGTCTCCCGCCTTGATTACCTGTGGAAAACCACAGAATAAGGGTGAGTAACGAATTACCCAGTAAGAATCCCCAACCGGGGTACAATACGATATACATGATCATCTAGAAGAATGTATGCAAGCTATGAGTACAAACACAGAGCGGAGCACATAGCTAAGTCCACACTTGGACCTCGGATGCCAACTCAGGGTCTTAGTCCGGAAATACCACAACACACTAAACGCTGCCAGACGGGAACAAGTCCGGCCTCGGCTGTCTCTGTCGATCACGAAAGGTGCATCGCTCAAGATCCCGAGGAGCTCTCGATCGGCGCTGTAATGAGCGTAAGCGCGCACCGCATGCTACCGCAAACTGCGAAGTGCCGGGTCTAGTGGCAAGTTGCCCGTGTTCGATCACCATGCCTAACTAAATCTCCGGATCGGTGTCACCGACATAGGGGTGTGAGACACGGACACGTGAACTATGTCAGCACTGCACCACCGCACCGAGGCTAAGGAACCGGTCGTGGTAGGCTTACACCAGAAGCGGTCCTTGCCCTAACAGTGGCAATCAAGGGCTACGGCCGAACACGCCGAGGACGTGCCGATCGCGAGGACGAGGCAATGCCAAGTCATCATCCCGACCGTTGGGGCATTTAACGATCCGCCACCCTCACCCAAGATTGCGGGCCAGCCGTTAGGGTTAGCTAAACCCTAACGGGATCGTGGACGAGTACCATCTCGCACGTCCCCCATCGGGGATGCAAGTTACGTTATGCATCCGGCCCGGATGATGCTACCTACCTGAACTCTAAACCATAGCAATAATAACAATTCAATCAATGCAGTCCAATACGTGCTCAACAGATACAAGGAACCTAGCATGATACTACGAAGCAAGAACAGATATCGAACATGCCAGAATGGAACAACCTAGCATGGGCTAACATGAGAAACAATACAAGAGTTCATGCCATCGAGAATTCGCAAACAGAGCACCTAGGGCTAAACATGCTAATAATCATACACAGGCATACAAAACAACAATCACAACTATACCGCAGGGCCCACACAACTCCGATAAGAAATCCTTACCTTGGTCAGGAGGCTTCTACACACAAATCCTAAGCTGCGGAACAATCCCGAGCTAGCAAGCGGGAACCTAGCAAACCAATAAAAATCAGCATCTACAACGTCTAAACAACAAAAGAACAGCAAGCTCGGCTAGGGGAACTCACGCGCACGGCGACACGAGCTTGGAGTGGCAGCAGCCGGGCACGGCAGGCTGGGCGCAGGCGCGCGCTGGGCCGCGCGCTGCACCGCACGACACGGCGGGGGACGCGGCCTGGCCGCGCGCCGGCCGCGGCGGCAGCGAGGAGGCGCGCGCGCGCGCTGAGCGTCTGGGCGTGCGGGCGAGCCGCTCGGCGCGCGGCACGCGGGCGCTGGCGTCTGACAATGCGACGCGCGACGCGGCTGGGCGCGCGGCGAGCGGCTTCGGGCGGCGGCGCGCGGGCGCTGGCGTCTGGCGTCTGCTGCTGGGCGCGATCTGGCACGATCTGGATAGCGATGGCGTGCGGGAGGGCTGCTTCAACAGATCTGGGCGATCTGGTGCGACGGCAGGGGCTGCTCAACGGATCTGGGCGACCTGGTGAGCGATGGCGTGCGGGAGGTGCGGCGGTGGATCTGGCGCCGCCGCCTGCCCGGCTTTGGCGTGCGGTGGTGCTTCAACAGATCTGGCGAGGGGCTGGCGGTGGACTGGCGGCGACGATGGCTACTTCTCTCGGCTGGCTGCAATCAACACAAACACACACAACACTCTACATCTTACCTTCGGCCAGCATAAAAAACCAAATGAGGAGATGAAGAGGATGAAGACTTACCCGGAATGATGATGATCGAACCCAAGGAGATGCAAGGGAAAGAAGAATCGGCAAAGGCTATGGAGAGGGAGAGCTTGTGCGGCCAAGAGGAAATTTGGAGAAGAAGATGGAATAAACCTAATTCTATTTCATTTAACCAAATGCACCAAAACTCCAAAATCCAAGGTTAACTAAGATGTGATGCAGAAAGAACAACAAGAGCACCTAATGGCTCAATTGGCACACATCTCTACAAGCTTCCCAGGAGACCCGGGTTCAAAACCCCAACTGCAGCACAATTTCCTTTATTTTTACTTTTGCATCAAACCTTGCTCAAACCAAACCACAAACCCCTCCAAAAACCTACAAAAACCATCCAATAATTTTAGTAATGGAAAAGACACAAACGACCACGACGGCCCGACCAAATTACCAAATTACCCCTAGGGCATACTTGGAAGACCGGAAGAAGAAAAACTGGTCGTTACAATATCCCCTCCTTTTTATGACTTTCGTCCTCGAAAGTCCATAAGATGTAAATAGCTCGGGGTAATGCAATCTCATCTCGTCTTCCCGCTCCCAAGTGGCTTCCTCGTAACCCGACTCTTCCACCATGAACCTTTACCAAACGAATCTCGCGATTACGCAACGTCTTGGTCTCAAAGGCAAGGATCCTCACCGGCTTCTCCTCGAAGTTCAAATCCTCATTCATTTGCAAAGGCTCAAAGTCCACAATGTGCGACGGGTCGGCACATACTTGCCTCAACATCGATACATGAAAAACACTATGCACCGCGATAGTGACGGAGGTAGGGCTAACCAGGTAAGCAACTCGCCAATCTTCTCTAGGATCTCAAATGGACCAACAAAACGGGGACTCAACTTCCCACGCTTACCAAACCTCGAACACCTCGCATCGGAGCAACCTTAAGGAACACATGCCGACCAACCTCAAACTCCAAATCTCGACGCCGAACATCGGCGTAACTCTTCTCGCGCTGCTCTGCGCTTGTCAACATACGAGCTCTAATCTTCTGATCGCACCATTGGTCAATCAGAGTAACTCGGGACCCAAAACACTGTCTATCACCAACCTCTTCCCGAGAACACACGGGGACCGACAACGCTTACCATACAAAGCCTCGAATGGAGCCATCATCGAATCGTCGACTAGTAATCGTTGTTATAGGCAAACTCCATCAAGTACTGATCATGGTCCCAAGCGCACTGGGAAATCCAACACACAAGCCCTCAACATATCCTCGAGAATTGATTCACTCTCTCGATCGACCATCCGTCTCGAGGGTGAAAAGTCAGTCTACGAAATCGCACTGTGCCCAAACCTATTTGGAGCGCTCTCCGAAACGAGAAGTGAACCGCGAGTCACGATCGGACACAATCCTCACCGGCACACCATGATAACGGATGATCTCGCTCCAAAAACAATCTGCGCCTTTGTTCCACGGTATAAGTGTCTCTTAGGGAATGAAGTGTGCGCTTTTGGTCAAACGGTCGACTATCACCCAAATCGAGAGAACTTCCTCTGAGTCCTTGGCAAACCAGAGATAAAGTCCATGGAGATCTCTTCCCATTTCCACTGGGCACACTCGGTGGTTGCAACAAACCAGTGGCCTCGCTGTCTAGGTGCCTTCACTTGTCGACAAGTGAGACACCGGGTGACAAACTCGCCACATCTCTCTTCATTCCCATCCACCGGAAGGTCCGCTTAAGGTCTCGATACATCTTGGTACCCCCGGTGCCAAGCAAAAGGGGAATCTGTGGGCCTCCGAGAGCAACTCGCTGCGCAAACTCCGCAATGTCCGGAACACACAACCGGCCTCTATAAGTCAACCCACCGTCTGGTGAATATACAAAGTCAAAGTCACCGTCAAGACTAACTAACTCAACCAACCAATCTCTTAAGTGCGGGTCACCTAACTGGTGTCTATAATCCACGCTTAATCGACAATTTGAGCAGTCAATAATCGAGCTACCACGGCGGTAACCTCACCCAACAACACTGCAACCTCGGCCCGCTCGAACTCTCGCAAACTGGGTGGGAACTCAACAACGCCGCAGAGTGCGACGTCTTTCTACTCAAAGCATCGGCCACTACGTTGGCTTTACCGGATGGTACAAAATCTCGCAGCCATAATCCTTTACCAACTCTAACCATCTTTCTCGCCTCATATTCAACTCCTTCGAGTAAGCAGATACTTGAGGCTCGTGATCGGTAAACATCGAATCCGCTCACCATACGTGTAATGCCTCCAAATCTTGGTGCAAACACCACTCGCCGCCAACTCCATATCATGAGTCGGGTAGTTCGCTCATACGGCTTGGTGACGGGAAGCATAGGCAATGACCTTCCGTCTTGCATCAACACACAACCTAAACCAAACTTGGAAGCATCATCAGAGACCACGAAACCACTGTCCCCTCCGGACCGCCAACATCAGTGCTTGAAGTCAAATCTGCGCTTGAGCACGGCAAAGCTCTCATCACACTGCTGTCCCAAACAAACTCGACACCCTTCCTCGCCGACGAGTGTGGGGCGAGGCTATAGCAGAAAAGTCCTTGATTTAACCGACGGTAGTAACTCGCCAAACCCAGTAAAGTCGCGAATCTCGGCAAGAATCGAAGTCGGCTTGGCCCATGAACTCACGGCCTCAATCTTCGCGGGGTCCACGGCTATACCATCTCTCGAAACCACGTGGCCTAGGAAGGCCACCGCTCCAACCAGAATCACATTTGGAAAACTTCGCATAAAGCTGGTTTTCCTCAAAGCCGCCAATACTCGCCTCAAATGCTCGCATGGTCTTCTTTAGACCTTGAATAAATCGAATATCGCCAATGAACACGATGACGGAAGTTTGTCCAAAAATGATTTGAACACCCTATCCATCATGTCCATGAACGCAATTTGGGGCATTGGTCAATCCAAACGACATGACCACAAACTCATAGTGACCATATCTAGACACGAAAAGTTGTCTTAGGAATGTCGGCATCCCCGATCCATGAATCGATGGTAACCGGATCTCGTGATCTATCTTGGAGAACACGAAGCTCCCTCAAGCCGATCGAACAAATCATCGATACGGGCAGCGGATACTTATTCTTCATCTGTCACCTTATTAAGCTCGCGGTAATCAATACATAAGCGCATAGAACCATCCTTCTTTTTAACAAACAGAGCCGGGTGCACTTACTGGGACACACTCGGACGGATGAACCTCGATCTAACATCTCCTGCAGAATCGAATCTTGGCCTTTAACTCATTGGCGCCATACGACACGGAGCCTTCGAGATAGGGAGGTCCTGGCTCGAGCTCAATTGTGAAGTCAACCTCTCTCTTGGGGCAACCCCGTAACTCCTCTCAGAAACACGTCCGCAAACTCCCGCACGACCGGTACACGATCAGCAGATAATGAGCGGCGGCTCTTTCCGCATAACCGCTAGATAGCCCCAAGCTCCATGAGCTAGCAAACGACGAGCTTTCACGGTGACACCATCGGCGGGCAAACTCCACCCTAGACTCCACGAAACTTAAAAGTGGGCCGACTGGCGGCCTGAACACTACTTCTTTCCGGTGGCGGTCAATCAACGCGTGGTTAGCAGCTAACCACTCCATACCAAGAATCACATCAAAACCGCTCATAGGCGTAACTATGAGCGTAGCCCCAAGCAACTCTCCGGATATCTCGATCCGCCATCCCTAATCTTATCTCTAGCCAACATATTAACTCCCGAAGGAGTTGCAACAGATAACTCGAAACCTAGAGGCTCTAGTCTTAACTTAGCATGCTCAGCAAACAAACACAGATACAAATGAATGCGTGGAACGAGAATCAAACAAGACAAATGCGCAGTTGATCTAAAACAAGAAGCGCACCGCGCCATAGCGGCATCCGTGACGCTCGGCCTCGACGGGTCGAGCAAACACTCGACCCACGCTTGCTGGCCGAGCCGCCATAGTGGTGATCACAAAACGGGCCATGTGCCCTCTCTACCACAACGGAAGCACAATCTAGGTCCAGGTGACAAGCTCCGGCGTGGACTTTCCCACAAGTAGCACAAGCGCGGAACTCGCTCGGGTCCTCCTCGCTGTCGGTGAAACGGATGGAGCTCTCCGCAGATCTCTGCTCGAATCGCCCTTGGCGGCGCCGCCGCCTCCCGAAAATCAAACTTCCTCTTTCGCCGCCACACACTGCTGGGACAGGGCGTGAACAGAGCGGCAACAACCCGCCAAAGGATACTTCCCATTATAGATCGTGGCTAACTTTGACAGCCCTAGCATAAGTGTGTCGGGCCCGAGCCACGACATCTCGGGAAACACCGCCTCAATCCAGATATGAACTTCCGAATCTTTAGCTCGGGTGGCAATCAACCGAGGAGCAAAATATCCATACTCGAGAACTTGCGCTCATATTCCTCAATGGAATCAGAACCCTCGCTTGAGGTTCGGAAGAGCTCCACCATCTTCTCTTGAGCCTCATCACCGATGAACTTTACCTTGAACTCACCTTGAAGAACTCCCAAGTAGCGGGTGGAGACCCGGTGGTCTCTCGCTCAAGGTGGACTCCCACCACCATCTCGCTATGCCTCCTAGCACATGAGCCGCACACCTCGGCCTCGAATATCGGGGCACACCATGATCGGGAAGGTGTACTCCAAATGGGCAATCCACTGGCCGCCGCTAACGCATCACCGGTGGCATCAAACTTCTCGAGCTTCCACTTCACAAAATCCTTCACCACCTACCCAATTCCTCGGCACCCCGCCATATCGCCTCTGGGGCTACTTGCTCCGAGGAGTGGAGGTGCTATCGAGCTCTCTTTGAACCAATCGAGTCATTTGCTCGATCTGGGCTCGGGACTCTTCCCATTGTGGCCGCCAACAAGGCTCAGGTCTCGCCTCTGGTCACTCAACATGTCGACCATAAAAGCCCTCATAGACTCAAAGAAACTCGCTCCGGGAGCGATCTCCACGGCTTTCGATCGCCTCAACGCCCGCTCTAGGCGTAACGAGGAGGAGCTGCTTTGGTGGAATGCCATCGTCTCTCGGCTTGGGACGATGTCCTGCAGATGATCGAGATCCGATCCCGATACCTCGACCGCTCTCGAACCTCCTCTCCCGAGACGGGTGGATCGCATCTTTGGCGATCTACATCCAAACCAACAACGAATCAAAACACGCTGTCACCATTCCACAACACCAAACAAGGCATACACTAGATGATAAGTATTGTAAATTCTTAACCCTTTTCCTTTCTAAAACAATAAATCTAGGCGCACTGATGATGGTTCTGCCAGATCTTTGGTGATCATGGAAGGATGACCTACAACAAAGGTCGGTCTCTGAATCTATGACTCGAGCTCGATACCAATCTGAAAGACCCAGGCTAAAAGGGGCTCTAAATGGCCTTTACCCCAATGCATGTATTGAAAATAGAAGACATTGTGAAAAACACATTTCGGATTCCAAGTAAAACAGAAACATTCAACAACCAAAACATACATTTCTAAAAGCATACTACGATCGAGATTTATTTAAACCATTAAAACAATCCACAAGTACAAATATGCTGGAATCCATAAAACGTAAGAAAACATCCGGGGCTCTGTGCCCGTCTACATGCAATCGGGGAAATAACAAAAGTCAAGAGTCATGATAAAATAAAATAGTCGAGATGACAAAGCAGATTCCATGATCACGCCTTCCCCTTCACCATCCTGTCTCCCGCTTGATTACCGTGGAAAACCACGAGAATAAGGGTGAGTAACGAATTACTCAAGAAGAATCCCCAACCGGGGTACAATACGATATACATGATCATCTAGAAGAATGTATGCAAGCTATGAGTACAAACACAGAGCGGAGCACATAGCTAAGTCCACACTTGGACCTCGGATGCCAACTCGTGGTCTTAGTCCGAAATACCACAACACACTAAACGCGCTATACGGGAACAAGTCCGGCCTCACCCATCTCATCGTCGATACGAAAGGTGCACTGGCTCAAGATCCCGAGGAGCTCTCCGATCGGCGCTGTAATGAGCGTAAGCGCGCACCGCATGCTACCGCAAACTCGGGTGCCGCGGGTCTAGTGGCAAGTCGCCCGTGTTCGATCACCATGCCTAACTAAATCTCCGGATCGGTGTCACCGACATAGGGGTGTGAGACACGGACACGTGAACTATGTCGGCTGTACCACCGCACCGAGGCTAAGGAACCGGTCGTGGTAGGCTTACACCGAAGCGGTCCTTGCCCTAACAGTGGCAATCAAGGGCTACGGCCGAACACGCCGAGGACGTGCCGATCGCCGGACGCGAGGCAATGCCAAGTCATCATCCCGACCGTTGGGGCATTTAACACCGCCACCCTCACCCAAGATTGTAGGGCGGCCGTTAGGGTTAGCTAAACCCTAACGGGATCGAGGGACGAGTACCATCTCGCACGCCCCCGTCGGGGATGCAAGTTACGTTATGCATCCGGCCGGATGATGCTACCTACCTGAACTCTAAACCATAGCAATAATAACAATTCAATCAATGCAGTCCAATACGTGCTCAACAGATACAAGGAACCTAGCATGATACTACGAAGCAAGAACAGATATCGAACATGCCAGAATGGAACAACCTAGCATGGGCTAACATGAGAAACAATACAAGAGTTCATGCCAGTCAGGAATTCAGAACAGAGCACCTAGGGCTAAACATGCTAATAATCATACACAGGCATACAAAACAACAATCACAACTATACCGCAGGGCCCACACAACTCCGGTAAGAAATCCTTACCTTGGTCGGGAGGCTTCTACACACAAATCCTAAGCTGCGGAACAATCCCGAGCTAGCAAGCGGGAACCTAGCAAACCAATAAAAATCAGCATCTACAACGTCTAAACAACAAAAGAGAAAAGCAAGCTCGGCCAGTGGAACTCACGCACACGGCGACACGAGCTTGGAGCCGCCGCAAGCCGGCACGCAGCAGGCGGGCGCAGCGCGCTACCTGGCACGGCAGGCTAGGCGCCGCGCGCGCTGGCACGACGACACGGCAGGACGCGCGCTGGCCGCGCGCCGCACGGTGACGGCAGGCAGGACGCTTGCCGCCGCGCGCGCTGCACGGCGACGGCAGGACGCGCGCGCGGCGCGCGCGGCCGCACGGCATCGCAGGGACGCGCGCGCGGCGAAGGCTCGCGCGTGCGCGCGAGCGGCCGGGCGAAGGCGCGCGGCGCGGCGCTGGCGCAGCGGCGCAGCGCGACGCGACGCGGGCTTGGCGCGCGGGCAAGCAGCGTAGCGGCGGCGGCGGCGGCGGGCGTCTGGCGTCGCTTTGGGCTGGCGCGACCGCACGATCTCGCGAGCGATGGCGTGCGGAGGGGTTGCTTCAACAGATCGGGCGACCGTGCGACGGTAGAGGGGCCGCCAACGGATCCGGGCGACTCGTGAGCGATGGCGCGCGGGAGGTTCGCGACGGTGGATCTGGGCGGCCGCCGCCGCCGGGCGTGGCGGCGGCGGGGCTGCTTCAACAGATCTGGGCGAGGTGGCCGGTGGGCCGGCGGCGACGATGGTCGCTTTCTCTACGGGGCCGCAATCAACACAAACACACACAACACTCTACATCTTACCTTCGGCCAAAGATCAAAAACCAAATGAGGAGATGAAGAGGATGAAGACTTACGGAATGATGATGATCGAACCCAAGGAGATGCAAGGGAAAGAAGAATCGGCAAAGGCTATGGAGAGGGAGAGCTTGTGCGGCCAAGAGGAGATTTGGAGAAGAAGATGGAATAAACCTAATTCTATTTCGATTAACCAAATGCACCAAAACTCCAAAATCCAAGGTTAACTAAGATGTGATGCAGAAAGAACGACAAGAGCACCTAATGGCTCAATTGGCACACATCTCTACAAGCTTCCCAGGAGACCCGGGTTCAAAACCCCAACTGCAGCACAATTTCCTTTATTTTTACTTTTGCATCAAACCTTGCTCAAACCAAACCACAAACCCCTCCAAAAACCTACAAAAACCATCCAATAATTTTAGTAACTGGAAAAGACACAAACGACCCTGACGGCCCGACCAAATTACCAAATTACCCCTAGGGCATACCTGGAAGACCGGGAAGAAAAACCTGGGTCGTTACAATAGGGGTGTGAGACCTGGACACGTGAACTATGTCAGCCTGAACCACCGCACCTGAGGCTAAGGAACCGGTCGTGGTAGGCTTACACCAGGAAGCCGTCCTTGCCCTATCAGGTGGCAATCAAGGGCTACGGCTGAACACGCTGAGGACTTGCCGACTGCCGGGGACGAGGCAATGCCAAGTCATCATCCCGACCGTTGGGGCATTTAAGAGTCTGCCACCCTCACCCAAGATTGCAGGGCCAGCCGTTAGGGTTAGCTAAACCCTAACGGGATCAGGGACGGAGTACCGTCTCGTACGTCCCTGTCGTGGATGCAAGTTACGTTATGCATCCGGCCCGGATGATGCTACTTACCTGAACTCTAAACTATAATAACAACAGCAAACAATCCAATACAATCCAATACGTGCTCAATAGATACAACGAACCTAGCATGATACTATGAAGCAAGAACAGAAACGAGCATGCCAGAACGGAACAACCTAGCATGGACTAACATGAGAAACAACATAAGAAATCATGCCAATCGGGAATTCATAACAGAGCACCTATCATTAAGCATGCTGATAAACACAAACAAACATACAAACAGCAATCACATATAATATCGTAGGGCCCACACAACTCCGGTAAGAAATCCTTACCTGGTCGGGAGGCAACTACACACAAAAACCTAAGCTGCGATCGAACCCGAGCTAGTTAATGAGAACCTAACAAACATAATAATAATCACAATCCATAGGCCTAAATATAATTAAATAAATAGAACTCGGCGCGGCTGACACGCGGACGGGCAGCCATGTAAAGACCCGACCAAACTAACGGTCTCTAACCTAGATCCTTTCTTAGCATGCATAAATAGAATATGAAATCACTTATAGAGAGTACCAATTTAAAACTTTTCATTCAACACAACTAAGTTCAAGCATAAAATCCATTAAGCAAAACCAACAAGTAAAGTGACTGTTCGGTACTTTCAAGAAAATCAAGGAAACAGTCCGAGAAGTCTTAAACAAGTTTTTTAATGAATGATATTCTAATGACTCCAGTCCAACTACATGCTAAACCAACAAAAACATAATAAAGTGAAATAGTCTCAGAGTTGGGCCGTCCATGATCATCCAGCAGCCTCCTCCTAGCCATCCTGCCTCTGTCCCAAGTTACCTGGTGGAAGGACACAGAAAAATAAGGGTGAGCAATGTATTACTCAGTAAGAATCCCCCAACCGGGGTACAATACGCAAACATAGCATTTAGCACACCGACATGCAACCATACAATGACTTAGGACAAACCAGTTGTTTAGGCTAAGAGCTAACACTAGAGTTGGCCTGCCAAGGGCTTACAATTACAACCTGCCCTAGGTTCTACACCTGGATGCCCATCGGGGTCTTACACCTCAATCAATGATGCCCATCGGGGTCTTACACATACGGATGCCCATCGGGGTCTTACACCTCAATCAATGATGCCCATCGGGGTCTTACACATACAGATGCCCATCGGGGTCTTACACCTCAATCAATGATGCCCATCGGGGTCTTGCACATACGGATGTCCATCGGGGTCTTACACCTCAATCAATGATGCCCATCGGGGTCTTACACATACAGATGCCCATCGGGGTCTTACACCTCAATCAATGATGCCCATCGGGGTCTTACACATACGGATGCCCATCGGGGTCTTACACCTCTAGCCATCAATGCTGCCCGACGGGGTCTTACACATCTAGGATGCCCATCGGGGTCTTAGTCCAGCTAGGATCTCAGAGATGCCCATCGGGGTCTTATACTCTCCAGCTACATACGGAATCAGTGCAGTGCCCATCGGGGACTTACCTAATTTTTAGATCACCTACCAAGCACTAACATAGAACTAACAGATTATAATAGGAACACCAGCACAACACAAACCTGGAAGCAAGAGGAAATATGTAACCTATCCACTAGAAATTTATACAATCACAAGGTAAGACTTGCTAGCAATTATACGCAGGATCCACACACCCTTGGTAAGGAACCCTTACCTGGAAGCAAGAAGAGAAATATCAATCACACCCAACAAGTGACCCTCGAGCTTCTATGCGATCCCAAGTAACCTAAGCAAGTAATAAAATCACCCTAATTAAACAATCAGCAGCTATTATCTCAAGGTTCAAGAGAGAGGAGGCTCGAGATTTACCAACCGAGAAGGCAACAAGCTCGGCACCAAGCTATCACACGCCAGCGGAGCTCTTGGCAGGCGGCGTGCGGCGAGCAGAGGCAAGCGAGACAGGCTCGGTGGGGCGTCGGTATTGTCGGGCTGACGCCATCCACGGGCTCCAGACGCGATCGTGCAGACACGACGGGCGCGGCGCGTGGCGACGGACGTGGCGTCTGAAGGCGACGCGGCGAGAGCTCGCGGCTGGGACGGCGGCGGGACGGGCCGAGACGCAGCTGCGAGATAGCGCTGACGCGGCGGCGAGGGGCAGGGCGCGCGGTGAGATTGCGCTTGGGCGGGCGACGCGGCGCTGCGATGGATTCGCCGCAGGCTGCTCGACGCGGCTCACGGGTGGCCGCTGCGGCGTCTTTGAGGCAGAGCGACGACGACGCGATCAGGCTGGGCCAGTGCCAAGGACGGCGACTAGCAAGGGCGACGACGGCGAGGCAAGGGGCTGGGCGACGGCTAGGGTGAGAAGGAGAGGGTGGGTGGCTAGGGTTTTTCCTTTTTCCTTCTCCTTTCTCCTCTTTTCTTTTCCTTCCTAAAATTAAATCAACTTTGGAGAAATCTCAAAATCCCTTCCCAAGGCTTCCCTCCTTCGAGTCCTAGCTGACGCTTAATTTTCCTTTAATTAAATCCAAGCTTCCAATTCCCTTAAGTCTAGGGCCCGAATCTCCCAAGGAACCCTTAAAAGAAATTTCTTATTTCACCCCCCGACCAATAAACCGCCAAAACCTTAACAAATCCCACTGCTCTTGGAAATAATGCTACAAAAACCTTATCTCACAATTAACAGAAATCCGGGCTGTTACAATACTCCCTCCTTAGAAGACTTCCGTCCCCGGAAGTCGCTGTACTAGAATAACTCCAGGTAGTTTCTCCTCATCTCCCCTTCCAACTCCCAAGTAGCTTCCTCAACTCCCTGATTCCACCACTGCACTTTCACTAAATCAATGGCTCGGTTCCTCAAAACCTTCTTCTCGAATGCTAAGATCTCTATGGGTTTCTCCTCAAAGCTCAAGTCACTGTTCAACTGCAAGGGCTCAAAATCTATGATGTGCGCAGGATCTCGCCACGCATCTTGGCGGAGCATCAAACATGGAACACACTATGCACTGCAGCCAAGGACGGCGGCAGTGCCAACCAGTAAGCTACAGCCCCAACTCTCTCCAGAATCTCAAAAGGTCCCACAAACCTAGGGCTCAGCTTCCCCTTCTTACCAAACCTCAGAACTCCACGCATAGGAGCTACCTTGAGGAAGACATGCTGGCCAACTTCAAATTTTAACTCTCTACGCCTGACGTCGGCGTAGCTTTTCTGCCTGCTCTGGGCAGTTAACATACGAGCCTTAATCTTTTGGACCGCTTCATTGGTCAATTGGAGCAACTCCGGACCCAAAACTTTCCTGTCTCCAACCTCTTCCCAAAAGACCGGGGATCTGCAACGTTTACCATACAACGCCTCAAACGGTGCCATCTGAATGGTTACCTGATAACTGTTGTTGTAGGCAAACTCCATCAAATATAAATCATTGGTCCCAATCGCGGAAAGTCTAACACGCAGGCTCGCAACATATCTTCTAAGATCTGATTTACCCGCTCTGTCTGACCATCGGTTTGAGGGTGGAAGGCGGTAACTATAGCTGCACTCCGTGCCCAATCCGGCCTAAAGGGCTTTCCAAAACCGGAACGTAAAACGGGAGTCTCGATCAGAGATAATCTTAACTGGCACTCCGTGGTACCTAACTATCTGCTCCAGGAACAACTGTGCCCACTGCTCCACGGTATAATTTATCCTGCCAGGAATGAAGTGCGCACTCTTGGTCAACCTGTTGACGATCACCCAAATTTGTGCATAACCTCTGGGTGTCCTGGGCAGACCCGAGATAAAGTCCATGGTAATCTCCTCCCACTTCCACTGTGGCACCCCAAGTGATCGCAATAACTGCGGCTGGTTTTTTCGCTTAGGTGCCTTCACTTGTTGACAAGTGAGACATCTACTGACAAACTGGGCAATATCCTGCTTCATTCCCATCCACCAAAAAGTTTGTTTAAGATCTTGGTAAATTTTGTTACCCCCTGGGTGCCATGCAAAAGGCGAGGTGTGAGCCTCGGTCAACAACTCTGTGCGAATGCCGGCCTCGGCTAGGACACATAGTCGACCCTTATATCTCAAGCCACCATCTGCAGATACTACAAAATCGAAGTCACCATCGATCTGAACTCTTTCGTACAAACTCTTTAACTTTGGGTCATTCAGCTGGCCATCGATAACCCTTTGCCTTATCGACGGTTGGATGGTCAGCTGAGCTACCTTGTCGGCAACTTCTCCTAACAACACTGCTATTCCTACCCTCTCAAGGTCTTTCCTTATATTACTTCTGGGGTTTGACAGCGTTGCAAAATGCGAGGCCTTCCTACTCAGAGCATCAGCTACAACATTAGCCTTCCCAGGGTGATACAAGATTTCACAGTCGTAATCCTTTACAAACTCCAACCACCTCCTCTGCCGCATGTTCAGGTCTTTCTGGGTAAAGAAATATTTGAGGCTCTGGTGGTCCGAGAAAATTTGAATCTTTTCCCCATACAGGTAATGCCTCCAAATCTTAAGAGCGAAGACGACAGCTGCCAACTCCATATCATGGGTCGGATAATTCTGCTCGTGCGGTTTCAACTGCCTCGAGGCATACGCTATTACTTTACCGTGCTGCATTAGAACACAACCTAAACCAAACTTGCTGGCATCACTGTACACTACGAAACCCCCTGTTCCCCTCGGAACTGCCAACACCGGTGCGGACGTCAAACTGCTCTTCAGCTTAGCGAAACTCTCGTCGCACTTCTCATCCCAAACGAAATCGACGCCCTTCCTCGTCAACCGAGTAAGCGGTGAAGCTATAGCAGAAAAGTTCCGAACGAAGCGGCGGTAATATCCGGCCAGACCCAGAAAACTACGAATCTCTGACACGGTTGTCGGTCTAACCCACGAACTAACTGCCTCAATTTTCGAAGGGTCCACACACCACTCCTCCTTGGACACCACGTGCCCTAGAAAAGCTACCTCCTCGAGCCAAAAGTCACACTTAGAAAACTTCGCATAAAGTTGGTTCTCGCGCAAGGCTGACAAAATCTGCCTTTGATGCAAAGCATGGTCCTCCTTAGACTTAGAATACACAAGAATGTCATCTATGAACACGATGACAAAGCGGTCCAAGAACGCCTTGAACACTCTGTCCATCATGTCCATGAATGCAGCTGGGGCGTTCGTCAGTCCGAAAGACATGACTACGAACTCATAATGACCATACCTCGACCTGAAAGCTGTCTTAGGGATATCTGCATCCCGGATCCTTAACTGGTGGTAGCCCGACCTCAAGTCAATCTTTGAAAACACACATGCTCCCTGGAGCTGGTCAAATAGATCATCAATGCGCGGCAGTGGATACTTGTTCTTGATGGTTACCTTATTTAATTCCCTGTAATCCATGCATAGACGCATCGAGCCATCCTTTTTCTTAACAAACAGCACGGGTGCTCCCCACGAGGACACACTCGGGCCCGATAAATCCTCGTCAAGCAACTCCCGCAATTGCTCCTTTAACTCTTTTTTCGGTGGCGCCATACGATCACGGAGCCTTCGAGATAGGGCGAGTCCTCGGCTCGAGCTCTATTGAGAAATCTACCTCCCTCCTTGGAGGCGGCACTGTGCAACTCTTCAGAAAAAACATCTGCAAACTCTTGCACAATGGGCACTTGCTTAACAGATAACTGACCACGACTTACTTCGGACAACTTAGCTACAAAGCCCCAAGCTCCTCGAGCTAGCAAACGGTGAGCTTTAACTGCCGAAATCACTGGCGGACACAACCCGCTCTGGGTGCCACGGAATCTAAAGCTAGGCCTGCTTGGCGGCCTGAACACTACCTCTTTCCGGCGACAGTCAATCATCGCGTGGTTATCAGCTAACCAATCCATGCCGAGGATTACATCAAAATCACTCATAGCCAGTACTATGAGCGTAACCTGCAGGGACTCGTCGGAGACCTGTATCCAACCGTCCTTTACTTTCTGACTGACCAACATACTAGCTCCCGAAGGGGTAGCCACAGATAACTCAAAACCTAGGCGTTCTAAAATCATGCAAGCATGCTCAGCAAAAACGGCAGAAACAAAAGAATGCGTGGAACCCGAATCAAACAACACAAAGGCAAAGTGATCAAGAACTAGGAGCGTACCTGCCACTGCGGCCCCGGCTTGCTCAGCCTCCCGACGGGTTGTAGCATACACTCGCCCCTGCTGTTGAGCTGGCTGCGCAACTACCGCTTTCTGGTTGCAATACCGGGCCTGATGCCCTTCCTTACCACAGTTATAGCAAGCCCTAGGGTTACCTCCACAAGGACCCCAATACGGCTTCCCACAAGGTTTACAAAACGGTGGCAGCCTCCCTACGCCCTGCTGGCGAGGCTGATCACGACTGCGGTCCCGATGCTGGTCTCGGCCCTGATAAGAACCTTGGTGGGGCTGACCGCCCACACGACCACTGCCTCCGGAATCAAACTTACGCCGCCCGAGTACGCTGGGCCTTTCGCACAAAGAAGACTAGCAACTTGTTCTAGAGGATACTTACTTCAAGTCATAAATCGTTGCCACCGCACAACCTTGGCAAAAGTCTCTAGGGCCTGCGCCCTAACATCCTGAGACACTCCCTGTCTCAAGCCCGCAATAAACTTCCTGATCTTCAGCTCAGGGGTAGCAATTAACTGCGGCGCGAAGTACCCATACTCCGAAAAAAATTTCTCATAAACCTCGATTGAATCGGAACCTTGCTTAAGGTTTGAAAATAGCTCAATCATCTTCTCTTGGGCTTCTTCACTGATAAATTTTGCCTTGAACTCCGCCTTGAAGAACTCCCAGGTAGCCGGTGGGGACCCGGCCGGTCTCTCACTCAAGGTGGAATCCCACCAATACTTAGTTGTACCAGCTAACACATGAGCTGCACAACGAGCTCGCTGCACCTCAGGACAAGCCATCACCATGAAGGTATACTCCAGCTCAGCTATCCATCTAGCTGCTACCAACGGTTCTCCAGTGGCCACTAAACTTCTCGAAGCTTCCATTTGACAAAATCCTTCACCACTTGCCCAGTCCTCAAAGACCTTTCTCGCCACAACGGCCTCATTCACAATCGGTTCCTGTGGAACTGGCGGTGTTGGTGGCACTACATCCTCTCTTTGAACCAATTCATCCACCGCTCTATCTCGAACTCGGGACTTTTCCTCTACGCGCTAACAAAGCCTGCGTTTTCAGCTCTCTGTTCGCCCCCTCGCCTACTAGCAACCCAACCATAAGAGCCCTCATGGACTCCGCAAAAGCTACTCCTGGTGCAGCCTCTCGAGGCTCAGATGCCTCCACGCCCTCCCCGGGCAACACAACAGAAGGGCCTGCAGGTGGCCTAACATCTGCTTCAGCTTGGGACGACATCCTTCCAGTGTCAGAATCAATACGAGTGCCCTGAGCGGTCGGCCTCGACCCTCCCCGCCCTCTGCGAGTAACTGGCATGCTGACAATCTGCACTCAGCTAACAATGAGTCAGAACCGATTTTCCTTCCCTACAACAACAAGTCATGATCATGCAAGTGCAAATAGTATTGTAATTTTTAGCCCTTAACCTTATGGACAAACCTGATGGTTGTCGGAGCGATGATCATGGAAAACAACCTGCAATTGCAGGTCAGTCTACAGAACCTATGACTCTGAGCTCTGATACCAACTGTAAAGACCCGACCAAACTAACGGTCTCTAACCTAGATCATTTCTTAGCATGCGTAAATAGAATATGAAATCACTTATAGAGAGTACTAATTTAAAACTTTTCATTCAACAAAACTAAGTTCAAGCATAAAATCCATTAAGCAAAACCAACAAGTAAAGTGACTGTTCGGTACTTTCAAGAAAATCAAGGAAACAGTCCGAGAAGTCTTAAACAAGTTTTTGAATGAATGATATTCTAATGACTCCAGTCCAACTACATGCTAAACCAACAAAAACATAATAAAGTGAAATAGTCTCAGAGTTTGGCCGTCCATGATCATCCAGCAGCCTCCTCCTAGCCATCCTGCCTCTGTCCCAAGTTACCTGGTGAAAGGACACAGAAAAATAAGGGTGAGCAATGTATTACTCAGTAAGAATCCCCCAACCGGGGTACAATACGCAAACATAGCATTTAGCACACCGACATGCAACCATACAATGACTTAGGACAAACAAGTTGTTTAGGCTAAGAGCTAACACTAGAGCTGGCCTGCCAAGGGCTTACAATTACAACCTGCCCTAGGTTCTACACCTGGATGCCCATCGGGGTCTTACACCTCAATCAATGATGCCCATCGGGGTCTTACACATACGGATGCCCATCGGGGTCTTACACCTCAATCAATGATGCCCATCGGGGTCTTACACATACGGATGCCCATCAGGGTCTTACACCTCAATCAATGATGCCCATCGGGGTCTTGCACATACGGATGCCCATCGGGGTTTTACACCTCAATCAATGATGCCCATTGGGGTCTTACACATACGAATGCCCATCGGGGTCTTACACCTCAATCAATGATGCCCATCGGGGTCTTACACATACGGATGCCCATCGGGGTCTTACACCTCTAGCCATCAATGCTGCCCGACGGGGTCTTACACATCTAGGATGCCCATCGGGGTCTTACTTCAGCTAGGATCTCAGAGATGCCCATCGGGGTCTTATACTCTCCAGCTACATACGAAATCAGTGCAATGCCCATCGGGGACTTACCTAATTTTTAGATCACCTGCCAAGCACTAACATAGAACTAAGAGATTATAATAGGAACACCAGCACAACACAAACCTGGAAGCAAGAGGAAATATGTAACCTATCCACTAGAAATTTATACAATCACAAGGTAAGACTTGCTAGCAATTATACGCAGGATCCACACACCCTGTGAAGGAACCCTTACTGAAGGAAGCAAGCAGAGAAATATCAATCACACCCAACAAGTGACCCTCGAGCTTCTATGCGATCCCAAGCAACCTAAGCAAGTAATAAAATCACCCTAATTAAACAATCAGCAGCTATTATCTCAAGGTTCAAGAGAGAGGAGGCTCGAGATTTACCAACCGAGAAGGCAACAAGCTAGGCACCAAGCTATCACGGCCAGGCAGGCTCTTGGCAGGGAAGCGTGCGGCAGAGGCAAGCAGACAGGGCTCGGTGGGGCGTCAGGCGCTGTCGCTGGACGCTGTCACGGGCTCTGGACGCGATCGCGCAGACACGACGGCGCTGGGGCGCTGGCGTACGGACGTGGGCGTATGAAGTGACGCGGCGAGCTCGCGCTGGGACGGCGCGAAGGACGGGCAGGCGACGCGGCGAGATCGCGTTGGGACGGCGCGAAGGACGGCGGGGCGACGCTGCGATGGATCTGCTGCAGGGCTGCTCGACGCGGCCTGGGCTGGCGGCTGCGCGCGCTGAGGCAGAGCGACGACGACGCGATCAGGCTGGGCCAGTGCGAAGGACGGCGACTAGCAAGGGCGACGACGGCGAGGCAAAGGGGCTGGGCGACGGCTAGGGTGAGAAGGAGAGGGTGGGTGGCTAGGGTTTTTCCTTTTTCCTTCTCTTTTCTCCTCTTTTCTTTTCCTTCCTAAAATTAAATCAACTTTGGAGAAATCTCAAAATCCCTTCCCAAGGCTTCCCTCCTTCGAGTCCTAGCTGACGAGTAATTTTCCTTTAATTAAATCCAAGCTTCCAATTCCCTTAAGTCTAGGGCCCGAATCTCCCAAGGAACCCTTAAAAGAAATTTCTTATTTCACCCCCCGACCAATAAACCGCCAAAACCTTAACAAATCCCACTGCTCCTGGAAATAATGCTACAAAAACCTTATCTCACAATTAATCAGGGCTATTACAAGACAAAGATCATGGGTCGGGCTCTGGCGCTGGGCGCTGATGGGCCGGCCGGCAGGCCTGGCCGCACGTTGGACAGCAATGGCATGGCACGGGCTGGCGCGCTGCAGACGGACAGCGCTGGTAGGTACGCGGGCTCGGACGCGGATGGACGCAGCGTGCGACACGAAGCGGACTGGGCGCGCGGGCGAGCGGCGCGGAGCTAGGACTCGCCGGGCGAAGCGCGATGCGGCGGCGGCGGCGGCGACGATCGCGACGGCGACGCGCGCTTGCGGTTCAGTGCGTGGCGACGGCTCGGGCGTCTTGGCGCCTCTGCTGCTTTGGCGCGCTGGCATTTGGGCGCTTCGCTGCTGGGCGATTCTGGACGTATGGGCAAACCTGGGCGTGCTGGGCGGCCTGCAACAAACACACACACACACGAGCACTTCTTCTTACCTTTGGCCAACAAGAACACCCTATCGAGAAGATGAAGAGGATGAAGACTTACCCGGAATGACGATCGAACCTCGGAGATGCAAAGGGAGGTTGAAAATCGGGAAGGGCTAGGGAGATCTTGGCTTGTGCGACAAAGAGGATGTTGGAGAAGAAAGACAAAACCTAATTTCTTTTTCAATTAACCAAATGCACCAAAACTCCAAGATCCAAAGCTAACCATAATATGACGCAGAAGGAGCAACAAGAGCTCTCCATAGCTCAACTGGCACGCATCCCCACAGGCTTTCCCGGAGACCCGGGTTTGAATCCCAGCTGCAACACAAATTCCTTTATTTTTTTCTTTTGCCTCTATCCATGCTCAAACCCATCCACAAAGCCTAAAAAACCTACATATATCCATCCAATAATTTTGGCAACCGGAAAAAGACATAAACGGCCCTGACGACCCGACCAAATTACCAAAATACCCCTAGGCATACCTGGAAGACCGGGATGAAAACCTGGGCCGTTACAATATTCCCTCCTTTTTATGACTTTCGTCCACGAAAGTCCTTAAGACTGAAACAGCACTGGATACTGCAATCTCATCCCATCTTCCCCGCTCACGAGCGATCTCCTCTGAACTCTGACTCCTCCACTGAACTTTTACCAAACGGACCTCACGATTACGCAACGTCTTCGACTCAAAGACCAGAATACTCACAGGCTTCCCCTCGAAGCTCAATTCCTCAATCAACTGCAAGGCTCAAAGTCCACAATGAGCGATGGGTCCGACACATACTGCCTCACACCGATACATGAGAACACTGCACACGGCTGACAATGACAGGAAAAGCTAACCAATATGCAACTCTGCCAATCCTCTCGAGAATCTTAAATGGTCCAACAACAGGAGACTCCACTTCTCCCGCTTACCAAACCTCAACACAACTCACAACGGCACAACCTTAAAACTACGCACTGTCCAACCTCAAACTCTAAAACTCGACGCCGAACATCGGGCGTAACTTTTTTCACTCGCTCGAAATGACAACACTAGCTCTAAACTCCCGCACATCACCTCTCGGTCAAATGCAAAGAACTCAGACCCAAAACAAAATTGATGGCCACCAACCTTTTCCCAGAACACTGGAATCCCGCAATACTTACCTTGCAATGCCTCAATGGAACCACAAGAACTGACCGCTGAGAACTGCAACCCAAGGCAACCTCATAAAACCACACTAGTCCCCCGCTACCTAATCACGGAAACACCAACTCACAACAAGTTCTAAAGGATCTGGCTCACTCTTCCCAAAAGACCATCAGTCAGAGGGTCAAAACACTACAGAAACTACACTCGGCTCATAAGCCTCTTAACAACGCTCTCCAGAACCACAGTTCATCAACGCACTGCCTAGAACAAACCTTTGTTGCCACACCCTGGTGCCAACAACTCCAGCCTGAAACTGACATGCCTCTACTCCATAGAAACGGCCTCTGCACACGAACGAGGTGCGAGCTCTAGCTACTGAAACCAATCCTCCAAAAATATTAACTCACACAACAACCTCGACTAACTGAAAGCTCCCACACGGAACTTACAACCCAACAACTTGAGTGCTACGAACTCGGTAGCCTAACCATCCACACACTGCATAACCACGCCAATCTACTCAACTCCAACTCGATCTAGATCACTGACTAGAAAAGTCAACCTGCTATCAACAGGGCCTCAGAGGGCTCCCTCCACCAAACTTACCTCCATGCAAGCAATGGAACGAAGCTTGCCTCAAATATGAAACACATCTCACAAGTCCAAACGATAACACATACAGGCTTAACCCTCTACCTAGGATTATTGCACCTTCCCACCGAAACTTCATAAACGGAACTCCACTACTCGGTTAACACCAACTACCAAGAACCAGATTACCAATAATGGCTGGCAGAGCACAAGCCACACTAACCAGCAAGGATCCCTCAAAAGGTCAAGACCCTAATCCAACCACAATGGTGCAACCTCAACCCACAACTGATACAAAGGAGTTCTTCAACTACAAAGATGCAACAGCTTCCATGCCAACACACAAAAACCTTAACCAGCTAGACCAAACACTCATAGAAGGCAGAACAATCCTTACCGCAACTTCCAGAACACCACTCTAGAGTCCGCTTAACTTGGACAAACAACTGCCTCCAAGCAGCCAACAAACTTTTCCTCCTACTAGCACCACTACCACCAATTCCAAGACCAAGGAATAACCTGACAACTCCCAAGGAGAAACAGATCCTTACAAGCGGACATCAGAAGGACAGGGAGCTTCACAACCGCTCGCTGTCTTGCTCAACTAAGCACAACATCCAACTCTCTCAGAGGCAACAACAAGGGTCCACCACAGACTGGACCGCCAACCACGGGCAAGAGAAGACTCACCCTCAAACACCAAATAAGGGCAACTCTCAAACTCTGGAAATAGGAAAAACATCCGCCAGGGCAAAACCACTTGCCCCATGAGCAAGGCTAACTTCTAGCAACTAAAAAACCACACCTTGGTCAACACCAAGCACCAACTTGCCACCACACCGGAACCAATCCGGACTCTACTCCAAACAAACACTAGCTTGCTAGCCTACCAAATCTGCCAGCAACTCACCCGAGGTCTACAACCTACACGACTCCGGCTTGCCAGCTGAAACTCACTACCTGGACCTGACTGAGCTCTGGTGAGACTCTCCACAACTAGGGTTCTTCGGCAACCCTCGACACACACTGTCGTCTAACGGTCTAACAGCCAACTACCTAAACAAACAACTCCTTTTTCCAGCATCACAACCATGCTGGCCTGCTCCGAACCTCGAAACCAAAAAGACCTGAAACGCTTCAAAATGTGCCATCCTCCTACTCAAAGCATCAGCCACATCGTAGCTTCAACCTAGGGTAAGGATTCCGAGCAACACCCTTAGCAACTACGGACAGGAACTACGCGGCTTCACTACAACCACCATTTGTTCAGTACCATCTGAACTCCAACCATGAACACAAGAGGTTCCACCAGCCAAGCTTAGGTTCAACTTAACAAACTTGCCTAAGCAACAACCCAACTACGAGCACGGTATCCTTACAACCTCAACTAAAGCCTTACAACATCCACCTGGAGTCCAACTTCTCCAAGAACTGAGCACCAGTTCTCCAATGCAAACCCTACATGGTTCTGAAACTCTCGCCACCAGAACGAACTACACGAAACACACTTGTGTGCACAACTCTCAAGCTTCCTTCAGAGATCCAAGACTAACAGGTGCTTCCCAAAAGGCAACACTAACTTCTGGCACAGATACCATCAACCAAAGGAACACCAAAAGTTCCATCTCCACACGATACACGAAGCAGTGGCAACCTTGCTCTGCTTAAACATAATGATGCCAAACCGAACTTACTTTATACCAAGCCTCTACCAAGTGTGCTTACACATAAGGCGGCCAACTCATCTCATAAGGCATCCAGCTCATCTCACGGGCATCCAACTCATCTCATAGGCATCCAACTCACGACCCCTCTGCTGGACCAAACTCGCATCTACAATGCTCACTCAACTCAGGTTTAGGCACCCGAAGGTAGTGGACCGCACTACCAACCACAAAGATCTCTTGGCCTTAGCACTAGCGTGAGACTCACACGCACTAACACTTACCAACCGTCAACCTGCTGACTTACTCAACCCCCAGTAACACTGGGAAGAGGCTCCAGCTCCTCTCGAACATCCTTTCGCTTGTAGTCCTTCGACTACCACTGAACTAGCCCTCTTGCACGACCTAAACAGGTGCAACTGCCACAAACGGACCCAAAGACTAAAGGAGTGCACTGAACTCGGACGAATTACAGAACCATCTGTCCCTACTCGTGCCAAACTCAGGCCAGAACCAGACTTAGAGCCAAAGCAGCACACCAACCAATGCACCTCAAGTGCCACTACTACCAAATCCACATCTTACTACAAATGGGGCCAGCAAGGTCACAACCTCAAGTCCGATGGGAACACTGCTCGCTGCACCCTTAACTACAGGGTTCCGACTTACTGGCTGCAAAACAACAACACTTATAAGAGAACAAAGATGTCTCAGCAACCTCCTCGAAGGCTACCAACTCGCAGCCTACTCATTGGGCAATCAGACAATCTGCTAAGGTTCAAGATCCACACCTGAACTACCCAGGCTAGCCCACTCTGGGACCTGCTCCACAAGCATCAACATGAGCAAAAGCCAAAGCTAACTCCTCTCCTGGAGTGGTACTCCAGGGCAAAACACCTCCACCCTCTCACTAGGGGAATTAACAGATGGGCCACACATGGCCTACGGGAGTCTAACCTCTGCCTCCATCTGGAACGATGTCCTAGCGGTATCCGAATCTATCTGGATATCTCAACAAACCACAACATACAGCTCACACTACAGGAAGTTGGCATGATGGCGCTCTAAACCCAAACCAACAACGAGTCAGAACCTGCTCGTCTCCGCTCCACAACACTACACAAGGCATACACTAGATGAAAAGTATTGTAAATTCTTAACCCTTTTCTAAAAACAGTAAACTTAGGCGCACCTGATGACTGTCGGAGCGCTGGTGATCATGGGGAAAACGACCTACAACAAAAGGTCAGTCTACAGAATCTATGACTCTGAGCTCTGATACCAACTGTAAAGACTCGACCCAAAAAGGGGCTCTAAATGGGCCTTTACCCCAATGCATGCATTCAAAGTAAAGACAATATACAAATATGATTTCGGATTCCAAGTAAAAATTAAAACATTCAGCATTCAATCAGAAATAAAAACAGTTTACTGAAACCTGTCCCTGTCTCCAAGCACCTGTTTCAAGACAAATACATTTTCAAAAGTTTACTCTGATCAGAGATTTATTAAAATCATTCAAACCTTCTCAGATACAACAATGCTGGAATCCACAAAAACATTGAGAAAACATCCTAATGCTTCGTGCCCGACTACATGCATTCAGGGGAAATAAAAAGGCAAAGAGTCATAATATAAAAATCAGAGACAACAGCAGGTTCCCATGATCACAGCTCCTCCTTCAGCCATCCTGTCTCGCACCTTGGTTACCTGTGGAAAACCACAAAAATAAGGGTGAGTAACGAATTACTCAGTAAGAATCCCCAACCTGGGTACAATACGATATACATGGTCATCTAGCCGAAAGATATGCAAGCTATGAATATAAACACAGAATAGAGCACATAGCTTAAGTCCACACTTGGACCTCGGATGCCAACTCAGGGTCTTAGTCCGGAATAATCCACCACACAATACGCCCTATACGAGAAACAAGTCTCGACCTCAGCCTGTCTACTGTCGATACGAAAGGTGCACTAGCTCAAGATCCCGAGGAGCTCTCCGGTCCGCGCTGTAATGAGCGTAAGCGCGCACCGCATGCTACTGCGCAGACTGCGGGGTGCGGGTCTAGTTGAAAGTCGCCCAGTCCGGTCACCATGCCTAACTAAATCTCGGATCGGTGTCACCGACATAGGGTGTGAGACTGGACACGTGAATTATGTCGGCTGAACCACCGCACTGAGGCTAAGGAACCGGCCGTGGTAGGTTTACACCAGAAGCCGTCCTTGCCCTATCGGTGGCAATCAAGGGCTACGGCCGAACACGCTGAGGACGTGTCGACTGCCGGGGACGGGGCAATGCCAAGTCATCATCCCGACCGTTGGGGCATTTAACAGTCTGCCACCCTCACCCAAGATTGCAGGGCCAGCCGTTAGGGTTAGCTAAACCCTAATGGGATCAGGGACGGAGTACCGTCTCCTACGTCCCTGTCGTGGATGCAAGTTACGTTATGCATCCGGCCCGGATGATGCTACTTACCTGAACTCTAAACTATAATAACAACAGCAAACAATCAAATACAATCTAATACGTGCTCAACAGATACAACGAACCTAGCATAATACTACGAAGCAAGAACAAAAACGAGCATGCCAGAACAGAACAACCTAGCATGGACTAACATGAGAAACAATATAAGAAATCATGCCAATCGGGAATTCAGAACAGAGCACCTATCACTAAGCATGCTGATAAACACAAACAAATATACAAACAGCAATCACATATAATATCGCAGGGCCCACACAACTCCGGTAAGAAATCCTTACCTGGCCGGGAGGCAACTACACACAAAAACCTAAGCTGCGATCGAACCAGAGCTAGCTAACGAGAACCTAACAAACATAATAATAATCACAATCCATAGGCCTAAATATAATAAAATAAAAAGAACTCGGCTCGGGAGCAACTCACGCGCGCGCTTGCCGACACGCTGACAGGCGGCAGACAAAGACGACGGGGTTCTTCTTTGACGCGATGATGGGCGGGCTGGTGGGCTGGAAGCACGCTGATGTGCAATGGCACGGCATTGGGCGCAGATACGACGGGCGCTGGGGCTGCCGCGCGCGACGGACAGCAGGTAGTAGGCGCGGCGCGACGCGACGGACGCAGCGGCGACACTGGCGGACCGGGCGCGCGCGGCGAAGCGCGCGGAGCGAGGACGCGTGGGCGAGCGGCGTAATGCGCGGCGCGGCGCTGGGCGCGCGGCGGCGACGCGCGCGTGGTGCGGTGCGCGCGACGGCCTCTGTCGCGGCGCTGTGCGGCTTGGACGGCTGGGCATCTGGCCGCCATCGCTAGGCGCTGGGCGTCTCTGGCGGCTATTCTTTGGCAGATCCGGGCGCTCGGGCGGACATGGGCGTCTTTGGGGCTCTGCAACAAACACACACACACACACGAGCACTTCTTCTTACCTTCGGCCAGCAAGAACACCCAATCGAGAAGATGAAGAGGATGAAGACTTACCCGGAATGACGATCGAACCTCGGAGATGCAAAGGGAGGTTGAAAATCGGGAAGGGCTAGGGAGATCTTGGCTTGTGCGACAAAGAGGATGTTGGAGAAGAAAGACAAAACCTAATTTCTTTTTCATTTAACCAAATGCACCAAAACTCCAAGATCCAAAGCTAACCATAATATGACGCAGAAGGAGCAACAAGAGCTCTCCATAGCTCAACTGGCACGCATCCCCACAGGCTTTCCCAGAGACCCGGGTTCGAATCCCAGCTGCAATACAAATTCCTTTATTTTTTTTCTTTTGCATCTATCCATGCTCAAACCCATCCACAAAGCCTAAAAAACCTACATATATCCATCCAATAATTTTGGCGACTGGAAAAAGACATAAACGGCCCTGACGGCCCGACCAAATTACCAAAATACCCCTAGGGCATACCTGGAAGACCGGGATGAAAACCTGGGCCGTTACAGGTTGGGCGTGCTCGGCTGGGCTGCTTGGCTGGCCGGGACGACGGACGATAGAGGAGCTGCTCGGGGGAAAAGCTTGGGCGACCATGGTGATTTGGAGAAGAAAACACAAAAACGCTATTTCCTTTCATTTAATCATATGCACAAAAATCCCAAAAACTCAAGGCTAACCAAGATATGCCGCTGAAAGAGCAACAAAATCCTTCTGTGGCTCAACTGGCCATTCTACCCACTTGACTTCCTAGCACCCTGGGTTCGAAACCCAGCAGTAACACAATTTCCTTACATTTTTACTTTTGCACTTAACCATGCCCAAACACTTCCACAAAGCCTAAAAAACTACAAAAGACGATCCAATAATTTTAGCAATTAAAAAAGACATAAATGGCCCTAACGGCCCGACCAAATTACCAAAATACCCCTAGGGCATACTTGGAAGACCGGGATGAAAACATGGGCCGTTACAATATTCCCTCCTTTTTATGACTTTCGTCCTCGAAAGTCCTTAAGATTGAAACAACTCAGGATACTGCAACCTCATCTCGTCCTCCCCGCTCACGAGCGGCTTCTTCAGAACTCCAACTCCTCCACTGAACTTTTACCAAACGAATCTCACGATTACGCAACGTCTTCGTCTCAAAGACCAGAATACTCACAGGCTTCCCCTCGAAGCCCAAATTATCAATCAGCTGCAAAGGCTCAAAGTCCACAATGAGCGATGGGTCCGGCACATACTGCCTCGACATCGATACATGAAAACACTGTGCACAGCTGACATCAACGGAGGAAAGGCTAACCAATATGCAACTCTACCAATCCTCTCAAGCATCTCAAATGATCCAACAAAATGGGGACTCCACTTCCCTCGCTTACCAAACCTCAACACACCTCACATCGGTGCAACCTTAAAAACACAAACTGTCCAACCTCAAACTCTAAATCTCGACACAGACATCGGCGTATTCTCTTCGCTCGCCTCGAGTGACACAAACGAGCTCTAATCTTTCAGACCTCGCATCTTGCCAATCGCAGCGAGAACTCAGATCCAAAAACTGAAGGCCACCAATCTTTTCCCAAAACACTAGAAACCTGCAACACCTACTATACAAAGCCTCAACGGAACCACAAGAACTGACCGCTGAGAACTGCAACCCAAGGCAACCTCACAAAACAAACACTGGTCTCCCGCTGCCTAACCACGAAAACACCAACTCACAACAAGTTCTGAAGGATCTGGCTCACTCCTCCCAAAAGACCATCGGTCAGAGGGTGAAAACACTACTGAGACTAAACTCGGCTCAAGCCTCTTAACAACGCTCTCCAGAACCACAACTCATCAACGCACTGCCTAGAATAAACCTTTGTTGCCACACCCTGGTGCCAACAACTCTAGCTTGAAACTGCCATGCCACTACTCCACAGCAATGACATCTCCACCAAGGCGAGGTGCGAGCTCTAGCTACTGAAACTAATCCACCAAAAATCCGAACTCACACAACAACCTCAACCAGCTGCCAGCTTCCACACGGACTCCTACAAACCAACAACTTGAGTGCTACGAACTCGGTAGCCTACCCAACCGCACACTGCATAACCACGCCAATCTACTCAACTCCAACTCGACCTAGATCACTGACTGGAAAAGTCGACGTGCTATCAACAGGGCCCCAGAGGGCTCCCTCCACCAAACTTACCTCCATGCAAGCAATGAAACGAAGCTTGCCTCAAATATGAAACACGTCTCACAAGTCCAAACGATAACACATACCAGCTTAACCCTCTAGCTTGGGCTTATTGCACCTTTCCACCGAAACTTCACAAACGGGACGCCACTACCCGGTTAACACCAACTACTCAAAACAAGAATACCAACAATCGCTGGCAGAGCACAAGCTACACTATCCAGCAAGGATCCCTCAAAGGTCAAGACCCTAATCCAGCCACAATGGTGCAACCTCATCCCACAACTGATACAAAGGGGTTCCTCAACTACAAAGGTGCAACAGCTCCCAGGCCAAACACACAAGAACCTTTACCAACTAGGCCAAACACTCACAAGAGGCAGAACAACCTTACTGCAACTTCCAGAACACCACTCAAGAGTCCGCTTAACTGGACAAACAACTACTTCCAAGCAGCCAACAAACTTTTCCCCTTTGCTAGCACCACTACCATCAACTCCAAGACCAAGGGAGTAATCTGACAACTCCTAGAAGGAAACGGTTCTTACAAGCAGACAACCGAAGGACAGAGAGCTCCACACTGTAACGGCCCAACCCATCGCTAGCCAAGATATTGTCCGCTTTAGCCCACTGGCCTCACGGATTTGTTTCTCCCCCCATGGGAAAACGCGTCTTGCTAGGGAAAGGTGTCCACACCCTTTATAAGGAGTGCTTCGTTCCTTCTTCCCAACCGATGTGGGATTCCCTATGGGTTTCCACCTCCCTTAGAGGTCCCAGTCTCGATGGACGGCTTCGCCGCCCGATGCTCGGCGCCGATACCATCTATAACGGCCCAACCCATCGCTAGCCAAGATATTGTCGCTTTGGCCCATCGGCCTCACGGATTTGTTTCTCCCCATGGGAAAACGCGTCTTGCTAGGGAAAGGTGTCCACACCCTTTATAAGGAGTGCCGTTCCCCTTCCCAACCGATGTGGGATTCCCGAAACCCATAGGGAATCCCACATCGGTTGGGAAGGGAACAAGCACTCCTTATAAAGAGTGTGGACACCTTTCCCTAGCAAGACGCGCTTTTCCCATGGGGAGAAACAAACTGTGAGGCCATGGGCAAAGCGACAATATCTTGGCTAGCGATGGGTTGGGCCAAGCATGCATGGTATGGTATCGAGTGCATCGGTCGGCGTGCCGGTCCATCGACGCGACCTCTAAGGGGAGGTGGAAACCCATAGGGGAATCCCACATCGCTTGGGAAGGGAACGAAGCACACTTATAAAGGGTGTGACACCTTTCCTAGTAAGACGCACGCGTTTTTCCATGGGGGGAGAAACAAATCCGTGAGGCCAGTGGGCTAAAGCGGACAATATCTTGGCTAGCGATGGGTTGGGCCGTTACACACACACACTCGCTGTCTTGCTCAGCTAAAGCAACAACACCTAAGTCTCACGGGGCAACAATAGGGGGGTCCACCACAGACTGAACCTCCAACCACACACTAGCCGAGACACACCTTCATACACCAAAGGAGGGCAACTCTCAACATCCTGGAAACAGGAAAAACAACCGACCGGGCACGAACCAGTCGCCCCACGAGCAAAACCAACATCTAGCAACTCAAAACCACACAATGGTCAACACCAAGCACCAACCTGCCACCACACCGGAACCAATCCGGACTCTACTCCAAACAAACTCTAGCTTGCTAGCCTACCAAATCTGCCAGCAACTCACCCGAGGTCTACAACCTACACGACTCCAGCTTGCCAACTGAACTCACTACCTGGGTTGACTGAGCTCTGGTGAGGCTCTCCATAACTAGGGTTCTTCGGCAACCCTCGACACACACTGTCGTCTAACGGTCTAACAGCCAACTGCTTGAACAAACAACTCTTTTTTCCTGCATCACAACCATGTTGGCCTGCTCCTAACCTCGAAACCAAAAAGACCAGAAATGCTTCAGAATGTGTCATCCTCCTACTCAAAGCATCAGCCACATCGTAGCTTCCACCCAGGGTAAGGATTCCGAGCAACACTCTTAGCAACTACGGTCAGGAACTACGTGGCTTCGCTACAACCACCTTTTGTTCAGTACCATCTGAACATCAACCAAGATCAACAAGAGGTTCCACCAACCAAGCTTAGGTCCAACCTAACAAAACTTGCCTAAGCAACAACCCAACCACGAGCACGGTATCCTTACAACCTCAACTAAAGCCTTACAACATCCACCTAGAGTCCAACTTCTCCAAGAACTGAGCACCAGTTCTCCAATGCAAACCCTACATGGTTCCGAAACGCTCGCCACCAGAACGAACTACACAAAACACTCTTGTGTGCACAACTCTCAACCTTCCTTCAGAGATCCAAGACTAACAGGTGCTTTCCAAAAGGAAACACTAACTTCTGGCAGAGATACAATCAACCAAAGGAACACCAAAAGTTCCATCTTCACACGATACCCGAAGCTGTGGCAACCTTGCTCTACTAAAGCATAACAATGCCAAACCGAACTTACTTTATACCAAGTCTCTACCAAGTGTGCTTACACATAAGGCGTCCAACTCCTCTCATAAGGCATCCTACTCATCTCATAGGCATCCAACTCATCTCATAGGCATCCAACTCATCTCATAAGCATCCAACTCATCTCATAAGCATCCAACTCATGGCCCCTCTACTGGACTAAACTGGCATCTACGATGCTAAACTCTCCTCAGATTTATGCACTCGAAGGTAGTTGACCGCACTACCAACCACAAAGATCTTTTGGCCTTAACACTAGCGTGAGACTCACGCGCACTAACACTACGAACCGTCAACCTGCTGACTTACTCAACCCCTAGTAACACTGGGAAGAGGCTCCAGCTCCTCTCAAACATCCTTTCGCTTGTAGTCCTTCGACTACCACTGAACTAGCCCTCTTGCACGACCTAAACAGGTGCAACTGCCACAAACGGATCCAAAGGCTAAAGGAGTGCGCTGAACTCCGGATGAATTATAGAACCTTCTATCCTACTCGTGCCAACTCAGGCCTGAACCAGACTTAGTGCCAAAGCAGCACACCAACCAATGCACCTCAAGTGCCACTACTACCAAATCCACATCTTACGACAAATGGGGCCAGCAAGGTCACAACCTCAAGTGACAAAAACTATGGCGAGGCATACAAGGCTCAAAACTCAAACAACCCTGTCTATGGCATCTCATCTAATTGAAGTCTCACGGCCTACTCTTGCATCTCCACATGATGCTCAACAAAACTCTGACCGACTCTCTCAACATGCAGCAGCTAGCTCTGCTCTAGGAGCTCACCATAAGAAGAGTGCTCAACTCTGATAGACAACTGAGGAAACCACCAACGGATCAAGTCCGAAGGGAACACTGCTCGCTGCACTATTAACCACAGGGTTCCGACTTACTGGCTGCAAAACAACAACAATTTACAAGAGCACAAAGATGTCTCTACATCCTCCACGAACGCTACTAACTCTGCAGCCACTCTCTGGGCAATCAAACAATCTGCTAAGGTTCAAGATCAACACTTGAACTACCCAGGCTATTCCACACTAGGACCTGCTCCACAAGCATCAACATGAGCAAAGCCATAGCTAACTCTTCTCCTGGAGTGGTACTCCATGGCAAATCACCTCCACCCTTTCTCTAGGGGAAAACCAACAACTAGGCCACAAGTGGCCTACGGGAGTCTAATCTCTGCCTCCCTCTGGAACGATGTCCTAGCGATATCTGAATCTATCTGAATACCCTGACTAGGTGCTAACATACTTCTTACACTGCGGGAAGTTGGCATGATGGTGCTCTGGACCCAAACCAACAACGAGTCAGAACCTGCTCGTCTCCGCTCCACAACAGTAAACAAGGCATACACTAGATGAAAAGTATTGTAAATTGTTAACCCTTTTCTAAAACTGTAAACTTAGGCATCCTGATGACTGTCGGAGTGCTGATGATCATGGAAAAATGACCTACAACAAAAGGTCAGTCTACAGAATCTATGACTCTGAGCTTTGATACCAACTGTAAAGACTCGACCCGAATGGGGTGCTAAAATAGGCCTTTACCTCAATGCATGCAATCAAAACTAAAATCAATATGCAGGAATGGTTTTCAGATTCTAAGTGAGAACTAAAACATACAAACAACCCTTTGAAAAGTCAACATAAAATTCCTGAAACCTGTCCCTGTTTCCAAGCACCTGTTCCAAGACAAATACTTTTCCAAAACTCACTCTGATCAAAGATTTATTTAAAACATTCAAAACTTTCCAATAGTTACAACACTGCCAGAATCCGGAAAAATAGTCAGAAAATAACCTAGGGCTCCGTGCCCAGCTACATGCATTCAGAGGAAAACAAAACATAAAGAATCATAGACATAAACTCAGAGTTCGAACAACGGGTTTCCATGATCCCAGATCCTCCTCCAGCCATCCTGTCTCGCACCATGGCTACCTGTGGAAAACCACAAAATAAGGGTGAGTAACGAATTACTCAGTAAGAATCCCCAACCGGGGTACAATACGATATACATGGTCATCTAGCAAAAAGGTATGCAAGCTATGAATATAAACACAGAAGAGAGCACATAGCTTAAAACCACACATAACTTCGGATGCCAACTCAGGGTCTTACTCAAGGATAATCCACCTCATGATACGCCCTATACGAGAAGCAAGTCTCGCCCTCAGCCTGTCTACTGTCGATACGAAAAGTGCACTGGCTCACGATCCCGAGGAGCTCTCCAGTCGGCGCTATAATGAGCGTATGCGCGCACCGCATGCAACTGCAAACCATGGGAAGTCTTTGGGTCTAGTGGCAAGCCGCCTAGGTTCGATCACCATGCCTAACTAAATCTCTAGATCGAGTGTCACCGACATAGGGTGTGAGACACGACACGTGAACTATGTCGGCTGAACCACCGCACTTTGAGGCTAAGGAACCGGTCGTGGTAGGCTTAGACCAGAAGCCGTCCTTGCCCTATCGGTGGCAATCAGGGCTCTTCGCCGAACACGCTGAGGACGTGCCGGCTGCCGGGGACAAGGCAATGCCATGTCATCATCCCGACCGTTGGGGCATTTAATAGTCTGCCACCCTCACCCAAGATTGCAGGGCCTACCAGTAGGGTTAGCTAAACCCTAACGGGATCTAGGGGACGAGTCTTCGCCTCGCACGTCCCCTCGCGTGGATGCAAGGTACTTTATGCATCCTGGCCCGGATGATGCTACCTATCTGAACTCTAAACTATAACATCAACAGCAAAAATCCAATACGTGCTCAATAGATACAACGAACCTAGCATGATACCACGAAGCAAGAACAGATAACGAGCATGCCAGAGCAGAACACCCTAGCATGGACTAACATGAGAAACAACATAAGAAATCATGCCAGTCGGGAATTCAGAACAGAGCACCTATCACTAAACATGTTGATAAACACAAACAAGCATACAAACAACAATCGCATAATACATCGCAGGGTCCACACAACTCCGGTAAGAAATCCTTACCTTGGTCGGGAGGCAACTACACACAAGAATCCTAAGCTGCGATCGATCCCGAGCTAGCTAACGAGAACCTAACAAACACAATAATAATCACAATCCATAGGCCTAAATATAATAAAATAAACAAGACTCAGCTCGGGAGCAACTCACGCAGCACGGCTGACGCGCGGACGAACAGGTTGCACGGGCGAGGCTGCTGCTGGGCGCTGATGGGCGGCAGGGCTGCACGCTGGGCGTGCTGCGCTGGGTGGCTGGGCGTGTTGGCACGGCGTTGGGGCGCGGCTGGGCGTGCTCGGCTGCGTTCCTTGGCTGGCCGGGACGACGGACGATGGAGGAGCTTGTAACGACCCAGGTTTTTCTTCCCGGTCTTCCAGGTATGCCCTAGGGGTAATTTGGTAATTTGGTCGGGCCGTCAGGGTCGTTTGTGTCTTTTCCAGTTACTAAAATTATTGGATGGTTTTTGTAGGTTTTTGGAGGGGTTTGTGGTTTGGTTTGAGCAAGGTTTGTTGCAAAAGTAAATAAAGGGATTTGTCTTTGCCAGTAGGGGTTTGAACCCGGTCTCCCTGGGAAGCTTGTAGAGAGGTGTGCCAATTGAGCCATTAGGTGCTCTTGTTGCTCTTTCTGCATCACATCTTAGTTAACCTTGGATTTTGGAGTTTTGGTGCATTTGGTTAAATGAAATAGAAATAGGTTATTTCATCTCCTTCTCCAAAACATCTCTTGGCCGCCCAAGCTCTCCATCTCCATAGCCTTGCCGAGTTCTTCATCCTTGCATCTCCTTGGGTTCGATCATCATCATTAGGGTAAGTCTTCGTCTTCTTCATCTTCTCATTTGGGTGTTTTCTTTGGCGAATGTAAGAAAAAGGAGTTGTGTGTGTGTGTGTTGTGCACCACCGAGGAGTCGGCCAAAGACGTCGCATCGGCCAGCTCGCCGTCAGCAGACCGCCCACGCGCGCCGCACGCCCAGATCTGTCTCTCGCCGGCGCCGTGCGTCCAGCCGATCGCTTGCGCGCCAGATCTGTCGAAGCGCTCCTGTCGCGTTCGCCCGACCGATCGCTCGCGACGCCCAGATCTGTCCTCGCCGCGCCCGTGGCGTCCGGCCGATCGCGCACGCCCGATCTGTCGAAGCGGCGCCCCTCGCCGTTCGCCCAAAGAAGCCAGATCGCCCGATCGCTCGACGCCGAGAGAGTCTCGCCAGCCAAAGACGTCCAGCCGTCGCCCGCGCGCCTTCGCCAGACGCCGGCGCCGCAAGCGCGCGCCGTCAGACCTTTCGCCCGCGCGCGTGTCCTCGCTTGCCGTGCCAGCAGCGCGGCCGGTAGCGTGTCCGTCCGTGCCAGTAGCGCAAACGGTAGCGTGTCCTGCCGTGCGGTAGCGGCAGCCGGCGCCCAGCCTTGCCGAGAGCGGCTTGCAGCAGCCCCAAGCTCGTGTCGTCGCGCGCGCGTGAGTTCCCTTGAGCCGAGCTTGTTGTTCTATTGTTGTTTAGATATTTTAGATATCGATTATTGTTGGTTTGCTAGGTTCCGCTCGCTAGCTCGGGATTGTTCCATGACTTAGGATTTGTGTGTAAAAGTCTTCCGACCAAGGTAAGGATTTCTTACAGGGGTTGTGTGGACCCTGCGGTATATTTGTGATTGTTGTTTTGTATGCCTGTGTATGATTACTAGCATGTTTATCTCTAGGTGCTCGCATTCAATTCTCGATCGCATGATCTCTTGTATTGTTTCTCATGTTAGCCCATGCTAGGTTGTTCTGCATTCTAGCATGTTCGATATCTGTTCTTGCTTCGTAGTATCATGCTAGGTTCTTTGTATCCGATGAGCACGTATTGGACCGCATTGATTGAATCGTTATTATTGTTAAGGTTTAGAATTCAGGTAGATAGCATCATCCGGGCCCGATGCATAAAGTATCTTGCATCTATGGCAAGGACGATCGAGACAGTTCTCCGTCCTTGGACCCCGTGAGGGATTAGCTATCCCAACCGGTAGGCCCTGCAATCTTGGGTGAGGGTGGTAGTCTAAGCGATGCCCCAATGGTCGGGATGATGACTTGGCAATGCCTAGTCCCCGGCAGCCGGCACGTCCTCAGCGTGTTCGGGCAAGAGCCCTTGATTGCCACCGATAAGGTAAGGACGGCTTCTGGTGTAAGCCTACCATGACCCGTTCCTTAGCCTCGGTGCGGTGGTACAGCCGACATAGTTCACGTGTCAGTCTCACACCCCTATGTCGGTGACACCGATCCGAGAGATTTAGTTAGGCGTGGTATCCGGATATGGGCGACTTGCCACTAGACCCGCGACCCCCATAGTCCAGTAGAAGCACGCGGTGCATCCTTTCGCTCATTACTGTAGCCGACCATTGAGAGCTCCTCGGGATCTTGAGCCAGTGCACCTTTCGTATCGATAGTAGGCAGGCTGAGGCCGGGACTTGTTCCCGTATAGTGCGTTTAGTGTGTTGTGGTATTTCCGGACTAAGACCCCGAGTTGGCATCCGAGGTCCAAGTGTGGACTTAGCTATGTGCTCCGCTCTGTGTTTGTACTCATAGCTTGCATACATTCTTCTAGATGATCATGTATATCGTATTGTACCCCGGTTGGGGATTCTTACTGGGTAATTCGTTACTCACCCTTATTCTGTGGTTTTCCACAGGTAATCAAGGCGGGAGACAGGATGGCTGAAGGAGGAGCTATGATCATGGGACCTGCTGTCATCTCTGATTGTTTTATTTTAATTATCATGACTCTTCACTTTTTATTATTTCCCCTGAATGCATGTAGACGGGCACAGAGCCCCAGGATGTTTTCTTACGTTTTATGGATTCCAGCATATTGGTACTTGTGGATTGTTTTAATGTTTTAATTAAATCTCTGATCAGAGTGTGCTTTTAGAAATGTATGTTTTGGTTGTTGAATGTTTCTGTTTTTACTTGGAATCCGAAATGTATTTTTCATAATGTCTTTTATTTTCACTACATGCATTGGGGTAAAGGCCCATTTAGAGCCCCTTTTGGCCTGGGTCTTTCTGATTGGTATCAAAGCTCGAGTCATAGATTTCGTGAGATCGACCTTTGTTGTAGGTCGTTTTCCATGATCATCAAGACTCCGAAGCGAGTCATCAGTACGCCTAGATTTATTGTTTTAGAAAGGAAAAGGGTTAAGAATTTACAATACCTATCATCTAGTGTATGCCTTGTTTGGTGTTGTGGAATGGTGACAAAGTGAGTTTTGATTCGTTGTTGGTTTGGATGTAGATCGCCCAAGATGCTACCACCCGCACGGAGAGGAGGTTCGAGAGCGGTCGAGGTATCGAGGATCGGATCGTCTGCGCAGGACATCGTCCCAAGCCGACATCGATGGCATTCCACCAGCAGGCTCCTCTGTTACGCCTAGAGCGGGCGTTGAGGCGATCGGCGGCGAGAGGCGCTCCCGGAGCGAGTTTCTTTGAGTCTATGAGGGCTTTTATGGTCAGCATGTTGAGTGACCAGAGGGCGAGACCTGTGCCTTGTTGGCGGCCAAGCAATGGGAAGAGTCCCGAGCCCGGATCGAGCGGTGACTCGATTGGTTCAAAGAGAGCTCAAGAGCACCTCCGGCTCCACAGAGCAAGTAGCCCCGAGGCGGATATGGCAGAGGGTGCCGAGGAATTGGGTAGGTGGTGAAGGATTTTGTGAAGTGGAAGCTCTGAGAAGTTTGATGCCACCGGTGATGCGTTATCGGCAATGTGTGGATTGCCCATTTGGAGTACACCTTCCCGATCATGGTGTGCCCCGATATTCAGAGGCCGAGATGTGCGGCTCATGTGCTAGGAGGCACAATGAGATGGTGGTGGGAGTCCACCTTGAGCGAGAGACCGGTGGGTCTCCACCCGCTACTTGGGAGTTCTTCAAGGGTGAGTTCAAGGTAAAGTTCATCGGTGATGAGGCTCGGAGAAGATGGTGGAGCTCTTCCGAACACGAAGCGTGGTTACGATTCCATTGAGGAATATGAGCGCAAGTTCTCGAGTATGGATATTTTGCTCCTCGATTGATTGCCACCCCCCAGTGAGTCAAGATTCGGAAGTTCATATCCGGATTGAGGCGGTGTTTCCCAGATGTCGGGCTCGGGCCCCCGACACTTATGCTAGGGTTGTCCGATTAGCCACGATCTATAATGGGAAGTATCTGCTGAGCGGGTTGTTGCCGCTCTGTTCGGCGTCTCCGTCCCGGCGTGTGGGGCGTAAGAGGAAGTTTGACTTTCGGGGTGGCGCGGCGGCGTCGCCAAGGGCGATTCCAAAGCCGGATCGGCGATAGGCCCCGATCCGTTTTCACCTCGCCGCAGGCGGTCCCGAGCGAGTTCTCGCTTGTGCTTCTTGCGGGAGGACCCACACCTGGAGCTTGCGATGGCGGGGCCCGAGTGTGTTTTCGTTGTGGTAAAGAGGGACATATGATCCGTTTTCGTCCTCGGCCCGGCTATGGCGGCTCGGCTCGGCAGCAGCAGCAGCTAGGTCGAGTGTTTGCTACGACCGTCAGAGGCCGAGCGTCACGGATGCCGCGCGTGGCGGTGTACGCTTCTTGTTTTAGATCACTGCGCATTTGTCTTGTTTGATTCTGGTTCTACGCATTCATTTGTATCCGTGTTGTTTGTTTGAGCATGCTAAGTTAAGACTAGAGCCTCTAGGTTTTGAGTTATCTGTTGCAACTCCTTCGGGAGTTAGTATGTTGGCTAGAGATAAGATTAAGGATGGCCGGATCGAGATATCCAGGAGAGTTGCTTGTAGCCACACTCATAGTTACGCCTATGAGTGGTTTTGATGTGATTCTTGGTATGGAGTGGTTAGTCGCTAACCACGCGTTGATTGACCGCCACCGGAAAGAAGTAGTGTTCAGCCGCCGTCAGTCGCCCGACTTTAAGTTTCGTGGAGTCCGGGGTGGAGTTTGCCCGCCGATGGTGTCACCGTGAAAGCTCGCGTTCGTTTGCTAGCTCATGGAGCTTGGGGCTATCTAGCCAAGTTGTGCGGGAAGAGCCGCCCTCGTATGCATTGATCAAAGTGCCGGCCGTGCAGGAGTTTGCGGACGTGTTTCGAGGAGTTACTGGGGTTGCCCCAAAGAGAGAGGTCGACTTCATTATTGAGCTCGAGCAGGACCCTCCCTATCTCGAAGGCTCCGTATCGCATGGCGCCAGTGAGTTAAAGGAATCAAGATCGATTGCAGGAGATGTTAGACCGAGGGTTCATCCGTCCAAGTGTGTCCCCGTGGGAGCACGATTCATTTGTGAAAAGAAGGATGGATCTATGCGCTTATGTATTGATTACCGCGAGCTTAATAAGGTGACAGTGAAGAATAAGTATCCGTTGCCCCGTATCGATGATTTGTTCGATCGCCTTGAGGAGCTTCGTGTTCTCCAAGATAGATCTCGAGATCCGGTTACCATCGATTTGCGGATCGGGGATGCCGACATTCCTAAGGCGACTTTCGAGGTCTAGATATGGTCACTACGAGTTTGTGGTCATGTCGTTTGGATTGACCAATGCCCCCACCGCGTTCATGGACATGATGGATAGGGTGTTCAAATCATTTTTGGACGGCTTCGTCATCGTGTTCATTGACGATATTCGATTTATTCGAGGTCTAAAGAAGACCATGCAGAGCATTTGAGGCGAGTATTGGCGGCTTTGAGGGAAAACCCGGCTTTATGCGAAGTTTTCCAAATGTGACCGGTTGGAGCAGTGGCCTTCCTAGGCCACGTGGTTTCGAGAGATGGTATAGCCGTGGACCCCGCGAAGATTGAGGCCGTGAGTTCATGGGCCAAGCCGACTTGATTCTGCCGAGATTCGCGCGACTTTACAGGTTTGGCGTGTTACTACCGTCGGTTCGTCAAGGACTTTTTCGCTTTAGCCTCGCCCCTCACTCGTCGGCGAGGAAGGGTGTCGAGTTTGTTTGGGGACAAGCAGTGTGATGAGAGCTTTGCCGTGCTCAAGCGTAGTTTGACTTCAAAGACGGTGTTGGCGATCCGGAGGGGACAGTGGTTTCGTGGTCTCTGATGATGCTTCCAAGTTTGGATTAGGTTGTGTGTTGATGCAAAGACGGAAGGTCATTGCCTATGCTTCCCGTCACCAAGCCGTATGAGCAGAACTACCCGACTCATGATATGGAGTTGGCGCAGTGGTGTTTTAACCAAGATTTGGAGGCATTACTGTATGGTGAGCGGATTCGAGATGTTTACCGATCACCGAGCCTCAAGTATCTGTTTACTCGAAGGAGTTGAATATGAGGCAGAGGAGATGGTTAGAGTTGGTAAAGGATTATGACTGCGAGATTTTGTACCATCCGGTAAAGCCAATGTAGTGGCCGATGCTTTGAGCAGAAAAGACGTCGCACTCTGCGGCGTTGTTGAGTTCCAGCCAGTTTGCGAGAGAGAGTTCGAGCGGCCGAGGTTGCAGTGTTGTTGGGAGAGGTTACCGCGTGGTAGCTCGATTGACTGCTCAAATTGTCGATTCGGCAATGGATTATAGATGAGCCGGTTGGGCGACCCGCACTTAAGAGATTGGTTGATGAGTTAGTCTTGACGGTGACTTTGACTTTGTGTATTCCCAGCATGAGTGGGTTGACTTATAGAGGCCGGTTGTGTGTTCGGACATTGCAGGGTTTGCGAGCCGAGTTGCTCTCGGAGGCCCACTGTTCCCCCTTTTGCTTGGCACCCAGGGTACCAAGATGTATCAGACCTTAAGCGGACTTTCGGTGGATGGGAATGAAGAGAGATGTGGCAGAGTTTGTCGTAGGTGTCTCACGTGTCGCAAGTGAAGGCACCAGCAGAGGCGGTGGTTTGTTGCGACCATCGAGTGTACCCCAGTGGAAATGGGAAGAGATCTCTATGGACTTTATATCTGGTTTGCCAAGGACTCGAGGAAGTTCTCTCGATTTGGGTGATTGTCGACCGTTTGACCAAGAGCGCACACTTCATTCCCGGTAGAGACACTTATACCGTGGAACAGTGAAGCATGCACTGCTTTTTGGAGCAGATCATCCGTTATCATGGTGTACCGGTGAGGATTGTGTCCGATCGTGACTCATGGTTCACTTCTCGTTTCGAGAGCGCTCAGAAGGGTTTGAGCACAGAGTGCGATTCAAAGATGACTTTTCACCCCTCGGACGGATGGTCGATGAGAGAGTGAATCGATTCTCGAGGATATGTTGAGGGCTTGTGTGTTGGATTTCCCAGCGATTGGGACCAGATTCATACTTGATGGAGTTTGCCTATAACAATAGTTACCGATCGACGATCTGGATGGCTCCATTCGAGGCATTGTATGGTAAGCGTTGTCGGTCCCCCGTGGTTCGGGAAGAGGTTGGTGATAGACAGTTTTGGGTCCCGAAGTTATCTGCAGATTGACCAATGGTGCAAGGCGAGAAGATTAGAGCTCGTATGTTGACAAAGAGCAGAGCAGCGAGAAGAGATTACGCCGATGTTCGGCGTCGAGATTTGGAGTTTGAGGTTGGTCAAAGCATGTGTTCCTTAAGGTTGCTCCGATGCGAGGTGTTACGAGGTTTGGCAAGCGTGGGAAGTTGAGTCCCCGATTTGTTGGTCCGTTTGAGATCCTAGAGAGGATTGGCGAGTTGCTTACCGGTTAGCCCTACCTCCGTCACTATCACGGTGCATAGTGTTTTTCATGTATCGATGTTGAGGCGGTATGTGCCGGACCCGCCGCACATTGTGGACTTTGAGCCTTTGCGGTGAATGAGGATTTGAACTTCGAGGAAAAGCCGGTGAGGATCCTTGCCTTTGAGACCAAGACGTTGCGTAATCGCGAGATTCGTTTGGTAAAGGTTGAGTGGAGGAGTCGGGATTTCGAGGAGGCCACTTGGGAGCGGGAAGACGAGATGAGGTTGCATTACCCTGAAGTCATTTACTGTCTTAAGGACTTTCGAGGACGAAAGTCATAAAAAGGAGGGAATATTGTAACGACCGAGTTTTTCTTCCCGGTCTTCCGGTATGCCCTAGGGGTAATTTGGTAATTTGGTCGGGCCGTCGTGGTCGTTTGTGTCTTTTCCGATTACTAAAATTATTGGATGGTTTTTGTAGGTTTTGGAGGGGTTTGTGGTTTGGTTTGAGCAAGGTTTGTTGCAAAAGTAAATAAAGGGATTTGTCTTTGCAGTATGGGTTTGAACCGGGTCTCCCGGGAAGCTTGTAGAGAGGTGTGCCAATTGAGCCATTAGGTGCTCTTGTTGCTCTTTCTCGCATCACATCTTAGTTAACCTTGGATTTTGGAGTTTTGGTGCATTTGGTTAAATGAAATAGAAATAGGTTATTTCATCTCCTTCTCCAAAACATCTCTTGGCCGCCCAAGCTCTCCATCTCCATAGCCTTGCCGAGTTCTTCATCCTTGCATCTCCTTGGGTTCGATCATCATCATTCCGGTAAGTCTTCGTCTTCTTCATCTTCTCATTTGGGTGTTTTCTTTGGCCGAATGTAAGAAAAAGGAGTTGTGTGTGTGTGTGTTGTGCAAACCCGGTAGGAGTCCAAAGACCGAGCTCGTCGCATCGGCCGGCTCCGTCAACAGACCGCCCTCGCTGTCGCGACGCCCAGATCTGTCCTCGCCCGCGCCGGCGTCGGCCGATCGCTTGCACGCCAGATCTGCTCGGCGGCCCATCGCCGTTCGCCCACCGATCGCTCGCGACGCCCAGATCTGTCCTCGCCAGCGCCCGTCGCGTCACCGATCGCTTGCACGCCCGATCTGTCGAAGCAAAGCGGCCTCGCCGTTCGCCGCCCAGCAGATCGCCCGATCGCCGCGACGCCAGAGGTCTCGCCAGCGCCAAAGGCGCGTCCGGCCGTCGCGCGCGCGCCCGACGACGCCAGACGCCGGCGCGCGCGCCGTCGAGCGCTTCGCCGCGTAGCGCGTGTCCCTGCTTGCCGTGCGGTAGCGCAGCAGCGCAGCGTGTCCGTCCGTGCCCGGTAGCGCAACGGGCGCGTGTCGCTGCCGTGCCGGTAGCGCGGCCGGCGCCCACCTTGCCGAGCCGAGCTTGCAGTGACCCCAAGCTCGTGTCGTCGCGCGCGTGAGTTCCCCGAGCCGAGCTGCTTTGTTCTATTGTTGTTTAGATATTTTAGATACTCGATTATTGTTGGTTTGCTAGGTTTCGCTCGCTAGCTCGGGATTGTTCGCAGACTTAGGATTTGTGTGTAAAAGTCTTGGAGACCAAGGTAAGGATTTCTTACAGGGGTTGTGTGGACCTGCGGTATATTTGTGATTGTTGTTTTGTATGCTGTGTATGATTACTAGCATGTTTATCTCTAGGTGCTCGTTTCAATTCTGGTGGCATGATCTCTTGTATTGTTTCTCATGTTAGCCCATGCTAGGTTGTTCTGTTCTAGCATGTTCGATATCTCGCATTCTTGCTTCGTAGTATCATGCTAGGTTCTTTGTATCCGATGAGCACGTATTGGGTGCATTGATTGAATCGTTATTATTGTTAAGGTTTAGAATTCGGGTAGATAGCATCATCGGGCCCGATGCATAAAGTATCTTGCATCTATGGCAAGGACGATCGAGACAGATTCTCGATCCTTGGACCCGTGAGGATTAGCTATCCCAACCGGTGAGGCCCCGCAATCTTGGGTGAGGGTGGTAGTCAAGCGATGCCCCAATGGTCGGGATGATGACTTGGCAATGCCTAGTCCCGGCGGCGGTAAACGCGTCCTCGGCGTGTTCTGGCAAGAGCCCTTGATTGCCACGATAAGGTAAGGGCGGCTTCACGGTGTAAGCCTACCATGACCCGTTCCTTAGCCTCAGTGCGGTGGTACAGGTGACATAGTTCACGTGTCCAGTCTCACACCCCTATGTCGGTGACACCGATCCAGAGATTTAGTTAGGCGTGGTATCCGGATATGGGCGGCTTGCCACTAGACCCGGCACCCCATAGTGCTGTAGAAGCACGCGGTGCATCCTTTCGCTCATTCTGGCGCCATCGAGAGCTCCTCGGGATCTTGAGCGGTGCACCTTTCGTGATCGATAGTAGGCGGCCGAGGCGGGACTTGTTCCCGTATAGTGCGTTTAGTGTGTTGTGGTATTTCCGGACTAAGACCCCCGAGTTGGCATCCGAGGTCCAAGTGTGGACTTAGCTATGTGCTCCGCTCTGTGTTTGTACTCATAGCTTGCATACATTCTTCTAGATGATCATGTATATCGTATTGTACCCGGTTGGGGATTCTTCTTTGGTAATTCGTTACTCACCCTTATTCTACGTGGTTTTCCACGGGTAATCAAGCGGGAGACAGGATGGTGAAGGAGGAGCTATGATCATGGGACCTCTTTGTCATCTCACGATTGTTTTATTTTAATTATCATGACTCTTCACTTTTTATTATTTCCTGAATGCATGTAGACGGGCACAGAGCCCCGGGATGTTTTCTTACGTTTTATGGATTCCAGCATATTGGTACTTGTGGATTGTTTTAATGTTTTAATTAAATCTCACGATCGAGTGTGCTTTTAGAAATGTATGTTTTGGTTGTTGAATGTTTCTGTTTTTACTTGGAATCCGAAATGTATTTTTCATAATGTCTTTTATTTTCACTACATGCATTGGGGTAAAGGCCCATTTAGAGCCCCTTTTGGGTCGGGTCTTTACAGAGCTGCTCGGGGGAAAAGCTTGGGCGGCCATGGTGATTTGGAGAAGAAAACACAAAAACCGTATTTCCTTTCATTTAATCAAATGCACCAAAATCCCAAAAACTCAAGGCTAACCAAGATATGCCGCGGAAAGAGCAACAAGATCCTCCTGTGGCTCAACTTGCCACTCCACCCACCTGACTTCCTGGCACCCTGGGTTCGAAACCCAGCTACAACACAATTTCCTTACATTTTTACTTTTGCACTTAACCATGCCCAAACACTTCCACAAAGCCTCAAAAACTACAAAAGACCATCCAATAATTTTAGCAATTAAAAAAGACATAAACGGCCCTGACGGCCTGACCAAATTACCAAAATACCCCTAGGGCATACCTGGAAGATCGGGATGAAAACCTGGGCCGTTACAACAAGATAGTCGAAGCTGGCAACCTTGCTCTACTAAAGCATAACAATGCCAAACCGAACTTACCTCATACTAACGCCTCTACCAAGTGTGCTTTACTCATAAGGCATCCAACTCATCTCATAAGGCATCCAACTCATCTCCTAAGCATCCAACTCATCTCCTAAGCATCCAACTCATCTCATAAGGCCTCCAACTCATCTCATAAACATCCAACTCATGGCCCCTCTGCTGGATCACACTCGCATCTACGATGCTCAACTCTCCTCAGATTTAGGCACTCGAAGGTAGTTGACCGCACTACCAACCACATAGATCTCTTGGCCCTAGCACTAGCTGTAACGGCCCAGTTTTCTATTCCGGTTTTCGAGGTGCTTTTGGTTCAGATTGAGTTGTTCGGTTGGGTCGTTAGAGCAGTTTTGACCCTTAGGGGTATTTTGGTCTTTTGGCTCCCCGGGCAAGATTTGTGGATTTTCAGGATCTCGAGGCAGCTCCTGCCTTTGTCGAGGCTTGTTTGTTGTGGGTTGCGAGTCCCGAGATGTTTGGGCTATTCGTTTGGAAGTTCGGTTGTGATTTGGGTTTTGGGCAAAGTTATGGTTGTTTGGGTGTTTCCTTTGGGATTCGAGCCTGGGCCCTTAGTGTTGATTTGGGAGGTTGTTTTAAGTGAGCTTTATTTATTGGAAAAGGTTGCTTCAGTCGGGTGTCGAAGGAGGAAGCCAGGAAATGGGATTTTAAGGATTTTAAGGCTTATTTTAAAAAAATTGGATAAAATGGATAAGGTTGGAAAATTTGGATAAAAATCCCATTTTCCCTTTTATTTTTTTAAATCCCATTTTTATCCCCATTTTTCCCTTTTTTTTCTCTCTCTCTCTCTCTCTCTCTCCCCTAGCCCGAGCCCCCCAACCCCCAGCCCGAGCCCTAGCCCAGCTCGCCCACCCTGGCCGCCTAGCTCGCCCAAGCCCTAGCCAGCCCAGCCCAGCCGCACACAGTGCCCAGTCGCCCAGGCCCAGCTCGCCCTGCCCTGTGTCCCATCGACCAGGCCTCGCAAAGGCCGTCCCCGCGCCAGATCGCCCAGGCCCCGCGTCGTCCAGGTCCGAGCGCCCTGCACTGTGCCGAGCCATGCGCCATGTAGCTCTCCGTGCCATCCCGAGCGTCCCTAAGGTCGTCGCGTCGCGTCGCCCCGCGCGTGTCCCTGTAGCTCTCCGAGCTCACGCCCGCGCGCCGTCCCCTGTGTCGAGCCTGCTCCTGCGCTCCCTTGTCTCCCAGCCAGGCGCTCAGCCTGCCTGCGCTGCGCGCTGCATGCCGCTGTATTTGTGATTGAACCCGACCCAAAACATGGTTCTAAATCGGGGTTCTCACTCAGCATGCAAGTTAAATATGATAACAAGCGGTTTAGTGCTCATATTTAAAAACCTTTCAAAACATATGAGAAGGGGGAACCCTTAAAACATAACCAACAGTTTTCATTTAAACATAATCAACAAGTAAAACAAGCCTGGCCAGTATTTATAAAATCATACAATACAATTTAAACAGCTTTTTGAACAATGTTCCCCTAGGACTCCTGTCCATCTACATGTTGAATAAACAATGCAATAATAAATGACAGAGTGCCGGCGGCTCACCATGATCAATCAGCTCCCTCTGCTAGCCATCCTGGTGTTGTCCCAAGTTACCTGAAAGATAAATAAGGGTGAGTATAAACATACTCAGTAAGAATCCCCAACCGGGGTACAATACGATACATCAGTCATCTAGCACCTCCACATGCAAGCAAACAGCTATCAACACAGATCATAGCTCAACGAGCTCATAAAACAAGATCTGGAGCCATCGGAAGTCTCTTTCTTCCGGCCTAGGGATTGGATACACTGACCAATCCTGGACATCACCGAGGTATCTGTCACTCAGGGGGAATACACTGATCCCTAGAATGTTCTCAAGGGCCTTCTTGCCCTTGCACTAAACTGGACTTACGGGAGAGTACCCGAAGTCAGGCTCTAACGGAAGGAATGGTGTACTCACGACATTAGCCAGGGGGAGCTCTCCGAACCGGCAACTAACGCGTGTGCGCGCACACCGCATGCTCTCTGCAACCGGCGTAAATGTGGGGGCCTAAGTACAAACTACGCGGGCCAGGTACGCATGCCTAAAGACTCGGAAAAGGTGTCACTGAACACAGTAGTGTGAGGCCCTCGGCACTCATCTGTGCAGCCTGTACCACCGACCTGAAGCTAAGAACCGGCCAAGGCAGGCTTGCAGTGTTGGCAGGGTTCCGCTCTAGCAGGCTACAAACTAGGCTTATGCCGATGTGGTAGCTAAATCCACATCGGCTGTTGGGGGGAAGCAATGTACGTTATGCTTCGCTCTACACCCGACCGGTGAGGACAAAGTACGTTATGTCCGCTCTCAGCCTCTGGATGATGACAAACCCTACTATACTAGCTAGGAGTACAAAATAACTGATTCCTGGCTAGACATACATATCAACATCAATCACATATAACCTAGCATGATACTACGAACTTAAAGCAGGAATCTCAAGCATGCTGGAAGAACAATCCTAGCATGGCACTAACATGTACAAACAGGCAAACATGCTAGCAAGAATGCAATCACAAACTGTCCTATCCACTAAACATGTTCGTAGAAGTAAACATGCATATAAGGCACAATCAAGAAAGCATCGCAGGGTCCACACAACCACGGTAATAAATCCTTACCTGGAAACGAGCAGAAATAACTTTCACAATCAAATAATGACCCTCGAGCTTTAAAGAGAAACCGAGCAACCTAAGCATTTTAGTAAAAACAACCTAATTAAATAAACAGCAGCCAACATCCTAGTGCCCAAAGGAGAAAAGAATCGGGAATTACCGACCTAGAAGACACAAGGTCACGCCCCAACCCGCAAGGCAGGGCAGGCTGTCCGTCAGCAAGGACAAGCAGGGCGCGCTGGCGCTGGGCGCTGGCGCTAGCGAGGCGAGGGACGGACGCAGACGCAGGTATCGCAGTGAGCGAACAAATTTGGGTCGGGCGCGCGGGCGAGACGTCGGTTCGCAAGGCGATAGCTGGCTGGCGGACAGCGTCTTAGCGGCAGCTGAAGCGGCGCTGGCGTGGCGACGCGGGCGGCGCAGAGAAGCGGAGCGGCGCGCGGCGCGTCTGGCGCGCTGGCTTGGCGATTCAACCGTCTGGGCGCACGGGCCGGCGCGGCGATAACGCGTCTGGGCTCACACTGGGTTGGGCGATGCGAGGCGCGTCGTGCGGCGTGGGCAAGGTGGCGGTGGCTTTGGGTGAGCGGTCCTCGATGCGCCAGGTGTGGTGCGGCTAGGGATGGGTGGGCGGCTAGGGTTGGGTTTTCTTGGTGAGGTCGGCTAGAGAGAGAGAGAGAGAGAGAGAGAGAGATTGCAAAACAAGGGAAAGGGACTTTCTTGATTTTTCTTCCCTTTTCCTAATTTAAATGGGTCTAAAATCCCTTCCCAAAGCTTCCTCTTTCAAAACCAGCCCCAAACAAACTTTTCTTTCTAGAAAAACTCTTTTTCCTACAAACTCCCAAAACCATTTAGGCAAGGGTTCAAATCCCAAAGGAAGCACTCAAAAACCCATTAATTTTGCCAATAACTAAAATACCTCCAAACTCCCAAACAAGTTGCCCAAACCTCTTGGGTCTTGCAACCAACAACCACCAAACTTCGACAAAAGCAGAAAGGCCCCGAAATCTTGAAAATCCTCAAAACCACGTAGGGGGCAAAAAGACCAAAATACCCCTAAAGGTTAAAAAAGCAGCTCTAACGGCCCATCCGAACATCCGAATAATGACCAGAAATCACACAGGTAACAGGAAATAGAAAACTGGGCCGTTACAATACTCCCTCCTTTTAAGACTTTCGTCCTCGAAAGTCCTAAGACGAAAACAACTCTAGGAAACTCCACTAATTCTTAACCAACCAAGCTCCCGATTAAGACAACACAAATCCTTCTTTGAAACCGAACCTCTTGGGTTCCCAAAGGCTCAAGCCCAACAAACACCAAGTGCGCCACGAACTATCTCAACCAAGACTGGGCATACACCGAACTCAGAAGAAATAGATGTGATAGTGCTAAGCGGTAATACACATCCTCAAACTCGCACTAGCTCTCAAACGGTCATAAAATCTTAGGGCTCACTTAACCTTGCTAGCCCAACTCGGAACGCCTCTCTACGGCGCTACTCTCAGCAAACTCGTGGACAGGTCACAAGCTCTAAAACTCTACGCCACGCACCGGCGTAACTTCTCTGAATGCTCGCCATTTGTTATCAAAAAGCGACCTCGACCCTTCACCATCTTGACCAAACAACTGAACCTCCCAGGTTTCAGAAACTAAACGGCCTACTCTTACTTCGCAAGAGATCTGCGAGCCCTAATGGTTGCCTACAATCCTTAACGAAATCCAAATCGAACCACCAACAGGTGACTGATCCCAAGGCAAACTCCTCCAACTAGCATGCGTCCACAACACTAAAGCAACCATCTTACGAGAAATCGAAGCACCAAAGCCAAGGGGCACTTTTCTGGTTCACCAAACGGCTACCACCATCACACCAGCTGAAACTTCAGCTACGACCAGCTTTAGAAGACAAGGTCCAGGACAGGCTCTACTAGGCCAAACTAACAAACTGGAGCCCCTCAACGGCCGACAACAAACTTTCCAATGCAATCCGATCAGCCACTGGCCTAAGAGAACATCGCCAGACAGAAAAACAAACAACATTCCTCTTACGGAAATCTCGGGCAACAAGGAATAAAACATTACGCGGCTACTAGCAACATAATAGCTGGAGGATACAACTCAAAGGTTTCCAATCAATGCCACGGAATCTCTGTGCCAACCCACTCAACTGTGGCTCAGCTATAACGCCAACTGCGAACGCACATCAACTAGGAACAAAGCCCGAGAAGGCTTGCTCTGCAGAAACTCAACCCAAGCTTATAACGAGCAAGGCTCGCCTCCAAGCTGCCACTCAACTCATAAGCCCATCTGGCTGCTCCAAGGACTTCCTCCTTATAGCTTAGACCTAACTCTTCTTCCAATCCAGAAACTCCACCCATGAAACATCGCGAGGAATAAGGATAGCGACGACCACAAGCTTGCGGATCCTGAACAACATGAGTCGGCAAGACTACCTCAAAAGTTAAAACTCGAGGCCGGCATCCACGGTGCAACTCAACTACCCAAGAACTAAGGGGTTCTACAAACTCCAAAGATCCAACAACCTTCCAGCAACAACTCAAGCCCTTGAAGCTGGCAGGCCTGCGCTCTGCGGGAACAAACAACTTTCCGCTTGCTAACAAACAAACGCGCGAGGACACTCTCATTTGGGGTGACGGCTGCGCTACTCGATCAACTACACAACTCGGGAGCTAAGTCGACTCCTCCTCAACGAGAACGATTTACCGGCAAGCGGACTTAGAAGGACGACAAACTTCACACACGCTCATTTGTCTTGCCCAAACCCAAGGGCAACAACAACCAACTCTCTCGGAAGCAACATCCGAGGATCCTCAATCGCTTGAACCCCCAACTTGGAACTAGAAGTGCCTACCCAATTGCCGAGGGAGGGGTCAACTCCCAAAACTTCCTGACTAGTAACAAGTCCTCAGGGCAACGCCCGCTTGCTCGAACCGAGCTAGCTCACGAAACAACATGGGAACCAAACCTTGGTCAACACCGAGCACCACCTCGCTAAGAATTCTGAAAATCAACGTGGAGGTTACCAAAAACAACTCTAGCTTGTTAACCGACAACAAGCATCCAAACAACTCAACCGAGGAACTTTGCTCGGGTCTGGCGAGCTCTGGTGAGGCTCTCCACAACTTAGGGTTCCTCCGATCGCCCTCCGACACACTGCTGTCGTCAAGCGATCTAACAGACCACTGGCTACACGAGCACATCTCCCTCCAGCATCTCAACCGTCTTTGGCCAAAAGCTCTTCCTTGCCACATCTCGTAGCAAGCACGGGCGATGCTCCACACAATCCGAAAAGTGCCTTACGAGTTGATGCAATGAGTGGCGGCTGGCCCGACCTGGCGGCGATTACGAGCTCTAACTGCGGTCGGCGCCGATCCCGACCCTAGGCGCCCCTGTTGGCGCGATCGCTATCCACTGGCGGGAACAACCGAGTAAGACCCAAACTTCCTCTTGCTCAAAGCATCACCACATCGTAGCTTCTACCCGGTAAGGATCCGTACAACTCTCTTAGCCATGGCGGCCGGAAACTCGCGATTTTACTACCATCCATGCTGGATCGGTTCAAACCGAACTCCAACCATCGATCAACAAGAAATGCCTCTACCCGGGTCAAGGGCCAACTAGCATAACTTGCCTACGCAACAACCAGACTCTACAACGCGGTAACCTCTCAACCCAAGTTAGGGCACTTGCCAAGAACTAAAGCCCTAACTCCTCGGATCGAGCACTTTGGTTTCACAACCCGAAACCCCTCGTGGTTCTTGAAAAATACACCACGGAACAAGCTACACAAAAGTTTCGGCGTGTGCGGCTCCAACTTGGTTCCTTAAGATCCAAACCAACAAGTATTCTCACACAAGGAAACTTTTGCCTCCCAATAGAGCCACATCTAGCAAAGGAGCAACAAGAGTTCAACCCACTCGGGGTCAACTCACCACGGAATGCCACATTGGTCGACTCACTCTTACAAGAGCATAGCCACACCAAGCTAACTTACCTCATACCAATGGTCCACTAAACGTGCTCGATCAACCATCCAACTCATGGCTCTAACGGTGGATCAACCACGCATCATCGATGCCAACCCTACTCATATTAGGGTAACTCCGGGGTAGTCGAATCACACTACCATCCAAGCGGCTCACAAGCCCACAACACAGTGCGAGAACTCGGACGGCGCGCTAGCCCTTAACAACCAATAGCATCCTTTGTACCCAACTCTCGGTGACCACGAAGGCTCCTACGTATCCTCGAACGACCTCAAACTTGTAGTTCTCTGGCTACCACCGAGCTAGATCTCTTATGCGCCCAAATAGGTGCAATCTCGGGAATGGGTACAAGACTAGTGGAGATGCTAAACTGGCGGGTCTGGATCCACTGTACGAAAAGTGCCAAGCGGCCCGAAACTAGGCCTCCTTCCAAAGCTTGGTGCCAGCAGCACTACATCCTTTACAACACAAACATCCCCTTACGGGCTTTAAGCCCCTCGAGGGTAGGGAAGGTCACACTCGGGGTGGTGGGGAAATGGCACTCAACACAAGAGTCTCAACACTCGAGTAGACTACTCTCGACATCACGTCTAATGACAAACCAAGGCCCACTCCCGCATCCCACTCGATGCTCAACGAATACTCGAGGCCAATCCCTCGGGTGGCGGCACCTAGCTCCACACGGAACATGCTAACGAGAAGGTGCTTCTCTCTAATAGCCGGTGAAAACCACGGACGAATTAAGTCACGACAAGCAAACTCCACACTACCCCACAGCTACGAGGGTACTAAAAGAAGCGGTTGCAAAACGATTGCGAGGCTTGCGGGAGGACAAGATGTCTCTACATCTTCCTCAAAAGCTACTAACTTGGCGGCTTGCCAATCGATAGGGTGGTGGTGGAGACTTTGGTCCGCTCTCACAGGGGGACTTCCACCACCACACCGCTTTGCATCAAACGGCACACGAGCGGCACGCCTCGACCTCTGAACATCGGAGTCATCGGCCTCACGAACACCAGTCATCACAACACTTGGATGATAAACTCGATCTTGGCCAACCACCTCGCCATTTGCTAGCGATGAGGTCTAAAAACATCCAGCTCTACGGGCTTCCACTTGCCAAACTCGGCGGCTCGATCAACGCCAACTATCTTATCGGCATAAACCTCTTGATCAAGCCCTCCCGAGAACCTCAGGGCTACTGGAGCTACAAGGAGGGGTGTCTCCTAAATAAACTCTGCCATCTGGGCTATCTGTGCCCAAGACTCCTCACTACGCGCTACAAATTGCGCATGGGTCTCCGCTCTCTGTTAGCTAAAAGACCTGCCATCAACTCTCTCATGGCTGGAGCACACTCTGCTCAAGGAGTCTCACTCTGAGGCGTGCTAGCCTCAACCCCCCTACTCTTGGCAACTCATCTGCCAGGGCCAAAGGTGGCCTACGGGTCTAGACAACCCTAGACGCGGTCTCATCATCAACATGAACAGCCCAACTCCTCGGTTGGAAATACCAAACGTCCCTGCTCCTCAAAGTACAATCAACCTACTAGCGATCCACACAAAGAATAAAAGCTAGCCCACGCTGGGGCTCTCACTGCCAAACAAGGGTAACACATGTATACTAGATGCAGTATTGTAAAATAAAACCCTTAGCTTAATGAACTCAGACAAACTCGACGGCCGTGGAGTCTTCGATGATCATAGGGGCAACAACACAAAGCGAGTTAGTCTCTGAGAATCTATGACTCTGTGCTCTGATACCAACTGTAAGAACCCGACCCCAAAACATGGTCCTAAACCTAGGTTCTCACTCAGCATGCAAGTTAAATACTTCATCAAGCGGTTTAGTGCTCATATTTAAAACCTTTCAAAACATTTAAAAGCGGGGACACTTAAAACATAAACAACAACCTTCATTTAAGCAAACCAACAAAGTAAAACAAGTCTGGCCAGTGTTTATGAAATCATACAATACAATTTAAACAACTTTTAAAAACATCCCCTAGGACTCTTGTCCGTCTACATTGTGAACAAATTATGCAAACAATAAAAAGACAGAGTGCAAGCGGCTCCCATGATCAATCGGCTCCCTCCGCTAGCCGTCCGGTCTTTGTCCCAAGTTACTGGTGGAAAACCACGAAATAAGGGTGAGTATAAACATACTCGGTAAGAATCCCCAACAGGGGTACAATACGATACATCAATCATCGACACCCTAGTATACATGCAAGCGATTACCAACACGGATCATAGCTCAACGAGCTTACAAGGCGAGAATCTGGAATCCTCGAAAGTCTCCTACTTAGGCCTAATGATTGGCTCTCATAACCAATCCGGGACATCTCGAGGGTCTTTCTCCCTCGGCCAATTGATCGACTCAAAAATCGATCCCAAAGATGTCCGACACCCTCGAGGGTCTTTCTCCCTCGACCAAATGATCGAGATCAAAAGCCAATCCCAATGGGTGTCCTCAAGGGCCTCTTACCCTCGCTAACAAACGGACTATCGGAGAGTACCCGAAAGTCCGGCTCTAAAGCTGGAAAGAACAGGTGTACTCCCTAACATTAGCCTGGGAGGCAGAATGGCCCGATTTTCTATCCCGGTTTTGAGGAGCTTCCTGGTTGAGATTGAGTGGTTTGGTTGGGCCGTTAGATTTATTTGGACCCTTAGGGGCATTTTGGTCTTTTTGCTCCTAGGCGGGATTTGTGGATTTTCGGGGTTTCGAGGCGCTCCTGCCTTTGTTGAGGCTTGTTTGTTGTGGGTGCGAGTCCCGAGATGTTTGGGTTATTCGTTTGGGAGTTTGGTTGTGATTTGGGTTTTGGGCAAAATGATGGTTGTTTGGGTGTTTCCTTCGGGATTAGAGGGCCTTGATATTGGTTTGGGAGGTTGATTTGATGTGAGTTTTGTTGTTTGGAAAGGTTGCTTCAGTCGGGTCTAGAAGGAGGAAGCTGGGAAATGAGATCTAAGGATTTTAAGGATTTTTGGAAAAATTGGAAAATGGATAAATTGGATTTATTTGGATAAGGTTGGAATTTAAATAAAAGAGAAAAAGAAAAGAAAAAAAAGGAAAAAATCCATTTTTTCCCCTTTCTCTCCTCCTCGGCCAGAGCCCTCTCCCCCTTTGGCCCTCTCCTCTGCCCGGCGCCCATTTCTCGCCCCACTGGCCGCCGAAGCTCACCCCCTGCGCCTCACCATTGGCCCGGCTCGCCCGTGCACGTCGAGCACAGCCCTGCTCGCCCAGGCCCCTACGTGCCCAGATCTGCCTCGCCCAGGTCCGTGTCGCCCGCACTATGCCGAGCCTCGCACAGTGCCGCGTCGCCTAGCCTCGCATAGTGTCGTGCCAGATCGAGCGCCCCGAGCCGTCGCGTCCCTGTAGCGCCTCGTGTCGCTCGCGCCTGTGCGCGCCGTCCCCTGTCTTGCCGAGCTCGCGCCTGCGCGCCGTCCATCAGCTTATCAAGAGCCGCGCGCACCTCGCCTCATCGGCTCGCCGTGCGCGCAGCTCTCCGCGCGCCCTGCGCGTGTCAAAGCCCCCAGCGCGCCCGATTACTGCGCCCGGCCGGCCTACGCCTGCCAAGCGACCTGCTTGTGTGTGTTGGTTTGGCGAGCCTTGTGGCTTCTCGGATGGTATTTCCCGAGTCTTTTTCTTCGTTGGGCCACGATTTGTTGGCTCTTTGGTTGTTGATTTATCAACATTTTATTGTGTTCATTTGGGTGCTTTGTTTGATGTTCAGGCTGTTCGGGATCGTCTAGAGGCTCGAGGATTCGCTCGTAGATTTATTATAATTATTGTTTTCTGCTTGTCCCAGGTAAGGATTTCTTACCGTGGTTGTGTGGACCCTGCGATATATCTCGATATGCCTTGCTTGTTTCTTTGAATGTTATGAGCATGTTAGAGATAGAGCGATTGATTGAATTCTTGCTAGCATGTTTGCTCGATTTTACATGTTAGTGCCATGCTAGGTTTGTTACGCCAACATGCTTGTGATTCCTGCTTAAGTTGTAGTATCATGCTAGGTAATGTGATTTATGTCAGTCATTGCTTGCTAGCCAGGAATCATTGATTTTTGCTCTGTACTCTTAGATAGAGTTGTAGGGTTTGTCATCATCCAGAGGCTGAGCGGACAAAACGTACTTTGTCCCTAGTTGCTCAGGTTGGGAGTAAAGTGTGCGTAGCATAACGTATCTTGCTACCCCTCCCCCCCCCTCCCCCGACCCTGGTTGTGGACTTAGCTACCCACTCGGCCAAAGCCTAGTTTGTAGCACGCTAGAGCGGAACCCACGCCAAGCAGTGTAAGCCTACCTTGGCCGGTTCTTAGCTTCAGTGTCGGTGGATCGGTGCCGCAGATGAGCGCCGAGGGCCTCGCGCTATTGTGATCAGTGACACCGCTTCCGAGTCATAGGCATGCGTACCTGACCCGCGTAGTTTGCCCTTAGGCCCCCACATTTACGCCGGTTTCAGAGAGCATGCGGTGTGCGCGCACACACGTTAGTTGCCGGTTCGGAGAGCTCCCCCGGGCTAATGTTCGTGAGTACACCATTCCTTCGATTTAGAGCCGGACTTGGGTACTCTCGATAGTCCGGATGTATAGCGAGGGTAAGAGGCCCTTGAGGACACCCATTGGGATTGGCTTTTGAGCTAATCAATTGGTCGAGGGAGAAAGACCCTCGAGGGTGTCGGACATCTTGGGATCGGTTTTTGAGCTGATCAAATGGCCGAGGGAGAAAGACCCTTGGAGATGTCCCGGGATTGGTTATGAGAACCAATCATTAGGCCGGAAGTAGGAGACTTCCGATGATTCCGGAAGTAGGAGACTTCCGATGGTTTCAGATCTTTCCTTATGAGCTCGTTGAGCTATAATCTGTGTTGATGGCTGTTTGCTTGCATGTTGAGGTGCTAGATGACGGATGTATCGTATTGTACCCCGGTTGGGGATTCTTACTGAGTATCTTTATACTCACCCTTATTTATCTTTCAGGTAACTTGGGACAACACCAGGATGGCTAGCGGAGGGAGCTGATTGATCATGGGGAGCCGCCGGCACTCTGTCTTTTATTGTTGCATTGTTTATTCAGCATGTAGATGGACAGGAGTCCTAGGGGAACATTGTTTAAAAATTTGTTTAAATTGTATTGTATGAATTTATAAATACTGGCCAGGTGGTTTTACTTCGTTGGATGGTTTAAATGAAAACTGTGGTTTATGTTTTAAGGGTTCCCCCTTCTCATATGTTTTAAATGGTTTTTAAATATGAGCACTAAACCGCTTGTTATCATATTTAACTTGCATCTTTGAGTGAGAACCCGGTTTAGGACCATGTTTTGGGTCGGGTTAAATCACGGTTGGTATCGAGCACGAGTCATAGATTACGTAGACTAACCCGCTTTGTAGGTTGTTTGCTCCCATGATCATCAGCACTCCACGGCCGCCAGGTTTGTCTGAGTTCAATTAAGCTAAGGGGTAAGAATTTACAATACTTTTCATCTAGCTTTTATGCCTTGTGTAGAGTTGTTGAGCGGAGACGAGCAGGTTCTGACTCATTGTTGGTTTCGGCTTAGAGAGCCATCATGTCAACTTTCGCATGATGCAGCGGCTTGTTGAGCGGTGAGAGCCCCGGTGTGGGCCGGCTTTTATGCTTTGTGCGGATCGCCAGTGTGTCGATCGCACCCAGGAGAAGCGAGTTTAGACTCCGTAGGCCATTTGTGGCCCGATTGTTGCTTTTCCCTAGTGAGAGGGTGGAGGTGCTCGTGCATCGCCGGTGTGTTCATCGTGACTCAGAGGAGCAGGCGCTTGGCATGTCCGACAGAGGAGTTGGACCGTTTGTATTGATGTTGAGGCCGCGTCCAGGGTTGTTTAGGCCCGTTGGCCAGAGTTGGCCCTGGCAGTTGAGTTGCCTAGAGGAGGGGGTAGAGGCTAGCACGCCTCAGAGTGAGACTCCTTGAGCAGAGTGTGCTCCAACCATGAGAGATTTGATGGCGAGTCTTGACTATCGAGAGCGGAGAACCAGCGCGATTTGTAGCGCATAGTGAGGAGTCCGGGCACGAGATAGCCCGGTGGCAAAGTTTGTTTTCAGCATTTTTTCCCCCCAGTAGCTCTTGTAGCCCCGGAGGTTCCTGGGAGGGCATGATCAGCAGGTTTATGCCGTCGAGTTTGTTGGCGTTGATGGAGCCGCCCAGTTTGGCAAGTGGATGCCTGTAGAGCTCGTTGTTTGAGAAAGTCCAGCTGCTAGTAGTAAAGCGATTGGCGAGTTTGAGTTTAGCATCCGTGTGTTGGGATGCCCTGCTGCATTCGAGGCCGAGATGTGCCGTTCTGTGTTGTTTGGTATGCAGATTGATGGTGGTAGTCCCTTGAGAGAGGTGGACTATTTGAGTCTCCACTGATCGCTCGATTGATTGGCAAGTTGCCGTGTTAGTGGCTTGAGGCGGATGTAGAGACATCTTTGCCCCCTTGCAAGCTTTGTTGTCGTTGTGCGGCCAGTTCTTTTAGTGCCCTCGTAGCTGAGTGCGATTCGAGTTTGCTTGCCGGGTTTTATCCATTTGTGGATTTCAGCGGGCTAGTAGAGTGGAACACTCTTTTATTTGGATGTTCCCAGTGTGGAACTAGTTGTTGCCACCCGAGGTGTTGGCCTGAGCTTTGTTGAGCATCGAGTGAGATGCAAGAGTTAGCCTGAGCTTTTGTTGAGCATCGAGTGGGATGCAGGAGTAGGCCTTGGCATGTCTGTTGGTCGAGATGCCAGAGATTAGGCTGATTTGTGTTGTAAAGGATGTTGTGCCTGTTGGCACCAGGCTTTGAGAGGAGGCCTAGATTGAGGCCAGTTGGCTCTGTTGTGCAGGTGGTTCCATGGCCCTCCAGAGTATAGCATCCTCGCTAGTCTTGTACCTATTTCCTGAGGTTGCACCTGTTTGGTTGCATAAGAGATCTAGCTCGGTGGTAGTCAGAGGACTACAAGTATGAGGTTTTCAAGGGAGGTAGGAGCTTTCCTTGGTCACCGAGAGTGGGGTGCAAAGGATGCTGTAGGCTGTTTAGAGCTAGCGCGTTCGAGTTCTCGCGCCTGTGTTGTGAGCCTGTGAGCCAGTTTGATGGTAGCATGATTCGGCTACCCTTTAGTTACCCTAGTATGGGTAGTGTTGGCATCGAGGATGCGTGATGAATCCAGTGTTAGAGCCATGAGTTGGATGGCTGATCAGAGCGCGTTTAGTGAGCACATTGGCTTGAGGTTTGATTGCTTGGTATGGATATGCTCTTGTAGAGTGAGTTTGCCAATGTGGCTTCCCGTGGTGAGTTGGCCCCGAGAGGGTTTGGACTCTTGTTGCTCCCTAGTTAGTAGTGGCTCTGTTTGGAGGCAAAAGTTGCCCTGTGTGAGAGCCCTTGTTGGCATTGGATCTAGTTGAGGTGTACACCGGTGTACTTTTGTGTAGCCTCGTTAAAGTGGTTTATGTTTGGAGAACCACGAAGGGTTCGTGTTGAGGAGCCAGTGCTCGATCTTTGGGTTGTCAAGGCTTTGGTTCTTGGCAAGTGCCCGACTTTGGTTGTAAGGATGCCGTGCTCATTGTCGGGTTGTTGTTTAAGCAAGTTTTGCTTGTTGGTCCTTAGCCTGGTCAGAGTTTAGTTGGATCTGATCAAGAGCGGTGGTAGTAGCCGCGTAATTTCTGATTGTTATGGTTGAGAGAGCTGTTCGGATCCTTGCCTTGGGCAGAAGGTTTATGGAGGCTAGTTGGTGCTTGGTGTTGACCAAGTTTTGGTTCTCTTGATGTTTCAAGAGCTAGCTCGGTTCGAGCTGCAGGAGGCGTGCCACGAGGATTTGTTCCTAGTCGAGGTTGTTTTGGGAGTTGACCCCCTCCTCAAATCGAGTAAGTTCTCGCTAGTTCGGTTGGTGGTCCAATCGGTTGAGGTTTCCCCTTGGGTGTTGCTTCCAAGAGAGTTGGTTGTTGTTGCCCTTGGGTTTGAGCTAGTCAGCGAGCGTGTGTGTAGTTCGCTGCCCTCCAGAGTTTGCTTGCTGGAAAATCGTTCCCGTTGAGGAGTCAGCGTAGCTTCTGAGCTGTGTAGTTGATCAGAGTAGCGCAGTGGTTAGCCCAGCGAGAGGGTCCCTGCATGGTGTTGTTAGCAAGCGAAGTTGTTTGTCCCCGCAAGAGCGGTGGCCAGCCCGTTTAAGAGTTGTGTTTTTGCTGGTGAGTTGTTGGTTCTTTGGGGTTTGAGGAACCCCTAGTTTCCATGGTGGTTGAGTTGCACCATGGATGCCTGCCTAGAGTGTTATCCTTGGAGATAGCCTCGTCAGTCCGTATTCCTTGCGATGTTCCGTGTGTGGAGTTTCTAGTCGCAAGATGAGTTAGGCCTTGGCTAAAAGGAGGAAGTCCTTTGAGTAGCCAGTTGGACTTAAGAGTTGAGTGGTAGCTTGGAGGCGAGCTTTGCTCGCGATGAGCTTGAGTTGAGTTCTGCTGAGCAATTCCTTCTCGGGCTTTGCTTCTTGTTGTTTTGCTTTCGCAGTTGGCGTTAGCTGAGCCTCAGTTGAGAGAGTTGGCACAGAGGTGTCGTGGCATTGGTTGGTTAGCCTTTGGGCTGTTTCTCCTCAAGCCGTTGTGTTCTTTGGTAGCCCTGTGAGGGTTTGGTCCTTCTTCGCCGAGATTTCCATGAGAGGAGCGTTGGTTGTTTCCTTGCACGGCAAAGTTCTCTTTGGCCAGTTGCTAGTAGATTTTCATGGAAAAGTTTGTGTTCAGCCGTTGAGAGGCTCCAGTTTGTTGGCTAGGCCGAGTGGAGCCTGTGCCTGGTTTTGGCCATTTAGGGTTGGCCGTAGCTGAAGTTTCAGCTTGTGCTTGTTGGAAAAGTTTGCCTTTTTGGATCAATCGCCAGTTGGTGATTTGTTTGCTTTTCGTTAAGGCTTTAGGCAAGCTTTGTGGTTCGCTGGTCTCTTGTGAAGCAGGAGTAGGCTGTTTGGTTTCTGGAACCTGAGAGGTTCAGTTGTTTGGCCAGCATGGTGTAGAGTTGAGTTTGTTTGTTAACAATTTGTGGGCATTCGAAAAGTTACGCCAGTGCGTGGCGTTGAGTTTTGGAGCTTGTGCCCAGTCTGCCAGTTTGCTGAAAGTAACACCGTAGAGAGGTGTTCCGTGTTGGATTAGCAGGGTTTAGATTGAGCCCCTAGTTTGTAGGCCTTTTGAGATCCTTGAGCGGATCGGAGTAGTGGCCTTTTGGTTAGCTTTGCCCAGTCTTTGTTGAGCTAGTTTGTGGTAGACTGGTTAGCTTTGTGGCTTTGAGCCATTGAGAACCCAAGAGGGTTTGGTTTTCGTAGAGGGCTAGTGTTGTATTAGCCGAGAAGTTCGGTTGGCTAGGAATCAGTGGAGTATTCCTAGAGCCGTTTCGTCTTAGGACTTTCGAGGACGAAAGTCTTATAAGGAGGGAGTATTGTAACGGCCCAGTTTTCTATCCCGGTTTTCGAGGAGCTTAGGTTGATTCAAGTGGTTGGTTGGGCCGTTAGAAGTTCATTTGGACCCTTAGGGGCATTTTGGTATTTTTGCTCCTAGGCAGATTTGTGGATTTTCGGGGCTTGAGGCGCTCCTGCCTTTGTTGAGGCTTGTTTGTTGTGGGCTGCGAGTCCCGAGATGTTTGGGTTATTCGTTTGGGAGTTCGGTTGTGATTTGGGTTTTGGGCAAAATGATGGTTGTTTGGGTGTTTCCTTAGGGATGCGAGCCGGGCCTTCAGTATTGGTTTGGGAGGTTGATTTCAGTGAGTTTTGTTGTTTGGAAAGGTTGCTTTAGTCGGGTCTCGAAGGAGGAAGCCGGGAAATGAGATTTAAGGATTTTAAGGAATTTTGGAAAAATTGGAAAATGGATAAATTGGATTTATTTGGATAAGGTTGGAATTTAAATAAAAGAGAAAAAGAAAAGAAAAAATAGGAAAAAGTCCATTTTTTCCCCTTTCTCTCTCCTCCAGCCCGAGCCCCCTTGGCCCTCTCCTCCTGCCCCCGAGCGCCTGCCGCCCCCCCGCCGCCGAACACGCCCCACTCGCCCTGACCCAGCGCCCAGCTTCGCCGTCTGCTTGTCGAGCCCAGCCACCGCTCGCTTGAGCCCCTGCGTCGCCCAGATCCGCCTCGCCAAGGTCCGTGTCGCCGCCTTGATCTTTGGCCGCGCCGATCTTGCGCGTCGCCGCCACCGCGACGCGATCTGCGTGCGGATCGAGCACCCCGAGCCGTCGCGTCCCTGTAGCGCCTCGTGTCGCTCGCGCCCGTGCGCGCCGTCCCCTGTCTTGCCGAGCTCGCGCCCGCGCGCCGTCCACTGTGCCGAGCCGCGCCGAGCGCGCGCACCCTCGCCTCATCCCAGCTCGCCCACGCGCAGCTCCGCGCCCCTGCGCCCGTGCCCTGCGCCCTAGCGCCCCAGCGTGCCTCTGCGCCCTTGTCCGAGCCCCCCAGCGCACCCAGTGCCTGCGCCCAGCCAGTCTCTACCCTGCCGACAGCCTGCTTGTGTGTGTTGGTTTGGCCCGAGCCTTGTGGCTTCTCGGATGGTATTTCCCGGGTCTTTTCTTCGTTGGGCCCTGATTTGTTGGCTGCTGGTTGTTGATTTATTGGGCTGTTTTATTGTGTTCATTTGGGTGCTTTGTTTGATGTTCAGGCTGTTCGGGATCGTCTAGAGGCTCGAGGATTCGCTCGTGAGATTTATTATAATTATTGTTTTTCGCTTGTCCCGGTAAGGATTTCTTACGAGTGGTTGTGTAGACCTCGCGATATATCTCGATATGCCTTGCTTGTTTTCTTTGATTGTTATGAGCATGTTAGAGATAGAAGCGATTGATTGAATTCTTGCTAGCATGTTTGCTCGATTTTACATGTTAGTGCCATGCTAGGTTTGTTACGCGACATGCTTGTGATTCCTACTTAAGTTGTAGTATCATGCTAGGTAATGTGATTTATGTCGGTCATTGCTTGCTAGCTGAGAATCATTGATTTTTGCTCTGTACTCTTAGATAGAGTTGTAGGGTTTGTCATCATCCAGGCCGAGCGGACAAAACGTGCCGTCCCCTAGTAGCTCAGTCGGGAGTAAAGTGTGCATAGCATAACGTATCTTGCTACCCCCACCCGCCGGTTGTGGACTTAGCTACCCACTCGGCCAAAGCCTAGTTTGTAGCTTTGCTAGAGCGGAACCCCGCCAGCGGTGTAAGCCTACCTTGGCGGTTCTTAGCTTTAGGTCGGTGGATCAGCCGCACGGATGAGCGCCGAGGGCCTCGCGCTACCGTGATCAGTGACACCGCTTCCGAGTCATAGGCATGCGTACCTGGCCCCCCGTAGTTTGCCCTTAGGCCCCCGCATTTACGCCGGTTTAAGAGAGCATGCGTGTGTGCGCGCGCACGCAGCGTTAGTTCTGCCGGTCGGAGAGCTCCCCGGCTAATGTTCGTGAGTACACCATTCCTCCAGTTTAGAGCCGGACTTGGGTACTCTCCCGATAGTCCGGATGTATAGCGAGGTTAAGAGGCCCTTGAGGACACCCATTGGGATTGGCTTTTGAGCTAATCAATTGGTCGAGGAGAAAGACCCTCGAGGGTGTCGGACATCTTGGGATCGGTTTTGAGTGATCAAATGGCCGAGGAGAAAGACCCTCGGAGATGTCCCGGGATTGGTTATGAGAACCAATCATTAGTAGGAAGTAGGAGACTTAGATGATTCCATAAGTAGGAGACTTCCGATGGTTCCAGATCTTTCCTTATGAGCTCGTTGAGCTATAATCTGTGTTGATGGCTGTTTGCTTGCATGTCGAGGTGCTAGATGACGGATGTATCGTATTGTACCCCGGTTGGGGATTCTTACTGAGTATCTTTATACTCACCCTTATTTATCTTTCAGGTAACTTGGGACAACACCGGGATGGCTAGCGGAGGAGCCGATTGATCATGGGAGCCGCCGGCACTCTGTCTTTTATTGTTGCATTGTTTATTCAGCATGTAGATGGACAGGAGTCCTAGGGGAACATTGTTTAAAAAGTTGTTTAAATTGTATTGTATGAATTTATAAATACTGGCCAGGTGGTTTTACATCGTTGGATGGTTTAAATGAAAACTGTGGTTTATGTTGTAAGGGTTCCCCCTTCTCATATGTTTTAAATGGTTTTTAAATATGAGCACTAAACCGCTTGTTATCATATTTAACTTGCATGCTGAGTGAGAACTCCGGTTTAGGACCATGTTTTGGGTCGGGTTCGTCACAGGAGTTCTCCGAACCGGCGACTAACGCGTGTGCGCGCACACCCCATGCTGCTGCAACCGGCGTAAATGTGGGGGCCTAAGTACAAACTACGCGGGCCAGGTACGCATACCTAAAGACTCGGAAACGGTGTCACTGAACACAGTAGTGCGAGGCCCTCGGCACTCATCTGTGCAGCCTGTACCACCGACCTGAAGCTATGAACCGGCCAAGGCAGGCTTGCACCGTTGGCAGGGTTCCGCTCTAGCAGGCTACAAACTAGGCTTATGCCGATGTGGTAGCTAAATCCACATCGGCTGTCGGGGGGAAGCAATGTATGTTATGCTTCGCTCTACACCCGACCGGTGGGGACAAAGTACGTTATGTCCGCTCTCAGCCTCTCGATGATGACAAACCCTACTATACTAGCTAGGAGTACAAAATAACTGATTCCTGGCTAGACATACATATCAACATCAATCACATATAACCTAGCATGATACTACGAACTTAAAGCAGGAATCTCAAGCATGCTGAAAGAACAATCCTATCATGGCACTAACATGTACAAACAGGCAAACAGGCTAGCAAGAATGCAATCACAAACTGTCCTATCCACTAAACATGTTCGTAGAAGTAAACATGCATATAAGACACAATCAAGAAAGCATCGCAGGGTCCACACAACCACGGTAAGAAATCCTTACCTGGAAACGAGCAGAAATAACTTTCACAATCAAATAATGACCCTCGAGCTTTAAAGCGAAACCGAGCAACCTAAGCATTTTAGTAAAAACAACCTAATTAAATAAATAAGCAGACCAACAAATGACCTAGTGCCCAAAGGAGAAAAGACTCGGGAATTACCGACCAAGAAGACACAAGGTCACGCCCCAACCCAAGACGGGCAGCGGGGCATCGTCCGTCCGCCAAGGACAAGCGGTGGCTGGGCTCTGGGCGCTGGCGTTGGGCGTTGCGCGGCGCGTGGCGAGGTAGGGGACGTGCAGACGCGGGCTGTCGCAGGCGAGCGAACACGCTGGGTCGGGCGCGCGGGCGAGACGTCAAGTCTGCGAAGGGCAAGGCGGCGCGCGCGTCGTGGCGGCAGCGAAGCGGAGCGGCGTGGCGCTTCGGCGGCTGGTGGTGCGAACGCGCGCTGCGCGTCGGGCGCGCTGGCCGGGCGATGTAACGCGCTCTGGCGCGCACTGGCCGGGCGATGCATGCGCGCGTCTGGCGCGCACTGGGCCGGCGATCTTTGGGCATCTGGTGCGCGCGTGGGTGGGTGGCCGAGCGGTCTCGATGCGGCCGGTGTGGTGCGGCTAGGGCATGGTCGGGCGGCTAGGGTTGGGTTTTCTTGGTGAGGTGGTCGGGAGAGAGAGAGAGAGAGAGAGAGAGAGAGAGATTGCAAAACAAGGGGAAAGGGACTTTCTTGATTTTTCTTCCCTTTTCCTAATTTAAATGGGTCTAAAATCCCTTCCCAAAGCTTCCTCTTTCAAAACCCGGCCCAAACAAACTTTTCTTTCTAGAAAAACTCTTTTTCCTACAAATTCCCAAAACCATTTAGGGCAAGGGTTCAAATCCCAAAGGAAGCACTCAAAAACCCATTAATTTTGCCAATAACTAAAATACCTCCAAACTCCCAAACAACTTGCCCAAACATCTTGGGTCTTGCAACCAACAACCACCAAACTTCGACGAAGGCAGGAAAGCCCTGAAATCTTGAAAATCCTCAAAACCCTGACCGGGGGCAAAAAGACCAAAATACCCCTAAAGGTTAAAACAGTTCTAACGGCCCATCCGAACATCCGAATAATGATCCGAAATCACCTGGGTAACCGAAATAGAAAACTGGGCCGTTACAGCACCAAAACCCCAAAGACCCAAAGCTAACCAAGACATGTCGTGGATAGAGTAACAAGAACAACCAATGGCTCATCTGGCACACTACCCAACAAACATCCCTGAGACCCGGGTTCGAATCCCAACTGTTACACTTTTTGTAAAGACCAGGCCCGAATGGGGCTCTAAATGGGACTTCACCTCAATGCATGCGTTCAAGTTAAAGACAATAAGCCGGAATGACTTTCGGATTCCAATTAAAAACAAAACATTCAAACATTCAATTTAAAGTCAAGGCAATTTTCCTGAAACTTGTCCCTGTCTCCAAGCACCTGTTTCAAGATAAATACGTTTCCAAAAGATTACTCTGATCAGAGATTTATTAGAGCATTCAAAACTTTTGACAGATGCAACGATGCTGGAATTCGTAAAAACATTCAGAAAACATCCCAGGGCTCCATGCCCGGTTACATGCATTCAGAGGACACAAAAACATAAAGAGTCATAACACAAAATCAGAGTTTGACGACTGGTCCCCATGATCACAGCTCCTCCTTCATCCATCCTGTCTCGCACCTCGGTTACCTGTGGAAAACCACAAAAATAAGGGTGAGTAACGAATTACTCAGTAAGAATCCCCAACCGGGGTACAATACGATATACATGGTCATCTAGCAAAATGGTATGCAAGCTATGAATAACAACACAGAATAGAGCACATAGCTTAAGTCCATACTTGGACAACGGATGCCAACTCAGGGTCTTAGTCCGGAATAATCCACCACACAATACGCCCTATACGAGAAACAAGTCCGGCCTCGGCTGCATCTCATTGTCGAATGAAAGGTGCACTAACTCAAGATCCCGAGGAGCTCTCGGTCGTGTTGTAATGGCGTAAGCGCGCACCGCGTGCTACGCTGCGAACTATGGGGGTGCCGGTCTAGTGGCAAGCCGCCCATGTCCGATCACCACGCCAAACTAAATCTCCGGATCGGTGTCACTAACATAGGGGTGTGAGACACGGACACGTGAACTATGTCACTGAACCACCGCACTTTGAGGCTAAGGAACCGGTCGTGGTAGGCTTACACAGAAGCCGCCCTTGCTCTAACGGTGGCAATCAAGGGCTACTGGCCGAACACGCCGAGGGCGTGCCGATTGTGCGGGACGAGGCAATGCCAAGTCATCATCCCGAGCGTTGGGGCATTTAACAGTCTGCCACCCTCACCCAGGATTGCAGGGCCAGCCGTTAGGGTTAGCTAGTCCCTAACGGGATCAGGGACGGAGCACCATCTCGTACGTCCCTGTCGGGGATGCAAGGTTCGTTATGCACCCTGCCCGGATGATGCTACCTACCGGAACTCTAACCTGTCATAGCAATCAGCAAACAATCCAATACATTCCAATACGTGCTCAATAAGAATACAACGAACCTAGCATGATACTACGAAGCAAGAACAGATACGAGCATGCCAGAGAGAAACAACCTAGCATGGACTAACATGAGAAACAACATAGGAAATCATGCCAGTCTGGAATTCAGAATAGAGCACTTATCACTACACATGTCAATAAACACAAACAAGCATTCAATTAGCAATCACATAATATATCGTAGGGTCCACACAACTCCGATAAGAAATCCTTACCTTGGTCAGGAGGCGATTAACACGAAATCCTAAGCTGCGAACGAACTCGAGCTAGCTACCGAGAACCTAACAAACACAACAATAATTACAAACCATAACCTAAATTTAACAAAACAAGCAGGCCCGGCTCGGGAGCACTCACACGGCTCGGCGACACGGGCTGGGCGCCGCTGGGCTGCGATAGGACACGCGACACGACGCGGCGAGCAGGCGCGCTGTAAGAACCCGACCCAAAATACGGTCCTAAACCTAGGTTCTCACTCAGCATGCAAGTTAAATACTTCATCAAGCGGTTTAGTGCTCATATTTAAAACTTTTCAAAACATTTAAAAGCAGGGACACTTAAAACATAAACAACAACCTTCATTTAGGCAAACCAACAAAGTAAAACAAGCCTGGCCAGTGTTTATAAAATCATACAATACAATTTCAACAACTTTTAAAAACATCCCCCTAGGACTCCTGTCCGTCTACATGCTGAACAAATTATGCAAACAATAAAAGACAGAGTGTCGGCGGCTCCCATGATCAATCGGCTCCCTCCGCTAGCCGTCCGGTCTTTGTCCCCAAGTTACACCGTGGAAAAACCACAGAAATAAGGGTGAGTATAAACATACTCTGTAAGAAATCTCAACCAGGGTACAATACGATACATCAATCATCTCGCACCTAGTATACATGCAAACAATTACCAACACGGATCATAGCTCAACGAGCTTACAAGGCAGATCTGGAATCTCGGAAGTCTCCTACTTCGGCCTAATGATTGGTTCTCATAACCAATCCGGGACATCTCCGAGGGTCTTTCTCCCTCGGCCAATTGATCACTCAAAAATCGATCCCAAAGATGTCGACACCCTCGAGGGTCTTTCTCCTCGACCATATGATCACTCAAAAGCCAATCCCAATGGGTGTCCTCAAGGGCCTCTTACCTCGCTAACAAATATGGACTATCGGAGAGTACCCAAGTCCGGCTCTAAAGCGGAAGGAACCGGTGTACTCACGAACATTAGCCCGAGGAGCTCTCCGAACCGGGCGACTAACGCGTGTCAGGCGCGCACACCGCATCTTTGCTACAACCGACATAAATGTGGGGGCCTAAGTACAAACTACGCGGGCGTGCACGCATGCCTAAGACTCGGAAGTGGTGTCACCGAACACGCGAGTGCGAGGCCCTCGGCACTCATCATGCGGCACTGTACCACCGACACGAAGCTAAGAACCGCCAAGGCAGCTTGCACCTTTGGCGTGGTTCCGCTCTAGCAGCTACAAACTAGGCTTATGCCAATGAGGTAGCTAATCCTCATTGGTCGCTGTGGGGAAGCAAGGTACGTTATGCTTCACTCTACTCCCGGCCGGTGGGGACACAGCACGTTATGTCCGCTCACACGGATGATGACAAACCCTACTACACTAGCTAAGAGTACAAAGTAAACGATTCTGGCTAACATACACAATAATCATCAATCATACATAACCTAGCATGGAACTACGAACTTAGCGCAGAATCTCAAGCATTTGGAAGAACAATCCTAGCATGGCACTAACATGTACAAACAGCAAACATGCTAGCAAGAATGCAATCACAAGCTGTCCTATCCACTAAACATGTTCATAGAAATAAACATGCATATAAGGCACAATCAAGAAAGCATCGCAGGGTCCACACAACCACGGTAGGAAATCCTTACCTGGAAACAAGCAGAAAATAACTACCATAAGCCAATCAAGCGACTCCCGAGCTTCTAAGTGAACCCGAGCAACCTAAGCATTTAATAAAAATATCCTAATTAAATAACAACAGCCAATCAACTTAGGGTCCAAAAGAGTGGATGCTCGGGAATTACCAACCGAGAAGGTACTAGGTCTCGGTCCCATCTATCTCGGCAAAACAGGCTCTCGGCGGCAAGTGGGCGGCGGGACGCGGTGGTGGGCGAGCAGCATCGGGCGCCGCTGGCGCGGGCAGGGACCGGCGGCTGCACGTGGACACGGGGCCGACGCGCGAGTGGACGGGCACGCGGACGGGCGCCTGGCGACCTAATCGCGGCAGCGCGACGCGGCGCTCGGGCGTCTGGGCTTTAGGACACGGATTTGGCCGCGCGCAGTGGCGGGCACGCGGACGGGTCTTTGGGGCGTCTCGCGTCTAGCGACGGGTGCCGCCGGCCGCGACAGCGCTGGCTGCTTTACTGGCGATCGGGCTGATGGGTGGTGTGAGGTGACGGCCGGGCGGGCGATCGGGTGATGGGGGCGGACAGGGTGATGGCAGTGCAGTGCCGCTTTGGGGCCAGTGGCTCGGGGCGGCTAGGTGCGGCTCGGTTGGGTTTCTTGGTGAGGTCGGCAAGGAGAGAGAGAGAGAAAGAGAGGGAGAGAGAGAGAGAGAGATAAAACAAGGGGAATGGGATTTTCTTGATTTTCTTTCGTTTTCCTAATTTAAATAGGTCTTGGTGACCTAAATCCCTTCCCCGGGCTTCCTCATTCGAGTCCCGGCCGAAGCAACCTTTTCTCCTTATTAAAACTCATTTAAACCAAGCTTTCAAATCACCAACAAGGGCAAGGGTTCAAATCCCAATGGAAGCACTTAAATTAACAATAATTTTGCTAATTACCAAATCAACTCCAAACTTCCAACCAACTAGCCCGAACTTCTTGGGTCCTGCAACCAACAACAATCAAGCCTCGACAAAGGCAGGAGTGGACCTGGAATCCTGAAAATCCACAAAACCCTGACCGGGGGCAAAAAGACCAAAATACCCCTAAGGGTTAAAATAGCTCTAAAGGCCCATCCGAACATCCGAATAATGAACCGGAAACACCTGGGAAACTGAAATAGAAAACTGGGCCGTTACAATACTCCCTCCTTTTAAGACTTTCATCCTTGAAAGTCCTAAGACGAAAACAACTCTAGGAAAACTCCACTGATCCTTAACCAACCAAGTTCCCGGTCAATACCACCAGTCCTTCTTTGAAAACCGAACCCTCTTGGGTTCCCAAAGGCTTCAAGTCCTAAAGACACCGAGTCTGCCACAAACTATCTCAACCAAAACTGAACATACACTGAGCTTCGAAGAAAGGATGCGATAGTGCTAGTCGGTAAGCCACATCCTCAAACTCGCACTAGCTCTCAAACGGTCTTACGATCCTAGGGCTCGCTTATCCCTGCTAACCCAACTCGGAACGCCTCTCTACGGCGCTATTCTCAGCAAACTCGTGGACGGGTCACAAGCTCTAAAACTCTACGCCACACACTGGCATTACTTCTCTGAAAGCTCACAACTGTTAACAAACAACCTCAACCCTACACCATGCTATCCAAACAACTGAACCTCCTAGGTTTCAGAAACTAAACGGCCTACTCTTACTTCACAAGAGACTAGCGAACCTCAATGTTTGCCTACAAGCCTTAACGAAATCAAATCGAACCAACGGCTGCGACTGGTTCTAAAGGCAAACTTCTCCACTAGAACGTGCCCACAACACTAAAGCAACCAACTTAGAGAGAAATCGCCGCACCAAAGACAAGGGCACAATCCTAGTTCACGAAACGGCTAACACCACTCACACCAGCTGAAACTTCAGCTACGGCCACCTCTAAAAGACAAGGTCCAGGCACAGGCTCCACTCGGCCAAACCAACTAACTGGAGCCCCTCATCGGCCGACACCAAACTTTCCAATGCAATCCGATCAGTCACTAGCCTAGGTGAACATCGCCAGACAGGAAAACAAACAACATTCCTCTCACGAAAACCTCGAGCAGCAAGGAATAAGACAACACGTGGCTACTAGCAACACAATAGCCTTAGGATAACAACTCTAAGGTTTCCAACCAATGCCACGACACCTCTGTGCCAACCCACTCAACTGTGGCTCAGCTATAACGCCAACTGCGAACGCACATCAACTAGGAACAAAGCCCGAGAAGGCTTGCTCTGTAGAAACTCAACCCAAGCTTACAACGGCGAAGCTCGCCTCCAAACTGCCACTCAACTCTTAAGTCCATCTGGCTGCTCCAAGGACTTCCTCTTTATAGCTTAGACCTAACTCTTCTTCCAATCCAGAAACTCCACCCACGAAACATCGTGAGGAATAAGGATAGCGACGACCACAAGCTTGCGGATCATGAACAACACGAGTCAGCAAGACTACCTCAAAAGTTAAAACTCGAGGCCGGCATCCACGGTGCAACTCAACCACCAAGGAACTAGGGGTTCTACAAACTCCAAAGATCCAATAACTTTCCAGTAACGACTCAAGCCCTTGAACTGACAGGCCTCCGCCCTTGCGGGAACAAACAACTTTCCGCTTGCTAACAAACAAACGCAGGGACACTCTAGCTGGGCTGACCACTGCGCTACTCTGATCAACTACACAACTCAGAAGCTAAGCTGACTCCTCCTCTACAGGAACGATTTCCCAGCAAGCGAACTTCCGAAGGACAGCGAACTTAACACACGCTAGCTGTCCTGCTCACCGAAGGCAACAACAACCAATTCCCTCGAAAGCAACAATTGAGGGATTCCACAAACGCTTGAACCCCCAACTTGGAACTAGCAGTGCCTACTCAACTGCCGAGGGAAGGGTCAACTCCCAAAACTTCCTGACTAGGAACAAGTCCTCAGGGCAATGCCAGCTTGCTCGAACCAAGCTAGCTCCAGAACAACAAGGGAACCAAACCTTGGTCAACACCAAGCACCACCTTGCTAAGAATTCTGAAAACCAACGCGGAGGTTACTAAGAACAACTCTAGCTTGTCAACCGACAACAAGCATCCAGCAACTCAACCGAGGAACACTACCTGGGTCTGACTGAGCTCTGGTGAGGCTCTCCACAAATTAGGGTTCCTCAGATCACCCTCCGACACACACTGTCATCAAACGGTCTAACAGACAAGCGGCTACGGGCACATCTCCTCCAAAGATCTCAATCGTGGCTTTGGCCAAAAGCTCTTCCTTGCCACATCACCGTAGCAAGCACGGGCGATGCTCCACACAATCCAAAAGCGCCTTACCACACTTGATGCAATGAGCGCCGCTCGCCCGCGCCCACCGACAATTTCGAGCTCTAACTGCGGCGGCGCCGATCCCGACCCTAGATCGCCTGCTGGCGAGTCTGCTAAACACCGAGGCGGGAACTACGGAAGACCCAATCTTCCTCTTGCTCAAAGCATCACCACATCGTAGCTTCTACCTGAGGTAAGGATCTCGAAAAACACTCTTAGCCATGGCGGCGAAACTCGCGATTTTTCTACCATCGCCTGGATCGGTTCAATTGAACTCCAACCATCGATCAACAAGAAATGCCTCTACCTGTGTCAAGGGCCAACTAGCATAACTTGCCTACGCAACAACCCCCGCCACTGCAAGACGCAGAACCTCTCAACCCAAGTTAGGGCACTTGCCAAGAACTAAAGCCCTAACTCCTCGTAACTAAGCATTTGGTTTCTCAACCCGAATCCTCTTGTGGTTCCCTGAAAAATACACCACTTAACGAGCTACACAAAAAGTACCGGCGTGTGCGGCTCCAACTTGGTTCCTTAAGATCCAAACCAACAAGTATTCTCACACAAGGCAACTTTTGCCTCCCAATAGAGCCACATCTAGCAAAGGAGCAACAAGAGTTCAACCCACTGGGGTCAACTCACCTGCAGAACGACACATTGGTCAACTCACTCAACAAGAGCATAGCCACACCAAGCTAACTTACCTCATACCAATGGTCCACTAAACGTGCTCCGATCAACCATCCAACTCATGGCTCTAACACTGGATCAACCACGCATCATCGATGCCAACTCTACTCATATTAGGGTAGCTCCAGGGTAGCCGAATCACACTACCATCCAACTGGCTCACAAGCCCACAACACAGGCGTGAGAACTCGGACGCGCTAGCCCTTAACAACCAACAACATCCTTTGTACCCAACTCTCGGTGACCCTAAAAGGCTCCTACTTATCCCTCGAACGACCTCACACTTGTAGTTCTCTGACTACCACCGAGCTAGATCTCTTATGCAACCCAAACAGGTGCAATCCCAAGAATGGGTACAAGACTAGTGGGGATGCTAAACTCCGGGCGGGTCCTGGAACCACCTGCACAAAAAGTGCCAACTGGCCTAAATCTAGGCCTCCTCACAAAGCTTGGTGCCAACAGGCACTACATCCTTTACAACACAAACATCCCTTTACGGGCTTTAAGCCCCTCTGAGGGAAGGGAAGGTCACACTCCAGGTGACAGGGCAATGGCACTCAACACAAGAGTCTCAACACTCGAGTAGACTACTCTCTGACATCACGTCTAACAGACAAGCCACGGCCCACTCCTGCATCCCACTCGATGCTCAACGAATACTTAGGCCAACCCTCGGGTGGCAGCACCTAGCTCCACATTTGGAACATGCTAACACAAGGTGCTTCTCTCTACTAGCCAGCTGAAAACCACGGGCAGATTAAGTCCTGACAAGCAAACTCCACACTACACCCTGGCAACGAGGGTACTAAAAGAACTGGCTGTAAACGACTGCAGGCTTGCAGGAGGACAAGATGTCTCTACATCTTCCTCAAAAGCTACTAACTTGACGGCTTGCCAATCGACCTGGTGGTTGGTGGAGACTCTGCTGGTTCGCCTCTCACAGGGGACTTCCACCACCACACTACTGCATCAAACAACACAAGAACGACACGCCTCGACCTCAGAACATCAGGTTATCGGCCTCTAAACACCAGGTCATCCCAACACTTGGATGATAAACTCGATCCTGGCCAACCACCTCGCTGCTAGCAGTAGGTCTCAAAAACATCCAGCTCTACAAGCTTCCACTTGCCAAACTCGGCGGCTCGACCAACGCCAACTAACTTATCAGCATAAACCTACTGATCAAGCCCTCCCGGGAACCTCCGGGGCTACTAGAGCTACTAGGGGGGGTGCCTCCTAAATAAACTCTGCCAGCTGGGCTATCTGTGCCCACGGCTCCTCACTACGCGCTACAAACTGCGCCTAGGTCTCCGCTCTCTGTTAGCTAAGAGACCTGCCATCAACTCTCTCATGGCTGGAGCACACTCTGCTCAAGGAGTCTCACTTTGAGGCAGACTAGCCTCTACCCCCTCCTCTTGGCAACTCAACTTCCATGGCCAGAACTGGCCTACGGGTCTAGACAACCCTGGACGTGGTCTCATCATCAACATGAACAGTCCAACTCCTCGGTTGGAAATACCAAACGTCCCTGCTCCTCTAAGTGTAATCAACATACTGGAGATCTACACAAAGCATAAAAACTGGCCCACGCTGGGGCTCTCACTGCCCAACAAGGGTAACACATGTATACTAGATGCAGTATTGTAAAATAAAACCCTTAGCTTAATGAACTCAGACAAACCGACGGCCATGGAGTCTTGATGATCATGGGGGAACAACCTACAAAGCAGGTTAGTCTACAGAATCTATGACTCTGTGCTCTGATACCGACTGTAAGAACCCGACCCAAAATACGGTCCTAAACCTAGGTTCTCACTCAACATGCAAGTTAAATACTTCATCAAGCGGTTTACTGCTCATATTTAAAACCTTTCAAAACATTTAAAAGCGGTGACACATAAAACATAAACAACAACCTTCATTTAGGCAAACCAACAAAGTAAAACAAGCCTGGCCAGTGTTTATAAAATCATACAATACAATTTAAACAACTTTTAAGAACATTCCCCTAGGACTCATGTCCGTCTACATGCTGAACAAATTATGCAAACAATAAAAGACAGAGTCTTGCGGATCCCATGATCAATCGGCCTCCTCCGCTAGCCGCCGTCCGGTCTTGTCCCAAGTTACCCGGTGGAAAAACCACGAGAAATAAGGGTGAGTATAAACATACTCAAGAAGAATCCCCAACGGGGTACAATACGATACATCAATCATCTAGCACCCTAGTATACATGCAAACGATTACCAACATGGATCATAGCTCAACGAGCTTACAAGGTGAATCTGGAATCTCGAAGTCTCCTACTTCGGCCTAATGATTGGTTCTCATAACCAATCCCGGGACATCTCCGAGGGTCTTTCTCCTCGGCCAATTGATCACTCAAAAACCGATCCCAAAGATGTACCGACACCATCGAGGTCTTTCTCCCTTGACCATATGATCAGCTCAAAAGCCAATCCCAATGGGTGTCCTCAAGGGCCTCTTACCCTCGCTAACAAATATGGACTATCGGGAGAGTACCCGAAGTCTGGCTCTAAACTGGAACGAACTGGTGTACTCACGAACATTAGCCCGGGGGAGCTCTCCGAACCGGTGACTAACGCGTGTGCGCGCACACCGCATGCTGCTGCAACCGACATAAATGTGGGGGCCTAAGTACAAACTACGCGGGCCAGATACGCATGCCTAAGACTCGGAAGCGGTGTCACTGAACACAGTAGTGCGAGGCCCTTGGCACTCATCTGCATGGCACTGTACCACCGACTGAAGCTAAGAACCGGCCAAGGCGGGCTTGCACTTGCCGTTAGCGGTGGTTCCGCTCTAGCAGGCTACAAACTAGGCTTATGCCAATGAGGTAGCTAATCCTCATTGGCTGCCGGGGGGAAGCAAGGTACGTTATGCTTCACTCTACTCCCGACCGGTGGAGACAAGGTATGTTATGTCCGCTCTCAGCCTCTGGATGATGACATACCCTACTACACTAGCTAAGAGTACAAAGTAAACGATTCCTGGCTAACATACACAATAATCATCAATCATACATAACCTAGCATGGAACTACGAACTTAAAGCAGGAATCTCAAGCATGCTGGAAGAACAATCCTAGCATGGCACTAACATGTACAAACAGGCAAACATGCTAGCAAAAATGCAATCACAAGTTGTCCTATCCACTAAACATGTTCATAGAAGTAAACATGCATATAAGGCACAATCAAGAAAGCATCGCAGGGTCCACACAACCACGGTAGGAAATCCTTACCTGGAAACAAGCAGAAAATAACTACCATAAGCCAATCAAGCGACTCCCGAGCTTCTAAGTGAACACGAGCAACCTAAGCATTTAATAAAAATATCCTAATTAAATAACAACAGCCAATCAACTTAGGGTCCAAAAGAGTGGAGGCTCGGGAATTACCAACCGAGAAGGTACTAGGTCTTGGTCCCATCTATCTCGGCAAAATAGGCTCTCGGCGGCAAAGGGGCAGGCAGGACGTGCAACTGGGGCAAGCAGATTGGGCGGTCTTTGGCGCAGGAGGGGCCGGTGGCGCGCCGCACGTGGACCTGGAGCCGCGCGCGCGAGGGACGGCACGCGGACGGGCGCTGGCGACGCAATCGTGCAGGCGCGGACGGCGCTCGGGCGCGGGCGCGCTGGAGCGCAGAAGGAGACGGAGACGCTCGACGCGGGCACGCTGGCGTTGGGCGACGGCTTCTCAAGGCGTCTCGCGTCTCGGGCGGCAGTGGCTGATGGTCGGGTGATGTGGTGACGGCATTTGGCGATCGGGGTGATGGCTAGGCGACGGGGTGATGGGTGTAAATTTCTGCTGCTTTGGGCGGCTCGGTCTTGGCTCGGTTGGGTTTCTTGGTGAGGTCGGCAAGGAAAGAGAGAGAGAAAGAGAGAGAGAGAGAGAGAGAGAGATAAAACAAGGGGAATGGGATTTTCTTGATTTTCTTTCGTTTTCCTAATTTAAATAGGTCTTGGTGACCTAAATCCCTTCCCCGGGCTTCCTCCTTCGTGTCCCGGCTGAAGCAACCTTTTCTCCTTATTAAAACTCATTTAAACCAAGCTTTCAAATCACCAACAAGGGCAAGGGTTCAAATCCCAATGGAAGCACTTAAATTAACAATAATTTTGCTAATTACCAAATCACCTCCAAACTTCCAACCAACTAGCCCGAACTTCTTGGGTCCTGCAACCAACAACAATCAAGCCTCGACAAAGGCAGGAGTGACCTTGGAATCCTGAAAATCCACAAAACCCTAACCGGGGGCAAAAAGACTAAAATACCCCTAAGGGTTAAAATAGCTCTAAAGGCCCATCCGAACATCCGAATAATGAACCGGAAACACCTGGGAAACCGAAATAGAAAGAGAGAAGAAGGAGATCGAGACACTTACCTGGGACGACGATCGATGGAGCTTTGGAAGAAGACACACGACAAGGAGCTTGGGAGAGAGATGGGGCGGCAAAGAGGATTGGAGAAGAAAAGAATGAACAAAACCTATTTTCCTCTCCTTTTAATCAAACACACCAACATCCCAAAAACCCAAAGCAAACCAAGACATATCGCGAAATGAGCATCAATATCGACTTGTGGCACAACTGGCAACACCACTCCTCTGACCCAACAACTTTTTAATCTCTAATTTATTTTTGCGTCTCTCCAAGCCAAACACATCCACAAAGCAACAAAACCCTACATATGACCATCCAATAATATTAACAGCTGAAAAAGACAGAAACGGCCCTAACGGCCTGACCAAATTACCAAAATACCCTTGGGACATACCTGGAAGACCGGGATGAAAACCTAGGCCGCTACAATATTCCCTCCTTTTTATGACTTTCATCCCCTAAAGTCTTTAACACTGAAACAGCTCAGGGTAATGCAATCTCATCTCGTCCTCCCGCTCCCAATTGGCTTCCTCTGAACTCTGACTCCTCCACTGAACCTTTACCAAACGGATCTCTCGATTACGCAACGTCTTCATCTCAAAGGCAAGAATCCTCATAGGCTTCTCCTCGAAGGTCAAATCCTCATTCAACTGCAAAGGCTCAAAATCCAAAATGTGCGACGGGTCCGGCACATACTGCCTCAACATCGATACATGAAAAACACTGTGCACAGCTGACAACGACAGAGCTAAGGCTAACTGATATGCAACTCTGCCAATCCTCTCAAGAATCTCAAACGGTCCAACAAAACGGGGACTCAACTTCCCTCGCTTACAAAACCTCAACACACCTCGCATCGGTGAAACTTTCAAAAACACGTGTTGTCCAACATCAAACTCTAAATCTCGACGACGTACATCGGCGTAACTCTTCTGCCTGCTCTGAGCTGTCAACATACGAGCTCTAATCTTCTGCACTGCACCGTTGGTCAGCTGTAGCAACTCAGGACCCAAAACCTGCCTATCACCAACATCTTCCCAGAACACAGGAGACCGACAACGCTTACCATATAAAGCCTCGAATGGAGCCATCTGGATCGTCGACCGATAACTGTTATTATAAGCGAACTCCATCAAATACAGATACTGGTCCCAACTGCTCGGGAAGTCCAACACACAAGCTCTCAGCATATCCTCAAGAATCTGGTTCACCTCTCGGTCGACCATCCATGCGAGGGTGAAAAGGTGTGCTTTGGCGCACTCGATGCCGAAGTCTTTCCGGAGCGCCCTCCAGAAACGAGAAGTGAACCGCGAGTCACGGTCCGACACAATCCTCACAGGCACACCATGGTAACGGATGATTTGCTCAAAAAACAACTGCGCCCACTGTTCCACGGTATAAGTGTCTCTACTGGGAATGAAGTATACGCTCTTAGTCAAGCGGTCTACTATCACCCAGATCTGAGAGAACTTCCTCGGAGTCCTCGGCAAACCAGAAATAAAGTCCATGGAGATCTCTTCCCATTTCCATCGAGGCACACTCACTCGGCCGCAACAAAACCGGGTGACCTGCTGCTGGGTGCCTTCACTTGCTGACAAGTGAAGCACCGACTAACAAAATCTGCAACGTCTCTCTTCATACCCATCCACCAGAACGTCTGCTTAAGATCTTGATACATCTTGGTACCCCCGGGGTGCCAAGCAAACGGAGAACTGTGGGCCTCTGAGAGTAACTCTGCTCGCAATCATGCAACCTCCGGAACACACAACCGGCCTCTGTAAGTCTACCCACTGTCTGGGGAATACACGAAGTCAAAGTCTCTGTCAGCACTAACTCTGTCAACCAATCTCTTAAGTGCGGGGTCACTCAGCTGGCTATCAATAATCCATTGTCGATCGACGGTGAATCAATCTGTCAATCGAGCTACTCTGGCAGTAACCTCACCCAACAACACTGCAACCTCGGCCCGCTCGATCTCTTTCTGCAATCTATGCTGGGAACTCAACAACGCCACAGAGTGCGACGTCTTCCTACTCAAAGCATCAGCCACTACATTAGCTTTACCCGGATGGTACAAAATCTCGCAGTCATAATCTTTTACCAACTCCAACCACCTTCTTTGCCTCATATTCAACTCCTTCTGAGTAAACAGATACTTGAGGCTCTGGTGATCAGTAAACATCTGAATCCGCTCACCATACAGGTAATGCCTCCAAATCTTCAACGCGAACACTACTACTGCCAACTCCATATCATGAGTCGGGTAGTTCTGCTCATATGGTTTCAACTGACGAGAAGCGTAAGAAATTACCTTCCCGTGCTGCATCAACACACAACCTAATCCAAACTTGGAAGCATCGTTGTAGACTACGAAACCACTTGTCCCCTCCGGGACTGCTAACACTGGTGCTGAAGTCAAACTACGCTTGAGCTTGGCAAAGCTCTCATCACACTTACCATCCCAAACAAACTCGACACCCTTCCTCGTCAGATGAGTGAGGGGGGAGGCTATGGCGAAAAAGTCTTTAACGAACCGACGGTAGTAACCTACCAAACCCAGAAAGCTGCAAATCTCGACAACCAAAGTCGGCTTGGCCCACGAACTCACGACCTCAATCGTCGCGGGGTACACGACTATACCATCTCTCGATACTACGTGACCTAGGAAGGCCACCTGCTCCAACCAGAAATCACACTTGGAAAACTTCGCATAAAGCTGGTTTTCCCTCAAAGTTGTCAACACTCGCCTCAAATGCTCTGCATGATCCTCCTTAGTCCTCTAATAGATCAGAATGTCGTCAATGAACACGATGACGAAGCTGTCCAAAAATGATTTGAACACCCTATTCATCATGTCCATAAACGCTGTTGTGGCGTTAGTCAATCCGAACGACATGACCACAAACTCATAGTGACCATATCTAGACCTGAAAGCTGTCTTAGGAATGTCGGCATCCCTAATTCGCAACTGATGGTAACTGGATCTCAAATCTATCTTGGAGAACACGGAAGCTCCCTGAAGCTGGTCGAACAAATCATCAATACGGGGCAACGGGTACTTATTCTTCACTGTAACCTTATTAAGCTCACGATAATCAATACATAAGCGCATCGAACCATCCTTTTTCTTTACAAACAGAACTGGTGCTCCACACGGGGACACACTCGGACGGATGAACCCTCGATCTAGCATCTCCTGCAACTGAACCTTCAGTTCCTTTAACTCTGCAGGCGCCATACAATACGGAGCCTTCGAGATAGGGAGGGTCCCTAGCTCTAGCTCAATTGTGAAGTCAACCTCTCTCTTTGGGGGCAACCCCGATAACTCCTCAGAAAACACATCCGCAAACTTCTGCACGACCGGTACCTGATCAACAATGAGCGAGGGGCGGCTCTCCCCAGAAAACTTGGCTAGGTAGCCCCAAGCTCCACGAGCTAACAGACGACGAGCTTTCACAGCTGAAACCATCGGTGGGCAAACTCTGCCCTGGACTCCACGAAACTTAAAGCTGGGCCGACCCGGCGACCTAAACACTACTTCTTTCCAGTGGCAGTCAATCAACGCGTGGTTAGCAGCTAACCACTCCTTACCAAGAATCACATCAAAGCCGCTCATAGGCCGGACTATGAGCGTAACCACAAGCAACTCTCCGGATATCTCGATCTGGCCATCCTTAACCTTATCTCTAGCTAACATACTAACTCCCGAAGGAGTTGCAATAGACAACTCAAAACCTAGAGGCTCTAATCTCAAACTAGCATGCTCAGCAAACATAACAGATACAAACGAATGCGTAGAACCAGAATCAAACAAGACAAATGCGCAGTGATCTAAAACAAGTAGCGTACCTACCACACGACATCTGTACGCTCGGCCTCCTGTCGGGTCGTAGCAAACACCCGACCCTGCTGCTGCTGCGCTCGTTGAGCTGCCATAGCTAGCTGATTAAAAAAACGGGCCAGATGCCCCTCCTTACTACAACGATAACACAGTCTTGTCCTTGCCTGACAAACTCCAGTGTGGGCTCTCCCACAAGTAGCACAAACGGGAATCTGTCTAGGACCGCCCTGCTGGCGAGGCTGGAAACGAACCGGAGCTCTACGCTGATCTCGGTTCTGATACTGCCGTTGGCGGCACTGGCCGCCTCCCTTGAAATCAAACTTCCTCTTTTGCCCCATTGCAGCTGGGATAGGACGCTGAACTAGAGCGGCGACAACCTACTCAACTTGGTACTTCCCATTATAAATGGTCGCCAACTGAACTGCTCTAGCATAAGTGTCAGGGGCCTGGGCCCTGACATCTTGGGACACACCCTGCCTCAGACCTGAAATAAATTTCCGTATCTTCAACTCAGGGGTGGCAATCAGCTGCGGAGCAAATTACCCATACTCAGAGAATTTCCTCTCATACTTCTCAATAGAATCAGATCCCTACTTCAGGTTCTGAAACAGCTCTACCATCTTCTCTTAGGCTTCATCACTAATATACTTGGCCCTGAACTCAGACTTGAAGAAATCCCAGGTGGAAGGTGGAGACCCAGCTGGTCTCTCACTCAAAGTGGACTCCCACCACCATCTAGCTACGCCTCCTAGCACATGAGCTGCACATCTCGGCCTCTGAACATCGGGGCACACCATAATCAGAAAGGTACCCATATGGGCAATCCATCTGGCTGCAGCTAAAGGATCTCCCAAGGCATCAAACTTCTCCGGCTTCCACTTCACGAAGTCTTTCAACCATCTGCCAAGCTCCTCATTTGCCACAAGCGCCTCTGTGGGTCGCTTGCTCTCGTGGAGTGGTGGGGCTGCTGCAGTTCTCGCACAAACATCCGAGTCAACTGCTCGATCTGGGCCCGGGCCTCTTTCCGGTGCGCTGCCAACAAAGCCTGGGTCTCTGCCCTCTGGTCACTCAACAGGTTGACCATCATGGCCCTCATAGAATCAGCAAACTCTGCTCCAAGAGCAGTCTCTCGGCGCTCGGTCGCCTCAATGCCTACTCTAGGCACAACAGGGGGAGCTACTGGTGGCAAACCATCAGTCTAAGCTTGGGACGATGTCCATGCGGTATCAGAACCAATCCTGATACTCTGACCTGCTCTCGAACCTCCTCTTCCTGCGCGGGTAATTGGCATGCTGGCGATCTACACCCAAACCAACAACGAGTCAGAACCTGCTCGTCTCCGCTCTACAACACTAAACAAGGCATACACTAGATGAAAAGTATTGTAAATTCTTAACCCTTTTCTAAAGCAAAGAAACTTAGGCGTACTGATGGTATCGAGTCTTGATGATCATGGAAAAACGACCTACAACAAAGGTCGGTCCTCACGAGAATCTATGACTCGAGCTCTCGATACCAATCAGAAAGACCCGACCCGAATGGGGTCCTAAACTAGGCCTTGACCTCAATGCATGCTTTAAAACTTAGAAAATAATATGCAAGGTTGTATGCCAGATTCTGAATAAAACTAAAACGGTAAACATCCATTCAAAACAACACAAAACGTCCTAGAACCTGTCCCCGTTTCCAAGTACCTGTTCCAAGCTAAATACAATTTAAAACGTACTCTGATCAGAGATTTAATTCAAACATTCAAAATCCAAAATAGTTTACATCAGTGTCAGAATCCAGAGAGCAACCAGAAAACAACCTAAGGGCTCCGTGCCCAACTACATGCATTCAGAGGACACTTAAACATAAAAACATAAACATAAGACTCAGAGTTTAATCAGCTGGCTTCCATGATCACCAGCTCCTCCTTCAGCCATCTTGTCTCGCACCATGGTTACTTGTGGAAAACCACAAAATAAGGGTGAGTAACGAATTACTCAGTAAGAATCCCCAATCGGGGTTGTAACGGCCCAGCTTTCCATCCCGGTTAATAACAAAATTAATTGGAAAATTAATTGAATCTTTTGGGATTTGAACCTTGCCCTAAATGGTGAATTTGGAGTTTTAAGAAAAAAGTCTTAATTAAAAAGAAAAAGAAAAGAAGGTTGCTTTTTAGGGACCCGCAAGAGAAAAGCCTTGGGAAGGGAATTTAGGTCTCCTAACCTATTTAAAAAATAAGGAAAAGAAGGAAAATCAAGAAAACCCCTAATTTTTCCCCTCATAGCCGCATTCTCTCTCTCTCTCTCTCTCTCTCACCTAAATCGAGCCAAACACCCTAACCCAGCCGCACCACCCAACCGAGCCACCCCAGCCACATCGCACACACACCGCCCGCACCCGGCCCTGCGCGCACTGCACCACACCACCGCCGAGCCACCCGCCTGCATCGCTCCGCCTACGCCGCCGCTTGCGCGCTGTAGCTCCCACGAACGCAGCCCATCACCGCCATCGACGCGCCCGGCGTCTCGACGCGCGCCTAACCCGTCGCTGCAGCGCACACGCCAGCAGCCATCAGACGCGCGCTCGCCCACCGCCCGCCTGCCGTCAGACGCTGCGTGCACGCGCGCCGCTCCTGCGCATCCGCTTGCCTTGCCGCGCACCCGAGCTCAGCGCCCAGCGCCCAAAGCGCCCCTTCCACGCCCCTTCCGCGAGAGCCGTGTCCTCTCGGTGGTAATCCTCGAGCCTCCTTCCTTTTCGATTTTAAGTCGGTTTGCTTTGTATTTTTATTTAGGATGTTTTTATTTGATATGCCTAGGTTGCTCGAGTTCGTTTTAAAGTTCGAGGGTCTTGCTTGACTCGTGTTAGCTTTTTCCACTTATTTCCGTGTAAGGATTTCTTACGAGTGGTTGTGTGGACCTGCGATGCTTTCCTCGATTGTGCCTTTTATGCATGTTTACTTTTGTGAACATGATTAGTGGATAGGACTGACTTGTGATTGCATTCCTGCTAGCATGTTTGATTGTTTGTACATGTTAGTGCCATGCTAGGATTGTTCTTCCAAAGATGCCCGAGATTCTGCTTTAAGTTCATAGTAGCATGCTAGGTTATATATGATTGATGATGCTTATGTATGTTTAGCCAGAATCGTTTACTCTATAATCTAGCTAGCGTAGTAGGGTTGTCATCATCTAGAGGCCGAGAGCGGACATAACGTACCTTGTCCCCACGGTCGGGAGTAGAGCGAAGCATAACGCACCTTGCTTCCCCGGTAGCTGGTGAGGATTAGCTACCTCATTGGCATAAGCCTAGTTTGTAGCCCGCTAGAGCGGAACCCCGCCAGCGGTGCAAGCCTACCTTGGTCGGTTCTTAGCTTCGTGTCGGTGGTACAGTGCCGCATGGATGAGTGTCGAGGGCCTCGCACCACTCGTGTTCGAGTGACACCGTTTCCGAGTCTTAGGCATGCACCGGCCCGCGTAGTTTGTACCTAGGCCCCCACATTTACGCCGGTTGCAGAAGCATGCGGTGTGCGCGCACACGCTTTAGTTGCCGGTTCGGAGAGATCCCCTGAGCTCTGTTCGTGAGTACACCAATTCCTTCGGTTTAGAGCCGGACTTGGGTACTCTCCCGATAGTCAGTTATATAGCGAGGGTAAGAGGCCCTTGAGGACACCCCGCGGGATTGACTTTAGAGTTAATCAATTGGTCGAGGAGAAAGACCCTCGAGGGTGTCGGACATCCTTGGGATCGGTTTACGAGGTGATCAATTGGCCGAGGGAGAAAGACCTCGGAGATGTCCCGGGATTGGTTTGAGAGCCAATCATTAGGCGGAAGTAGGAGACTTCGAGGATTCAGATTTGCCTTGTGAGCTCGTTGAGCTAAGATCCGTGTTGATATTTGTGGCATGTGTACTAGGTGGCTAGATGATTGATTGCATCGTATCGTACCCCGGTCGGGGATTCTTACCGAGTATGTTTATACTCACCCTTATTGTGGTTTCTTCCACGGGTAACTTGGGACAACACCGAGGCGGCTAGCGGAGGAGGCTGGGAATCATGGATGTCTTGACACTGGCCGTGTCTTATTTTACTATTTTTGATTTCAAACATGTAGTTGGACTTGGGTCCGTAGGGGAAAACTATGATTTGAACTATTTTATGTTTTAAGGAAATCTTGATCGACCACTGTTTTTAATTTGAATGGTTCGTTTCTGCTTAATGAATGTTTACTTTGTTTTTAATGTTTTCCACTCTTATATTTGAAAAGTTTTACAAACCGACCCCAGCTGGGTCCTTTTATGCTTTTCACTTGCATGCTGAGTAAAGATCTAGGTTTAGCACCGTTTTCAGGTCGGGTCTTTACAGGGGTACAATACGATATAATTGGTCACCTAGCAGAATGTATGCAAGCTACGAATATAAACACAGAAGAGAGCCCTTCACTTTACTCCATACATAAACCTCGGATGCCATCATACGGTCTTACTCCAGAAAACTACCACACGATATGATACTATACGAGAAACTAGTCTCGGCCTCAGCCTTCCTACTGTCGATACGAAAGGTGCACTAAACTCAAGATCCCGAGGAGCTCTCCAGTCGGCGTTGTAATGAGCATGTGCGCGCACCGCATGCTGCTGCAAACTAGGGAGGTGCTGGGTCTAGGGCATGCTGCCCTAGTCCAGTACGCATGCCTAACAAATCTCTGGATCGGTGTCACTGAACATAGTGGTGTGAGACCAGGACACTATGACTATGTCAGCCTGTACCACTGCACCTGAGGCTAAGAAATCGGTCGTGGTAGGCTTACACCAGGAACTGGTCCTTGTCATATCAGGTGGCAATCAAGGGCTACTGCCGACACGCTGAGGACGTGTCAACTGTCAGGGACAAGGCAATGCCTCGTCATTCCCCCGATCGTTGGGGCATTTAACAGTCTGCCACCCTCACCCAAGATTGCACTGGGCTGCCGTTAGGGTTAGCTAAACCCTAACGACGGATCAGGGACGGAGTACTGCCTCGCACGTCCCTGCCACGGATGCAAGTTACGTTATGCATCCTCGCCCGGATGATGTTACCTATCAGAACTCTAAGCTATAACAGATAACATCAAACATTCCAATACGTGCTCAACAGAAATAATGAACCTAGCATGATACTACAAAGCAAGAACAGATAACGAGCATTCCAGAACAGAACAACCTAGCATGGAACTAACATGAGAAATAACACGAGAATCATGCCAGTCGAAATTCAGAACAGAGCACCTATCCACTAACATGCTGATAAACATAAACAAGCACACAAACAGCAATCACAGAATATATCGCAGGGCCCACACAACTCCGGTAAGAAATCCTTACCTTGGTCGGAAGGCAATAACACACAAAGGTCATATGCTACAAACGAACTCGAGCTAGCTAACGGGAACCTAACAAACAACAGCAAATATCACAACCTATAGGTCTAAAATAATAAAACAAATAGGGCTCGGCTCGGGAGCAACTCACACGGCTTGGCTGGCGCGCGGACAGACGGGCTGCACAGACGTTGGGCGCTTCTGGGCGTGCTAGTGCGGCAGGGCTGCGCGTGCAAATGAGCGATGGCACGGGCGCTGGGCTGCGCGAGGACGGGCGACGATGTGGGCGTGCTCGAGCTGGGACTGGGAACGCGGGGCTATGCGCGGATGGGCGAAGCGATGAGCTGCTGCAGACGATGGGCGACGCGACGGGCTAGCTGCGACAGCTGCGATCGGCTGCTGCAAGCGATGGGCGACGCGACGGCGCTGTAGGGGCACAAGCTACGACGTCGCTGTAGGGGCGATGGGCGACGCGATCCGCCGCTTGCTCGGTGCGATGACGATGGCGACACGGCAGAGGCGATGGGTCGCCGCACGCTGCCGTGGTCGCACAACACCAAAAACTCTCACTCTCTCTCTCGCCAAAGAATAATCACATCAAACGAAAGAGAGAAGAAGAAGATCGAGACACTTACCTGGGACGACGATCGATGGAGCTTTGGAAGAAGACACACGACAAGGAGCTTGGGAGAGTGATGGGGCGACAAAGAGGATTGGAGACAGAGTGGGTAAATCAGATCTTAGAGGATATGTTGCGAGCCTGTGTGTTAGATTTTCCAGGCAGTTGGGATCAGTACCTATATTTGATGGAGTTTTCTTACAACAACAGTTATCAGTCAACCATTCAGATGGCACCGTTTGAGGCGTTGTATGGTAAGCGTTGCAGATCCCCGGTATTTTGGGAAGAGGTTGGAGACAGGCAGGTTTTGGGTCCGGAGTTGCTCCAATTGACCAATGAAGTGGTCCAGAAGATTAGGGCTCGTATGTTGACTGCCCAGAGCAGGCAGAAAAGCTTTGCCGACGTCAGGCGTAGAGAGTTAGAATTTGAAGTTGGCCAGCATGTCTTCCTTAAGGTAGCTCCGATGCGTGGAGTTCTGAGGTTTGGTAAGAAGGGGAAGCTGAGCCCCAGGTTTGTTGGACATTTCGAGATTCTTGAGAGAGTTGGGGTTGTAGCTTACCGGTTAGCACTATCGCCGTCCTTGGCTGCAGTGCACAGTGTGTTCCATGTTTAGATGCTCCGCCAGTATGTGGCAGATCCTTCGCACATCATAGATTTTGAGCCTTTGCAGCTGAACAGTAACCTAAGCTTTGAGGAAAAACCCATAGAGATCTTAGCATTCGAGAAAAAGGTTTTGAGGAACTGAGCCATTGATTTAGTGAAAGTGCGGTGGCGGAATCAGGGAGTTGAGGAAGCTACTTGGGAGTTGGAAGGGGAGATGAGGAGAAACTACCCGGAGTTATTTTAGTACAGCGACTTTCGGGGACGAAAGTCTTAAAAGGAGGGAGTATTGTAACGGCCCAGTTTTCTATTCCGGTTTTCCAGGTGCTTTCGGTTCAAGATTCGGTTGTTCGGTTGGGCCGTTAGAGCTATTTTAACCCTTAGGGGTATTTTGGTCTTTTGCTCCCCGGGCAGGATTTGTGGATTTTCAGGATTTTAGGGTCACTCCTGCCTTTGTCGAGGCTTGATTGTTGTTGGTTGCAAGACCCAAGATGTTTGGGCTAGTCGTTTGGAAGTTTGGAGGTGAGTTGGTAAATAGCAAATTTGTTAAGTTATGTGCTTCCTTTGGGATTTGAGCCCTTGCCCTTAATGTTGATTTGGGAGTTTGTAGAAAATGAGTTTTATTATTGGAAAAGATTGCTTCAGCAGGGTCTCGAAGGAGGAGGTCGAGGGAAAGGGATTTTAGGTCCCAAGATTTATTTAAAATAGGATAAGGATGGAAAAATAAGAAAAAAATCCCATTTTCCCCCTTTTTGTTCTCTCTCTCTCTCTCTCTCTCTCTCTCTCTCTCTCTCTCTCTCTCTCTCTCTCTCTCTCACACACACACACCAAACCCGAGCCGCAACCAAAACCACAGCTCGCCCAGCCCAGCCCCGCACTGTGCCGAGCTGCCCCGCGCCAGTGCCGTCCCGCTCCGCACAAGGTCGCCCTACTCAGCGCGTTACCTGTAGCTCGTCGCGTCGCCCGCGTGCGTTCCCTGTAGCTCGTCGCTCCCGTGTCTTTGTCGCGCTGCGCCCGCGGCCAGCGCCGGCTCTGCGCCGCGCGCGCCTGCGCGCCGCGCCACGCCAAGCCAGCTTCTTCTTTGCGCCTTGACCTACCTTCTTTGTGAGGGTTGGGTCGAGCCTTGTATCTTCTCGGTTGGTAATCCCCGAGTCTTTTCTCCTTTAGGCCCTAAGCTGTTGGCTGCTGTTTATTTAATTAGGTTGTTTTTATTAAATGCTTAGGTTGCTCGGGTTCACTTAGAAGCTCGAGGGTCACTTGTTGGTTGTGATTGATATTTCTCTACTTGCTTCCAGGTAAGGGTTTCTTACCAAGGGTGTGTGGATCCTGCGAATAATTGATAGCATGTAACGGCCCGAAAATTTCATCCCGGTCTTCCCGGGAGGCCCAGGGGCATTTTGGTAATTTTGGGTCGGGCCGACAGTGCCAGTTTTGAAATTGAAAATTGCCGGAATAATTATGAGTCAATTTGAATAGGATCGGGATTTTTGGTGAAGGCATTTGGGCTTGGGAAAGAGTAAAATTAAATGAGGAATTAAATAGCGCGTCGAGTGAGATTCGAACTAGGGACGTGTCGCGTGCTAGGCAAGGGGCGCTGCCAGCCGAGCCACTGGGCGTGTTTGTTAATCTACGCGCGCGATTTGGTATATATGCCGTGCTGTGATGGGATTTTTATATAAAAGCGCACTTCGCCCGATTCTTCCCATTTCCTTCTTCTTCTTCGTGATTTTTCCTCCGACCGACTCACTCTCTCCTCGCGATTTCTTCTCCTTTCCCCTCGACCGACTGCAACTCCTCACCCTCGCCAGAGCTCCCTCGCCGATCGCCCCACACCGGTAAGTTCCTTCTTTCTTCTTCTCCTTCCAATTCATCTCCCCTGTTTTGGTTTCGCCGTTGCCGGCCAAGACGAAGTGAGCTTCTTGTGGATTTTGTGTAGCTAGTGTAAGGGAGTTCGTCCATCAACGAATCGGCCGTCGAATCTTCACCAAACGCTCGAATTCGGATTTTCTTCTTCGCCCCTGTTTGCGCGCAGAAACAGAGCCACTGCCGACCGAGCGCGCCACAGACGCCTCGCGCCCGCGCGCGCAAGCCTCGCCAGCTCCGTGTCACGCGCGCTCGCCGCGCGCGCCTCGCGCCTCGCATCGCGCGCGCGCGCGCGCGTCGCGCTAACGCTCTGTCCGTCGCGCGCAGCTCGCGCCAATGCGCGCCCATTTCTGCGCCTCGGCTCGCCCGGCCCAGCCCGTTCTTTGCCCGTTCGTGCAATCGGCTGCTCGTTAAATGCGTCGCGTCGTGCCTCGTGAGTTGTTCCCGAGCTGAGTCCTGTTTATTTTATTGTATTTGGGCCTATTGGGTGATTATTGTGATGATTGATAGGTTCCCGGTAGCTAGTTCGAGATAGTTCGCAGCTTAGGTTTTCGTGCCATCGTCCCCGACCAAGGTAAGGATTTCTTATCGGAGTTGTGTGGACCCTACGATATATTATGCGATTGCTGATTGATTGCTTGTTTGTGTTTATTGACATGTGTAGCTAGGTTCTCTAATCTGAATTCCCGATTAGCATGATTTTTCCCGATTTAAATCTCATGTTAATCCATGCTAGGTTGTTCCTTTCTAGCATGCTCAGATCATTCTTTGCTTCGTAGTATCATGCTAGGCTCGTTGTATTCTTATTGAGCACGTATTGGATTTTATGAAATTGTTTCTTTGTTTGCTAGAGCGAGTTAGAATTGCGGTAGGTAGCATCATCCGGGCACGATGCATAAAGTACCTTGCATCCATGGCGGGGACGTCGAGCAAGTCATTCCGCCCCTAGACCCGTGAGGGATTAGCTAACCCAAGCGGTAGGCCCCGCAATCATGGGTGAGGGTGGCGATCGTTAAATGCCCCAACCGTCGGGATGATGACTTGGCATTGCCTCGCGTCCCGACGATCGGCACGCGTCCTCGGCGTGTTCGGCCGTAGCCCCCGATTGCCACTGTTAAGGTAAGAGCGACTTCTCGGTGTAAGCCTACCACGACCCGCTTCCTTAGCCTCAGTGCGGTGGTTGGTGACATAGTTTACGGTGTCAGTCTCACACCCCTATGTCGGTGACACCGATCAAAAGAATTAGTTAGGCGTGGTGGTGAACATGGGCGGCTTGCCTCTAGACCCGGCACCCCATGGTCGCAGTGAGCACGCGGTGCATGCTTACGCTCATTACTGGCGCCGACCGGAGAGCTCCTCGGGATCTTGAGCAGTGTACCTTTCGTCGACGATGTGAGATGCGCCGAGGCCGGGACTTGTTTCTCGTATAGGCGACTTATGTATTGGACTCGTGTGATGATATTATTCCGGACTAAGACCACGAGTTGGCATCCGAGGCCCAAGTGTGGGCTAAGCTATGTGCTCTATTTCGTGTTTATATTCATAGCTTGCATACGCTCATCGAGATGACCATGCATATCGTATTGTACCCGGTTGGGGATTCTTCTTGAGTAATTCGTTACTCACCCTTATTCTCGTGGTTTTCCATAGGTAATCGTGGTGCGCGACAGGATGCTGAAGGAGGAGCCGTGATCATGGGCCCAGATCTTCCAACTCGATTTTTGTATTATGACTCTCGTGTGTTTTGTTTTCCCCCGAATGCATGCAAGACGCACGAGCCCTAGGATGTTTTGTAAATATTTGTGGATTCCAGCATTTTGTATCTAAACAGGTTTTGAATGACTTTTAGTAAATCTCTGATCAGAGTAAACTTTGGGAAATGTATTTATCTTGGAACAGGTGCTTGGAAACAGGGACAGGTTCCAGGGGAAATTGTCTAGTTTTTAAAGGGGTTATTTTGAATGTTTTTGTTTTAATTGGAATCCGAAATCATGTCTGTTTAAATGTCCTTTACTTTGAATGCATGCATTGGGATAAGGGCCCATTTAGTGCCCCATTCGGGTCGGTCCCTTACATAGCATGCCATATCTTGTGATTGTATGAAATTTCTAGTGGATAGTTTACATATTTCCTCTTGCTTCCAGGTTTGTGTTGTGTTGGTGTTCCTGTTATATTCTGACAGTTCCATGTTAGTGCTAGGCAGGTGATCTATAAAGTAGGTAAGTCCCCGATGGGCATCATTGATTGAGGTGTAAGACCCCGATGGGCATCCGTATGTGTAAGACCCCGATGGGCATCATAAGGCTGCTGGAGAGTGTAAGACCCCGATGGGCATCTCTGTGACCCTAGCTGGAGTAAGACCCCGATGGGCATCCTAGATGTGTAAGACCCCGTTGGGCAGCATTGATAGCTAGAGGTGTAAGACCCCGATGGGCATCCGTATGTGTAAGACCCCGATGGGCATCATTGATTGAGGTGTAAGACTGTAAAGACCCGACCCAAAAGGGGCTCTAAATGGGCCTTTACCCCAATGCATGTATTGAAAATAAAAGACATTATGAAAAAAAATACATTTCGGATCCCAAGTAAAAACAGAAACATTCAACAATCAAAACATACATTTCTAAAAGCATACTCTGATCAGAGATTTATTTAAACCATTTAAACATTCCACAAGTACAAATATGCTGGAATCCATAAAACGTAAGAAAACATCCTAGGGCTCCGTGTCCGTCTACATGCATTCGTGGGAAATAACAAAAGTCAAGAGTCATGATATAATAAAATGGTCGAGAGATGACAAAGCAGGATTCCATGATCACAGCTCCTCCTCCTTCACCATCCTGTCTCCCGCTTGGTTACTCGTGGAAAACCACAGAATAAGGGTGAGTAACGAATTACTCAAGAAGAATCCCCAACCAGGGGTACAATACGATATACATGATCATCTAGAAGAATGTATGCAAGCTATGAGTACAAACACGTAACGGAGCACATAGCTAAGTCCACACTTGGACCTCGGATGCCAACTCGTGGTCTTAGTCCGGAAAATACCACAACACACTATACGCTCTATACGGGAACAAGTCCCGGCCTCGGCTGTCATCGACGATACGTAAAGGTGCACTCGCTCAAGATCCCGAGGAGCTCTCGGGCGGGCGTTGTAATGAGCGTAAGCGCGCACCGCATGCTACCGCAAACTCGGGGTGCCGGGTCTAGTGGCAAAGCCGCCCGTGTTCGATCACCATGCCTAACTAAATCTACGGATCGGTGTCAGCGACATAGGGGGTGTGAGACACGGACACGTGAACTATGTCGGCTGTACCACCGCACTGAGGCTAAGGAACCTGGTCGTGGTAGGCTTACACCAGAAGCGGTCCTTGCCCTAACAGTGGCAATCAAGGGCTACGGCCGAACACGCCGAGGACGCGTGCCGATCGCCGGACGAGGCAATGCCAAGTCATCATCCCGACCATTGGGGCATTTAACGATACCGCCACCCTCACCCAAGATTGCGGGGCCACCGTTAGGGTTAGCTAAACCCTAACGGGATCGAGGACGGAGTACCATCTCGCACGTCCCCATCGGGGATGCAAGTTACGTTATGCATCGGCCGGATGATGCTACCTACGAACTCTAAACCATAGCAATAATAACAATTCAATCAATGCAGTCCAATACGTGCTCAACAGATACAAGGAACCTAGCATGATACTACGAAGCAAGAACAAATATCGAACATGCCAGAATGAAACAACCTAGCATGGGCTAACATGAGAAACAATACAAGAGTTCATGCCGATCAGAATTGAGCAGAACACCTAGGGCTAAACATGCTAGTAATCATACACAGGCATACAAAACAACAATCACAAATATACCGCGAGGCCCACACAACTCCGGTAAGAAATCCTTACCTTGGTCGGGAGGCTTCTACACACAAATCCTAAGCTTCGGAACAATCCCGAGCTAGCGAGCGGGAACCTAGCAAACCAATAATAATCAGCATCTAAAATGCCTAAAAAACAATAGAACTCACGCGGCACGGCGACACGAGCTTGGAGTTTGCCGGGCAAGCCGGGCACGGCAGGCTGGGTTTGGCTGGCCGCGCTACTGGCACAAAGACGGCAGGACGCCGCGCGCAGCGCAGGCAGCGTTGGGCATGCGGCGAGCGGCGGGCGGCGCGCGGCAGGCGCCGGGCGTCGCGGCAGCGACGACGCGACGCGGCTGGCGCGCGGCGAGCAGCTTCGAGGCGGCGGCGCTTGGCTGGCGCTGGCGTGGCGCAGCAGCGACGCGACGCTGGCTGGCGACGGCGAGCGGCGGCGGCGAAAGCGCGCGCGGCGCTGGCGTCTGGCGTCTCGCTCTGCAAGCGCGATCGCACGACGACGAGCGATGGCGTGCGGGAGGGCTGCGACGGTGGATCTCGGGCGCGACATGGCGAGCGATGGCGTCTTTGGCGATCGCGAGCGATGGCGTCTTGGGCAGGCCGCTTCGCGGATCCGGGCGACTGGTGAGCGGCGGCGTCTTGGCGATCGCGCGACGGCAGGGGCGATCTGTCTTCTTCTTGGGCGCGATCGGCGCGGCGATCTCGCCGCATTTGGGCGCGGCGACGATGGTTGCTTGGCTGGGCTTCTCTTGGCCGGGCCGCAATCAACACAAACACACACAACACACCTCTTTTCACTTGGCCAAAAGCACACCAAACGGATGAGAAGAAGAAGAGGAAGATCGATACCTACCCGGAATGATGATGAACGATCCAAGGGAGCTGCAAGGATGAAGAATCGGCAAGGAGAGATTGGGAGAAAGCTTGGGCGGCCACAACTCTTTTGGAGAAGAAAACACAACAAACCTAATTTCTATTTCATTTAACCAAATGCACCAAACACCAAAGATCCAAGGTTAACTAAGATGTGATGCGAGAAAGAGCAACAAGAGCACCTAATGGCTCAATTGGCACACATCTCCACAAGCTTCCGGAGACCGGGTTCAAACCCCCACTGCAAAGACAATTCCCTTTATTTTTACTTTTGCATCAAACCTTGCTCAAACCAAACCACAAACCCCTCCAAAACCTACAAAAAACCATCCAATAATTTTAGTAACTGGAAAAGACACAAACGACCGTGACGGCCCGACCAAATTACCCCTAGGGCATACGGAAGACGGGAAGAAAAACACTGGTCGTTACAATATTCCCTCCTTTTTATGACTTTCGTCCTCGAAAGTCCTTAAAAAAAAACATACTCAGTGGTAATGCAATCTCATCTCGTCTTCCCGCTCCCAAGTGGCTTCCTCAGAACCCCGATTCTTCCATCGAACCTTTACCAAACGAATCTCGCGACACGCAACGTCTTGGTCTCAAAGGCAAGGATCCTCACCGCTTCTCCTCGAAGTTCAAATCCTCATTCACCGCAAAGGCTCAAAGTCCACAATGTGCGACGGGTCCGGCACATACCGCCTCAACATCGATACATGAAAAACACTATGCCGATAGTGACGGAGGTAGGGCTAACCAGGTAAGCAACTCGCCAATCCTCTCTAGGATCTCAAATGGACCAACAAAACGGGGACTCAACTTCCCACGCTTACCAACCTCGTAACACCTCGCATCGGAGCAACCTTAAGGAACACATGCCGACCAACCTCAAACTCCAAATCTCGGCGCCGAACATCGGCGTAACTCTTCTGCTCGCTCTCAGAAATTTGTCAACATACGAGCTCTAATCTTTCGTGATCGCACCATTGGTCAAGCGCAGTAACTCGACCCAAAACTGTCTATCACCAACCTCTTCCCGAACACGGGGACCGACAACGCTTACCATACAAAGCCTCGAATGGAGCCATCTCGAGATCGCCGATCGTAATCGTTGTTATAGGCAAACTCCATCAAGCATGAGATATGGTCCCAATCGCGGGAAATCCAACGCACAAGCCCTCAACATATCCTCGAGAATCGATTCACTCTCTCGATCGACCATCCGTCCGAGGGTGAAAAGTGTCTTTAAATCGCACTCTGTGCCCAAACCCTTCTCGGAGCGCTCTCGAAACGAGAAGTGAACCGCGAGTCACGATCGAACACAATCCTCACCGGCACACCATGATAACGAATGATCTGCTCCAAAAACAATCTGCGCCGCGCCATGTTCCACGGTATAAGTGTCTCTACCGGGAATGAAGTGTGCGCTCTTGGTCAAACGGTCGACTATCACCCAAATCGAGAGAACTTCCTGAGTCCTTGGCAAACCAGAGATAAAGTCCATGGAGATCTCTTCCCATTTCCACTGGGTACACTCTGGTCGTGAACAAAACGGTGGCCTCTGCACAGGTGCCTTCACTTGTCGACAAGTGAGACACCTACCGACAAACTCTGCCACATCTCTCTTCATTCCCATCCACCGGAAGGTCCGCTTAAGGTCTCGATACATCTTGGTACCAGGGGTTCCAAGCAAAAGGGGAGGCTGTGGGCCTCCGAGAGCAACTCGCTCGCAAACTCGCAATGTCCGAACACACAACCCGGCCTCTATAAGTCAAACCACCGCTCGTGAATATACAAAGTCAAAGTCACCACAAGACTAACTCTGTCAACCAATCTCTTAAGTGCGGGTCACCCAACCGGCTGTCTATAATCCACGCCTAATCGACGGCCATTTGAGCATAATCGAGCTACCTCGCGGTAACCTCACCCAACAACATCGCAACCTCGGCCCGCTCGAACTCTCCGCAAACCGGGCTGGGAACTCAACAACGCCGCAGAGTGCGACGTCTTTCTACTCAAAGCATCGGCCACTACATTGGCTTTACCCGGATGGTACAAAATCTCACAGTCATAATCCTTTACCAACTCTAACCATCTCCTCTCGCCTCATATTCAACTCCTTACGAGTAAATGAGATACTTGAGGCTCGTGATCGGTAAACATCTCGAATCCGCTCACCATACGGGTAATGCCTCCAAATCTTGATTGCAAACACCACTGCACGCTAACTCCATATCATGAGTCGGGTAGTTCGCTCATACTGACTTGGTGACGGGAAGCATAGGCAATGACCTTCCGTGGCTTTGCATCAACACACAACCTAATCCAAACTTGGAAGCATCATCAGAGACCACGAAACCACTGTCCCTCCGGATCGCCAACACCAGTCTTTGAAGTCAAACTACGCTTGAGCCCGCAAAGCTCTCATCACCTGCTTGCCCCAAACAAACTCGACACCCTTCCTCGTCGACGAGCGAGTGAGGCGAGGCTAAAGCAGAAAAAGTCCTTGACGAACCGACGGTAGTAACTCGCCAAACCAAAGCTGCGAATCTCGGCAAGAATCGAAGTCGGCTTGGCCCATGAACTCACGGCCTCAATCTTCGCGGGGTCCACGGCTATACCATCTCTCGAAACCACTTGGCCTAGGAAGGCCACCGCTCCAACCAGAAATCACATTTGGAAAACTTCGCATAAAGTGGTTTTCCTCAAAGCCGCCAATACTCGCCTCAAATGCTCCGCATGGTCTTCTTTAGACCTCGAATAAATCAGAATATCGTCAATGAACACGATGACGGTTGCCCAAAAATGATTTGAACACCCTATCCATCATGTCCATGAACTTGGTGGGGCATTGGTCAATCCAAACGACATGACCACAAACTCATAGTGACCATATCTAGACACGAAAAGTCGTCTTAGGAATGTCGGCATCCACGATCCGCAGAATCGATGGTAACCGGATCTCGGATCTATCTTGGAGAACACGAAGCTCCCCGAAGCCGATCTAACAAATCGTCGATACGGGCAGCGGATACTTATTCTTCACTTTCACCTTATTAAGCTCGCGGTAATCAATACATAAGTGCATAGAACCATCCTTCTTTTTCACAAACAGAATCGGTGCTCCCCACGGGGACACACTCGGACGGATGAACCCTCGATCTAACATCTCCCGCAGAATCGATCTTGATTCCTTTAACTCATTGGCGGCGCCATACGATCACGGAGCCTTCGAGATAGGGAGGGTCCACGGCTCGAGCTCAATTGTGAAGTCAACCTCTCTCTTGGGGCAACCCCAGAACTCCTCAGAAACACGTCCGCAAACTCCGCGCACGGCCGTGCACTGATCAGCAGACAATGAGGGGCGACTCTTCCCGAAAAACTTGGCTAGATAGCCCCAAGCTCCATGAGCTAGCAAACGACGAGCTTTCACCGCGACACCATCGGCGGGCAAACTCCACCGACTCCACGAAACTTAAAAAGGCTGGGGCGACCGGCGGCTGAACACTACTTCTTTCCGGTGGCGGTCAATCAACGCGTGGTTAGCAGCTAACCACTCCATACCAAGAATCACATCAAAACCGCTCATAGGCAGAACTATGAGCGTAGCCACAAGCAACTCTCCGGATATCTCGATCCGGCCATCCCTAATCTTATCTCTAGCCAACATATTAACTCCCGAAGGAGTTGCAACAGATAACTCGAAACCTAGAGGCTCTAGTCTTAACTTAGCATGCTCAGCAAACAACACAGATACAAATGAATGCGTAGAACCAGAATCAAACAAGACAAATGCGCAGTGATCTAAAACAAGAAGCGTACCTGCCACAGCGGCATCCGTACGCTCGGCCTCTGACGGTCGTAGCAAACACTCGACCGCCGCTGCTGGCCGAGCCGCCATAGCCGTGGTGATCACAAAAATGGGCCATGTGCCCCTCTCTACCACAACGGAAGCACAATCTAGATCCGGTCGACAAGCTCGGCGTGGACTTTCCTACAAGTAGCACAAGCGGAAACGCGCTGGGTCCTCCTCTTTGTCGGGCTGAACGGACCGAGCTCTCACGTGATCTCTGCTTCGAAGCGCCTTTGGCGGCGCGGCCGCCTCAAGATCAAACTTCCTCTCTCGCCCCACAATTCTTTGGGACAGACGCCTGAACAGAGGCGGCAACAACGCTCGCCAAAGGATACTTCCCATTATAGATCGTGGCTAATCGGGATGCCCTAGCATAAGTGTCGTGGGCACGAGCCACGACATCTCGAGAAACACCCCGCCTCAATCCGGATATGAACTTCCGATCTTCACTCAGGGGTGGCAATCAACCGAGGAGCAAAATATCCATACTCGAGAACTTGCGCTCATATTCCTCAATGGAATCGAACCTCGCTTGAGTTCTAGAAGAGCTCCACCATCTTCTCTTGAGCCTCATCACCGATGAACTTTACCTTGAACTCACCTTGAAGAACTCCCAAGTAGCGGGTGGAGACCCGGTGTCTCTCGCTCAAGGTGGACTCCCACCACCATCTCATTTGTGCCTCCTAGCACATGAGCCGCACACCTCGGCCTCTGAATATCGGGGCACACCATGATCGGAAGGTGTACTCCAAATGAGCAATCCCACTGGCCGCCGCTAACGCATCACCGGTGGCATCAAACTTCTCAAAGCTTCCACTTCACAAAATCCTTGACCACCTACCCAATTCCTCGGCACCCCGCCATATCCGCCTCTGGGGCTACTTGCTCCTGTGGAGTGGAGGTGCTACTCGAGCTCTCTTTGAACCAATCGAGTCACCGCTCGATCCGGGCTCGGGACTCTTCCCGCTGCGCGCGCTAACAAGGCACAGGTCTCTCGCCTCTGGTCGCTCAACATGCGACCATAAAGCCCTCATAGACTCGGCAAACTCGCTCCAGAGCGATCTCACGGCGCTTCGATCGCCTCAACGCCCGCTCTAGGCGTAACAGAGGAGCCGCTAGTGGAATGCCATCGATCTCGGCTTTGGGACGATGTCCTGCGCAGTCGAGATCCGATCCCGATACCTCGACCGCTCTCGAACCTCCTCTCCGATGACGGGTGGATCGGCATCTTTGGCGATCTACATCCAAACCAACAACGAATCAAAACTCGCTGTCACCATTCCACAACACCAAACAAGGCATACACTAGATGATAGGTATTGTAAATTCTTAACCCTTTTTCTTTCTAAAACAATAAACCTAGGCGTGCACTGATGACCGCAGTCTTTGGTGATCATGGAAGGATGACCTACAACAAAGGTCGGTCTACTGAGAATCTATGACTCGAGCTCTAATACCAATCAGTAAAGACCCGACCCAAAAGGGGCTCTAAATGGGCCTTTACCCCAATGCATGTATTGAAAATAAAAGACATTATGAAAAAAATACATTTCGGATCCCAAGTAAAAAGCAGAAACATTCAACAATCAAAACATACATTTCTAAAAGCATACTCGATCGGAGAGATTTATTTAAACCATTTAAACATTCCACAAGTACAAATATGCTTTGGAATCCATAAACGTAAGAAAACATCCTAGGGCTCCGTGCCCGTCTACATGCATTCAGGGAAATAACAAAAGTCAAGAGTCATGATATAATAAAATGGTCGAGATGACAAGCAGGATTCCATGATCACAGCTCCTCCTTCACCATCCCTCTCTCCCGCTTGGTTACCGTGGAAAACCACAGAATAAGGGTGAGTAACGAATTACTCAAGAAGAATCCCCAACCGGGTACAATACGATATACATGATCATCTAGAAGAATGTATGCAAGCTATGAGTACAAACACAGAGCGGAGCACATAGCTAAGTCCACACTTGGACCTCGGATGCCAACTCGTGGTCTTAGTCCGGAAAATACCACAACACACTATACGCTCTATACGGGAACAAGTCCGGCCTCACTGTCTCATCGACGATACGAAAGGTGCATCTGGCTCAAGATCCCGAGGAGCTCTCCGATCGGCGCAGAATGAGCGCAAGCGCGCACCGCATGCTACCGCAAACTCTAGGGGGTGCCGGGTCTAGTGGCAAGTCGCCGCCTGTGTTCGACCACCATGCCTAACTAAATCTCTCGGATCGGTGTCACCGACATAGGGTGTGTGAGACTGAACACGTGAACTATGTCACTGTACCACCGCACACGAGGCTAAGGAACCGGCCGTGGTAGGCTTACACCAGAAGCGGTCCTTGCCCTAACAGTGGCAATCAAGGGCTACGGCGAACACGCCGAGGACGTGCCGATCGCCGGACGAGGCAATGCCAAGTCATCATCCCGACCATTGGGGCATTTAATACCGCCACCCTCACCCAAGATTGCAGGCCACCGTTAGGGTTAGCTAAACCCTAACGGGATCGGGACGGAGTACCATCTCAAATGCGTCCCCCTTCGGGATGCAAGTTACGTTATGCATCCGGCCCGGATGATGCTACCTACCTGAACTCTAAACCATAGCAATAATAACAATTCAATCAATGCAGTCCAATACGTGCTCAACAGATACAAGGAACCTAGCATGATATGTAACGGCCCAGGTTTTTCTTCCCGGTCTTCCAGGTATGCCCTAGGGGTATTTTGGTAATTTGGTCGGGCCGTCAGGGCCGTTTATGTCTTTTCTAGTTGCTAAAAATATTGGATGAATTTATGTAGGTTTGTGAGGCTTTGTGGAAGGGTTGAGCAAGGTTTGATGCAAAAGTAAAATTAAAAGGGAATTGTGCTGCAGCTGGGGTTTGAACCCGGGTCTCCTAGAAAGCTTGTGGGGATGCGTGCCAGATGAGCTAGTGAGAGCTCTTGTTGCTCCTTCCGGGTCATTTTATGGTTAGCCTTGGATTTTGGAGTTTTGGTGCATTTGGTTAAATGAAATAGAATTAGGTTTATTCCATCTTCTTCTCCAAATCTCCTCTTGGCCGCACAAGCTCTCCCTCTCCATAGCCTTTGCCGATTCTTCTTTCCCTTGCATCTCCTTGGGTTCGATCATCATCATTCCGGGTAAGTCTTCATCCTCTTCCATCTCCTCATTTGGTTTTTGATGCTGGCCGAAGGTAAGATGTAGAGTGTTGTGTGTGTTTGTGTTGATTGCGGCCACCGAGAGAAGCGACCATCGTCGCCGCCCCCGGTACGGCGCCCCCTCGCCCAGATCTGTTGAAGCGGCCGCCGCCTGACGCCAAAGCCGGACAAAGAAGCGGCGGCCGCCAGATCCACCGCCGCGAGACCTCCCGACGCCATCGCTCACCAGTCGCCCGATCCATTGAGTACCGCCGCCGCACACGATCGCCCAGATCTGTTGAAGCAACCCTCCCGCATGCCATCGCTCGCCGGATCGTGCGGATCGCGCCAGCCAGCAGACGCCGAGACGCGCGGCGCCGCGCGCTTTCGCGCCGAAGCCGCGTCCGCGCGCCCACCCGCGTCGCAGAGCTCGCCGTGACGCCGCGCGCAAGCGCCGCCGCGCCGGCGGCTCGCCAAGACGCTCAGACGCTTCGCCGCAAGCGCGTCCTCGCCAGAGTGTCGTGCAGCGCCTGGCGGCGGCGTGCGTCGCACTGCCGTCGTGCAGCAGCGGTAGCGCAAGGCGCGTCCTGTGTCGTCGTGCGGCGCCCAACCTCGCTGTGTGCGGTGCGCGGCTGCGCCCGACCCGCTGCGGTGTGCGGCTTGCAGCAGCTCCAAGCTCGTGTCGCCGTGCCGCGTGAGTTCCCCGAGCCGAGCTTGCTATTCTTTTGTTGTTTAGACGTTGTAGATGCTGATTTTTATTGGTTTGCTAGGTTCCCGCTCGCTAGCTCGGGATTGTTCCGCAGCTTAGGATTTGTGTGTAGAAGCCTCCCGACCAAGGTAAGGATTTCTTACCGGAGTTGTGTGGGCCCTGCGGTATAGTTGTGATTGTTGTTTTGTATGCCTGTGTATGATTATTAGCATGTTTAGCCCTAGGTGCTCTGTTCTGAATTTCTGACTGGCATGAACTCTTGTATTGTTTCTCATGTTAGCCCATGCTAGGTTGTTCCATTCTGGCATGTTCGATATCTGTTCTTGCTTCGTAGTATCATGCTAGGTTCCTTGTATCTGTGGAGCACGTATTGGACTGCATTGATTGAATTGTTATTATTGCTATGGTTTAGAGTTCGTAGGTAGCATCATCCGGCCGGATGCATAACGTAACTTGCATCCCCGACAGGGACGCACGAGATGGTACTCCGAGTCCTCGATCCCGTTAGGGTTTAGCTAACCCTAACGGTGGCCCCGCAATCTTGGGTGAGGTGGCGATCGTTAAATGCCCCAACGGTCGAGATGATGACTTGGCATTGCCTCGCCCCCGGCGATCGGCACGTCCTCGGCGTGTTCGGCCGTAGCCCTTGATTGCCACTGTTAGGGCAAGGACCGCTTCGGTGTAAGCCTACCACCACGGCCAGGTTCCTTAGCCTCGGTGCGGTGGTACAGCCGACATAGTTCACGTGTCCGTGTCTCACACCCCTATGTCGGTGACACCGATCCGGAGATTTAGTTAGGCATGGTGGATCGAACTCGGGCAGCTTGCCACTAGACCCGGCACCCCCGAGTTTGCGTAGCATGCGGTGCGCGCTTACGCTCATTACGCCGGTGGAGAGCTCCTCGGGATCTTGAGCGGTGCACCTTTCGTATCGACGATGTGAGACAGCCGAGGCCGGGACTTGTTCCCGTATAGCGCGTTTAGTGTGTTGTGGTATTTCCGGACTAAGACCCCGAGTTGGCATCCGAGGTCCAAGTGTGGACTTAGCTATGTGCTCCGCTCTGTGTTTGTACTCATAGCTTGCATACATTCTTCTAGATGATCATGTATATCGTATTGTACCCGATTGGGGATTCTTCTGGGTAATTCGTTACTCACCCTTATTCTCGTGGTTTTCCACAGGTAATCAAGGCGGGAGACAGGATGGTGAAGGGGAAGCCGTGATCATGGAATCTGTTGTCATCTCGACTATTTTATTTTATCATGACTCTTGACTTTTGTTATTTCCCTGAATGCATGGAGACGGGCACAGAGCCCCGGGATGTTTTCTTACGTTTTATGGATTCCAAAGATATTTGTACTTGTGGATTGTTTTAATGGTTTAAATAAATCTCGATCGAGTATGCTTTTAGAAATGTATGTTTTGGTTGTTGAATGTTTCGTTTTTACTTGGAATCAAATGTGTTTTTCATAATGTCTTCTATTTTCAATACATGCATTGGGGTAAAGGCCATTTAGAGCCCCTTTTGGGTCGGGTCTTTACATGATACTACGAAGCAAGAACAGATATCGAACATGCCAGAATGGAACAACCTAGCATGGGCTAACATGAGAAACAATACAAGAGTTCATGCGATCAGAATTGAGCAGAACACCTAGGGCTAAACATGCTAGTAATCATACACAGGCATACAAAACAACAATCACAAATATACCGCAGGCCCACACAACTCCCGTAAGAAATCCTTACCTTGGCCGGGAGGCTTCTACACACAAATCTAAGTCATGAACAATCCCGAGCTAGCGGCGGGAACCTAGCAAACCAATAATAATCGGCATCTAAAACGCCTAAACAACAATAGAATGAGCAAGCTCGGCTCGGGGAACTCACGCGCACGGCGACACAAGCTTGAGCTCGCGGCAGCCGGGCACGGCAGGTCGGGCGTAGGGTCGCTACCGGCACGCAGCAGGCTGGCGCTGGCGCGCTACCGGCACAAGACGACGGCACGGATGCATCGGCAGGGACGCGCTGCGCGGCGAGCGTTTGGCGCGCGGGCGAGCGGCTTCGGGAGAAGCGCGCTGGCGGCGGCGCGCGACAGGCGACGCGCGACGCCTTGGCTGGCGGCGAGCGGCGGCGAAAGCAGAATGGCGCGCGGCGGCGGCGGCGTGGCGGCGAGCGATGCGGACGCGGTGGGCGACGGCGAGCGGCAGCAGCAGCGGCGCTTGCGGCGCTGCGTCTGGCGCTCGCTGCTGCGCAAGGCGACCGCACGACGACGACGCGGCGATGGCGTGCGGGAGGGCCGCGACGGTGGATCTCGGGCGCGACTGGCGAGCGATGGGCGTCTTTGGAGATCCGCGCGACGGCAGGGGCGATCTGTCTTTCGCTGGCCGGGCGCGATCCGGCAGGCGATCCGCCTACTGGACGTCGGCGACGATGGCTGCTGGCTGGGCTTCTCTCGGCTGGCTGCAATCAACACAAACACACACAACACACCTCTTTTCACTTGGCCAAAAGCACACCAAACGGATGAGAAGAAGAAGAGGAAGATCGATACCTACCCGGAATGATGATGAACGATCCAAGGGAGCTGCAAGGATGAAGAATCGGCAAGGAGAGCTTGGGAGAAAGCTTGGGCGACCACAACTCTTTTGGAGAAGAAAACACAACAAACCTAATTTCTATTTCATTTAACCAAATGCACCAAACACCAAAGATCCAAGGTTAACTAAGATGTGATGCAGAAAGAGCAACAAGAGCACCTAATGGCTCAATTGGCACACATCTCCACAAGCTTCCCAGAGACCGGGTTCAAACCCCATTGCAAAGACAATTCCCTTTATTTTTACTTTTGCATCAAACCTTGCTCAAACCAAACCACAAACCCCTCCAAAAACCTACAAAAAACCATCCAATAATTTTAGTAACTGGAAAAGACACAAACGACCCTGACGGCCCGACCAAATTACCCCTAGGGCATACCTGGAAGACCGGGAAGAAAAACCTGGGTCGTTACAAAGACCCCGATGGGCATCCGCATGTGTAAGACCCCGATGGGCATCATTGATTGAGGTGTAAGACCCCGATGGGCATCCGTATGTGTAAGACCCCGATGGGCATCATTGATTGAGGTGTAAGACCCCGATGGGCATCCGTATGTGTAAGACCCCGATGGGCATCATTGATTGAGGTATAAGACCCCGATGGGCATCCGTATGTGTAAGACCCCGATGGGCATCATTGATTGAGGTGTAAGACCCCGATGGGCATCATTGTGTCATTGTATCCTAGGTTGTGTAAGACCCCGATGGGCATCCAGATGTAGAACCTAGGGTAGGTTGTAGTTGTAAGTCCTTGATAGGCCAGCTCCAGTGTTAGCACATAGCCTAAACCAACCGTTTTGCTCTAAGTCATTGTATGGTTGCATGTCGGTGTGCTAAATGAGATGTTTTCGTATTGTACCCCGGTTGGGGATTTTTACTGAGTAATTCGTTACTCACCCTTATTTTATGGTTTTCCACAGGTAACCAAGGTGCGAGACAGGATGGCTGAAGGAGGAGCTGTGATCATGGAAACCCGTTGTTTCAAACTCTGAGTCTTGTATTTATGTTTTTATGTTTTAAATGTCCTCTGAATGCATGTAGTTGGGCACGGAGCCCTTAGGTTGTTTTCTGGTTGTTGCCCGGATTCTGACACTGATGTAAACCATTTTTGGAATTGAATGTGAATTAAATCTCTGATTAGAGTACGTTTTAAACTGTATTTAGCTTGGAACAGGTGCTTGGAAACAGGGACAGGTTCCAGGACATTTTTTTGTTGTTTTGAATGGATGTTTACTGCTTTTTGTTTTAATCAGAATCTGGCACACAACGTTGCATATTATTTTTCTAAGTTTTTTTAAAGCATGCATTGAGGTAAAGGCCTATTTTAGGACCCCATTCGGGTCGGGTCTTTACAGCTTAGGCGAACCTCTCCTACTTGCCTACTTTCTCCAATGATCAACTTAGCAACTCATAATGATAAATAAAAACAAAGCGAAGTAAAAGAAACAGTTCATCTTCATTAAAGTACCAACTAACATTGTTTGCTAAAACTACGATAGAAGTAAAACGAAAGAAATACAAGGAAATGCAGAAAAACAACTAAGCTACAACTAAACTAAGGCTAAATTATGGCTAAGCTAAGAAATGTTGATCGGAATAAGCTCGACGGAAAACTCTCTAAGGAAATATGATCGACCCTAGGACGGGGGATTGGCCCAAAAGTGGGTGATGAATTGCTCTAAAGGAGAAGACATTTATTTATACTCCAGCTCCAAGCGACAAAGCCTGCTCCATGATCCTGACAATGTCTAGGTTGCTCTCCGATCACTTTTCAGTGGAAGGACTCCTTTATTCTGACATTTCTGCTCCACGATCCACATTGTAGGTTGTCAGAGCATCTTTGTCTTCGCTATCTTCACAGCATCTTCGTTCGCTGAACACTTCGCTGTGGCGAACTGTTTGGCAATTCTTCAAATTCTGCTGCTGTGTTGGATATCTTCAAGGCACACTTGGTTGGCTATAGCGAACCCAGAAAATGCAACATAATCAGAAAACTAAAGGATGTTTCGGTTAAGTGACATTTTGTTATGATGGGGCGAAATTTAATATTAAAGTAATTAAATATTAGCAAATTCTTATAAAAATATATTCTTTTTACCTACTTTAACTCTCAATTCTTGAGAGTTATCAAGCATCACATATGTTGAATTCCATCTTGTCACACAATCAAGCCCAAGTTTTTTAGTGCACGAAATTTGCAATTGACCTGCAGCTTCATCAAAATTTTCCTTCCTTTTAGGAGATGTAGTAAAAAAATGTAATGTATCTCTAATTTTCTCTATACCATCACTAATCACAGTCATTCCATCTTTTACTATCAAGTTTAAAATATGTGCACAACAGCGCATGTGAAACAAACTACCATGCAACAACAATGTCCTAGACTCTAACTTTGTTAGTAAAATCTCAACCATTAAATCATTTGTCGAACAATTATCCATAGTTAACGTTGATAATTTGTGGTCTATATTCCAATCCAACATACACTCTAATAATGCATCAGAAAGTAATTCTCCAGTATGTGGATGTGGCGCGTATACAAACCTAATATAAAGTGATACTATATTAAAATTGAACTTATATATAAATAAATTATGATGAACAGAAAATACATAAGACATTTAAATTACCTCAAAAGTCTGCTCTGCACCCAAGAGTCGTCAATGTGCAATTATTGCCATGTATCCTTTCTTTGGGATACTAGCTGTCCACATATCAATAGTAATGACAACTCTACTTTGGTTCTTATCCAAAAGCTTCATTTTAATTTTCTCTTCTTCATAAATTTTTTATGATGTCTTTTCTCATTGTGGTTCTTGAAACCATTTTAAACAAAGGTTGAATACCACTCATAAAATTTCTAAATCCTTTGTGTTCAACCATGTTAATAGGATACTCGTGTAAAATTATCATTGTAGCAAGATCTCTTCTTAAAGCATCATAATCAAAACTATAATTTATAATCACAACCTTTCAATCATTGATTTTGTTTGGTCTCAAACATGATTGTCTAATATCTCTTTGTTTCATCAATGGGCATATTTTAAAATAATCATGTAAATGTGTTGTCCCGTTCCTTGAATCTCCTCCCATTGGAGTTGATAAGAACACTCGATAGTTGCAAGTATGCTGATTTAAAAAAAAAATATATATATATATATATACATATATACATACATACATATACATATATACATACAATACATATATACATACATACATATACATATATACATACATACATATACATATATACATACAATACATATATACATACAATACATACATATATATATTATACAATGCAATATAACAAAGTCAAACCTTCAGAGGTGGAAAATGAATAGGTTTTGATGGGTTGGCTAAATCCCATATGCAAATTTCACCATCATTGGCTCTAGATGCAAGCAAGTTTGGTGTGATTGTATTAAATTCTAAACCACACACCTGTAAGAGAAAAATATTAGATCTCTGAGTGTGAGAAACTTTACAGTACTATAGTAACGTTAGAGTAGCCATAAACTTATGAGAGCATTTCAAGATTTGCAAGAACTTACTGGCCCTTTATGCTTTGATAAAGATC